>OZ020227.1:11430521-12121354 GCA_963971325.1 Aphodius granarius | reverse complement strand
CCAGATTTTTGCATTGGGTAACTACATATATATTTTACTATTTTCATTTCCTACATATTTTTGCTAGTAGGTATTAATTTAATGTTAAATGAAAACCAGAATTAGTAATTGATAAAACCTTTTGATACAGTTTTGTAGATTTAATATATATTGTAAAGAATATGTAATAAGAATAAGTAATGAAAAGAATTCTTTTTCTTAAAAGGCCTTATTCATACTTTTTTTGTATAAAATCGAGTCACCAATTGCATTTTGTATATATGTTATCTATGAATTTTCTATTTGGGTTACGGTCTACATTTGTACTCTAACAAATTCAATCAATAAATAAGAAATTAACAAATTTTATTGCTAGCATTTACAACCCATACCCTTTATTCCCAGCACTTTTTGTACAATTGGTAAGTATATGGGCATATTTTAGTCATTACTTGAATTCAGCAAAGTATATATTACATATTAACATCAACGTTGCACATCAACCTTGGCAATTTGCAACATCTTATGAAACCTACACCAGGGACACTTTTTGTGTCACTTGGTTCCACTTTGTGTAACTCGCTTTGAAATTGTGCAGAGTGGCACGTAATGAAGTATAGATGTTTCAAAGCAAGGAGAGCACAGTTGTGTATGCAACCAAATATACGCGGGTCATTTATAAACCATACACTGGGTATAATTGGTTGCATAGGGCACTGTGCTCTACGACGTATGAAATCATATCATACCTTTTTGTGCCACTTGCTTGCACTTTGTGTTATTTGCCTTGAAATTTTGCAGAGCGACACGTAATGAAGGTCAGTAACACCTTATGAAACGTAGGAACACCCGGTTTGCCATGTTCGCCCCTGTTAAAGACTGACAGAAATAAAAGAAGTGTTTAGTAAATATCAGTATATTTACAATTTCAACCAATCCTGACAAAATCTAATAAATACAACTGCAGTTTTACATTAAAATTTCTTATCTACTATTTATTACAAAATTATATAGAATTACTTTGTATTTACACTTACAATATGCAAAAATCATACAGTAAATTTCCGGAGAGGAACAGGTAACAAAATTAATAAACCAAACACTATTTTGTCATGATATGATCAAAAGAAAATATGTGATAAAGGAAAACCAGCCAAATGAATACTTATATATATACAATTTTCACCCTCGTTGCGTTTTGAATCTTCAACGAATATTTACAAGTAAAATAAATTCTTTGATCAGGATAAAAAAAAATCACAATATTACTCTCATTTTATTTTTAACGTTAAACCTATACATTCAGTATTTACAAGGGATTTTCTTCTTTACAAATAACTAATTTTGACAGATAGACTTAGGCTCAAAATACCATTAGATCTAAAGGAGTATTTCAAATTTATCCTCTTATTATATTTACAGTGTTTGTATCTTTTCTTTTAAAATTTATATAAGCGTATTACGACATTGTCGCTTAAGTTATATTTTCTCAGTATATATTTACATCACATCGTAAAAATATCTTAATTAATAAGTGAGATTTTTCCACGATAAAACAACTAAGTGCAAAAAGTAATTCATGGGGCAACAATACAAGAAATCAATAACTTTTTTAATATAAAGTATCAGTACTTGATGAGACATCTTAGAAAGTAAAAAATTCTTTCCCTAATTAATTAACTTAATGAGAAAAGAGAAATCATTTTATAAAAAAAAATTGTAGTGTGATGTTTCATGCAACTTGTTAACATACACCTGTATGTACACAGTATCTTATATACAGGGGGTGTATATCAAAAACTTGTTTTCTATCCGAAGACAGACAACTAAATGACCAACCTCGTCAAAAAAACTAAAATCAGCTTCACTCTGAAAACGTCTAGTCGTGGGAAAACCTTTAAATACATTTAAAAAAAAGTAGAAAAAATACTTAACACATTACCAAACGTCTCTAGAAAAAATTAAATCACAATCAACCCTAACAGATAGGTTTATGCTCGACGCAGAACGCCTTAAAGTTGGCAGAGTCCAGCGACCAGTCTGAGACGACGGCGCACCCGAAATGCATCACGTTGGCGCAGCCCCGTTTCAGGCAGCAAACGTTCGCCCCCTTAAATGAGCACTTCACACACGTCACGTTACAAGACGTCCAAACGGCCTCCTCCAACCCGACGATTTTCGGCCCGACCAGATAAACGCCCGGCGACCAAACCACGCAATCCTCATGCGTCCAAATCTCGAAAGTCTTCTCCGAGGTTGCCGTTATCCCCAAAGAGACGTCCGAAGCGTCCAAATCCATCTTCTCACTCTCCGAATGCTTCCTCTTGGTTTTCTTCGATTTCGTCGTCGTGGTACCAGCCTCCAGCATCCTTGCAATTTTTTTACTTTTGAATTGTTTATCGAAAGGATCCTCGAGCCTCTTCTCGTATTCCGGTGAATTATTTGTAACGACGTAAGGTCCAAAGAGGTCGCCGGGAGGGAAAATCCGAGTGGTGAAGATTGAAGGCCCCACGACGTTGATATCGGTCGAGTGGGGCCCACGCTTGCAGAAGACGCATATCCAGCTGACGTCTTTCGTCTGGGCGTCGTACTTATTGCTGAGGGTGCTGCAGTGGAGGCCCTTGGAGCGGACTTTGTGCCGGTATTCGCTGTCGTCGTGGAATTTCTTCAGTTTATTCGCTTTCTTCTCGTTGTCCTCTTCAGTTGGGGCGTTGATAATACTGACCGAGGCCGGGGAGTCCCTGTTGCCTTCGATGTGGACAAAGGGCCCCCGGGATTTCACCGAACTCGCGTTGCTCCCCGAATCGTAAGCGTAAACGTCCACTTTACCGTTAACCGACTTCCTGCTCTTCTTGGCGGTTTTCGGGGATTTTGCTGATTTGTTCGGTCTCTTCTTCTTTGGGGTCGATTCCCCTCCTTTCCTCCTGACAGGCTTTGCCTTCTGCTTCGTCGTTTTACCGTCATCCGATTGCATACTCTGGCCGAGGAATGAAACATCTTCAAGTGGATCCGTTTCCTCAATCTTTGGGGGTTCCTCGACAATTCCAGCAAACATTTCCTCAAGTTTGTTCTCAACCTCAACAAAATTTGTTTCTTTCTGTTGCGGGTTGTTATCTTTTTCAATTTGAGGCTGTTGAACTTCTTTGCTTTCCGGTTTTGTGACTTCTTTAGAAACATCCTGTTCCTTAGCTACTTCGTCTTTCTTCTGAGATTCTTTCTCCTGGACGACCTCTTGGACCATCGAAGCTATCTTCTCGATGGTTTCGGACTCCGAGGACGTTTTCCTTCGAGTCTTCTTGGCCGGCTCCTCGTTGGACTTCTCCTCGGTTTTGGAGTCGACGACATCCTGAGGTACCAATTCCTGAAGGGTGTGGGGAGCCTCCGCAACTTCAGAAGCCTCCGGAAGCTTAATACTTTCTTCCTCGGGAATCCTGTCAGGTTCTTTGGATAGGCGAACAGTCTTGCTAGGTTTACGTTTCCTTCTCGACTTATTACTGTCCAGGCTATCCTCGTTACTGTACGGCGAGACCAGTTCATCATTGGCGGGCGTGTTCAGGATGCTGCTCGAATTGCTATTCTCGTCGTGGGTATTCGCCAGATTCTGGACGACCACCGTTAACGGATTCTGTACGGATTTCTCCGAGAGGTCTTGTATTTTCTCAGCGGGGGCTTTGTCAAGGGGTTCTGTCCGGTCCGCAAAGGAGAGCTTTTCCAAAATGGAGTCCATCCGTTTTACCTAGAAAAGTAGAGTAGTTTTAAACTAAGTAAAGCACAGTGACATATGCAACCAATTATACCCAGTGTATGGTTTATAATTGACCCGCGTATATTTGGTTGCATACACAACTGTGCTCTCCTTGGTTTGAAACATCTATACAAAATATTCAATTTTACAAAAAAAGTACAAAATCTAAAGCAGCTTTACACAGGAGTACATCAAATTTGTCACAAAAACAACACATCTTTAGTTAAACCATAATAACTAATAACATAAGCAATCGAATATGTTAAACAACTTTGTGATATACACCCTGTATGTACACACTAGTCCACATACAGGCTGTACATCAAATAATTGCTTTTTATTTTACAATCAAAAAAATTACCTTCTTTGAAGCATTTTTCGGACTATCCACCCTATCCTGCAAACCGGGACTGGTCGAGAGTGCTGGACTCATGGGTTTGATGACGCCGGGACTGTGGCTCTTTAGGCCGGGGCTTAGAGATTTTGTGAGCTCAACGGCCTGGATGCCGAGAGCCCCCGGAGGTAGACTGTTAATTTTGTTGGTGTCCCGCACGCTGAGGCTGATGGGGACGGCGGGCAGGTCACCGTTTTGGCTGCCGTTCCTGGTGAGGGTGAGATCGACGCCGCCAGACCTGTACGTCCTCTCCAACATCTGATCCAGACTGTACACCTGAGGATGGGGAATGCTCTTCATTGGTTCCGTCGTGGGCGTGTGCCACGTCGGCTGGTGGAGTATGTGGTGGTCGCTGGACATGTGCGCATGTTGAGGCTGCCTTGTCGGGAAGAAATTTGGTACCTGAAAGAAGTAGGAATTTGCGATTGAAAGTAGTAATGGGCGCGTTCAGCAACCTCAACGGTTGCAAACAGTTGTTAATATATGGGTTGTTGTTATTAAAAAAAATCAAAAACCATTGGTAGCGTATTTCCACTGAAATCTCGCAAAAAAGTTTGTCGATTACAACACTTCTCTTCTAGGGTACTAGTCGGAAAGTAAAAATTCAAGTGTGATGCAAAATGAAGTATTAAAACATGCAGCGTGTAGGCTAACGTTTCTTTTGAACAGTCAAAATAAAGTTTCGATTGTAATATAATTTAAAATTATGTGTGTTGTAAAGGACGGTTTTATAACCCTTCATTAACACCGCCATTAGGAAGCGTTCAAATGCGGATAACATAAATATGAATATCTGGGGTGGCCCTCACTCAACCTTCCGACTACACCGTTGGCACAATGAAGTGTCTAACAGTGTCTGAACACTTTTGCAATTATTCAATTTTGTGAAGCCAGAGCCATTTGTCACACTGACATTTAATGTCATGTCATGTCAGTGGCACTGACGTTTGTCAAAATCTGTCAAGCCGCTTCTATAAACCCTTACAGCGCCTAAACCGTGCATCTCATTAATCTGTAAATTAGTATACTTATTTAAAACCACTGGAGGAAGAGCTGATATTAGTTTGGCCAAAATCGTGTAAATCTCGAAGAATGTAACATTTGCTACTTCCGGTTGTCATATTGTAGCCAAAAACAATCCAGTTCGTCCTCCGGGAATTCTAAATAAGTATGCAAAATTTCAGCCCGATCCGTTGTTTCGCTTGGACGCTATCGTGTTCACAGACATACATACAGACACACATACATACACACACATACATACATACATACATATATAAAGTAAAACGGAGCGTTCTAAAAGTAAAGGGTAAATTTACTGTTGGACAGCGTCGTCACACATTGTGCGGGTGACGTGTCAATTACACAGCATAAGCCATCTGTTAAATTCTACATACAAAAATGGTACTTCATTATAAATATATGAAATTTTCATGAGTTATAGCAAAATAAATTTACGATCAACCTAAAATTTCTATAATAAAGCTTCAGGCGGTCAATAGACAATTTTTCCCAAAAAATGTTTTAATGCATGAATCGCCATGAGTGACGTGACAAATTTTCTTCTTCAAAACATATATATACCTACATACACACATTCTCTACACAGTGGTTCATTCTATTTTCAGTTAATTGCAGCCTTGGCAAAATGCTACTCCTAATCTCAACAAACGTGAATTTTCTCAAATATGTAAATTTATATTGTATGATGGTCAGTTTCAAACAAAAAAAGATATATTACAATCTGTATATCCCAATTTGTTCATGGTCTTTTTGAGGTATCTGAATATAAATTTTCATATTCTTTGGATTCTGTCAGATTACTATGAATGCTTATAGCACCTAAACCGCTCATCCCATCGGTATGTGAATAGATATACATATTTAACTCACCGTAAGAAGAGTTGATCATCAGTTTGAACAAAATCGGTTGAATTTTGACACCAAAAATAATCCAGTTCGTCTCCTGGTAATTCTAAATATCTGTAGAGATGATTTCAACTAAGAACGTCACTCCCCCACCAGTACACCTGCGCAGCGGTCTACTACCAAACTATCTACGCTGCTGAATGGAAAGTGGTCTACTGCGCAACTTGGCGGGAAGCCACGTGACGTGACATTCTTAGTTGAAATCATCTCTACCAAATTTCAGCCCGATCCGTTGTACCGTTTATGTGCTATTTTTATTCACAGCATACACAATACACACGTACATACATACATACACACACACACACACACACACATAGAATCATCTTGCAGAAATAATTTCAATGGACTCACAGGACCTCATTTTTTCCCATTTTTTTTTCTTTCGATTACAAAATAGCATCTTCGAAGCTACTGAAAATCTTCACTTTCTGCAAGGTTGGTTGTGCTTAGTTTCCGTATGACTGGACTTGTGGAGGCAGTCCGCAAACGTGGACAAAAGTAGAAAGTAACGTTGTGTATCTAATTGTTAATCTGCTGTTTGTAAGAGTTACAATTAAACAAAAAAACATGCTTGACAAAGAAATATCTATTTGGGATTTTCTGGAAACCTGAAAAATCGCACTATCAGGAATGATGTCAATATTTAAACGGTTTAAAAGGACTTTGTACCGGTTTCTACAACACAATGTACATAATTATGGACGTCTTGAACTAATGTATCCGTCCGCAGCCATTTGTGACAGCAAAGTTATATCTAAAACGCATTTTGTGAAGTATCACGCAATGTCCATTATCAACCAGCTATTCAGATAATACTGCCACCAAACCGTATACAAATAAAAACGAACTAACATAAACAGGAAGGTGTAGAGTAGAAAACTCACCTAAAATAAACACCTATTGCATACGGCGACAATGTTCGCAACGTAATAACAACAAAAACCTCCAAATCGGCTAGCAGGCTTCCGAAGCTGGCGGATCGAGGCAGATATTATTAGAAAGGAACTAACCCATCTCAACGTTAGCATTTAGCGTGATTAGCAATAGCAATAAACCTCACCTACTGTATATAATACGTATGTACACACAAACTACCCAGAGAGAGATTTCTGAAGGTTAAGTTCGACCTTCGCGGCTTCTCGTTTTTCTTTTCAACAATGTGCGCCGACGGCCGCGAATGAGACCACTTTAACCTTGCTCGAGATATCTACCGATTAAATATTGTAAAAAAAACGCCGCTTCAAATTATTTTAAAATGGTGAAGTTTTGGAACGAAACTTGCCATAACACAAAACAATTGTGTTATGGCAAGTTTCATTTTTCGAAACGAAAAGTTCGTTATTATGCGACGCTCGTCTCTGCTTCTGTCTCTGTCGCCGATTCCATTCGTTATTGATTTGCTATTAAACAACTATTAGATTTTTTTTCGTATTTTTGCTTCAATTTTGATACTAAACGGTAAAATAACATTGCATACGTTACAGCTAATACCCGAAAATACCAAAATAACATTCTGGACCTTCACGGTAACACATACAACAGAAAAATATAAAAAGCCAGTTTCATGGCGTAGAATTAAAACTGTGAGCAGACACGAATGACCACTTGCATTAACATCCTCAATTAAATTTGCTACATGACATTAAGTACTGTGTGATTAAATTTGACATTAATCAAGTTGCACCGATATAATTTTCACGTGTGTTGAGTCCAGACTATGTAACAAAACAAGGTATATAGCAATTTATTGTTTACAACCTTTTAATATTTGTTAGGTATATTTTATATAACAAGGAAATGCTGTATAATGCCGTGTAACTTTGCTGTATATGTTTTGTAGTCGCATATATCTGAGTTATTAACAAAAATTGTACCACTTAAAGAATAAATATCTGGGATGGCCCTCACCCAACATTCAGACTATATGATTGGCACAATGAATTTTCTAAACACGTTTGTACTTATTCAATTTTGTGAAGCCAGAGCCCCCTCTGTAGGTACAATACCAAACGTCAGTTTCTATGACATTTGTCATACTGACATTTAACGTCATGGCATGTCAATGACGTTTGTCAAAATCTGACAATTAGCAACACAACGACGAAGGCTGTGGATTCTGTCAAACTGCTTCTATAATAGTATATTATTATACAAGTTTTATAAGACGTCAAATTGGCGCATGAGTTGAACGAATGCGCCAATATGTCTTATAAAACGAGTGTAATATACTATTTTTTCTACTTTGCGTCATTAATTTTATAGAAGTATATTAGGTAAAATTCCAATCTAGAGTATTTATGGGTGCAACCGTTGGTAACACTGTCATCTGTCACTTAAATTGAAATATCTGTGAAAAAGTAATTATTGATAATTATTATATACCATCATATACTAGTAGTACGAAACCTAGGATGCAACACGCATGTTTAAATATGTATAAAAATATACATACTTTGCAGTTTGTGCGATTCTAAAAAATCAGTTTGTGCTGACTTTTGTGGTTATGTGCTTTTTCGTTTGACATGCATTTGATATCAATGTCACCAATCTTAGAAAAATGTTACTAAAAACGGTGTTACAATTTGCTAATTGTAACACCGAAAACAGTGTTACAATGTGTGCAGTAGAAAAAAGCTATTAGCTCGTAAGCCGTTCATGCTACTGATCTGCAAATTTGTATACATATTTAAAGTCACTGGAGGATGAGTTGGTATAAGTTTGGTCTCAATCGGATAAATTCCTCAGAAGACGCCACTTCCGGTTGTAAGATTGTGACCAAAAACAATCTAGTTCGTCCCCCGGTAATTCTCAATATGTATACATACCAAATTTCAGCCCAATCCGTTGTTCCGTTTGGGCGCAATCGTGTTCACAGACATACATACCCACATAGGTACATACATACATACATTTTCCTGAAATCATTGTAATGGATTCAGAGGACCTCAAAACGCGTATTTCCGCTGAAATCTCGAATTTCTTTTTCCGTCGATTACAATACTTTCCTTCTAGAGTACTAGTAGGAAAGTAAAAATGAGTGAGCAAATAGCAAATAAACATAGGATACAGTAAAAACATAATAACAATGGTTATAAAATAAAACATTTTTCAAAGTTGCTAACTTTCTTTGCTAACTTCTCTTGCAAGGAGATTAGAAAAAAACGAATTTGGCTTTACAGAACAGCAGTAATGTTTTATTTTTTATGTTTTTTGTGTGTAGTAATCTCTGTATATATTATATTCTGATAAAATCGTTCAAAAATCAGTTTAATATTACAAATGTTATCAAAGGGGATACTATTCTAGATTAATCTCATCAATAGAATTTGTATTATCTTTTGAAATGTTGTAAATATGTAGTACGTTTTTGAGGACTACATGAACATGAATATAAACTTTATAGAAGGGGATCGAAAAACGGGGTTACCATCCAACATGATGTCACCAAATGTCATTTTTAAATATGTATACCATAATAATAATGCTATACCTAATTATTAATATTTTGCAGATATTTTTAAAATAATAACTTTTGATTCATGTATAAAGGTATAATAACAATTGCACATGTATGTTTTGAATTATCAAAATAGTATTGTTTCGAATACAAATATCAACACATATTTTGCCTGGCACAATTCTTTTAAATGTAATTTCAACTTTCTATAAATTACTGTGTATTGTGTGTTGTTCTGCAACACACAATACACAACATTAATTACACATTCCAGTGGATGGTTATTTAACCAGATTATATTTGCGTATAGATTAATATCATTATACAGATAATCGAGAAAATTTCAATTGTTCACTAAAAAAAGATGTTTTAATCAAAAATTATCGATTAACTTATTTTAATATAATTTTATCCTAATTTAATTGTTACTTTAATATCTTTATGTTGGTGTTTAATAGATATAAACAAAAAACAAATGAGATAGATCAACTAACCTGAAGGTGGTTCCATGCGGGATTACCGGGAGGTGCTTGTCTGCCGTGTGAGTGATGTGGTGGTCCAGACATTTTCAACTTTACGAACTGAGCAACGATGCGTAATACCAGACAGTGCCTGAGTTCAATTTGTTAGCACAGTTTTCGATCAGGTGGCATATTATAGATAATCCCACTTCTGAAGTAATCAATCTCTTCTTGTACAGTCAGTCTTATGAATGAGATTATCACAAACTTAACATTTAGTCACTAAAAATACACTGCCTTACAAAGGAATATACTAAATCACACTTATCAAGTTTCAGACTTTTAATTGTTGTCCTCTCAAGCTAGTCCTCAGGCCCTAAAAAAACATAAACAAACATCACAAAAAGTGTCAACTGCCTTGCAAAGATGATACTACGTAATTATGAAAAATCCATTCATATCTATCATTAAAAAACAAATTAATGTATTGCAAATTAAATATTCATATCCAATTTTAATGTTCCCAACTTCTATTTTAAACGTTCTAAGTGAATTTTGGGGTAAAATATCGCTAAAAGGAAAATTCTAGAAGCCACATAAACATCACAGTGGCTTACTACGATCGGGAGCGGGCATCTCGCATTGGGGTTGCATGCTGCCAAATGGGCAATAATTACACCGTTTCGATGTTGGCCATTGCAAACGAAATCGATGTTTGAAAAATCTAACTAAGAATGTACCTAGGACGGTCCTCGGATCGCCTGATTCGGTCCTGCGGCGGTTAGTACGATACCCGGCGCCCACGTTGAAACTCAAAAACGTCCCGTCTGATGTCCCGTACACAGAAAAAATATTACGAAAATTATTCTAGGCACGGCTGTTGGGCAGCCGACTAGTAACAATGGCGGACCCGGTTTTGTATAATTTCCGTACTTGGGCGCCATCTATCATACAATAGTTTATTCACAAATACAGTCGACAACATTAATATTTGTCCATCATTACTGCCAGACAATATTGACTACATACATAAACTTACATATACGCCAGAAAACGTTTATGTATTTATATTTACAGACAGTCTACCTTTTCATAAAAATTGCAACAAAAAGTTCCTTGATATATATTGTAAAAATTTTTCATTTTCGGAAAAATCCATTTGCTTAGCTGAAATCCATTTTTACAAACACGGACATCAACAATTTATTGTCAGCAAGAAAACAAAAATACCTTGAATATGTGTAGGGTTCGAAATAAAAAAGAAAAACAAAAATAATTATTTTCTTTTTCTTCTACCTAAAACGTAATTCTTTCTCACCCTAAATCAACAGAACATTTTCGTTTTATGCTTTATGACCAACAAATTGGTACAAGTATTCCTACTTATTTCCCGACACAAATTGCATGGCTTGGCCAAATTTTATTGATTAGCATTGTATACAAAATTTGAACTGAATAAATCAATAATGTTAAAAGTTACTGCCAAACATGCGGACAACATAGTTATGTCCGGCGTTCACATACAAGGCAATGTGACAGTAATTAAAGAATATATAACTAAACATATCTAATTAAACAAACTGACAGGCGAAGAAGAGAAAACAAACGGGACAATTGTCAGTTGTGTCAAGTCAGAACTTGGCCTAAGCATATATTAATAAAGCAGGATAGAAAGGAGATGCTCACCTGGGTTTTGAAAGTAGGGCGTTCTACATTTCCGATTCATCTTGAAAAGATTACCGTTCGTATTTCGGCGTTGTTTGGGTTTTTCGCGCTTTTCGGCGCGCATGCGTGATGTGGGATCAGTGCTGCCAATAGACGTGATTACCATGATGACACATAAATTCACCAGGCCCAACTTGACATAATACAAAATAAGTATGGCTTCAGTAAATGTCCGCGGTGTTTCTCGAGTTCTACAAAAGATTGATAACTCTATTAAAAATGGGGACTTCTATGAGGCACATCAAATGTATAGAATGCTATATTTTAGGTGAGCCGAAGTCACGTCATTCACCACCACCCCCGATCCCAAAATTTCGTTCTAGATCCTTCTCTAGGTACTTTACCATAATAATCCGTTATATGCTATCAAATTTACAGGTACTTAGGCCAGGAAAAATACCTCGAACTCTTGGATATGTTATACAAGGGCGCTATGTCTTTTCTAGATCACAATCAGGTCTATATTTTATGTACCCTTCGATCTCACCTGACAATTACGTTTTTTAGGATATAAGCGGAGCGGACCTCGGTACGCTACTAGTTGACGTTCTAGTCCAGTCGGGAAATAAAGACTACACGGAATGGACCCCAAAACTCTGTAAAATATTTGCAAAAATTAGTCCTACCACACCAGATCGTGACACATTCATCGTTAAAACGATACGTTGGTCATCAGCAGACGGAAAATTTGGCCACCCTTTTCTTCACCAAGTATGCATTGTACTGTAATACTAATTTTGTTATAAGACAATTTTCTGTAAAATTTGTAATAGTATATTATTTGCTTTTTATTTCATTTTCTATCAAATCAGGAAACAAAATCACATAAACACTAAAAAAAATCGATTGATTTTTCGTATTTTCTCTTTTTAAGAACATTGCACAAGTTTATTGGAACGAGAAAAATTACATTCAAGCCAGACATCATTTCTTGCACTCGAAAGATGGCCAAGGATGCGCGAGGCTTCTGATAGAATTCCAGAGGACTCAGGGGTTCCAGTGCGAAGCGGATTTGTTCATTGCTCAAGTTGTGCTGCAGTATCTCTGCTTAAGTAATAAGGTGACCGCAAACCAAACGTTCAAGAGCTACACACAACAGCATCCAAGTATAAAAAAGTCGGGGCCCCCTTACTTGTTGCCCTTGCTAAATTTCCTATGGTTTTTGCTTCAGGCCATTGAAAGGTTAGTATTTCACGATTTATTTTTTTAATAAGATAGAATAATTTAATTGATGTTGATTGATAAAATTTAAAGAAAAGTAATGTAAGACACATTGCTTGGAATTCAAGCCATTCAATGTAAATTTATTTGTATGTTGATATCTGAGCTGATTATATTTACCACTTGAAATGATAGTCATACCTCTGGCCTTGAAATAAAAAACCTCATAGATATGAAAAGAATAGTTGCTTAAGTTTATAACTGATAAGAAAGATGGTTTCTTCACAAAATACAGTAATTTGTTTAAAATCTTAATAAAATTTTAGGAATCATTTTTCTGATAGGGGAGTAAAATTGGTTATATGTGTTGTGTTTCAGTCAAAGAATGGCAACATTTGCAGTTTTATGTGAGCAGTATGAGCCGTCGATCAAGAGGGATCCGTGCTATACACAATACTTGGACAAAATTGGACAGATATTCTTTGGTCTGCAGCCGCCTCCGCAGGCAGGGAAGGGATTCTTTAACAACTTCATCCAGTCATTCTTGAATACCGACGACGATAGCGACGAAGAGCTCCCCCAGCTTACTTCGGCACAGGGACAAATAATCGAATCATCGGAGCTAGACTAGGTGTATCTGCGAGTCACATAGTTATATATACATATATATATATAATATACATACGGATGTCAGAGTGAATGCAGACGTGTACATAGGTATTTGTCTTTTCTAGATGCAAACAAAGGAAAACTATAAGATCATGTGTGACTGAATATATTTTACTAAAAGAGATGTCTTATGTGAGTTTTTGTTGTACGCAACTTATTGTTTTATTTTTGTGTTTTGTTGCTGGCTAAATTTGGTTCTTTTTCAAATCTGATGTATTGTCGTATTTTTGAAATCGTGGGAAGTTTTCTTCATTAAATCACTTAACTTTTATTTATAAGAACAATGTCGCTGGGTCTCGTTGCGCATTTCTGTTTTATTTCTTTATGGCACGTTACTAAAAGTTAAAAA
Source organism: Aphodius granarius (assembly GCA_963971325.1). Taxonomy (NCBI): domain Eukaryota; kingdom Metazoa; phylum Arthropoda; class Insecta; order Coleoptera; family Scarabaeidae; genus Aphodius; species Aphodius granarius. Next base: position 12,107,482 of record OZ020227.1, on the reverse strand, counting down.
TCGGCCCTTGTGTTTGTTTCTATTAATATTCTTAACATGTAATCAGGGACGGTCTTTTCATAACTAGATCCTTTGCAGTTTTCTATTACTATTTATTTCTTTAACAGAGGATATATAAGAAATGATTGTAACATGTTGAGTTAATAAAGTTTACATTCATATTTGCTTATTTTCTTCATATCTTTTGTCAGGAAGTCCGTACAAAAAAATTTTAAATTTGATAATGTGATTGTCAATTATTATTTTAGAGTAGTTTTAAACTAGGTAGAGTAGTTTCAAACTAAGAAGAGCACAGTTGTATATGCAACCAATCATACCCAGTGTATTGTTTATAAGTATATTTGGTTGCATATACAACTGTGCTCTTCTTAGTTTGAAACATCTATAAGTACGTATATCCCCGCGTATATTTGGTTGCATACACAACTAGGCTCTCCTTGGTTTGAAACATCTATAATTATTAAAATGATACAAATTACTGCGAAGAGTGGTTCAAAAAAAGAACTCCCGAAAGTATTCTGCTGAATAAGTGAATATAGATGGCGTTTTTCAATTGCAAAAGTAAAATAATAACTTCAAATTTAAGAAACAAAAGTAGTTTTGTCTGTTGAGCTTTGAATTTTCCTTACATTCAACTTAAACTAAAAATTTATACTCTTGTTAAACTATATGTCTCTCTTTAAAAACTATCTACAAGTAGTGCAACTTAAATAAGAACAAGGATACTCTTCATCTTTTCGACAATAGCAGAGGAGTTAAGTAGGTATCCAGTTTTTGTTTGTTTTTTTTTTTTAGTTTTTTTTTCAACTCAACCCAACTTAGATTCAAAGAATTACGAATTATCCTAATAATTATTTAGTTTTTCGGTGAACACAGGCGCGGGGCCCTGTGGGGACTGCTCGCACACCGCTTGGGCCAGCCCTGTGTACGAAAACTCAAAACTGAGTCTGTCCTGAAGGTGCCTCTTGTAACAGAGTGCGAAACGTCGACAGGCGTACGGTTTCCTAGCGGAAGTCTCCAATCATGACACAGTTGTTTAAAAGTACAATGTAAATTTTTGAAAGAGCACAGTGGGAAAATTTGAAAGAAATTTAACAATTACCAGCAATTATTACAAACTCGAGAATGACAGAAAACTGCCGTTGTTTGGGAAGAAAGCGTTGACCGTAGCGATATGGTGGCGATTTCTGTTGGTTGGCGAGTTGGATGATAGGTGGCGTTGAAATGACAGTTTGTAAAATCTGTCGAAAAATTTTTAAGAGCAGCTCAATGGAAATGCCTCCATTTTGTTTATTTTCTTGATGTGCGGAGTGAAGTGTCGGTACGGTGAAAAACGAGTTATCGAGGGAAAGCCGACAGACGGGCCCGTATAATTGATCTAGGTGAACAGGATATCTGTAACGGGCGTATATATGTTACTAGTTCGTGCCCCTCGCCCAGAGGGTTCAAAAAACAGCAGACATTGGGCGCATCGCGAGTAAGCATTTTGTCAAATTGACTACAGTCTCCGGCTCCAAAAATAATTCGTACTCGAGCAACGTCTACTGCGACCCATCGTACAAAGAACAACCGGCGCTTACCGCGAAAAAGAGCAAGACTGTTTTCGGCACGGCCGGCGTCAAAGATAAAACGGTGGCTCCAAAGACGCCTCCCCTCACAATGAACCACGTGACAGGACAAGACCGGAGGACCGAAGTAAATCCCCAAAACAATGTCAACGACGTAGAAGAAATGGAAACTCAAGAAGGTAAATTGCACGCCTTTTATAGCCACTCCTGTCACCAAATTTCGCATGTCACTTGCTTGTCATTGTTTACTTGATCTAGAAATAAAAAAAAAAACGCATCCCGCCCTTGACAATATCCCACAAAGGTTAACCAGCTACCACACCACAATCCAAAATGATCTAAATTAATCAGTGAAAGTCAATTAGCAACAGCAAAAAAAAACTGTAAGATACCATCTTTTTTTGTTCTCTTATATTCAAACAAAACAGTCACCCCAATGGAATATATAACAGATAGTGGCGGCGGAGAGATGGACTCCCAGAACGGAGATGTCGTCATAGGACCCCAACCCGACCCCAGCGTTGCCTCCCAAGACGCAGAGATGGAGGAGGACGATGCACGTTCCGAAGCTACTTTCAGATTCACAGTTCCTCAATTTAGCAAACTTAAGGTTAGTATATTTATTGACAGCTCTTTTGACAGCTCTCCCGTCAAGACACAATCTCAATTTTTTCAATTTCATCACCATTTAAATAGAGAAAATACCTGTCTTTATACCTTAATTCTAAGATTCCATCTTATCTACCAAGATTTGGTTTTATTATAGATTTTTATCTTTTTATTAATGATCACATACCTGCTTTCATTTGTTGATTTTCTTGGGGGAATCTTTTTGCTAAATATAAAAGATTACCCTGCTATATTTATGCTCTTTCCTTAAATCAATTGCAACAAAGACATCATTATGTATAATTCCTCTTTTTTATTTACCTGTATTAAAATTTCAATGAATTTGTTGGAAAAAAAGAGTCAAAGTTGACTTGAATGTGTGAATATTCCTTTTATTTCTTGAAATTTACAAGAAATGCCAACAGCAAATTATTGATCAAAACATTATTGTTTAATTTAATAAAATTGTTTGTTTTTTGGTTTGGTAGGATTCAGTGTTGTCGCCTCCCTGTTACGTACGCAACCTTCCGTGGAAGATTATGGTTATGCCCCGGACCAGTCACGCGCAGGAAAGGACTCCGGCTCAGAAGTCTCTTGGCTTTTTCTTGCAGTGCAACGGAGAAAGTGAGTCGAGTTCTTGGTCCTGTTACGCGCTGGCTGAGCTGCGGTTATTGTCTGTCAGACCGGACGTTGAGTCGTTCTCAAGAAAGATTCAGCATTTGTTTTACTCAAAGGTAAGTCCTACACTTTGTTGTTAATGTAGGTGTAAAACGGTTAGTTTTACAGTTTGTTAATAATACGTTTTACTAATTTTACATTTCCTTTGCTATAAAATTACTTTCAGTGCTGTAAAATGTGTGGTAAATGTGTAAAATCTGTGATAATTGAGTTCTAATGCTATACTTTACATTTATTTTACAACATTACACTTGCAACAGTACTGTCAATACTTTGTGGCATTACTGTAATGATTGGTTGCCAAATAATACTGTACTTGCATATTTATCATTCCAGCATTGTACCTATATATTATTTTTCAGCTATATTCTTTGTACTACTTACTTTTTACTTTATCATACGTAGTATGACAAAGTATTGTAATTGTGTCGAAAAAAAAAAAATTGATATTTTAGCGGAAATATGTCGTTTTGGGTCACCTGAACAGGTACTTCCTGAGAAACTACTGAAGGTATCGAGACGAAACTTTATATTTCGAAGTTTTGTGACTAAACTTAGAGCTGAAAGAAGTTTTGTCCAAAAGGGCCCAAAGGAACTCGAGGTTTACTCTTATCATTTTTCAACGATTTTGCAAATTAGCCGCCATTTCTGTAATTTCGTCAAAATAGTTAAATAATAAACTATAGTAGAGAAAATTTTGTATAATTTATGTTTATTCCATTTTTTGGAAAAAAAAAATTAAATCATAGTAAGCGGATGCCCCTTGAACTTCCAAATTGCCCCCCTGACCACGGCTGTATCGTATGATAAAGTCATGTGCCTGGCCACATCAGATTTTTTCCAGTGTAATAAGTTGGAACAATAGCAATAATCTTTCCTCCAGCATTGCAAATATTAATTTTCAATACAAATACTCATGGTTGTTTCATATTATACCATTAGGGTCAGTTTATGTACGACGCGACGCGAACGCAACGCGACGCGGACGCCACGCGACGTGAACAAAAAACGCAAACATGAAATAACAGTGCTTATGTAACCCGAGATGCGAATGCAAGCTCAAAGTTTTTGGTGGTAAAGGGCCCAATTGGCACTTGTTGGGTTGGAACAAGGCGATTTAAGTAGATAAGGTGGTCTCATTCATCACTGACCAATAGTAAACACGGTGTACGGACAACGTTGTTCGGTAGGCGTGTCCGTGGGCTTATACTCGCTCGAACTCGTAAAAAATAGCGTTGACGCGGCAGTCTGTGTATCAATATGCCCCTCTCACCGAACTCATATCTCGCCAACAAGCGGGGTTATGAGACCACCTTATCAACCTTATCTACTTCAATCGCCTTGGAAGTAACTAACTTCATACATTACTGTTGGTTGTTGTAACCAATGCTACCACCATTGTGACTGAGCAGTTTTCAAATATGAGGTTATAATCGCGACTGTCACATATGGGAACGCTGTGATTGGCTAGGCGCGAACATCAAGGCGTGATGCAAACGCGAATAGTTGAAAGATGGGAACTATTCGCGTCCGCGTCACATCCAGTGAATTGAAATCTCATTTGGTACCCTGGTACTTCTTTGATCAAACTGGTCCCCACTCGATGTAATGTTGATGTTTTGTTTTTCGAAGGGTGGCCCCTACTGTGGACCAACATAATGTAATGTACGGAAATATATATATATCATTAAATGTCGGTCCCCCCTCCCCCCCCCGTCAACCATTACCAATTTGGTACTCTCAAAGTCACTGCCAGGAACAACACTGGTCACATCTTTGCCTTTGCGTTGCGTGGAACATAAATACATGTACGTGAATTGTATGATTCAACTTTTGACGTTTTACGTTCGCGTCCCGTCCTACATAAACTGGGCTTTAGGTTTGTTCAAGCCGAATGCTCGTATTGTCTTAAATAATGGGTGCTTGTTTCGAATCAATTTGTTATATTTTCCTTCCTCCTCTAGGAAAACGATTGGGGCTTCTCTCACTTCATGGGCTGGAACGATGTGCTTGACGTTGAGAAGGGTTTCATAAAGGATGACACCATCACTCTCGAGGTGCACGTGTGCGCCGACGCGCCTCACGGCGTCTCGTGGGACAGCAAAAAGCACACAGGTTAATTTTATTCCCCAATTTTTGTTGCGTGTTTTTTCCCGTCGAATTTACGCTCAACAATATTTTAGGTTATGTGGGTCTGAAGAATCAAGGCGCTACTTGTTACATGAATTCTCTCCTGCAAACCTTGTACTTCACGAATCAGCTGAGGAAGGCCGTCTACAAGATGCCGACCGAGTCGGACGATTCTACGAAATCGGTTGCCCTGGCTCTGCAACGCGTCTTCCATGAGTTGCAGTTCTGCGACAAACCGGTCGGCACTAAGAAACTCACCAAGAGCTTCGGCTGGGAGACGTTAGATTCTTTCATGCAGCACGACGTACAAGAATTTTTAAGAGTGCGTTTTTTTTTAATCTTTTTTTTTTTTTTTTTGAATATGTATGTTTTTCTCTTTTGTAGGTTTTGTTAGATAAGCTGGAGAGTAAAATGAAAGGAACATGTGTCGAAGGCACTGTACCCAAACTGTTCGAAGGCAAAATGATTTCTTATATTCGCTGCAAGAATGTCGACTACACAAGCACACGGACCGAGACCTTCTATGATATTCAGCTTAATATTAAAGGAAAGAAGAACAGTAAGTTTTTTTTTGGGATTTATAATGTTCTAAAATTCAGGAAATTTTTACATTTTGAACAATATTTTTATTTATTAAGACAAGACAAAATATGCTCACTTCTTGTGGACCCTATGATAAACGAGAAAATGATTTACGATAATATAGATGTTTGAAACCAACGAGAGCACAGTTGTGTATGCAACCAAATATACGCGGGTCAGTTATAAACCATACACTAGGTATAATTGGTTGCATATGTCACTGTGCTCTACTCAGTTTAAAACTACTCTAGAATGTCATAATATGGTTTAAATTACACAAATAAACTATCAGGGAGTTATACAAAAAAAGAACACGAAAATAAAAAAAAAACAAAGTGTATAAATTAACAGGCAACACTCTACCATTACATTGTGTAGATGTTTGAAACCAACGAGAGCACAGTTGTGAATACAACCAAATATACGCGGGTCAATTATAAACCATACACTAGGTATAATTGGTTGCATATGTCACTGTGCTCTACTCAGTTTAAAACTACTCTAGAATGTCATAATATGGTTTAAATTACACAAGTAAACTATCAGGGAGTTATACAAAAAAAGAACACGAAAATAAAAAAAAAAACAAAGTGTATAAATTAATGGGCAACACTCTACCATTACATTGTGTAGATGTTTGAAACCAACGAGAGCACAGTTGTGTATGCAACCAAATATACGCGGGTCAATTATAAACCATACACCGGGTATAATCGGTTGCATATGTCACTGTGCTCTACTTATTTTAAAATTACTCTAACAGCGTATAAAATCTTATCAATCTTTTCAGTTGACGAGTCATTCAAAGATTACATTGCCCGCGAGACCCTAGACGGTGAGAACAAGTACGACGCGGGCGAGCACGGTTTGCAGGATGCCGAGAAGGGTGTCATATTCTCGTCGTTCCCGCCCGTCCTTCATCTCCATCTGATGCGATTCCAGTACGACCCCATCACCGACTGCTCTGTCAAATTCAACGACAGGTTTGAGTTTTACGAGAAGATCTCGCTTGACAGTTACCTCCAAGAGCCAGATCCGACCAATCCTGCCAACTACACACTTCACGCCGTACTCGTCCATTCTGGCGACAATCACGGCGGCCATTATGTTGTTTTTATTAATCCAAAAGGTTAGTATTCTAGTTACTGTTTAAATTTGGTCTAAAATGATAAATAATGGCAAATAATTACAGTTTAACTTGTTTTTCTGTAGGTGATGGTAAATGGTGTAGGTTTGATGATGATGTTGTCTCCAGATGTACTAAACAAGAAGCGATTGAGTACAACTATGGCGGGCATGACGAGGACATGAACATGACTGTCAAACATTGCACTAACGCGTACATGTTGGTTTATATTAGAGATTCCGAATTGCATAACGTTTTAAAAGAGGTAAGTTACATGGAAATGTTGATCTGAAAACATGTAGGTATTCAGAACTTTTATGGACTCATTATTTCTTTCTGAAGGCTCAACTTATGTTCACATTCAAGATATAGATATTTCAAACCAAGGAGAGCACAGTTGTGTATGCATCCAAATATATGCGGGTCAATTATAAACCGTACACTGGGTATAATTGGTTGCATATGTCACTCAGTTTAAAATTACTCTAAATAATTGAATGGTTTCCAAAAATGTGTTTTTCGTTTAGTAACTGACAACATAATTTTTTTCTTATGAAATGTTACTATTTTTCTTCTCAATAAAATCTGTTTTAAAATCCTGATATTTTGTTTCTAGTGTGATTTAATTAATAAATTGTCATTAGATGTTGGGACCCTGTCATTCTACACAATTTCATGCTTTGTTGTTGCTAAGTAATTTTTATTAATTATACAACTTATACATCAAGTTGTAGCTGTTCAACAAAAATCGAACATGTTTCATATAATTTTTTTTTTTGAAATGTTTTATCTTGAATCTAACAAAAGGAAAATATTTTTCAGGTCACAGATGTGGATATACCGAGTGAGTTAGCGGACCGCCTGGCGGAGGAGAAACGGATGGAGCAGGTGCGTCGGAAGGAGCGTAGCGAGGCCCACCTGTACATGACCATAAACGTGCTGCTGGAGGATGCCTTCGACGGTCACCAAGGCAACGACCTATATGACCCGGAGAAGTCGTGCTATCGCGTGTTTAAGATCAAGAAGACGTCGACGGTTGCTGAGATGCTGGAGACGCTTGCTGTTAGTTTCAAGTACCCGCCGGAACAGATTCGCCCGTGGCCTTTCGGGACCCGTTCGAACAACACGTTCCGACCGAGCATGCTCGACCAGGAGCAGGACTTGCATAAGAGCGTCATCGACGCCGCCGAGAACCAGAATCCGTGGAATATCTTCTTGGAATTGCTGCCGCCCGATTCGGAATTGACGTCGTTGCCGCCCTTCGATAAGGAGACTGATGTGCTGATGTTCTTTAAGATGTACGACCCGAAGCAGAAGAAGATCCACTATTGCGGGCACAGTTATCTGGCTGTTACCAGCAAGTTGTCGGATATCGTGCCGATGTTGAACGAGCGAGCTGGATTCCCCAGGGATACGGAGCTTATTCTTTATGAAGAAATTAGGCCGAATATGGTTGATAGGATTAACGATTTAAATACTCCTTTGGAGAGGGTAAGTATTTTGGTCATTTGAGAGAACTTTGTTTTATGAATAGGGGTTTTGCATAGGTTTGGGGAGGCACGTGTTCCACGGCTCTAATGGCGCGTTTTTGCTGGGTGAATATTTGTTTCCGGTTAGGTGTGCTCCATGTGCTACCCCAGATAGTGAGGCCATAGGTCATCCGTGAGTGGAAAAGCTCATGATATGCTGTGAGAGCAGCGGCCGTGTCAATTAATTTCTCAATTTTCCTTATGGCGTATATGACAGTTGAGAGGCTCCTTTCCAGATGGTCCACATGAGTTATCCAGGTCAACATGGCTGACGTCTTGAGCTCTGGTTGGCATTTTCTTGAATCAGTGAAGCATACCTTAGTCGTTTTCTCTTGGTTCAATTTCAGCTCATTTGCTGTGAACTTAGTTGCTCTCTCTAAGCTCACCTCTGACAGAGCCTTAACCTCCTCCTGAGTCCCCGCAGTGTTTTTAATGGTGGTATCATCTGCATAGAGAGCTGTAAAGGTTTCTATGAAACCGGGCAGGTCGTTCAACAAACAATATAAAGAATAGGGCTCGGGGAACAAATCCTTGAGCTACTCTGGTATCCTCTGGTTGTGATACATATTGTTGTCTTTCATTTAGGTAGGATTTGAGTAGGTTCAAGCAGGTGCCTCTGAAACCATAGTCTCCATTTTCTCAATGAAGAGATCATGCCGCATGCAGTCAAATGCTTTTGAGAAATCAAGAAAGAGGCACTCAGTTAGAGTTTGACTCTCCATACCATCCAGTATCTTTCTGATTACGCTTTGTAGGGCGTCAGTTATACTGAGACCCTTCCTAAAGCTAAATTGATTTGGGCTCAGATAGTTTTGCTTTTCCACAAAGTCGATTATTTTCACCATCATGGCCTCCTCAACGATTTTGGACAGGCAGGGAAGTGTCGAGGTTGGACGGTAATTTCCAGGATCTTTATGATCTCCTTTCTTATAAATCGGTAGTAGTTTTGCAATCTTCAAATGTTTGGGAAACTTCCCTCTCACAAAGCAGGCGTTGATGATATCGGACATTGGTCGGCAATTTGCACAGGTACTCGTTTATACCCCCTCGTCTGGGTGTCATGGATTTGTTTGGGTGATTGTTGAAAATATTCACTGCAATTTTCGTGAAATATTCATTGAAGGGGTCTTACTTGTGATTTTTGCATAGGTGTTGCTCTTTTGTATTTAACCGGTCTCTCTATTTATGAGACTCCAAATAGCTTTAGGTTTGTTAGATGCTGATTAAATAAATTGGAGATTTTTTGCTTTTTTCCATTCTTGCTTCAATCGGATGTAGCTTTTCTTATAGTTCCACACAGAACACTATTTGTTCTCAATAAAACGACTCGTCTCGTCAACGCATATCGGGCGTGTGCCGTCTATTTTATATCTGCGGTAACATATATGTTTAAGTAGTCTTCATCTGATGTACATTTATAAGCATCGTACATAAAGTTAACCGTCTCCTTCATTTGCAAGAGCTCCGGGTTGCTTTCGGGCCGGGTTTTATGAGTCTGAGTCCAGTTTATCTGTTATCTCATTCCATGTCTTGTGCTTTAATGCCTGTATAAAGGTTGTCCTGTTGGCTTGGAAAAGATTTCTCTTGTAAGTGTTTGAGTTATGAGCGGAGTGAGATTGAGTGATTATCTCAAGTATTTATCCCTACATGTCTTCTAGTTTAGATTGTTCTACCAGTATCTTGAAGGCAGCAACTTGATCAGACTGAATTTCTAATTTTTCCACGTTTAGTGTTTCTACCTGAAATGCCAATAGATGATTCTTCATTTGTTCTGGCGTTGTGGTAGGATTCAGTCTCGAATACCGACCTTCTGCTTTCTACTGCAGATATTTTCAGGTTTTGATCGTTTTTTTTTTCCAATAGTGTGTTGGATTTCTTTTTACCTTTTTTGTATAAGAATTCCTGATAACCATCCTCCAGGGCAGTTGGTTTCGCATTTTTTGATTGATTTGGATTTGGTAATTTTTGGTTTTGATCTCCAGTAAATCTGTCAGCAGATCCCGCTGTTCCTTTGTAAGTTAGTATCGGCTTCAATCGTTCTGATTTCTTGTTTGCCTCGGTATTGTGTTCGGTTTCATGCATTTCCTTCGTTTCTGTAATCAGATTAGGATTCTGTACTGTAACTGTGGGCTTACTTATATGTAAAAAATAGAATCGAAAACAACCAATTTGTTTAAACTTGTTTATTGATTGAAAATACAATGTTTCTATTCGGAATGTGACTCTAAACTGAAATATAATTCATTACAACAAGACATCACGACAGTATGAGGAGATAACACGGTGCAATATGATAGCAGTAGCATCTGCCTAGATCAGCATTGTGTCGCGTCGGTTCCACGTTCGTAGTCTCAAGGTAACTCCTCCATTCCTAGAACAAAGCGCCGCCAGGTAATTGGACCTCACCTCAAGTGCTAGCGGTTGTCTACGGTAAGGGTCCATTGGTTCGTCCACAAAACTTCTTCCTCAGGGAATATGCAATGCAGAAAAAAATTCCAATGTAAATAACAATTGTCCATATGCTGGGCCAATGACTGATTTTTATTGGATAACCGATTGGTGTGATTGATCCCATTTCTATTTTTCCCAAGTTCAATCATTTCAACTTTAACGTAAAGTTGTTGAAATTTCTTTAAGTAATGTTTGGATGCCAGTCTGTGATTATTAATGGTGTGCTGGTTGACTCGTGTTTTCTGAACAACTGGTATCCGCCTGTGGTGATATTGCAGTTCTTCAATTTTATTAGGAAAACTCCAAATTTGGACAATTTTTCTCTTCTGTCAATAACCTCAATAACCTCTTGCCTTGGAAATACAGCGATGTATTGACCAATTTCAGGTATCCAGATAGTATAACTTTTGAGAATTTCGACTCTAGTGTATTTACAGCTTTTGATGTCCATGTTAAATACTTCCTTTGCACAGACAACATCTTTGTGATTAATATTATCTGATGGACAATGAAACAACTTCCCCCGAGGACAAATGTCATTCAGAGGTATAAGAGTACTGTGTACGCTTTTCAAAATATATTCGACTTCGGAATTAATTGTTAGAAAGTCTGACTCGTGTTTGAATGGTACTGAATAAAGATGATACAATTTAAAATTTTCTTCAAAATTTATAGGAATTATCAAAAAGTAAGTTCTTTGGTTAGTTTGTATTCTGCAATGTACTTTTATCAATGCTTCAAAATCTAATAGATTAGCATATTCAATCTCAAATGGTAAACGCTTTTTATCATTATTGAAAATGTTCATTCAATTTTCAATTTCTTGCAAAACATATAAAATGTTATTATAAAGAATTATTAGTTGATTCAATATGTCCTTCCAGAGTAAAATATCCTGAGTTATCATTGCTCGATCAAATCCATCACTCAACAATGAAATCCTAGACGACAATAAATTCTCATTGTGTTGAATAGCATCTAGAGTTTGATTAAATTTATTAATAATTTGCGTGTTTACTGAATATTGCAACTTTAATTGATTTTGTTGATTAGATTGCAAGTGCTGTAGAATATTATCAATTTGTTTGCCGTCATCTGCATCAAGGTTACCAGTGATGGCTGTAATAAGTGTCCCTGCCAAGTTCAGCAAGCCCCTTTTATTTCGTGAATGTTGAAATGTTGAAACATTTTGAAAATTAACAATTTTGTTTTCAATTTGCAATTTAGTGAAGCGAAGTATGTTGTCGTAGTTAGTCAATTCTACTTTCAACAATTTGTCCTTTCAGATTTCTGATTACAGATTATTGTAGTGATTATTTAATTGAATCTTGAGATTTGCATCTTTTAGACGGTCAAATACTGTTTTTAATTGGCAGATATGTTCCTTTTTATGAATTTGTGGATAGCGATACGATTTAGTATAAACAGGAACTTCATCGGTCGTTCTTATCGTTGCATCATTGACTAAGGGTTTATCAACATTTTTTAATTTCGAAAGACATGCTTGAATCTAATTGAACGGTTTCCATTGTTGGATTTAGTATTGTGCAAACAGCTTTACCCTTTGAAGCATTAGTAACACATTGTGGAATCTCTAATTTACCAATTTTAATATGGGTGGTAAAACTGCGTTTACAGTTACCGGTGTTTGGGAGGCGTTTTGCATTTTTGATGCTCTAATTGTTAAATTTTTAGAAATAAAAGTTTGTTGTTCAAACAGTGAGTCAGAGTCAGAGCTCTCCGAATTAATTGATGATTCTGAATTATAATTACTAGAACCTCTAAATGACATATGTACTCACAGCAAGATTATTTCCATACGGTACATTCTTCTTTTATGGTTGTTGGTTTCGTTGGGGTGATCCGGTCCTCCAATTTGTCGATATGCCCTCGGAATGGATGTTAAGTTGCGATTTTGCCAATAAATCATTGAAACGAACCATGAATTATATTCGGTAAACACGTTTAGCAAATCGTACCGACTGCGCCAAAAATAGAATCAAAAACAACCAATTTGTTTAAACTTGTTTATTGAATGAAAATAACAATGTTTCTATTCGGAATGTGACTCTAAACTGAAATATAATTCATTACAACAATACATCACACCAGTATGAGGAGATAGAGTAGTTTCAAACTAAGAAGAGCACAGTTGTATATGCAACCAATCATACCCTGTGTATGGTTTATAAATTGCCTGTGTATATTTGGTTGCATATACAACTGTGCTCTTCTTAGTTTGAAACATCTATAACACGGTGCAATATGATAGCAGTCCCACGTTCGTAGTCTCAAGGTAACTTGTATGTTTATTTTCCGACTAGTACCTAGAAGGAAAGTATTGTAATCGACGGATTTTTTTTTTTTTTCGGGATTTCAGTGGAAATACGCGTTTTGGGGTCCCCTGAATCGATTGCAATGATTTCTGGAAAATGTCTGTATGTATGTGTGTGTGGATACGATAGCGCTCAAACGGAACAACGAATCGTGTTGAAATTTTGCATACATATTTAGAATTGCCGGGGGACGAACTGGATTGTTTTTGGCCACAATATGACAACCGGAAGTGACAAATGTTACATGCGTCTTCATCGGGATTTATACAATTTTGGCCAAACTAATATCAGCTCATTCACCAGTGATTTTAAATAACTATACTAATTTACAGACCAGTGGGAACGGTTTAGGCGCTATTAGCTGTTATAGAAGCGACTTGACAGAATCCACAGCCTTCGTCACTGTGTTGCAAATTGTCAGATTTTGACAAACGTCAGTGCCACTGATATGACGTGACATTAAATGTCAGTATGACAAATGTCATTATGTCATAGAAAAAGGTACAGAGTAGCTCTGTTCAATAATATAGTCGGAAAGTTGGGTGAGGGCCACCCCAGATATTTTATTTTGATACTCTTGTCATTTCTTTGATTTTTGGTTATCACCTCACGGAGTTTGAATATGGTTCTTTTCATCTGCGATACTTGCTTGGTTAGGACTACTTTATCCTCTTTAGTTTGTCGTAACCCCTCTATCATGGATTTCTTTTCATGGATGCTCTTTTCATCCTGACATTCACAACAAATTACTTGCTTTAGCTTGAGAATTAAATAATTTCCCATTTCATCCACTACTCTCAATTTTAAATTGTTCATTTGGTTTGAAAATGTTTACAATATCTTTGGCTTTGTAAATTGTTCCCTTGACTTTATATTATTTTGCCTGACATTGATGGTTGTTTCAACCACCATTCTTAACTTTATATTGTTCATTAGACACTTGGCATAATTATTGTTAATTTCATTAGGATTGGATAAATTTGAAGTTAGAAACTTTTGAAAATGTTTATCAATATGTTTGCTTTCATAACTTGTCCCCTTGACTTTATATTATTTTGTCTGCTATTTATGATGGTTTCAACCACTAATATTGATTTTATATTGTTCTTTGGACACTTGGCAATAGTTATTGTTAGTTTCATTAGGATTGGATAATTATTTTTAAAGTTAGAAACTTTTGAAAATCTTTACTAACATCTTTTTTTCTGTGCTAGGTTTTAGATGAATTAATGGATGGTGATATAATAGTTTTCGAGAAGGAAGACAGAGAAGAACTATCCGATCTTCCAACTTGCGTAGACTTTTTCAAGGATCTCTTCCATAGGGTAGAGGTGACATTTGTCGACAAATGCATCCCGAACGATCAGGGCTTCACCATGGAACTCTCCCAACGAATGACCTACGACCAGTTAGCCAGGGCGGTTGCCCAGCGAGTCGGAACCGATCCGTACCTTCTGCAGTTCTTCAAATGCCAAAAGTAAGTCCTTCCTCACCATCTTTTAGTACATTTAAGCGTATGATTTTCGATTTATTGATTTTTTTTGTAGTTACAAAGATAGCCCGGGGAATCCGTTGCGGTGTACGTTTGAGGGAACATTGAAGGATCTCCTGGTATTCACGAAGCCGAAAATGCCCAAGAAGATATTCTACCAGCAGTTGAGCATTCGTGTCAACGAGCTCGAGAACAAGAAGCAGTTCAAGTGCAACTTCATCGGGGTGAAGATGCGCGACGAAAAGGAGCTGATACTCTACCCGAACAAGAACGGGACGGTTGGGGATCTCCTCGAGGAGGCCAAGAAACAGATTGACTTCCCGGAGGGTAGCACTGGAAAGCTCAGGTGTGTTTTTCCGTCTTTCCTCTTTCTGTTATGTAGAGTAGTTTTAAACTAAGTAGAGCACAGTGACATATGCAACCAATTATATCCAGTGCATGGTTTATAATCGATCCGCGTATATTTGGTGGCATATACAACTGTGCTCTCCTCGGTTTGAAACATCTATACTTGTTCTTAGATTTGTCATCACAATTTAAAACAGAAGGTTAGTATTCATCTATGTTATGCGGAATAGTTTTAAATTGTATTAGTAAATGCAAATTATTTTGAAAACTATGTGGCGCTGCTTTGTATTTGTGTAAACATTTTTGCATTTTGAGCAAGAAATTCCCGTGCCGATTAAATTAAGTTCTTCTTGGTTTTCAATTATTACATATACATATCATTCTCAAAGCAATTCGAGTTTTTAGTTTTCAAATCGCTTTCAAAATGATATATATTTGTGGTAAATGTGTGTAAACAAATAGTTTAACTGTGAGTGTTTAATGTTGAGTTCTACCAGCAAATATTCCTTTAAACAATGTCAAATCAGTAGAATTTGATCAAAAATAGTATAGAGTGTAACAGACTTTAATAAGCCAGATTTGAACAACTGTATTAGAGTGCCAATTCTAACATTGTAATGGCAACATTTTGTTTTCTCTTTTAGATTAACCGAAGTGTCTTGTAATAAAGTCGCCTTGGGTCCCAAGGAGGACACCCCGTTGGAAGGCCTTACCTTGTGCACTTCAAAGATTTATCGAATAGAGGAGGTTCCAAGGGATGAAATCAGCCTTGCCGATGACGAGTTACTCGTTCCGTGCGCCCACTTCTACAAGGAAGTATTCTCAACTTTCGGGTCACCGTTCCTAATCAAAGTGAAACAAGGAGAACCCTTCTCTAGGGTGAAAGGTGTGTAGAGATGTTTCAAACCAAGGAGAACACAGTTGTGTATGCAACCAAATATACGCGGGTCAATTATAAACCATATGCTGGGTATAATTGGTTGCATATGTCACTGTGCTCTACTTAGTTTAAAACTACTCTACCCAATTGTATAGTTTTAATGATGTAATATTGTTTTATTTTTAGAACGTATACAGAAGAAATTAGCGCTTCCCGAAAAGGAATTTGAGAAGTTTAAATTTGCTATAGTGACGATGAATCAAGCGCAGTTTATTCGCGACGACGACTACGTCGTAAATACGAGCGAGTTCAAATCTCACGCTTCGCAGCGTAAGTTTTTTTTTTTGCTGTTTATTATTTGGAGAATTTTTTTACTAATTTGTGTTTGGTTTTTTCTAGCTGGTAGGCCATGGTTGGGACTGGAGCATGTGAATAAAGCGCCGAAGAGAGCTCGGTTCAATTACTTGGAGAAAGCCATCAAAATTTATAACTGAGACTGACACTTTTTTTAAAGCTTAGAAAAAGAGAACACCGGTAACAAAAAAAAACTGATCTTTAAATGTCGCGTGGTAAAAACAGCATTACTGACGGAGAACGCTCTCGTACATATATATTTAAAAACAAGCAAAACAACTAATAAAACACGACTTTTTTGTACATAATTGTCAATGTCCTTAGAAGGGAGAGCCAAATAGCTCTCTCTGTGTCTCTCTCTCTCTGTAACTCTATCTCTCACACACACACACACACACGCAGATAACAAAAATTTTATTAACTAATGATATTGTTGAAAGTTTAATTATCGTATTTAAAACTTTAGTCAGATTATTTAATCTTTTATTACTCCTCTTTTAACTTGGCATGGATTTACGTCATTAAATGAGTGTATGATCCCTTTATTTATAAATATATATAATCGAGAGAAATGATACCTACATTATAACAGATTGGTTGCAACGGCAGAAATAACATCGTAATGTCTCGAATTGTCATTTCGTTTTTTTTATTAGTAGATAAAAATAATTTAGATGAAATGATATGTACACTGTTTATATATAGTAATGATAATAAAACAGTCTCTCGACTTGCTTCGGATTTTAATTTACGCTTGGCGTGATCATACACGTATTTGAAACAGGATTTTTTTCTTTTGCTTTGTGATGGCATGATACTTTTATGGATTGAATCGATGGAATCGGCAAGGTTGAACTATTTTATGTTGTAGCGGTTAAGATGTATTTATTCGTTTTTATGCGGAAAATAGAAAACAAAATGGCAAATGGATAACGTATATATTATATATAATATACATAGAATTGTAAATGAACACTAACATCTAGGTTTTACATAAAAAAACTAATAAACTGTTAAAAAACAAATGCAATATTGTGTAATTAACTAATTTGAGATACTATTTGCAATTCTTGTTTGTTAGTCTACGAAAATTCTTTTCTGTATAGTATTGTTTTAATGAATAATTTGATTATTTTTGTATATAATTGTGTAATGTTAAAATTATTCATGGCATACGTTTATTTTGATATTTTTTAACTCGGTTAATATAGTACAGAAAAGAATTTCCCCGCTTTTTGTACATTTTCAATTATCAGTCTCTTTCTCTAATACCACATTTTTATAATAAGTAGTACATAATGACGTCAAACTGATGGAAATTGAGCAGCCGATTAATAAATTATTGTGATTTCACGTTTTGTGGTGCTCATTGTTAATAATCCAGTGTGTTGATTGTGTTGAAACTTTTGTCATTTTTCAGGACGATTTAAAATGTACTTTTCCTTTTTCAAATTGTGGCTATTTTATAATTGAATAGCGTCGCTGTAATATACAAAAATGTGAACAATAAAAAGTATTAAGATCTTAATTAATCTTTTTTATTTAATAAACTACAGCAAGTTACCAATCTGGATATATATAGTGTACTCGAAAAACTCTTCAAATGTCAGAAAATTAAGTAATAAAAACGGATTATTTGCCGTGAATTTGAACAATAGGAAGTCTTTTTTTGCTGTATCCGCCTGAACAAGGGAATGTAGATGGCGCTATTTACCTCGAATTGTTTAATTCAAATTTCTACCACCAGAGTGGGTCTCTTTCACTCGTTGAGGCGAATAGCCAATGAAATGCGCCATTTGACTGAACAAACAAATGTAGATGGCGCTATTTAATCCGAATTGTTTAATTCAAATTTCTAACACCAGAGCGGAGACTCTCGTTCGTTGAGGCGAATTAGCTTTGTTGAAAACACTTTTTGCTATTTGGAACTAATTTGAAATTGCCGAAAAAAAAATGTCGCATGTAAAACATGTAAATATTTGCAAAACTTGTTAAAGGTGATAATAAAATTTATTACTAATTGATGCAAATAATGTGATAAGTTTATTTATACACCAAGGACATGGTATAATAGACCCATTTTGAAAATATTTTACCGAAAACTGAAGCAACTACCCAACAATAATAACTAAGATACTGATATGTTGCGTATTCATAAAAGATATAACCATTCACCATAAGTAACAAACCACCAAATCATAAATGTTATACTTGCTATTGTTATTGGCCATTTGGTGGTCGATTACGTATAGAAGTAGATTCAATTACGCAACTTCAAAAACAAAATAATAAGTTAATATGCATCAAAACATGACCAAATAACAATCTGAAAAAAACATTTTGTTCATAGATTTTGATAACATTGACGTCATAATTGTTTTCGTGTTTTCTCCAGTGTTTCAACTAGCTTAGAAAGAAAATATAACAATATTTCGTTATTTATTGCTTGTAATCTTACGTGGAAAAATACAGAATTTTACCATGCTTATCATAAGCGAAAGAATTTGTATATCTCAGCAAAGAATATTAAGATGATTAAATATTCGAAATTCACCGTGAATTCACCTCCATTTATCAATAAGGCGATAAATTATGAAACAGACCCCCCTACCTAGCATAGCAACGCCGATAAAATGTTTAATGGCCCAAGAAGGAAAACAATTCTTAACATTGATAAAACCGTTACAACACTGTCAGTTTCGTTGACCAAATCTCATTCTTAACTTATTTTATTCAAAGCGAACTTGAATTTAGAGGTTAAGTGCCTCTAATTGAGCAAAAAAGGAAAAATCAAACATGTTTTCCCGCCTACTTCCTACAGTCCACCACGTTGTCAGACAAAGCACGCAGGTGAGTAAATTCAAACGGTGTCGTATTTCTCCGGATTGCATTTCATCAAAAATTGATTTCGTTCAGTATTTTTAACTCTCACAATCGTACAGAGGTGGAAGAGGTTATCAGAGGTGATATCGTCTATTTAAAAGCACGTCGACAAACAGATCCCCCATAATTGCTTCTTTAAATACCGCGTTAGCACTTGTTTTTTATCCATTTGTTAGTTACCAAGAGTTCGTGGACGGTGGACATAACCTATTATTAAGCCGGTTCATCACTTATTGCGTTGTATTTTAGTTATCGGCTTGTAAATTCGCTCAACAATCAGCAAAGATGAGTTCGTCCATGTTACACGCAAACGTTTGGGATTCCGATTCCGAATTATTCGAAATTATGAAGCGCGAAAAAAGGAGGCAACTCAGAAGTTTGGAATTGATTGCATCAGAAAATTTCACTTCTTTGTCTGTACTGCAATGCTTGAGCTCCTGCTTGCATAATAAATACTCAGAAGGACTTCCAGGACAAAGGTATGTATTTCTAATTTAATAATTGTTTTATTATAAAATTCAAAGCCTCGTTTACACTGCAAATGTTTTGACCTTCAAATGTAAAATTTATCAATATGGCCGCCGGTCATACGAACCAATTATATTGCTTTGTTTTGGCGGTGTTGTTTGAAATTTTTTTAATATTCTGATGTTATAATAGGTATTACGGGGGTAACGAGTGGATTGATGAAGTAGAAATATTAACCCAAAAAAGGGCGTTAGAAGCATTTAATCTAAAACCTGAAGAATGGGGTGTAAACGTACAACCTTTATCAGGTTCGCCCGCAAATTTTGCTGTATACACAGGTAATTCAACGAAATATATATATCGCACAATACCATAACATAAAAAAAAACTTCTTTAGCTATTGCGGAACCTCACGGTCGTATAATGGGTCTCGATCTTCCCGATGGTGGTCATTTAACTCACGGATTCCAAACACCTACAAAGAAAATATCTGCTACATCTCTATTCTTTGAATCTATGTCATACAAGGTAATTTTCATGTTTTGTTTTTATGATAGCGGGGATTAATAAAATATTTATTCAGGTTGACCCGAATACTGGTCTTATCGATTATGATATGTTGGCTAAAATGGCAAAGCAGTTCAGACCAAAAGTTATTATCGCTGGTGTAAGTTGCTATTCCAGACCTTTGGACTACAAGAGGTTCCGTGAGATCTGCGACGATGTTGGAGCTTATTTATTCTCAGATATGGCTCACATTTCTGGATTAGTTGCAGCAGGTAATATAGTTTTCAAATAATATTAACTTGAACTAAATTTATGTGATAATGATATAATCTATTGATTAGCCTTGTTACAATAATTAAAACACAACACTTTCTTAAAAGAATTTGTTTATTTTCTTGGTTTATAAAGGCTATATAGTTATTAATAATCTATTGATTAGCCTTGTTATATAAATTTCCTAGGTATTACTCCTAGCCCATTTGAGTACAGCGATATTGTTTCCACGACAACACACAAGAGTTTAAGAGGACCACGTGCCGCCTTGATTTTCTTCAAGAAGGGAATTCGCTCAGTAAACGCTAAAGGAGAAAATATCATGTACGATTTAGAATCGAAGATAAACCAAGCAGTATTCCCAGGATTGCAAGGTGGTCCCCATAACAACGCCATTGCCGCCATAGCAACCGCATTAAAACAAGCGAAATCGCCAGAATTCATCCAATATCAAAAGCAAATCGTCACCAATGCTAAACGTTTAGCTGAAGGTCTGCAGAAACGCGGTTACGACATTGCCACCGGTGGAACTGACGTACATATGTTGCTGGTCGACTTACGTAAAACTGGATTATCCGGTGCTAAGGCTGAAAGAATTCTGGAGGACATTTCGATTGCTTGTAATAAGAATACCGTCCCTGGAGATAAGAGTGCTTTGAATCCGTCTGGATTTAGGTTAGGTACTCCTGCTATCACTACAAGAGGTTTTGTTGAGAAGGATATCGATCAAGTGGTTGATTTTATTGACCGAGGGTTGAAGATTGCCTTGGAGGCAAGTAAGAAATCCGGACCTAAATTGGTTGATTTCAAACGTGTTTTGGAAGAGGATTCTGCTGTTAAGGCCAAGATAGATTCGTTGAAGAATGAAGTGGAAGATTTCTGTGAGAAGTTCCCAATGCCTGGCCTAGCCGAATATTAAGTTTTTTTGAGTATGTTTTGTATTAAATAAGAGCCACTTTTGTGTTTCTGATATCTACCACGTCTTACCTAAAAATTGAGAAAAATAATGTGATTGTGCATTTATTGTTATTAAGAACAACTGTGTCTAATTGTTTCTAAAAGTTTCCAAATGTTTAGGAAGTGTTGCTTTGTATTTTGTATTTTTAATAATGTATTTTGATACTGTTAAATCGAATAAATTTATGTAAAATCTCTACAATGTTGTTTATTACCTCTTTCATCTACAAAAGCATTCAGAAAACAATTACAGGTAATAAGGGAGAATAATAGGCATTCAATTGAAGATTAGATTTTGCAAATGGTGTTACGAAGTCTCAAGTCTTGCCAGCAAACCTATTCACATCGTGTGCATTTTATCACGCGTGCTAAGGAGAGATGGAAGTTTTCGGTAGCATGGCGATTCGCATACATAAGACCATTAAGACCGAGACAACCCATCGCTAGGGCTGCTGAATGTATAGATATAGATGTTTCAAATGAGAACAGTTGTATATGCAACCAAATATACGCGGTCGATTTTATGGTTGCATATGTCACGGTGCTCTTTTTAGTTCAAAACTACTTTGTAGATGGTTGGATTATAGTGACAAAATATCTGGGGTGGCCCTCATCCAACGTTCCGACTATATCTTTTGCACAATGAAGCGTCTAAACACAATTATTCGATTTTGTGAAGCCATACGCACTCTGGCCCCTACAACTAACGTCAGTTTCTATCACATAATGACATTTGTCGTAATGACATTTAATGTCATGTCGTGTCAGTGGCACTGACGTTCAGTGGCGGCGATAGGCGTCGGCGATCGCCGACGGCCTCGCGCTCAAAAGAATATGGTGGAAGCCTGAACATGTTGCTTCGGCAATATCATTGACAAGCGTTAGTGCAAAAGCGTACCACGTACAAGTTATGCTACCTACACAAACTTTAAACATCCACACTCACTGTCAAGTGATTATGGCACGAGGATTAACATGTCAATGGTCAATGGAAGCAACCAATTTATTACAATTTTGACACACATATGGTTCCTGATATACTTTTTAATGTAATAGACCAACTCTAAATTATAGGCTACACAGTTGTATCTGTTAAAAATAGAAGCAGGTAAAATATTTTTCGATAATATTAATAACTCGAGCAATCAAAAGTTTGCAAGCCTATATTCCTTTTTGGGCAAAGTTAAGCTGGCTGGAAGTACTGAAATTACTATAAATTTCTTACCTTTTGCGATTAGATGATACATACAGATGAAATATAAGTGAAAACTGCATGGGAGACCGAATCCAGTACTCTTAACTTTTTCCCCTACGTTGGACCTAGCGCCGCCACTGCTGACGTTTGTCAAACTGGATTCTGTCAATCCGCTTTTTAAACGACTATAATTCCTAAACCGTTCATCCCACTGGTCTATAAATTTGTATACATATTTAGGGTCACTGGAGGGTGAACTGGTATCAATTTGGTTAAAATCGATTAAATCCCTAAGAAGATGCATGTAACATTTGCCACTTCCGATCGTCAGATTGTCACCAAAAACAATCCAGGTTGTCCCCCGGTAATTCTAAGTATGTATACCAAATTTCAACTCGATCCGTTGTTCCGTTTGGGCGCAATCGTGTTCACGGCTAAACACACACACACATCCATACATTTTCCAGAAATCATTGCAATCGGTTCAGGGGGGGGCCATAACGCGTATTTCCGTTGAAATCTCGAAACGTCATTTTCCGTCGATTACAATACTTTCCTTCTAGGGTGCTAGTCGGAAAGTAAAAAAGTAGATGGACACAGTTTTCCACTGTAGCGACTGGTCTTTAGTGTCTTTACAGGGTCAAGAATAAGAATTGATTGTGAGATATGATACAAATCATTCAAGTAATAGATTACTAATCATGGTGTACAGAATTTGTCACTTGACTCTTTTTATTCACGTTCTACACACTGCCACTAACATCTTTCTGTGTTGATGGCAAAAAAATGGGGCAACAAAATCAACTTATCTCACTTTAAATGTGTTAAATACTAATCTAAACACGAAGATAACTGATATTATAGTCAATATAATTGTTGTAAGTATATTAGAAACAATAATAGGTTGTAAAATCTGAAAAATAGATTGTGTTGTATAGTGTGGCGCCATCTATCGTAGGTGGGTGATTAAAAAAATATCCCTCACGAAAAAGTTTTGGTTCTAATGTTATCTAGTGACATCAGCGCCTAACTAGCGGCATCAAGAGGTATTAATCGAGGGTAGACTTCAACGTTATTAAACCGCAAGACAAAATGTACCTTTTCGAGTACCTAATTTTAGTTTGGTTGTTTTTTTTTTAGAATCCTATGATTAGGCAATGTTGTCAGAATATACCGACGTAAATATTATTCACTTATAATTGAGTAGGTACTTATGCCCCTGTGACGTTTTAATAAAGTAATAAACCGATCAAGAGAAACTGGGTCCCTGTTAATTCGCTAATAGTTGAAAAATTTAAAAGACGCGCTGGCGTTGGCGTGCAACAGGTTCTTTTGTTATGGTCACGTGACCCTCCACTTGTCCGCTTTCAAAAGCCTTTGTTGAGGAACCGAGGTGCCGCCAGATCTTCGGCAGAACGCGGCTACCTCTTGCAGTTGTTGCGCTACTGCTGTGACGGATGGTTCGTTAAGTTCGAATGTAGCGACAAATATCACGATAGTTTTTTTTGATTAATCTTTTATTTGTATTTATCCCATCACGCATGGGTATGGAGACATTATGACATGTGAACGGTTTTGTGCGCTTTTTGTGCTATCCTTTCAACTCGGATTTGTTTATGGGAATAGGCAGGATAATAACACTGGTAAGGATAGTTATTTTGATACATTTTCCCGGCAATTATATTTATCTTACGATTAATTGATTCAATTCAATCGCGTACAAGAAATCTTGGGAATTCCTTTGCAATTAATTCAACTAAGAACCGTAAATTTTTAATTATGTGTAACAAAAATTGCATTCGCTGATGCATTCAGTGTTTTTTTTTTAATAATAAATATAATAGGGAAATACTTTCTAACTTTTAACATAAAGATTCTTACATAATTCAAATCCTGGAATTTTAATTATCGTCTTAATTTTGTTTTATAAGTAGATTACGGAAAAGCATCGCGTGTTACAGAATGACATCATTGAGGTGTTCTCTTAATCACCAGAAGTAATTACTCCAACAATTTACGACCTTTTAAAAATCGTATCCAATTCAATCTTCTAATTGAAAACATTATTGGTTTAAAATTACAAATTGTTTTTCCGTCTCTCTTGAAAATACAGATTGTCAAATTAACAGCTCAAAGATAAAGATAAAAGAATTTTATTACTTCTAAAACTTTCTGGTTGTGTGTAACAAATTTTGTAAAGACAACATGATACACAAATAACAACACTTCATAAAAGGACAAATCGATACGATGGCACCAAAGAGTTCATCGAAAGCAGCAATTAATTCAATCATTATGGTCTATTGGACCACATGAACTTGAACTCCCTTTATCACGTTTGACCTTCGCGGCGAACTACATAAATCAATTTCAACAACAAAAGCTGCCAATTGAGTCTAAAAATGGTGAAATATTTAAATTTTCTCGTCCTTACTTCATCAAGATGCGCCACCGCAGTCTCCTAGGCAACCTGTACCAGTGCTAATGGATGCACTGAGTCATTATGTAAATACACTTGAGTAAAAGAAGTAAACAGAAGCTTGTCCTCAGGTGTTGATTTTTTTCTCATGTTATAAAAGTAACGGGAATCCTCTCGTGTTATATCCTTCATGTCACGCTCGAAGGAAGAACACTTGTCTGAGTAACCCAGATCTACTGCGTGTAACTACAAAAATGTTATGTGGCCATTAGGCACATTCATCATTTTCTTCAAACTGGCGCACAACAGACCTTAAAAATGCAGTCACACACTGTTTCTTCTAATGATAGCGATGTTAATTGAAAGCAGAACTGTTTACTCTTTGAGTAAATGTGTTAGTTTTTTTGCCACGCTTCTTTCCATAACAGCAGTATTAATTTTGGTAAAATCTCCAGAAAACAAGAACTTCAAATTGTTATTCTTTACTGCATATGAGGAAGTTTCCTTTTTTCTCACTATATGTTCATTTGGTGCAGCATTCTTAGGTGTAGGTACGTGACTGTTCACAATAGAGCACCGCGCGGTGATTTACTATCGTCTTGGCCTTTCGGACAAACCCCTACAAAACCCAAATTCCCAGAAATTTAACCAAGAAAGACAACCGTTGCAAAATCATATACCTACCGTTCACAAGTAAAATCGTCGATATAATATTCTTCCTGTTCTTTTTGTAGTTCACATATATAGCAACCAATTTGTAATTATCATGTCCTCTAGCTTCGTATGTATCTTTTGTGGAATCGCAAATGCTATTTCCATTAAATTACATAAATTAAGTGTCGTGAATATTAATGTTACGTTCCGATTCCTTTCTACAGGGTTTATCTCTAAACTAGTTTAGGTGCATTTTAATTATTAGTGCCGTGTCAGTTTTTTTCACCGACGTTTAATTGAAATGGAATACTTCTTGTTGAAGAAACGCGAAAAACGTAAAGTGCAAAATCGCTTGATGTGTTATAGTTGAATTATTTATTTTGTACGTTGCATAGGAACGTTAAGGCGCCATTAGTGTCAGTGTAATTGCTTCTGTCTTAATTAATCGAGTGAATTAAAGGAGTCTTGTGAGTCATAGTGTCAAATATAAACGAAATAACATGTGGGCAACAACATGTGCGATATACTTGACTCTATACCTACGTACATATTGTTCGAACTCGAAAGAAGATATTCTTAAACATGAATCTGTTTGAAGGCAGTACTTGATTTATGTTTATTGCTCAAAATAGAAAATATTCCTGTCTAAAACTGCAAGACCAGATTACGTTAATGTGATACATTATGTAAATATATAAAGCAAATATAGTTTATATAATAAAATTATAAGTGTAACTAACTATCTATAAGAATTCCTATTAGTCAAATTAAACAAGAAGTTCTTTTAAGTTACTTGCGTCAGTTATGCCAAATGTTAGTGGCCACTGACATTGGATTGGGCTTCAGATTGGCCCTGGCTTCATGGAATACAAGAATTACAGAAAATCTAAACGCTTCAATGTGCCAACAACGAACTGGATTCTTTTTGGTGACAATCTGACAACCGGAAGTGGGAAATGTTACATGCGTTTCTTAGTGATTCATCTGATTTTGACCAAATTGATACCAGCTCATCATCTAGTGACTTTAAATGTGTATACTAATTTACAGATTATTAGGATGAGCGGTTTAGGCGCTATATGCGTTTATAGTGCTGTCTGGCAGAATCCACAGCCTTCGTCGCTGTGTTGCGAATTGTCAGATTTTGATAAACGTCATTGCCACTGACATGACATGAAACAACCGGGGAGAAGTTAGCAATAAAAGTTAGCAACAAAAAAAAAATTCAACCGATTTGTATGAACTATACCTCATTAGAAAGCCCATAACGTACTGAATGTATGGTAGTTATGGCAACTGGATCAAATCATAATTACTACCTAAAAAATGCAAAAGAATGTCATTATTTTCCCAAATTTCGCCATTTTACAAGTCGCATATCTCCGTTAGTACTGAACGAATCTTGGAGTATATAGCAGAAAAAGAAAGCACAAACCTTGCTTTAATTGTCATAGTTATGGCAACTTGAAATCAAAACTATTACTGGTAGAAAAAAAAATAATGAACATTGTCGGTTTTACGCTCGACGATTCCTGAGTACTCTCTTTTTCACTTATTTAGGTAGTAATTGTGATTTGATCCAGGTGCCATAACTACCATACATTCAGTACGTTATGGGCTTTCTAAAAAGGTATAGTTCATTCAGATCGGTTGAAATTTATTTTTGTTGCTAACTTTTATTGCTGGTTTTGGGCCTATACCGTATACTGTATATAGGAGCGAGTAATGTTCAACGTTCGTTAGTTGTTTTCTAGCATTAATTAGGGTAATGTCTCGTTGCCATAACTCCCATAGGTAGCGGAAATCTTCTTCTTTCGTTTGGTATATATATTGTTAAGATCAGGTGAAAATCTGACTTATGCAGTTTGTATATTCGCAGCCCTGCGAGAATCGTCGAGCGTAAAAGCGACAATGTTCATTAATTTTTTTCTACCAGTAATAGTTTTGATTTCAAGTTGCCATAACTATGACAATTAAAGCAAGGTTTGTGCTTTCTTTTGCTGCTATATACTCCAAGATTCGTTCAGTACTAACGGAGATATGAGACTTGTAAAATGGCGAAATTTGGGAAAATAATGACATACTTTTGCATTTTTTAGGTAGTAATTATGATTTGATCCAGTTGCCATAACTACCATACATTCAGTACGTTATGGGCTTTCTAATGAGGTATAGTTCATTCAAATCGGTTGAATTTTTTTTTTGTTGCTAACTTTTATTGCTAACTTCTCCCCGGTCATGAAACAGACAACTTTTTTTGATTAAATATACTAAATTAACAAGAATTTAATCATTGCACGTAAATTGAACTTGAACTTGTAATCGCAGCAGCTGCTTGTAGTGTTTTTTGTATTTCCTTAAGTTTACTAATTAATCTTGTGCAATTGAGTCATAGGTTTGGAATGGATGTCGCTGATTTCAACATTATATTATTTTAACCTACATAGTTTGTACTGATAACAAAAGCAATTATTCTAGTGACACACTTCTGGTTCAGTACATGCATAACAAAATAAATCAACAAATAAATTAAAAATATCTGGGGTGGCAGGGTGGCACTCACCCTACTTTCCGACTAAATCATTGGCACAATGAAGTGCCTAAACACTTTTGCAATTATTTAATTTAGTAAAGCCAGAGCCATCTTTGAACGCTACCTAACGTCAGTTTCAGTGACAGAATTACATTTGTCATTCTGACATTTAATGCCATGTAATGTCAGTGGCACTGACGTTTGTCAAAATCTGACAATTTGCAATACAACCACGAAGGCTGTGGATTCTGTCAAACTGCTTCTAGAAACCCTTATAGCGCCTTAAACCGTTCATCCCACTGATCTGTAAATTTGTATACATACATACATACATACATACATACATACATACATACATTTTCCAGAAATCATCGCAAACGATTCAGGGGACCTCAAAACGCCTATTTCGGCGGAAATGTCGAATTTTTTTTTCCGTCGATTACATTACTTTGCTTCTAAGGTACTAGTCGGAAAGTAAAAATACAATCACAACTTGGGTTCTAAAACTTTAGGGCACTTTTCCTATGCACTAGTAACTGAGCCTTTTCATATAAACTGTAGATTTTCACGATCTGCACCAAATAATTCTTTATTTCCGGTAGAAAATTGGTTTCATTGGTTCTCATGTTCATGTAAAGTGTCATTTTGAGGCTAACTAACATTGGTCCAGGTTGGAAACCATTTGGTCATCAACTTCTATCAAAATGAACTTGTAATCTAAATATTATACCATACCCATAAAAGTTTTATTCGAGTAACAGTTGTTAGGGCGATAGTAAATAACGTGACCTGACATATACAGCCGTCGAGTGCATACAAGCACCACACGGACCGATACGTGTTGAATTTGATTTAAATATTGGTTACCTAACCGGCCGTAATGCACGAAACACTTTCTAACCGATGCCGGCCAGACTGCGTGGGAGGATATAATCGTTTTCTCCTTATCCGGTCCAACAAAAGCAACAACGTGCTACAATACTGTTCCGATGAATTAACACTCGGTTATTCAAGAAATTCAAGAAATGCAATGGTTTGTTTTTATCTATAAAAAATACCATCCGCTACACACGCGGTTTCGTTGCTCTACTGTAGAAACTGTAAAATTTGCAGAACTTATGTTATCTTTAAAGATTTGTCATAATTTCGTCATATGTCTGTCTTTATCTATGAATTTTTCATTGTTTCTTTAGCCCTGATCAATTATTTGGAAGAACTGCAGAAACTACGGTTAGAAAATCGTGACTGTATAGTAGAAGATTCATTACTTCTTTCCAAACAAACGTAACAGATAAATAAAGAATAATCTTTGACTTCACACGAGACAGAAAGTTAAGCTGCTGCGGAGTACTTTTGTTTTAGTTCTCAGTAATTTGATAAACAAGAGGTTTACTACTGACGAATGAATAGAACGAACGGTCGTTAAGTCGTATAGATATGAGCAGATCTTGTACAGCATCCACTGCAATATTAATACAATTCTGTTCGCATGTGTTTGTACTGTTTGTGGTAGCTATAACAGTATAACGACAGTTATATTTAATCAGAAATATGACCTCAACAACTCTTAAGAGTAAGGTTTTCAAACAAACTCGGGAAATTGAAATTTTGACAGTTTTGTAGACACAAAAAGACATTGCCATGTGACAACGATTTAGTCGGAAAGTTGGGTGTGGGACACCCCGGATATTTCGATTTTAGAAGATCAAATCTTCAATGTACCTACTTAGAACAATGCAGTGTAAATATTTGCATCAAAGACTTGTTTGGCATAGGGCCTATCTACAGCGATCAACAAATTACACAATCCATCCGAATGGAGCAAATACTTTCCCCAACAAACAATGAATGGTAATAACCTCACTCCGCGGTGGTGAAAGTCAAGGTTCATTAGTGTTTTTTTTTCTCCTGCACCGGCTGCCAGTCACAGTCAAAGCAAAACGTACCGCGGTATTGTTTAGAAATTGCTAATTGACGCATGAACCGGAGGACCTGTGTCTAATCAGAAGGCGATATCCCGCTGTGGTTTCCATGATAAATCGACCATCTGAAAAATATATTATAATGAAATGTTATGATGAAACCGTTTTCTGCGGTCAGAACGTTGTAGATTGTAAGTAGAGTTAGAGGAAAAAGAACGATATAACGCGCGAGTAGAAGAAACTGGTCAATTATTATAATTACGGATTACTACGTTCGCGTGTTGATGCCTCTTCAGTGAGGTTAAATTGGGATTTACACGGCTTACTTTGCGGAGGTGATGGACCTCAGCGAACCCTGACTCGTTTCTATGGACAGGTAATTTAAACCATCCGAAGGTTTTAGGGAAAGCAATCAAAACACTTCAATGAATATATGTACATTATGTACACTAGTACCCTAGAAGAAAAGTATTTCTTTTTTAGCTCTTTATTAGCTAGATTAGTAAAGGATTTGCCCTTCTTTTGCATTCAACATATTCGCAACTAATCTATGTTTAGAGACTTCTAATGTCACCCAATAATACCTATTCATCCTCTCTCTAATACGATCTTTACAATGGCAGAATTCTTGGGTGTCCCATTGATAAAATCTCAAATCCAGCGCTAAATCTCTTCATCCATTGACGGCATTCATTTGGCAAGGAAAAAGTCATCGGTAAAGAATGCGAAGACCTGCCCGATGTCGAGCTCTTAAATTCGACATAACGGGCACCTGATCAGGATGATTCGCGACTTTCATTGTTGCGGCAGCCTCCGAGAAATAATTGCAAAGCTGGCTGTCAATTAGGAGTCTCGCTTCACTTCACCTAATTCTCGTATACCGTGCGATCCATCTCATAGGTTTTAGCAAATTATAGACATATTTATCATGCGCTACAGATCACCCGGTATGTTCGAATAAGTCTACTAGATATTGAGATTTTCTATCTAATCTAAGTGTGGCGAGACGACAAGAAAGTCTTTCTAGTGGTACACAAATCAGTGCCCATTTACTGGACCGTTCAAGCGTGCCCGCTATTTAATCAGTGGGCAATTCGTGTTTGTAGAAATTAGAAATGGCCTAGTATTAGGGACAGTTCGATATTAGCGGTTGAACAATGATAAAAGGAGTAAATAGCCGTGGTGAAATTAAATTGGCGCTGCTCTATCCTCATTTGCATTTCCGTTTTATAAGTCATTAAAACCGGTGAAGTATTCGATTATAGAGAAATTAGTATTGGCGACGTTTTCAAAAAATACAAACTTAATTATAGATTGGCTTTATAGACCAGTTACTATGTAGGTTGATATGTACAAAACGAGTAATTCTGTCCAATTCTGTATCAAACTTACTAACGTTAGCAACCAAAAAAAGTTGTTAACTGACAGTGACAGTTCCTGAATAAGAACTTTTCGGATGTTTCGTATTCTGTATGTGCCTTTTAGTAACTGAGTGTTTAGAATATTTTACAACTGAGTGGATATGTAACAACTGTCGATCTGACGGTTAGTAAATGACACTTTCAGTTCTTAAATAATAACTTTGCGGACAAATATGTATTCTGTATGTACCTTTTAGTAACCAAGTGTTCAAAATATTTAGTAACTGAGTTGATAAGTAACAACTGTGGATCTGACAGTTCCAAAATTTTTGTGGGATGTGATGTCAAATTTTAATGCAATAAATACAATTAACGTTGTGAAAATTAAGTATAACTTCAATTAAATATTTCTATTTTTTTACAATTAAAAATGTAGGAGAAAAAGATGTATTTTTAGGGAAATTTACAAGATTATTCCCCATTGGAAATTCCAGATTTCTTTATGAAACAGTACAGACTGTCGAAAGATCTCGTGATAGATCTAATAGAAGAAATGGGCGAGATTGTTCAAGGCAGTACCCAAAGAACCAAAATTCCACTCCACCTAAAGGTTTCTTGTAAATTTATATATGTATTTACTGTCGGTTGTTACCAAACCAGCATAGGACAAGATATTTCTTTCTAGGTATTACTATTTCTCATTATTTTCTGCCCAGATATATTTAATATTCAACAGTACATGATTTTTAGTGTTGAAAGAGGCATGCTAAATTCATTTATTGCCATTTTGATTGTATACAAGAATAAAATAATCGTATTTTAGGTTCATGGAGAAGCCTAACTTCAAGATACCCGCAGGTCGGAATTTAACAACTTTGCTGACAACTCTTGTCAAAATAAAAAATAGTAACGTTTGACTAATTCACACATACAGAATTGGCAAATGTAGTCAAGTTACTATCAAAGTTACTAAAATTTAACCTTTAACAACATCATTTTCCTAGCAACCGAAATAGTAACTCTGATACAGAATAGAAATCGGGGGTTTTATAACTTTTGCATACAGAATTGACAGTTGTGTTCTAGTTGCTATAAAAGTTACTAAAAGTTAACCTTTAACAACTTCACTTTTTTTGCAACTGAATAGTAACTTTCATACAGAATTGAACTGAATATCTTAGACATGTTAAAATGTTAAACTTAGAAGAGTATCTCAGTTTAAAAAGAATTGATACTAAAATACAAAAAGAAACACCATAATTGTTTATATAGACATAAAAATTAAATCAACTTTCAAAGTGTTTATTTGAGCGAAAAACTTTCGCAATATTTTGTATACAGAATCATGAAGTTTGCAAAAGAGAAATACAAGAGAAAACTTCTATAATATATTGCAGAAATAAGCTACACGACTCGTGTGGTTAATTATTCATTAGTCCCATTAATCTGTACCAAATTACAACTTGTAACAGGTACTGATTTTTTTGTTGCCATCTGGCTAGCATTTTATGACTATCAACGCGAAATAGCCTCGTTACAACCATGCAAACAAACATTGCACGTAGAAACAGTTTCAAACTGTCATGCTTTCTAGCACTGAAAAATTTCACACTACGTACAATATCATTATTAAATTACTACCGCATGACGCTGGTGTTGGTTTTCGAAAGTTTTATGATATTTATATAACCGTATCAAAGCGCATCATAAACATTTTACTTTTAAATTTACCCAGTTGGAACTAATTAATCGAAAGATAAATGGATAGAGACATTGAGACTTAATAAAGATACCGTTGTCTAAACTGTCGATTATCTATCACTGTTTATGTTAATTACTTTTCAACAAGAAATTCATTGATTTGTCTGCTTGTGACTAAACCGTATCAATAGATGTCTTGTACGTCGTTTCATTCGTCATTTTAGTGAGTTTATAGATTTCGAGGCGCACCAATCAAAACAAATGTTATCGGTTTTACGACATATCTGTCTATTTCTGCAGATTATCAACAATAAACTTAATAGTTAAACAAACTGCTTGCAGGTGTCTACTTGGATAAAATCTGTTTATCTATCAAGTTTTAGCATAATGAACGCTAATAATTATAATGACAGTAGCGTTGAATTATAATCAGTCCAATTCTATATGAAAGTTACTATTCAGTTGCTAAAAAAGTGAAGTTGTTAAAAGGTT
This sequence comes from Aphodius granarius, assembly GCA_963971325.1. Lineage (NCBI taxonomy): Eukaryota > Metazoa > Arthropoda > Insecta > Coleoptera > Scarabaeidae > Aphodius > Aphodius granarius. The sequence continues at coordinate 12,074,034 of OZ020227.1, read as the reverse complement.
CAGTGTTCAGTTTTAGTAACTTCTATAGCAACTAGAACACAATTGTCAATTCTGTAGATATATGTATCGCCAGTGGACGAACTGGATTGTTCTTGGCCACAATCTGACAAACGGACATGACAAATGTTACCTACATACGTTTTCTTATAGATGTACCTATTCGCTGCTACCAAATATTATCGACGCTGGCGAGGTTTTTAATTTAATAAAAAAAAAATAGACGAAGAAACTGATATCAGTAATGATCACTTTTGCAGACTCATGTTCATTTCAACACCGAAATTTCACCGTAATTACCGTACAAGCTGCGGATCGTAGTATGGATCTCAGTAACCCACATTTTGATGGCAAAGATCGCCGATCTCAGAGATAATTCCTCTCATAATTGACCTTAACATTCTATCTAACACGGAGTCGACTTTGATCTAAATTGAACGAACAATGGCGCGGACGCATCTAAAAGCACGTTCCTCAAGTTCGCCGGGTCTTGTGAGAACTATCCCATCGAAGTGAGCATTGCGAATACGAATTTATGTGTTCATTCATGGTGCGGATTCCGTACGTTCGAAGCCATTAATTTAGTTAGCATCTTAAAAATTCCGGACGTGCAGTTAAGATGAACAAACCGGCCCACTTGGATGAAGAAGGTGAACATTTCCATTGTGCAATAACAGCTTGAGGAGATTGGCTTCAGGTTGAAACCAACCGGTGGTACGACTTCATGTGTGAACATCTCTTAACATTGTATGCGAGTGAGTCACCTAAGTAGACTTCTAGTTCCTGCAGGTACAGTTTGTACACCTGTTTGTTCTTAACGTCGTTCCGCAGGTTACCGTAACTACGGCGGACAGTTCTTCTACCCGGCGTAAAAATTATGCATATTGTCCTCAGGTTCATTACAGCGGTGTCGCGTTAGGTCGCGTTATTTTACTTTTAGTCACAACTTCTCAGAATTCTCAGATTTACATCTCGTTAGTCGTTACGCATACTTCTTGTCACCTACCCATTAAGTTCTGTATTGCGAATCAAATACATACACCAAATTCTGTTGCCCTATTGCATCTGGTTTTTGCGAATTAAATTCTTTCTAGTCATAAAATACAACATTCCTGACATAAGACCAGTTTATTTATTGTTGGGACTACCTGTTGTTTTATTGGATCTGGTTTTTGCGAATTAAATTCTTTCTAGTCATAAAATGCAACACTCCTGCCCTATGTCAAGTTTAAAAAAAAGCGAATGGTCCAAAAAGCTCAAAACTCATAATAGTCAAAAGCTCAATCAGTTCAAAGAAAAAAATGTTCAAGGTTGGTTGCTATCGAATTTTTCTACCACGAGTTTTCAGTGCTTTTAATTGACTTTACATAGATTTTAAATAATTTCAAACCATGTGTTGTCGAAACGTCCCAGATCGACGACAAAAAATATTGAATCTCTGAGCATAAGGTCCCAAATCTGTTCTGAAGCGTAAATAAACATGGAGGACCGTCAACAACGGGAGCACAATTGGGCATATAGGGATACCGGAAGCACCAGTGGATGATAACTTATTTTTAGAACAGGAAGCACATGTTTAGGCATATACGGTTTAGTTTATCTTCGGGAACCAATTTGCTCTGATTTTATGGGCAATTAGCGAGAACTTCTGAAGGAGGCTTTCAGTTTTATCACGCTGATTAGAAAATGACTTTCTAAAACACTTAAGACTGTCATTATTTAATATTTAATATAGAATATTTCATACATTTCGTAGTAATAAAAGAAAATATCGAATATTTTCTGTGATGAAACGTGAAGAATGAAATTCATTCATCTCTAAAGTTCAAGAATATTAGGAGAAGTCCATAAACCAGTTTTAAAGATAAGTTTAGTTCATAGTTATTTAGAATCTTTAAATAAATATAACGATGCGAACTCTGAAATTTTTTGTATTCAATCTGAGTCACTACTTATGTAAATTTTGATACACTTTCATGGTGTAGCGATTGTTTTAAATACATAGTTTTTTTGTGGCTTTGTTGAAACCACTGAATTAAAAAGATACAAGTCATACAGCGAGAATTTTATTTATAAAATATGAAATAAAGTGATTATTAAAACATTACATAATCCATTACTTCATCATTTTGTTGTGCCTATTGTTTTTGTGAATTTAGTTTAGAGCTCAATAAATACGTAACTACTTTATAGCATGCGGGTGCTTCCACTACATTTAGGTGTCGCATCCATTGAGGAGCAATTGTGGTAATCAGTTCTTTTCTGTTACAGGATGCAGTGCGTCGGAACCCTCCTGTTTGAAATGCGGTAACAGCGGATGCATTAAATGCCCGGGCCTGATAGTGTTTCCCAGTAGAAACTGTGTCTCGGACTGCCCGTATGGGTACAGACCAGAATGGAGCACAATCCCGGACGTTATGGGAAGGGTCTGCGTCTACACAGGGAATATGATCGGTGTATCAAACCACACTCTGACGATCCTAGCTGGTGTATTATGCGGATTCTTCATCTGCTTCTTCATAGTTGCTTCCGCCATCATGTATATCCAACACCAAAGAAGAAAAGTTATAGAGCAGTCCAGTGAAGCAGGTTCTGAACTTGATGACTCCCCCGAAAGGAAAGACTTCTTGAAACAACTGGAAACACTTCGCCCTTACGCTAAAACCTTCCTGGAGATGTTAAACGATACCAGGAGACAGCTTAGGGAGCAACATCTCAACGGAGATACAACAGCCACGGCTGCTTATCGACCAGTATTACGCGACTTAGCCAAAATATTAATTTTATTAAACCGACCATTAGATAGGATAACAATTCCGGATGACTGGGACCATCTGTTAAACTGGGCTGAGAAGACTTTGAAGCGTTACAAACGTATGAGCGAATCTTCGCAACCGCAGGTGGCGCAGTTGATAAACTTCCTGCAGGGTCCTGTGTTATCGGCGGAGTACAATCGGGGGAGTACGACCATGTCGACGTTCAAGCCGGATCAGAGTTTAGGGTCCAGTTTGAGTTTGGAGAACGGGCCGGCGAAAAGTGTGGACTCGAACATTCTTAATCCGCAGTGGAGGTTTGAGTACAGTATAGTGAATGATGACGCGTATCCGACGTCGCAGTTTAACCCCGCCGAATGGAAGAACAGTAAAGAGTATTTGAATAATCCTTATTTCTTTGATGATGACTTTTGTCAGCTTGGGTTTAGGCCCCAGGATGAGATCACCACGGAACTGTGACCGTCTATTGTTTAGGACTTAAGAATTACAAATCTTGTGCTAGTCATTAGAGGTATTGCGCTTCTTTGTAAGAATCTTGTAAATAAATATAATTTATGGTATATCGGTTTTTTCATTATCGTCATCTACCTACATATACTAATTACGAACTTTCAAGTGTAGGGCGCGTTCAACGGAATCGCCCATTTTGGCTGACATTTGCGATCGAGTAGCTGCAAAATTGGGCTTTTCGATATTACTTTTGACGCTCGAATTGAAAAAAGGACACGATTCCGCGTAGACTGCGCGATATTTTGTAAATTAAATGCGTCAATTTTGAAAAAAATCACGTTTTTTCACATTGTCGAGTGAAGGCGAACCTCGAGAAAATGTCACGTGACGTCTAGCGGTTCCGTTCAAGCCGATTGATAAACGTCAAAAAAGTACATTTTTCGTCGCTTCCTGCTGATCTTATAATCGACGTTTCCCTTCATGTCTTACGACAAAATCCCTCCAAATACCCTTCGGACCGAGTATTGAGCAAAAAATCGCGTCGAAAACGCATTTTCGGCCGGCAATATTGCAATTTGTCAAGGTGTGTTTTGCCTCGATAAAGTGGGCGTGGCCTGTTTAGGGGAAAATCTGGTGATATCACTAGACCGTATACAGGTGATTTTTCGTTTATACTATTCAAGCAATTCCGACAAATTGCTTATGAACGATAACACAAGTATTTTTTGTTTTTTTTGAATATATTTCCTGTCCCATAGAAATCTTTCCATGTTTGCGTTTGCACTCAACTAATATAAGCACAAACTAAACCAAAGTGTGACTAGAGGCTCGTTAGGACATAAGAGCTATAAATCACTAGTCGTCATAATATACTAAACGTGGTAAGTGACTCTCTCCAACAACAAGGATTCGTATGTTGCGTCCCGTGCGCACTCATTTTCTATACTACATATTTCCTATTCAAAATTTTTAAGCAAAGGAACGGTTCAAATGAAGACGAAAAACTTGTGGTATCGGCAACCAGTTAAACACTTGGGTTGGCGTTGGCCTAATGATCCAGCGGCAGTAATAATAGGGCCAACTTGAGCTTATCCTAAGCAGGGGCGGATTAAGACTTTTTTCGCCCCTGGGCGATCAAAACCATTTCGCCCCTGCCGGGTCTTCTGACTACCCCTTAATTTTTTGTTTAAATGCAGATAGTTGAAAAAACAACAGTATATTCGCCCCCTTTAACTTTTTGCCCCTGGCGATCGCCCATCTCCGCCCTGTGGTTAATCCGCCCCTGATCCTAGGTGCAGGGGAAAGAAAACCTCACCCTGCATACTTAACTGACAGATGGCGCTATATCATAACTATAGGTACCATTCGATTTCAAGCACATTTATGATTCAGCATTAAATATTTAATCGACACAACAATTTACATGCAATACAAAACACAACAATGCACACACAATACATAAAATTTTGACTTTGTAATACGAGATAATACATAATATACATCACAATACATGAAATATTGCATTTTTTAGTATGGTCGGTATCTAGTTGAAGAAAAATACCTGCGACGTCTGTAATTGTTATCGCATTTGGACTTCTTTTTCTTTGGCTCCATGTCGGGATGCGCTTCGGCTTCATATGCTTCGAATGGCTCGGGGGGTTCGTTCATTTCAGTAAACTTACATTCCATATATTTGATCTTCTTCTTACGCTGCTTTAGCATGTCTTCCATTTGTCGAACCATGGCCTTCATGCGTTTGATACCGCGTATTCGTTTCTTCCTGCGCCCTTTGCGGAATAGGTTCAGCTCAAGTGTTGCGAGGTAAAGCTTCTTCTGCCGCTTGAAGCGTTTTGAGTTCATCTGCGGCATTTGCAAAGATTCACGAAAATTTTTACACCATTTCCGAGGATGATTTCAAAATACGAAGATTAACCCTTATAAGTATGACTTTTTGTCACCATACAATATGACAGACAGTACTAATAATGGCCAGTTTGAACAATTATTGACGCATATACACTCTATAGTAAGCACAAACGAACAGATCTTTGTTGAGATAAAGTACGTAATCATGGCAATTAGAAATTTAGGAGTGGGAACTGGGAAAAGCATAGTATTATAATCTCAAACATGCGATATAATTCGTTTGCAGAGACAAAAAAGTATTATAATTGTTACAATAATAATAAGAAATAATCAGGAAAATCAAGGAGTGGTTTCACAGTGTTGGTAAAAGTGTTATAGATAATTCCAATTGGTTTTACTAAACACACGAGATAAATGTATAGCAAAGCATAAATAAAATATGTACTCAAACAAAAAAAATACACTTTCGAAACTTTTTTTTTATGAAGTATGTGGCGTCATCTACCGTTAAAAGTACGAGGTTACTTCGCTTTCCTATCTCCCCTAAAGATGTCGCGACTGTATGTTTACAGTTCTCGCTGATTTAGGTGACGTGTGCGTTCAAAAATATGTCAATAAACACAACAGGGAAAGGCTTATTGTAATATAATTTGTTTGTGTCGACATGGAGTACTTCAAGAGTGGTTTGAAATCGGTTCTGGGCTCAAACCAACCCGGGGCTCAGCCAACAGGCGCCGAAACAGTGAGTATCATTCAAAGCCAGCCGGATTTTCGATGACTAACCTCACTTCTAGCTGTCAAAATAGACACCAATATGTTTTGTGTATGTTTTGTAGGTGGAACGATTAGTGAATAGAGTACAAACTTCCACGTTATTAGACGATAGAAGAGACGCTTGTAGGGCGTTACGTTCTTTATCAAAGAAATATCGCCTCGAGGTTGGAGCTCAGGGATTGGATGCGTTACGTCAAGTGTTGGAATTGGATAAGAACGACGCAGAAATCATTAGTTATACCTTGGATACCTTGTGCAACATTACTTCTAGAGATGCATTTGAAGAAGAACAAGAACATACGGTCAATAACATGAACGTAGGGGAACAATTTACCGAGATGTTTATTAAAAACCCTGAAAATGTCGGGTTAGTTTTGGGTTTCCTGGAGGAATACGATTTTAAAGTCCGGTGGCCTGCGGTTAAACTATTAACGTCGTTGTTGGCAAGTAAACCTAAAGATATACAGGATGTTGTCTTAGTCAGTCCCATGGGGGTTTCAAAATTAATGGATTTGTTATTAGAGAGTCGTGAAGTTATTCGTAACGATGCTCTTCTATTATTAATCCAATTAACAAAAGCTAACGCTAATATTCAAAAAATTGTTGCGTTTGAAAACGCGTTTGATAAATTATTTGAGGTTGTTAGGCAAGAGGGGTACACAGACGGAGGTATTGTAGTTCAAGATTGCTTGTTATTAATGTTAAATTTATTACGGAATAACACAAGTAATATAAATTTTTTTAAAGAAGGTTCCTACATTCAAAAATTAAGCCCGATGTTTATTTTACCTGATAATATTGAAGACATCGGTTGGAGCCCCCAAAAAGTTGCAAACTTCCATTGCGTTTTACAATTAGTACGGACATTAGTATCACCATCAAACCCTCTTCAGATAGTCAGCTCCTCACAAAAGGTGATGAGAAATGCTAATCTATTAGAAGCACTTTGTAACATTCTTATGGCATCCGGGGTTCCCGCCGATATTCTCAGCGAAACAATTAACACCGTCGCGGAAGTTATCCGCGGCAATTTAACTAATCAAGAGTATTTTGCTGGGGTTACGGCCCCCTCAAACCCCCCCCGACCGGCAATTGTTGTCTTACTGATGTCAATGGTAAACGAGAAACAACCGTTCAATCTAAGATGCGCCGTCCTTTACTGCTTCGAATGTTTCTTATTTAAAAACGAAATCGGACAACAACAAGTTGTCTTAACCCTATTACCTAGCTCAACAGGTTCTACAGCTTTAACTACAGGTCAATTACTTTGTGGAGGATTATTTAGCAATGATGCTTTGAGTAATTGGTTCGCTGCTGTAGCTTTATCGCATACCCTAATTGAAAACCCAGCTCAGAAAGAGCAATTATTACGGGTTTTATTAGCGACGACGGTTGGGGCTCAACCTGTTAGTCTCCTATACCAAATTGCTATTTTCTTGCAACAAACCACGAAATTACAAGCAAAACTAGCAACACTAATGTTGCTCTCTATGTGGATGTCCCATTGCCCGCAAGCCGTCGGTGTTTTCCTAACGGTCCCCGGAGCTATGGCTTATCTGACGGCTCAAACCTCGGCGAGTGAATTTGATAACAATGAGGAACTCATACAAGGTTTATGCGCGTTTATAATGGGGCTGTGTGTCGTCTTCAATGACAACACCGTACAGAACTATAATAAAGAGAATTTGTCGCAATTAATTGAGAAACGTGTCGGGGTGGAGATGTTCCTCTCGAAATTGGGAGAGATTTCCAGGCATGAGAGTTATTCGAAAGCTTCTAAACAACCGCAGGTCAAGGTTTTTGCACCCGGTGAACTCCTGCTCGAGTATGAGTTCTGCAGGCTTTTCAAGGTGTTGGAAAGTGTTATTGTTAATGCTCTTGGCGTACAGAGGGAGCTGTCCAATGGGAATATGACCGAATTGAGCTTGAGCGAACATGAGAATGCATTGCTGCTGCAGTACAAAGATGTCATAAGGGAGCAGGATAGGAGGCTGCATGAGTTACAGAAGCAAATTGAGGAGTTCAAGATTGAACAGGCTAAGTTGAATGTGAGTGTAGATTATGTCACCTGTATAACTGTCATGTAGAAGAAGAGCACCATGACATATGCAACCAATTATACCCAGTGTATGGTTTACAAATTGATCCGCGTAGATTTGGTTGCATACACAACTGTTCTCTTTTTAGTTTGAAACATTTATACCAGAATGTAATGTCTGTCTTGCAATGTCTAATTATAAATAGAAGTTATTAAAACTCCACTAGAGTTTTATAAGAAGTTACCAATTTGCCCTTTGGGGACAGCGGATAAATTTAATAAAAAAATACATATACCACCACAATATACATAACATTTTTAATTTTCAGACAAAAATTGACGATCTTCAACAATCCAACTGCCAATTACAAGATCACAATACATTACTAAAGGCCCAACTAGCTGCTGGTGCCACAGATCCCATTCAGAATGGTGCTCTACCTGATATTCCAATGCCGAGTCAGCAGCAAAGCCATTCAGTGGGCCAAGAGTTGATCCTAATGGAGAAAATAGAAGCGTTGGAATCGGAAAACCGCGAAAAACAGTCTGAGATAGAATCTCTGAAGAAAGACCAGGATGATTTGCTGGAACTGCTGAGTGATCAAGAAGTCAAGTTAGGCGCATTTAAGAGCAGACTGATACAGCTCGGCGAGACAATTGAAGACCCAGAATCTGATAATGCTTCTGTTGGTTCCGATTCCTAAGATTTTGTTATGTATTATATTGCATTTGTATGAATGTGTGTGACGAGTGTGTGCGTGTAAATAAGTATGGAGTGTTTTTAGTTATAAGTTGTAATGTATTATTGTCAATATTTAATATAAAATTCTACTATAAAAATATCTTTTATTACTTAAATAACGCCTTAAGGAATTGGCACATCTTCAGTTGTTTATCATTAAAAAAGCAAGTACGTTTTTGGTAAGTAAATATAAAGAAAAAAACTAATCTACTTGTAAGAGGAAAGGAAAACTGTAAAGAAAGCTATTGAGTAGGAAATAGATAACAAACTTTCGAAGAGACACCCCTTGCTAGAAAGAGGAACAAACCACAAGACCGTACCATTGTTTATATATGTATATATATATATATATATATATATATATATATATATATATATATATATACAATGACCGTACCTACATAAGAATGGTTGGAAACTTTACTACTTGTTAATTTCCGACTAGTTCTCTAGAAGGAAAGTATTGTAATCGATGGAAAAAATCGGAATTTTAGCGGAAATACGCGTTTTGAGGTCCCCTGATTCGATTGCAATGATTTCTGGGAAATATACATATGTGGGTGTGTGTGTATACATGCATGTCTGTGAACACGTTAGCGTTCAAACGGAATAATGGATCGGGCTGAAATTTGGTATACTTTTTGGTATATTTGGTATAAATATTTAGAATTACCAGCGGAAGAACTGGATTGTTTTTGGTGACAATCTGACAACCGGAAGTGGCAAATGTTACAAGCGTCTTCTAATGGATTTATCCGATTTTGACCAAACTGATATCAGCTCACCATCCAGCGACTTTAAGTATGTATACAAATTTGCAGATCAGTGGCACGAATGGTTTAGGCGCTAGAAGGGTTTCTACAAGCAGTTAGCTGGGTTCCCACGGGGCGTGAATCACGCGCGCGATCTACGCTTTCGTACTTGCTGTCGTGCTTCTGCCGGGGTGGCTAGACCAGTCGTGAGTCGTGGACAGTTCACACATGTCTACGAAACCGTGATTCAGTTGGTCGTAGAATGTCGACCATAAACGAGCTGCTTATCGAGGCTTGTGCTGTGATGAGCTCGGTTTTTGGTGCGATTTTAGCAAGGAGGATGAAGTGACCGATGAAGAAAGTAATTATTCTGAGGATTTTAAAAACTTATTACGAATGTCTGAAGGCGAGTTTGAATATCTTTTGGAACGCGTTTCGGTTTCACCACTCATTGCAAAATCAGATACTAATATGAGGCAAGCTGTAACCGTTAAAACAAAACTTACGGTTACGATATTTAGCCACAGGAGATTCCTTCAAAACTTTGGAATTTTTATTTCGTGTACCGGAAAACAATTAGTAAAATCATACCGGTTGCACCTGTCGCACAAAAGGACGAATAAATCTATTCATTTGTTCAAACCAAAAACGTTTGGTTTGTATGTATCATCCGTTCCAGTTTCTGATCTTTTACTATCAGCAAATTTTTTTGAGTTCTTGGCAATAAGAACTCCTTAAGTTCCTAAATTTATCCATAACCTCCTTGGGTCCAAACCCAGCAATTTTCATAGTGTCGCTGATTCTTCCTACAGCCGCCTCTCGCAACACTCCTTCCTTAGTAGTTCCTATAGTATTCACTGTTGGCATCATACAAAACTTTTTCTGTTTCGTATAATTCGAGAAACACTGCAGTCTCTTTTCAATGTGCGCTGCGACGTCATTTTCTTACCAACTATCAAAGAGAACTGGCCATAGATAAAGTACTGGCTTGTTCACATGGAGCGTGTTCCACGAAAGCGTAGCTCACACGCGTGATTGACGCCCCGTGGGAATCCAACTTTAGACAGAATCCACAGCCTTCGTGGTTGTATTGCAAATTGTCAGATTTTGACAAACGTCAATGCCACTGACATTACATGGCATTAAATGTCAGTATGACAAATGTAATTCTGTCACTGAAACTGACATTAGGTAGCAAATTGCAAAAGTGTTTAGGCACTTCATTGTGCCAACGATTTAGTCGGAAAGTAGGGTGAGGGCCACCCCAGATATTTACTTTCCGACTAGTCCCTAGAAGGAAAGTATTGTAATCGACGGAAAAAAAAATCGGAATTTCAGCGGAAATACGCGTTTTGGGGTCCCCTGAATCGATTGCAATGATTTCTGGCAAATGTCTGTATGTATGTGTGTGTGTGGGTGTGTATGTATGTCTGTGAACACGATGGCGCCCAAACGGTACAACGGATCGGGCTAAAATTTGGTATACTTATTTAGAATTACCGGGGGACGAACTGGATTGTTTTTGGTAACAATCTGACAACCGGAAGTGGCTAAAGCTACATGCGTTTCGTGTGGATTCATCCTATTGCGATCAAACTAATACCAATTCATCCTTCAGCGACTTTAAATATGTACCTATATAAATTTGCAGATCAGTGTGGTGAACGGTTTAGGCGCTATAAGGGTTTCTAGAAGCAGTTTGACAGAATCCACAGCCTTCGTGGTTGTATTGCAAATTGTCAGATTTTGACAAACGTCAGTGCCACTTACATTACATGACAGTCGGAAAGTAGGGTGAGGGCCACCCCAGATATTTTTAATAGTATCCGTTAAGGATTTCCTCAATATTGAATACAGTAAATCACAGACATACACACATACATACCCACATACATTTTCCGGAAATCATTGCAATGAATTTTTTTTTTCGTCGATGATAATGCTTTCCTTCTAGGGTACTAGTCGGAAAGTAGATACTGCTAATACTATTTTTTTTGACTGATTGACTTTGATTATTGGTAAATGATTGATAACCCCTGGTAACCACTTGTCATCTGTTTTCAACCATCTGTCAACTGGGGATGTGCGGCAATTTCGAACATTTAAGTTGGTTATAAAATGGGCAAAAAGGGGAAAAAGAAATCATCCAAAAAGTCCAAATCCAGCAAATCCACCGATTTGAAAAATGATCCGAATATTTGCCTGGCTGCGGGAGACTTCACGCTGCCAAATGGTGATAGGTACAGTGGGGAATATTGCGCCCATAGGTTGGGACTAATATGGAGGCAAGGACATGGAATTTACACCACTCACGATGGCCACGTTTATGAAGGAGACTGGGCAGACGATAAATTAATTGATAACTCTGAGTTAGTCGTTAGATATCCATCAGGAGCCGAGTTCCATGGCAGACTGACAAAGAACAAATACAATGGACCAGGAGTGTATACTTGCAGCAACAAATTAGATATTTCCTGTCAGTTTAGCAACAACCAACCCCAAGGCGACATAGCGTTAATTGATTGCAAAGGTAAGTTATGGAAAGGAGAGGCCAAAAAGGACCAAGCGATTCTTACACCCGAGAACATATTCTATCAGATATTACCTGAAGACAGAGGCAAAGGTATTTCCCGTTCAAAAGAATTCGAAATTGCTTCAAGCCTTAATGATGAAGAAGTTGGAGAAGAAGAAGATTATACCGAAGAGTACTGGCGAAATCTTATCTTCGCAAAGAGCACCAAGACCGACGCGGATATAGACTTCACTAACAGTAAGTGGTACAGGCGCTACAACAAGTTTAAGAAAACCAAAGCTGAGATTAAGAGCAAAACAGCGAATGGAATCGCGCTGGAGGACTATGAACGAGAATGGTTGTCGAGATTCAAGAAATATAAGGATTATCTCAGAAAGACTGAAGCGGATAAAGATTTATCTAGAAAGAATTCCTCGGAAGCAGCCTTCGACCTAATTCGAAAATTCAAAAGTCCAGAATTTGCAGAGTCGTGTCCTGCAGTGAAGATGAAACGTATACGCAGACAAAGCGAACAAAGAAGTTCAAGTAGCTCGGAGAGTGACAGTAGCGATGACACAATCGACCTTCCCAGGTCTAAGTTCGACAAGGCGAGGCTACGCAGCAAAGTACTTGTCAAGAAAACCGATACTGCTGATCGTCAGAATGGCCATAATCTAGGCGATATTCTTCCAACTGAGGTTAGAGAAAAAGCCGCTAAACTAATTGACGAGATGGACGAACTATTTCTGCGCTACACTGACGTCGACCCGCGCTGTTTCGTCAAGACGCAACTGGTGCAATTTGATAGCGCTAGCAGACCTCAAATAAATAATGTTTTAGTATGTCCGTTTAGACCGAGAGACGCAAAAGTCTTGAGGAACGTCAACGTTCGCAGTTTGCATTTCACCAAGGAAAGAAAACAGTTGGCACTGCAGATGCGAGTTAAGAAGATTTTGGAACGGAAGCAAGCTGACGAAGAACAAGTACTCCTGTTCTCGCAAGCGAAACAGATTGTCGGCGAGATGGAGGCTTTGAGGAAATCTGAAGAACACAGCGAAGGAGATGCTCAACTAGAACCTAGTAAGACTGTTTTGTCTACCACTGCGATAGACGAACTTAAAACGCAAGATGCTATTGTTAAGTCGTCCAAGACTTGTGGTATCTCTGCGCCAGAGATCGTCGAAGACCAGGAGACAAGAATTTCTAGGTATATTAATGAGAGGCTGGAACAGTGGCAGAATGAAGACGAGGCCAAGAAGAAAGCTAGAACTGATGTGGAGAGTACGCCTGAACTTCTGCATATGCATTCGGTTGGAGTGGACACAGATTCTATTCCTGATATTCCGAAGGACTTGTTGGTGCGCATGACCTAAGAGGGTCTGAACGCATAGGTATGGTTACTCAGTGGATTTTGATTCTTGTTATGTATGTCATTACTCATACGTTTACTGGGAAATGTTAAACTGGCAATTCCATTTGAATATTTCTCCATCTCGTGCGCAGGAGTAATGAAATTGTAAATGAATGCAAGAAACAACATCCAATGAGAATCACGCCAGTCCACTTAATTTTCATTAAAGTTTTTTTACAAACGTTTTGGTTTTATTTCTTCGTTTTTTGACTCTGACAAGGACGATATTATAAAACCTCTATACCTTAAGTCATAAGAAAAAGTCGCAGGAGCTCAAATCAGTATACATTGGTTGCTCAGCATTGCTCAGTCGGTAAAGAACCAAACTTGTCAGTTAGTTCTTATACGTCAACCCGCGTCGATCTATGTCTAAGGCAGAAAATTATCAAAATTTCGAGTTCTCTCGCGGACAAACCTAATTTTATTTTTATAAATTGCACCCCGTGACTTTACTACTGCTTATACAAAGCATACATAGCTGAAAAAAAAGTTGAAATGGGTAAAAAAGGAAAAGGTAAATCGGAGACCATAGACCTGAAGAATGATCCAGACATCTGCTTAGGGACTGGAGATTTTACCTTGCCTAACGGTGATAAATACAGTGGTGAATACTGCGCGCATAGGTTAGGTGTTATTTGGCGACAAGGACGTGGAATCTACACCACCCACGATGGTCAAATTTACGAAGGAGAATGGACAGACGACAAACTGATCGATAATTCCGAGTTGGTCATCAAATATCCAGCTGGAGCGGTGTACCATGGTCGGTTGATAAAGAACAAGTACAATGGTCCTGGCGTATACTCGTTAACAAACAGATTAGATATTTCCTGCGAGTTTAGCAACAATCAACCACAAGGAGAAATAGCACTGGTGGACCACTATGGGAAGCTATGGAGGGGTGAAGCTCAGAAAGACCAGGCGCTTCTATCTCCCGAGAATATATTCTATCTCCTCTTACCTGAAGACAGAGGCAAGGGTGTATCACGCATAGAAGAGTATGAAATCGCCACTAGCTCTCTTAATGAATCAGCTGAGGAAGAAGAATATCCCGAGGAATACTGGAGGGATTTAATTTTCGCGAAAAGTACCATGACCGACGACGACATCGACTTCGCCGATAGCAACTGGTACAAGCAGTACAAGAAATTTAAGAAACGAAAGCATGAAATTGACCGTAAGATGGCGGAAAAGGAACCGCTGGAAGAGTCCGAAAAAAACTGGTTGGCTAGACTCGAGGAATTTAAAGACCAACGCAAGAGACTAGCCGTCGAGAGAAGCTTAGCGAAGAAGAAGTCGTCAGCAGCAGCGTTTGATCTAATAAAGAAATTTAGAAGTCCCGAATTCACCAATTCCTGTCCCGAGGTGAAAGTCCTGAGTACGAAGCAAGAATATGCCGACGAAACAAGCAGTAGTTCAAGCGCTGCCGTATCGACATCCAAGTTTGACAAGTCCAGGCTGCGAAGCAAGATCCTCGTTAAGAAACAGCATAATCGCCGATCTTCCCGACATAATCTACCGGATATACTTTCTCTGACCACTAAAGCTAACACTACAAAACTAATGGAAGAAATGGAAGAAAAGTTCCTTCACTCCACAGACATCGACCCTCGGTGTTTTGTTAGAAAGCAAACCGTACAATTCAATAAGCCTAGCGCTACTACAGTGACGGAAGTTGTTTGCCCCTTTAGACCGAAAGAGAAGAAATATACAAAGAAGATTACCACCGCGGTCCAGTTGCATTTCACCAAGGAACGAAAAGAACACGCTCTGCAGATGCGTGTACAGAAAATTCTGGAGAGGAAGCAAGCAGACGAAGACCAAATCCTCCTCTTCTCACAAGCGAAGCAAATGGTCGGTGAGATGGAAGCCTTGAAGAGATCTGAAGGAGCTGATGTTGGGAGTGGACATGATCGGCTATCAACCATCGAGGAACTTAAGACGCCTAGTACTACTGTAAAGTCATCGTTGACGGGTCTTCCTACTCTTGATGTTACTGAGGATGCTGAGGCGAGGGTTCTTCGGCTCATCAATGAACGAGTGGAACAGTGGCAGAGTGAAGAAGAGGCTAAAAGGAAGGCTAGAGCGGAAAAGAAGGTGGAAAAACCACGTACGTTGCATATGCATTCAGTTGGGGTAGACACTGAATCTATTCCTGATATACCTAAAGATATTTTTATACGAATTGCCAGCGCAGTACCATCGAATAATCGAAATAGTGTAGAGGATTAAATAGTTATAAGTAAAGATACTGTATGTTGTATACTGTGTGTGAATAAAGATATTTTATTAGAAAATCCAAGGAGAGTTAAAGTGTATTTTTGATACCCAAATTTGCTTATCTTTGATTCTCAAACTTTAGTAATATATAATGCATGATTATGTTTTTTACTTTTCGACTAGTGCCCTAGAAGGAAAGTATTGTAATCGATGGAAAAATCAAGATTTTTGGTCTTAAACTAAGTAGGCAAGACTTAACCAAAGTCCGTAATTGTTGCACAGGATGTTTTTTTTCTAATCACGCCTTAGATTATTCTCTTTCAAGTCATGAATATCCTGAAACGAGGTCATAAATGTAGTCAAGACTAAAGAAGGCAAGTGATACTTCCTCATAGGTATGTTGTTCGATTAATTTCTTTCTATTCTTCTACTCGCGCATTGTGAAATTCACAGCTACACTTTTACTTTTAACACTCAAGAATTTGTTTTATAATAATCGATCACGACTAGTGGGTGCGGTCCGAAAATGTTGAAACGCTCTGCTTTTTGTTTGAGCGCTGTTTTGCTGTTTCCGATCCGAATCGACATATACGCTTTATTTCTCTATTAATACCACCACGTCGAGATTACTGGCCGCAAACTTAACATTTCATCAGAGTGCATTGTAACTGTTACTAACTGTAACTTGTAAACTTATCCGTAGCATATTTGTCCGAGACTCTGAGGGCATATGGCGAGTTGTGAAAGAGACGCGATTGACCAACTAGTAATTCTCCTTTCCTGTCGAATACCGCAATCTAGCAAATTATTTATACAAACTGCACACAGAGATTGTTATTGATTTCATAAATTTGGAGCATGGGTTTCACATCGCATTACGACAGCTACTACTCCTTGCGGTTAATCATATCACAAATTCTATGTTTAGCAGAACGACTACAACGGAAAATTTGTTTAAATATCGAATTTTTAATTAGTAATGCGGTAAAAATAGAAGTTTAGTAATCTAGAAATTATCGTCTCAATATTATGACATTTACAGCAAAATGAGTTTGTAGCTTTAAAAGTAGCTTATTTTCCGTCGATTACAGTACTTTTCTTCTAGGGTACTAGTCGAAAAGTAAAAAGAAAACGCTATTTTATTTTTATCATAGACAGCTTTTTGGATTAATGATCTGAGTTTGTTTTGTCATTTTTTAGACACTACAGTTACATTATGGTATTATTTGTAGTTACTTGTACCTACACTAAAAGTGTGCTTATTTCATAGCCTCCATTTTAATTGTCATTCCTTCAAAAATTTTCTTGTATTAATGCGTTCATTCAAAATCTGTTGATGGCTTCATAGCTTGAGAAAAAAATGGACCAAAATAGAAATTTATCTGGAGATAACAAAACAGCAACTGATAGGTAATTATCGTCAGACAGCATGTCTTTCAACCTATTTTAGATCATTTTATGATTAATATTTTATTTTTATTTATAACAGTTAACTTATGAAAGAAACAATTAGAATATAAGTTGGTTTAAACAAACTGATTTACAGTCATTGTAGTACATTAGCTAAATATTGGGCAATATCAATCATGACACCAACAGTGACATAACCTTGTCGAGAACAATTAAATTATCCTTAACGATATTCGGCAGTAAAACTAGGACAACTGCACAAAACTCTATTTGCAACACGCACCATCAAATATGGATACTGCTATGATAATCAACTCACGTACCAAACATTTAATCCATTTTGTTAAGTATAAAAGACCACCCCACTAGTGGTAGATTATCAGTCACCAACGCACCACAACAATATGAAGTTACTCATCATTTTATCATTGGCAATTGCCGCAACAGCTGAACCTGTCAAGTTCAGGCAACCTTTCGCTAGGCAAGTGGCCCAGCAAAACGGTTGGGGACGACCTGCTGCCCAGAAAGACCCAAAACCAGTATACGGACCTCCATCGACAACTGAAGCTCCAAAACCAAGCTATGGACCTCCACCAAGCGAAGCTCCAACCTTCACTTATGGACCTCCTGTGGAAGTGGACCCAACAACCACAGAGGCTTTAAGTGAATCTGTAACAACTCTTACTCCACCAACCGAGAATCCTGGTAATATCCAAAGCATTGCGAAGAATAAAACTGGAAAACTGACGAACAATCAAAGACCTCTGTTTCTTGTTGGGCCACAGAGGGAGAGGTTGGTGTATGTTGTAAATTCCCCGATCATTGCGGTGCCTGAGAAGGACTTTCTTCGGTCGGGAAAGTTGCAGACTTTTGGTGCTGTGAATGGTGATTTTCTATCATCTCGATTCGTACAGGTGTATCAACCTTAGGTTGATGTGATGCTTTCGTGCGAAGGTTTTGGTGTGATGGGGTTAGAAAATCTGTACATTTGTTCTTGTAAGAAACTGATTATTAAATGACTTGCTCAAAACCAGTGTTTTATTTCACGTTATATATTTGTTTTTTTGATTTTTGACATTTTGGCCAAACTGATACCAACTCATTGTCCATCGACTGTATGTGTACCAATTTACAGATTAATGGGATGAACGGTTTCGGCGCAATAAGCATTTTTTTAATTTTGCTCTTTCGTACTTCTGGAATAGACTGCTTTGACTGGTAAAGAGTATCAGTACCAAGATTCCGACAACAATGTCGCTCCTTGTGAGTCAGATTTGAAATCAACCGATTGAGCAGCAATACTATACACTAGGTACGTAGTTTCTTTCATTTTGGATGGAATTGCTGTATGCATCATTCATGCAATTATAACCACATTTCTATCTAATCAAATATCCCATACCGTTAACCGTTCAAGAAGCAAACAGATAATCATAAATCAATCAAGACTTTACGACGATAAGACCTATCAAAACCCTTTCAGGCAGCACCCGTCCACGGAGAGGGCATTTACCCTGGAGTGCAGCCATAACTCGACGATATGAGGCATCGTGGTAGTCATAGCGACCGAATAGGAAGAAAACAGAAACTGTAACAACCAACACGCGCCAAGATGAGGTGGTCGAGTTGGACGCCTACGTCCTAGCACGCTGGCTGGCAGCAGCATTGGCGGCTCGTACAGATCGGGAACAGTTGAAAACCGCTGCCACTTCGGTCGACTTCACCACTACCGATTCCGTGGCCCCCACCAAGCCGGCCTTATGGCTTTACGGTCACCCGACCAACAATTTAGAATACCTGTCTTACCCAGTCCGTGAGAAGCTAGCGTCAGGTTATGTGTCCGAACGTTAGGTGCCCACCTGTTGCTCGATTTTTTTTGTGCGGATTTCGGATTTGACGAGGCGACTTTGAGAAGTTGTGAATTTTGACGATTCGGCAGTGATGTGGAAAGTTGACTTTATTGTTTGTGCGTTCCTGCTAAAATAGGATATTTTTTTCTATTGGTAAGAATTATGGAAGAGGTGATAAGCTTGAGGACTGTATATACTGCATATTCATCTGTGCTACTTTTTATGGTTGGAGCAATTTACTCCTTGTGTACAATCCTCAATCTTGTCCATACTTTTTTGGTCCTTCGGTAAAATATTGTTTTATCATCTAATCATCATTGTAGAACATGCTCATCGCATTAGCGGTGTTTTCTAACTTTGTAAACCCATTACTTTCATCATTGTTGAGTATTTGACTTCAATCACTATCGCCTAGGATTGTGGACATTCTGAATTATTTGATTATATCTATTCTTAATTAGCTCAATATCATGAAGTTCTCATGGTCTAGGTCAAAAGTGATCGAAATGGTTAATAAACTGATCTTTTAATATCTTGTTAAGTTATTCGCTAACTTTACTTATACCTAATGGCCTATCCAGGGGTGTTTTTGTGAGCATCTAAAAGTCGAAAAGTCTAAAAATCTTCACTTGGTTGAAATTTTACCGCAAAACTTGCAAAGTAAACATTAAGGGTGGTAGATAAACATGGCTGGACAAAGAGCTGTTTGCTAGTGAAAACTAAACCTCTATAGCTGGGTTGAGGAAACCTTTGGCACGCTCAGAGGTTGTGCTGAACAAAAAGAGAAATTATGTTTAGGTGTACTTCATACACACAGTTAGAGTCGTTTTACACTACCAAAAATGAATAAAAGTAATTAAAAATAACAAAAAAGTATTGATATTTTGATAATAGTTAGCTAACCGACATAATGTTTTGGTGGTTACACTTTGGAACACTATGTAGAATAATTAAGGACATTAGTCAAGTTCTAGAGTACCCAGTTTTAAAACTAAGTTAATTAGCAATGTACTATCGTTCATGTCAGCATGTGAATTTCTAACAAAGACAGAACCAAGAAGAATTAACTTTGATTGCTTCTTTCTGTCTTCTTGCATCAAACGTCACTTTCGTAGTAATTGGACTGAGCGTGCATTATTCCATTGGCAATGACCTCCAAAAGAGCTGATAACACGATAAGCTATACATAATGTAAACCGGACTGACAATGTCTAGAATGTCTCGTCGCCACTTCAATTAAGTATCCACAAACAAGTAACCTCCGCCAAGAGGACACATCAATTCTAACCTGAGAGCCATTATCTGTCCCATTCCAAACATTAGCCGATCCACGGATATCTGTCGTCTCCTCTTTTACGTCCGTTATCTCTTGTATTACGAAAGGTTTTTAAACGAGAGAGAGAAAACCCCCCTCACGTAAAGATAAACGGGCACTACCTGTGTGGACGACCCCATAAGACTCCGTAAGCGTTTAAGAAGAGAGGCAAGGGGGCTTAAAAGTATAGAACCTAAGACGCCTTAACCCATTCCATCGAGCCCGTATGAGGATATGCGGCATCCATGTAGGCGCGGCGGTTTGTATCTGTAGAACAAGACTAAAACAAAAGGAACACGCAGGTACTAATTAAAGGTACGCGTATGAATGTTGAACACTGAGATTGATTGCGACCTGAACGACGATTCTCGTCGATTATTATCGTTTTTATCGGTTTTTACTTCTGCTATATACTCGGGAGGCAATTTCATGTTGGGACGATGATTAAGTTGGTCGTTTTTCTCTATCGCGACGCAAAAAACGTCGTGGAGGTTCCTAGACTATAAGGAGAGCAATTAAACTCTTATAGATGTCGTGGAGAAGCTTTTGAAAGAAAGATTGATTAACATAACTGTAGGTTTATGTTGTTGTAGTTGTTTTGGGTGCGGTTTATTCCGCTGCACTTAGGCCAATTCTTGGCCCTTTGTGCTTACCCATTTTTACATACTGTTTGATAACGACAACCAGAGGTGTTCAACTGGTTGCCGGCACCCACGGTTTTACGCCTCTTGCGAAAGGCGGTGGGACGAGGATCTTCAGCTGATGCCTGGATTTGAACCCAAGACTTCCTAGCAGAAGAGCAGCACTCTACCGCTAGAGCCACTCGCCCCACTGTAGGTTTATGTTAAGTTTATCAAATATTTCCATATGCTTTGGGGTAGTACTTTGTCTATCACTTCTTTACTACTGTATCATATTATCACTGCTTTTACTACTGTAGACGTAAGTAATTTGTGATTACTGACGCAAGGCGTGTACGTGACATCTATACTGTGTGATTCACTTACCACAGCTTCCTTTGCGGACGATAATCTAAAATGAGAAGAACCGATTAAATTCCCGGTATTACTCATTATATATAAATAAAACAGTGATACGGTATTTATGCGGTTAAATAATGTACGCAAAAGACATACAAACCATTAAGCACGTACTATGAACACACATGAACACTTACGGCTTTATTTTTATTTCTAACGGTGTGTCGAAGAAAACCTAATGGAATAGTATTGAAGATGGCGTCCGGGCGGCTTCGAAATTTGGTCCGTCCAGCCGGTGAGATAATTGTACCGCGGCACACCGTAAATAATTTTTAATGTATCGTTGGGCGGCGGTCTCTCTGCGGTTCAGATTAACTTTCTAATCCAGTTCTGGACGGCAATTCTGGCCGCTCTATATAGATTTACTCGCGTGGAAGCGTTCTCGTGCACTCGGACGCCAGCTATTCTTCGGCTTCCATCTTGTATCGCGTGTGGCCATTATTTTGTACCAGTCTAATTTTCAAACGGATCCCATCTCTTTCTGATCGCTATCGGATGTATGTTTCTTCCACCAGACGAGATGAGAGATTAAAACTTTTGGAATTAATTTTTGGGAGGAGTCGACTGAAGAATTTGCTGAATGTATATCTAACTATGGTATCTATCTTTGATTTCTTGAATTCTTACACACTGCTTAAAGTAATCTTTGTGTTATTGTTAAAACGCGTCTAAATGTGGGTATTTTTACTTTCCGACTAGTATCCTAAAAGGAAAGGTATTGTAATCGACTTCTTCGGGATTTATCCGATTTTGGCCAAACTAATTAGCTCATCCTTCAGTGATTTTAAATAATTATACTAATTTACAGATCAATAGGATGAACAGTTTAGGCGCTATTAGCTTTTATAGAAGCGGCTTGACAGAATCCACACCCTTCGTCGCTGTGTTGCAAATCAAATTTTGACAAACGTCAGTGTCACTGACATGACGTGACATTAAATGTCAGTATGACAAATGTCATTATGTCATAAAAGCTGACGTTAGGTAGGGTCCAGAGTGGCTCTGTCTTAACAAAATTGAATAATTAATAATTGCAAAAGTGTTCAGACACGGTCGGAAAGTTGGGTGAGGGCTACCCCAGATATTTTCGTATGTTCTTGTCTGTAAATAGGTATATACAATGTGCTATTCCTATTGATAATAAAAGCTTTACTTATTTAAAAAATCGTGACATTGTAATAGTAGGATGGTGGGTTCTTGGAATGTGATTAGTGCATGACAAAAAAATGTTCTAAAACATTTAAAGTCAAACACCACGACCCCCCAAATACAAGCCTACACTATTATTGCTCTTACACTCGCTCTGCACGTGAGTACTTGCAATGGGACCAGTGCAGCATTTTAGCAGGCAAAACTAATTAAACTACTCATATTGATATTTAACTCAAAGGAAAACACTTCTCAACAAAATAACAAATTTATTAAATTAAAAAACATAAAAATGAATGAATAAAAAATATAAAAGAGACACTTAATTCATCCTTAAAATTACCATCTAGAGGAGTTGTTAGATTCTCGTAAAAATACAAAGAAGTGAAAACACAAAGGAGGAAATAATAATCAGCTTACCATTTACAAAACACAAAACACTACACTAAGTTGCATTATAAAAATAAATGAAAAAAGACTACATCTTAAGTAGAATGCCGAATGTCGGCTGGTAATCTCGACTGTTCTCTACAGAATGTTTTTTTCTTCATCTTTGTGTCTTGAACTTATACCTCTCATGTATAAACTATCTCGGTCCACGATACCATAATTTATAATTAACCAAATAATACACACACAAAATATCAAGACACAAAGCACTTAACGAAAGGGCCCTACTGATTTGGGCCATAAAAAAGAAAGATTTACGAGTCTTCTAAGTTGAAAATATAACAAATCATACCCATGCGTGTGAAAAGGTCAGACAGTACCTATCACCATTCACATATCCGGCATCACATACAATTTATCTCAAATTACAATGAACAAAATATGGATGCAGCTGAAAGCCCCAATTATTACAACATTAAAAAAAAATTATTCACACTGTGGAAGGCAAGCGAAAGAAGGATGTTTTTTGAGTTTTTCTTTGAAGTTTTCTTTCGGGTTCCAAAATATGACAGTTGCAATCCCTTTATTCAAGTATTATTGTTTTATTTCTTTGCGCAGAAGGAGTGACAGGTGTTTGTATAACTTGTAGGTTTAGAAACCTGCAGCCTTTCATTTCTACAATTATAATTTCATTCATACGCATACACAACGTAATAATTATCATACATACACAAGACTTTAAAATGACTTATTACTTCACTCTTAATAGGCAAACAGGTGTGGGAAAATGTGTGTCCCGGGCACATAGGCTTCCCCATGAAAAAAAAAAAAATGACGTTATCTGGCCCAGTATATCTATTAGACATAGACGAGGCAATGGCAATTTGTAATTCAAATGATCGAGCATACAGTATTTTTTCGTCATCTCCCTTGAGTACGCGGCTCTCTATATAATTTATACTGAGGCCGTTTCTTCGCCAAGGAATAGACAATGGCGGTAGTAAGTAATATGTCGTTTGTCACTTTCTGAATACATTAGATTTGCATATCTGGTTGCTACTTCAAATGTTAATTCAGAAAACCTGGGCGGATTTGATCGAACTCTTGTAATCGTTACAGTATTTAGAAGACCTGTTTCACAAGTCTATATATATCGAGTGGGCATATCTTATCTGATCGATGATTGATTTTATACGATGTTAAATTATAATGGAAAAAAAATCACTGTTATGGTCAAACACGTGTTATGGTTAAGAACTACTGCTGCTGTTTTTTTAGTGATTTTTATTATTGTTTTTCTTGGTAACATTTATAAGAAATTTATAAGAAAATTTATAAGAAACAAAACCAGGGATTCTTCTTATTACTTACATCTTTAAGATAAGAAATATTATCAAGAAATTTTCCATAATTTGCTGTATTTTGTGTCACTTGTTTTTTTGTTATCCGCAACAAATTGAGTCATGTTGTTTGGTTGTGAGTAGGTATGCTCCGATTATCATAAAATAATCATTTTCAGGACATGACCAAAACAATTGCGGGCGTGTGGAATCACAATACCGACTTTGAAGTGCCATAACGGCGATTTTATCGCATGTATAACCAATATTGTATCGTTTGATATTGAGGCCGACAAGTCATTAAGTTCCTAATGCGTGTTTTGCCGATAAAAATACCCATAAACTGTGTCGCACGATATTCTGTGTTACACCTTTCGTTCATTTTAATCACGTTAATTGTTACAACATGTTTTCTTTTAGATAATAATGTTTACATTGTGTTACCGTGATCGAGTGGTGTAGTATTTCCGATGTTTAATTATCAAAATGAGCAATTTTCTAGTGATCAGCCATATGTCGTAAGCGGTAACATCAAAACCGTTCAGTACATGTCAGATAAAACAATGGCAAACATGCGATCAAAGGTGCCGCGACTCGGAAATTATGTATTTTTAGTGTGCGGTGCTGTACAAACAACAGGACTAACACGAAAATAAAACGCGAAGGATCCCATCTTTAGTGGCTAAGTGTTTCCCATCTCCTGCATGTTAATTACTGTTACGTAAAAGTTGTTCAATTAACTGGAAGCAATTAATATTAATTTATGCGATATGTGATTCGCGGTATTGCAGTCGCTAAGGCTCTGTTTTGATTCGTACTGAGAAATAATTATTATTGTCGATTGTCTTTATTGTGTCATTGAGTTTTGTTGCGTTGCTAAGCAGTTGCAATATGACTTTCGCATTTTTATTTTTAATTACTGATCGACTGCTAAACCACTAAAGATTTGGATCCAAGTGGAGATATATTCTTCAGACATAACTCTTCAGTCATTAAATTGATTGGAATTAAAGATAACCAGTTTTTTTTTATTGGAGCGTTGGATACTACGAATTAAACATAGTAAACATTCTGTAAACTAGAGGTGGGTAGTTCGTGAACGAACTAGTCCGAGAGAATGGCTCCCGGCTTAGAACAAAAGAACTAGTTCTTTAAAATAAAAAGAACTAGTTCGCAAAAGACCTGCTTTGCCAAAACATATCTCTATGCATATCTCATTCAGTGAACGACTTGTAGGGACATGAAATCTAGTTCGAAAGTCCTGCTTTGGTGAAACATATCCCATTCAGTGAACGAGTTGTGGCGACATCAAACGAGCGACAAAGCACCCCGCCCGCCAGTTGTTTCTTTACCTAACGGCGGATGTCAAAAATATAATAGTATAGTTTTTTTCCTATTGGATAATGGATTACACTGTTAATAGTAGTTTCGCCAGTATATGTTATACTATAATTTATAAATAATACCCCCATTCCACCTAAAATTGCAGTATGAATAAGGCTAAAATACGTGCAGCAATATGTCTTTTATGCCTTATTAAATAAATATTTAAAAAATATACCTAAATAAAATAAGACAACGATTCTTCGATCAATATAATTATAAATAATTATTTATTTGCAAAACAAAATAACGATTCTTCAAGAAAAAGACAAAGTGGGAAGGCAGACATCGATTCTGTCCAAACTAGATCCTAGTTTCGTTTGGAATGAGATATACACGTGTTAGAACACACGAAGACACGTTTATCGAAGTAGTATGTCTCAGGATCAAGGTAGTTCTTCAGAACTAGTTCAAAGAACTAGTTCTGAAGAACTAGTTCTTTGAACTAGTTCCTTTTTGTGAACTAATCCGGAAGAACTAGTTCATTAAAAAGAACTAATAAGCCCATCTCTACTGTAAACATCTGTAAAAGACATATCCTTTTGGCAGTTGTTCGGTTTCAAAATCTCCATTTTTCCCATCAATTTCATTTCCTTCTATAAGGGTTCTGGTCGGAAAGTAAAAAGAGATTCTACTAAATCGTGGGCACATCCTAATTTTCAAATTACTCATTAAAAATACATCATTTATTGTATACCTATTTGCATTGCTGCATAAGGAAAGTAAATTCCAAGAAAAACCACATATGACAAAGATCACAGCGTTTGTTGGTCATTACATAATTATCGAGAGCGTAGAAATCTCGGGTAAGCTCTAGAATGACCCACGCGAGTCGTGTTGTGGGTGGAAACATCGAGATTCTTGTGGACTGCTGCTTCAGGCAGACACCAAACCACGACACGTGGCAACACCGCAACCACTCACTGCCTGCATTATGTATTCGCCTCGAA
Organism: Aphodius granarius; assembly: GCA_963971325.1. Taxonomy (NCBI): domain Eukaryota; kingdom Metazoa; phylum Arthropoda; class Insecta; order Coleoptera; family Scarabaeidae; genus Aphodius; species Aphodius granarius. The sequence continues at coordinate 12,047,671 of OZ020227.1, read as the reverse complement.
ATGAAGCTTCTCTTTATCTACCTTTAAGAGATAATGTTATTTGACTTATACGGTAAGCTGGTAGACATTCGTCTCTCCTACTTGTTGACCAAATTTCGAGCCATTTCGATAACGCTCTTGATAACGCCCTATCTCTTTACGTGTATTTCGGTGAGCTTGTTTGGTGCTAATAGAAAACCTACCATATAAAATAAAACAAAGAAAGGAGAAACATTTTGGTTATATACCTACCTGAATATTACCAACTCAAGTAAACATCCTTGTAAAGGCGAAATCCATTCTTCATTTTAAGGATCTTAGTAGCGTATCCCTCAACACAATACTATCTCATTTCTGCGTAGCCAGCGTGATTACTACCGATCTTTTGTTATCGCCCTAAACTCCTATACATAGTAATGGGTTAAACCTTGAGCCTTGTGGAACCCTGCGGTCCGGACAAGCAGCTTGACAGTTCTGACATACTGCAAAATCTTCGACAATGGACCTCAATCATACGTACGCATGGTCACTGATCCCACTTCGTTAACCGAACAATGATATGAGGTAGCCCTACTAAATATGTGACAACTATCGTAGTTTAAAGCGTCCAAACCTTTTGCAATTCTTCAATTTCTTTTTCGTCAGTTACATAAATCTCTATCGAACAGAATCAACCAAAAGCAAATAACGCGCAAAAAAGTCCACTCAACGCTACGTCAAGCGACTAACCCGAGAGATATCGATGCCGTGTCAAGTCACAAACCCGCGTTGCAGGTATTCACGAAATCCGAAGGTTTTCGTCGCGCAATGTTTAGTTAAGTGTGTACACAACGTGAAGGTCTGCGTCTAAGTTGGCTTTTCCGTTCGTTGAAGAGTTTTGTTAGCTCAAGAGATATCTTGACCAGTTGATGCCGAGCCGAGTGCGGTTCCGTGTTGGAGGTTTTTTCATCGTGTGGCACGTCTTCGTGGCCGAGGAATGAACGATGCATGAAAAAACAATGGTGTTGCGGTCGCCTTGACATGTATGAAATTGCCCCGGTCATAAAACGTTGATTGGTTCTTGAAGCGTGGCGAATGTGATCGTTTTTTAGGCTTAGTATCTATCGGAGATTGCATCGATAGGCGAAATGGTGGGGAGACAGTCATTTTTCGACGAAATTTTGCTTTTGTTGAAGTTATTTGTAGTTTTACGAAATGAATGTGTCGCCAAGGTAGTCGGAAAGTTGGGTGAGGCCATCCCAAATATTTCCACAATTAATTTTGCGTATATAACCCGACTGCATATCATAATATATTATTTATGAGTGACGTAGTCCTTGCATACAGGCAAATGCATCACATCCTTTTATAGAACGTGATCCTGGAGTTGCATTGTTTTTCCCATCAATCGGGCCACTTTCTCGTATCCGTGCAATGAATATTAATATATCGATATACGTACAATAACCCCCTCCGTTCCCCTCGGCGGGTCTACTCGCCGTTTAGAAACTTTGCATGCCCATGCATACATACATGAGGCATTGTAAGTCTGGACACATTAAGTCATCGCTACCGATTCTAGGTACTACTTGTGTTTTCAAAATTCCCGTCTCCACTTTGCTGTGCTGGGAACCGATCTTATCGACCTTCTTGTGGTAAAATTCTTGGTCCCGAGTTGACAGGTCTTGAGGTGGCGCATGACGCAATCAGATTACTGTAGGTACTTTTTGGAGATAAGATTGTTTTTGTGGTTTGTATGTTGGACACGTTTTACTCGTTTTGGAGTACGGTGATGTCATTGGTTTTGTCGGTATGTGTTATAAAGGAGCTAATATAGAAGTCTAATAGCATGGCATGACCGAAAGAACGATCACGTCCATCATTTGTGACTTCTGTATAGTACATACTTGACGATCTTGAAGTTTGTGTTCTCTACTAGTTTCTACTACTCTTTATCTACCTACTACACAACAGGTAACTTTCAAAGAAACTATACACAAGAACATTTCTTTATAATCGTTTTCTTCAGTATAAGTAATTCATTTATTATTTGTCGTATTGCTTCTTATCACAGGTAAGGTGAGCCTTTAGGTTAAGTGTGTAACAGGTAGACAAATCGAATGATAGAAAATCTTTTAAAAGGGCGACCATCTTTGTGAATAGGAACAAGAAGCTCTTTCAAACGATCGTACAACTTCGAGCAAGATCGAAATACTGGGAATAGTAAAATTGTGTGATCTTACGAAAGGTGTCTGTTATACCTATATAATTAAGGTCCCAGGTTTCGATGTTGATCTTAAAAAGACTGGAAACAATAGCTAATGTTTTTAGGACTTTTCGTCCTAAAAAGTTTAGCTATTAAGTTCTAGATTTCCGGGAGAAAACCGCGTCAACGGCGATAAAGTAGTCAACGTTTCGCACTCTGTTACGTCCTGAAGGTGCCTCTTGCAATAGTGATTCGTGATTCGAGTGATTCGGATCACAGAAGTCTCCAATCTAAAGTTTAACTATTGTTTTACATAGTTTTTTTTGCTAAACTCAAAGTAAATCAAAAAATATTCCATTGGAAAAACAAATCTTATCGCTTCTTTCTCTTCCAGGTGTCTAAATTTACCAAAACACCATGAGCCACCATCGGGAATCTTCGGCATTCGTGCCTGTCGTACCGACACGACCGGTACATCCATTACTCTACCAGCCGGAGATGCACCAGCTTCTCGGCTCCGATTTAATGCGCGAAAACCGCGAACGATCAGACCAAGCAAAATCCGTTGAACCTCCATCAACATCAAACTACCCACCGGTACGAAAAAGCGGTAACTTCGACATCATGGCCATGATGGCCGACAAGAGAAAAGAACTCCAGTTGAGAGAAGAAGCCGCGTGCGTTGCAGCAGCAGCCCACGCATTGATGCTTCCTCATAGGCCTGCGGGTCCACCTGGAATGCTGGAGCCAGGAGGCACTCCTGGTTATCCTCCAGGGTTCCTAGGAAATAGTCCGAGCAATGCCAGCTTTCCGTTCCCGGCTGGTGCTGGATTGTTTCCTGGTGGACCTCCTCAGATGCACGCCCACTTAGATAGGCGGCTGTTAAGGGCACCTGGTAGGGCCTCCAGGCCGAAGAAGCAGTTCATATGTAAATTCTGCAATAGGCAGTTTACGAAGAGTTATAACTTGCTGATTCACGAGAGGACCCATACCGATGAGCGGCCCTACAGCTGCGATATCTGCGGAAAAGCTTTCAGGAGACAGGACCATCTCAGAGACCATAGGTAAGCACTCCTTTCTTTTTCTTTTAGTAGAGAATAGATTATTTATTTTCGTCCTTAAATCAGCTTTTGTTTGCCCACGTTTTACCCAATTGGTGTCTTCGTGGCCTCTGGATGTAATTAAACAAATTTACGGAGACTTCATTATTGAAATCTGTACTTTTCTCGATCAATCAAAGCCTATAATTCATTTTTTTTATAGCAACGTGGCCACAGAAAAAATCTAGATAATCTCATCGATATTAATAGCTCATATTACCCGGTTATTCGACTGGAAAAAACTCACGATATTAATTTCTTGTGATGTTAAGGCCTATATGTACAGGTAGGCAGAGTGGTTGGACGCGACGGGCTTAACTAAAGCCTCTCTAAGTGCGTCTCTCGACCAATATATTATTAATTCGAGTTCGGGAAGAGTTCGACTGGTCATAAATTTGACCACAATTGACAGCTTGATTATGGGCTTTCGTAAAACCCATTACACTTTACATAGAATCCACGGTTTCAGGGTATGGGGATAGCCGTGCAGAGTTATAGCTCCAGTTTTTATCCTCCTAGACCGGCTTGGACGCCATAAAGATTACCTATTAGGTGTAATTTCTACATAGAAAATCTATTTGTATGTTCAAGTATATCTAGTTGCAATCATATCATGTAGAAATGATATAATTTGAAGCAATTAGATACAATCTTTTCTTCCAAGCTGTAGTTAATTAATATTTTCTTTGAATAGTTGAATATATAGGTACTTGCATGTTCTTGATTGTGAAAACACTTAACTCTATCGCGGAATTTGTTGAACTGTATAATTGCCCAGTTCCATTTTTCATAGCGTGCTATTAATTCACACTTGACGTAAACTCCGTTAAAGAAAATGTTACAGAAAAGACCACACCTTGTTCTAGATTTCCCATATATATTCAGTAATGCACGACTTCACTTTCTAAGCTACTTCAGTAACATACTATTTTTCATTGGTTTGAATTGAAAAGATCACCGATCATATCAATAATATAACAATCTATTTTTAGGTAATTAAATTATAATATCATAAAATAATCTAATGAATTATCTATCTACACAACTGGGTGTGTCATTTTTTTTTTTGTAACACTCCTACAAGTAACAAAATAAACTTTCAACAACCAATGTCACCGTTCTACAATTTTCTAACTAAATCGTAATGAATTTCTGTCACGATTTTGATTTGAATTAAATTTTATAACACAAAAAAGCAACACTACTAGAAATTCCACGAATTCCTTACCAATTATACAGGATGGGCATAAAGCAGAGTTTTTTAGTCATTAGCGCCCATTGTTGGCTGCAGAAAAGCGTATGGCTAGCTACTAGCAACATCATTTATCATAACATGCAAGGGGCTTTGTCTGAACGTTTTCTTTTCCTGGTATACAGGCGTAAGATTCTTATTATGTCTACTTTCAATAATACTAAAGGAATCTATTTTATTTTCACCGAACTGTACTGTTGTTTATCGCCGTACAAAATGGATTTATGTGATATAGATATTTTAGATAGCTATGTAAATGTCGGAATAGTTTACGTTTACAAACTGACACATAAATTTTAACACGTTTGCGAACAGTTACGCGTAATTCCTTATATGAAGCCGCAAATGATATTTCTATTATGTTAATTTTAAAGTAGGTAAAATAGAATTTAAAAATTAACAACGTTAGTACAGCGAAGTAAACAATTGAACAATTGGCGGTCGACTCAAAAGCGTTAAGTGTCAGAGTTCACTAACTTTCTACAACGTTGGGTATAATAATTGCTAACGTAACTTGGCCTTAAGCTAGGATACGACAGGAAAAATCGCGACTAGAAATTCAATTATGATTAATATTCGATAATGCCGATGGATTGTACTTTGCTATTATCCTTGGTCGAAGTTTTAAATTCCAAAGTTGTTAGACTCTACAAGTAATTTATATCTATATTTAGTTTGTACCGAATTAAATTCATACTCACCAATCTTCATTTATCATTGGCAAGACATCTAAACCTCCATTAAACGGATATCATCGTCGATTTCGATCATTTTAATATACCCGAAGAAAAATCTTTGCGAGACCGACGAACGATGCAGACGGCGTTCGAGAATTTGATTGGAACAATTACAGCTAATCGTCTTTCAATTTCACCGGTAATTACAGGCGAGGGCCCTCTGTAAATTGCGGACGAGCTCTTGTAATTATAAGGTGCTGTTCCAACAGGCACCAGACCTGCATATAACGAATGTAAATTTCAACAAATTGCGTCCCAGGATAAACCCATGAGTCTAGATGGCAAAAATATGCAAAGCAACAGAATTGAGTCCAGAATACATCGGCATGATAAGATAAAGAAAAAATGGTGACAACAACTGAATTTGATCAAGTTTACAAAAAAGACAAGCATTTACAGCAATTACCATTCTTAAGGTATAACGTAACTACACTGGATATTCTAGCATAGTTCGGAGGCTGGCGTTCTTCATGCTTCTTCTCTAAGAAGAAGTCGCTGACCGTCTCAAGCGGACTCTCAAGAAAACAGGTTCCTCGTCGATGCTCTCTATCCTTCTCCATAGTGGAGCACGCCGCTAACGAAATGCGGAAAATAAAAGGACCAAAACGTTGATGGAGGCCTGGTGTTCGCGGGGTGAAGGGCGGGGGACACTGTAGAGGAGCCTTGGCCACGTTCTAAGACGTATTTATAGACGGAATAGTGGACCGGAGATCTCAAGTGAAGATATACCAGGACGATAAATCCTCTAGTATTGTTTCTATTCATTGAAACGGTTTGTCCAAGGCATCGGACCATTGAGGAATATTTAATTTTCAATTGGAGGCCGGTATTGCCGGTTCAAGAACTATTGTGGTTTGTTCTTCAAAAGAAAAAAGTGTATGAACGCTGATTAATATAGTAGTTTGTCATGTTTCATTGAACAATTTTCTAACGTCTTAAAAACATGTTTGTGTTTGTAGAAAAAGTTTCCATTCGTCAAAACATTAACTAGAAAATAAACATTTCACGCATTCATGCTTCGCATTACTATTTCAAAGATGCCGAATCGCTTTCAACAATGTTTACTGGAATCGTCGACAGTCAATGTCAAATTTCTGGCGGTAACCTCCCACTGTAAACAAAACCATTTGCTGATAACCGTTCATTAGAAATATCTGCTACCAAAGCATACCGAATCGCGTCAACGAATACCAGAGCGCGTCCAAACATACTCGACATGGTTAGGAATTAAAAGCTGTCAGAAAAACACTCCTTTCGCCGGTAAACATTTCAGCAATGCGAAAATAAAACCATTATCGCTAACTAACAATTCTTTTTCGCGTTGCCGGCTACTTCGCGTCAGTCAGCACGCTTACAGGAAATCAACATCCTGCCACTGAAAACAAATGAAATTGATGAGGAGCCGTAGTTCTAGTGGCTGCTCTGCATGCTAAGTTACTCTAGTAAATTATTCAGCAGTTCCGGAAGATCTTCGGTATAAATGCTAATGGAAAGACGTTGTGGTTAATTACTTTTTAATTGGTTTCGTGGCGAAATGTTTATTATAGGCAATGCTTGGTGAAGAATGGGTGTTGTTTTAAGCCTTAAGTTATAAAACTATAACAACTTCCCGTTAGATTTTTGTTGGATTTGCATACAGCGAAACAACTGAATAAAGGTCAAACTTGTGTTTAATAACTTTTGTCTCTTATCTTTTTTTTTATCTTGTCTCTTGTCTGCGCTCCTGTAATCTCTCCTGTGTCTCTTGTCTCTCATGTCCCTCCTGTTCATCCTTTGTCTTCTGTCTATCCTGTCATCTTGTCTCTCCTGTCTCTCTTATCACTCCTGTCTGTGCTGTCTCTGCTGTCTCTGCTGTCTATCCTCTCTATCCTCTCTATTTTGTCTATCCTGTCTATCCTGTCTATCCTGTCTATCCTGTCTATCCTGTCTATCCTGTCTATCCTGTCTATCCTGTCTATCCTGTCTATCCTGTCTATCCTGTCTATCCTGTCTATCCTGTCTATCCTGTCTATCCTGTCTATCCTGTCTATCCTGTCTATCCTGTCTAACCTGTCTATCCTGTCTATCCTATCTATCCTGTCTATCCTGTCTATCCTGTCTAACCTGTATATCCTGTCTATCCTGTCTATCCTGTCTATCCTGTCTATCCTGTCTATCCTGTCTATCCTGTCTATCATGTCTATTATGTCTATCATGTTTATCCTGTCTATCATGTCTATCCTGTATATACTGTCTATCTTGTATATCCTCTCAGTCCTGCATATCCTGGCTGTCCTGCCTCTTGCCTCTTGCCTCTTGCCTCTTGCCTCTTGCCTCTTGCCTCTTGCCTCTTGCCTCTTGCCTCTTGCCTCTTGCCTCTTGCCTCTTGCCTCTTGCCTCTTGCCTCTTGCCTCTTGCCTCTTGCCTCTTGCCTCTTGCCTCTTGCCTCTTGCCTCTTGCCTCTTGCCTCTTGCCTCTTGCCTCTTGCCTCTTGCCTCTTGCCTCTTGCCTCTTGCCTCTTGCCTCTTGCCTCTTGCCTCTTGCCTCTTGCCTCTTGCCTCTTGCCTCTTGCCTCTTGCCTCTTGCCTCTTGCCTCTTGCCTCTTGCCTCTTGCCTCTTGCCTCTTGCCTCTTGCCTCTTGCCTCTTGCCTCTTGCCTCTGGCCTCTGGCCTCTTGCCTCTTGCCTCTGGCCTCTGGCCTCTGGCCTCTTGCCTCTGGCCGCTGGCCTCTTGCCTCTTGCCTCTTGCCTCTTGCCTCTTGCCTCTTGCCTCTTGCCTCGTGTCTCGTGTCTACTGTTTACTGTCTTCTATCCCCATAAGAACAACTGAAATTACAAAATAACCTCCGGTAGCTATATATAATACAAATTACATAGTGTTGCAACTGTTTCGGTCCTATTCTGTCGTATATGTTTTATTTTTATATAGCTGCGATTGCCGAGCGTCGTCGGTAGTTCAATAAATTTGCCGATTAGGCGCGCTGTCGCTTATTCGCGGTCGTTTTATTCGAGAAACCGGTCCCACACTCGGATTAACATTCCCATAAACTGACAATTTACAGCTCACGCCGCCGATTAGAAAAGCATTAAGCGCGGTTTGGTAGGATGGCCGTGGGTTGACATTCTTTCAGTAGATTAACAATACAGACCGAATGGATTATATTACGGACGACCTAATGCAAGGCTAAACTGTATTTATGTTTATCTATTAGTTTATGATATATACATTACAATCTTATTATTCAGTATTAATGGCGCAAATGTTGAAATTACCGATTTAATAGTAACGACTTTTAACATGTGGAGATGCAGAATTTAACACTAAATTCTGCATCTCCATTAAAAAAGTTTTCCTTTGGCTCTTTTCTGTTAAGTTTCGAGGTTGATTTATTTAAATATCCCGAACGGTCTACGCCCACGACAAATCCATCTTCTTGCAGCGAAGAGACGTCCGCGTCCTCAACAGACCAAGGCTAAAACGTCGAGACTCCCTGGAAAGTATCGCTCTGGGCTGCCCAGAGAAGATAATCTTGAATCGGTGACTTTATCCGTCCACAAAATCTAGCAATCTGTCTCTTTCTGCCTTAGGCCAATAGAAGAAGAGAGATATATCTTTCCGCATGCGGATTAATCTGCTGGTTTCGAGATACGTGCCCAAGTCGGATTCGACTTCCATTTTTTATTTTACTTTACGTAACAACCAAGTTTTCTCGTGCTGTACGGTAGGTTTCATGCGGGCTGGAAAGTGGACGGTTGTCTTTCTGGAACCGGACCACTCCGTGGCTCCGGCTAACAGCTCCGGGCAGCGTCGCTATCACCGTAGATCTTCATTTATTTTATTGTGCTCTTCCCCACCTATATAATAATCTCTCGGCGATTGGAATTAATTCATGGCATAGCCTTTTTCTCCGGTTGTCGTTTGTTAGGACCCAGAGATAATTTTAATAAGGTACTTTAATTAATGGGAACTTTGAATATGTTTATGACAGCTATTCATATGATTTTTTTGGTATGTGTGGCTGATCATAATCGTTAATAATAGATACAAGTCCAATTATGTACGGTTCTATCTTTATATTTGTTTTATGGTGAAATGATACTGTAGAAGAGAGCATCTGTGTGACATTTTCCTTGCGAGAAATGACACCACCAAATCCACCAAAGATTACAAAAGTTATATAACTAAAGAACCAGTTGTAAACAACTTGGTAGAAGAATAGAACATTATAGTGCTATCACAAAGCAGATAATTTGGAATAAATGAATATCAAAGAAGGTAAAGTTTAATTTAAAGCAGTAATTATTATTCAAGCAAAAGTACAAAAGGTAAAAAAACTCAAAACATTATAAGTAACTTGTGTGGTCCTCAGTGTTCTTCGAGACGAGAAACTTGCACACCTTGAGTCAAAAAGAGCCACGCATACTTTGCATAAATATCGACTGTAACCTCCTACTTTGCGAAGTACTGTACCTGTAGTCATAATGAATCAACGCCAGAACGACTAAACTGATCTCAGTAAAGAGAATAGGAGTTTATAGAATAATAATTACGATGCATTTGAACAAATGAAATTGATAGATTAGTAAACTCTATCAGTAGATCAGCAACCACGGACCTCAGTCTACTTCGGTATACCCATAAATCAAGGCTTACTCCTGACAGGTGGATTTTATCTTTCTACCCTCGGGTGAACAGCGAGACCACAACTTGTTCTGCGGCGGGCTCTGAGTACGCCGCATGTAGGGATTTATTCGAATTTTTATAAGAGCAACCCCGATGCTAATGACTGGGCCCTCGAGGAGAATTAAATTATATTTAAAATTTATTCTGCACGAGTAATAAAACACACCGAGTCAGTGCAATCTGGATTATCTCGCATTCTTGAAAAAGCGATGAATAGAGACATAACATTATGCAACAGCGTGTCAGAATACGAAACATCAAAAACTTTTTTCCGGTGGTCCCTTTCCAACTTTCTGACTACATAGTTGACACATTGAAGTGTCTAAATACTTTCAGGTTTGTCAAAAATCTGCCCATTCACTTGATCTGTAAATTGGTGTACGTATAGTCACTGGATGATGTGTTGATGAATCTCTAAAAAAAGCGCATGTAATATTGTTATTTTGTCACCAAATATTTCAGAATTTCAGCCCGTACTAGTCAGAAAGTAAAAGACACTGAAACTGATAAACTCAAACTGAAGTTTCCAAAGAGATTTTGGACCTTCTCCAGTTTTTCTACAAGATATAACATTTCTTAGAAGTGCTTAAACACTATTCAGCCCATTATGTCCAAAGTAGACATTTTATAGCTTGTCATTTGATTCTTTCCACATAAGCGATCACGGTTTTCTATTTCGCGTTAATCTTCCCAATCCGAAACAGAGATTTTATCAAACGTTCGTCCATATGCAGGGCCTGCCTATTAGCTTACACGGCGTCTCGGGTGAAATTTCATCTTGCCGCTCCGGTGCTTTGCAGGATTCTAAAAGCGTTCATTTTGCGGACGGCCGAAGCAGTTAATCACGCATACTTTCCGCCGTCCATGGCATAATTGCACGGCATAATTTGACTTGTTCTGCACGCAGACCACAAACCATCCTAAATATTCATATATCCGAGCGTATAAGCAAGATTTTTCCACATACTTCCAACCTGGTATTAAATCGCAATCTCATCGGTACCGCAAAAATAGAATATGTACTGAGCAAGATCAGATGCTCGAACCAGGTGCGTGCGATTCGTATGCAGCGCTAGGTTTACCGAACCAGGTCTCCGTATAGGAAGAATGCACCACTCGCTCGTGCTTCTGATCCTCTCGTAAAGTTGAGAAGAAGGATGGAGATGTGGTTTGGTGGTGGGGCGCGATCGCTGGATCGGTGGAATGTTCTTAAGATCAAAAATCCCGATTATAAATTGCTCTGCTTAATACTCCACGGAATGCTGTCCGTAGTCCACGGGCACAACTGTTGCTACATTCGTTCTGTTAAGCTACCAGGCTATTAAATCGTCCGTCCTCCGCTAAAGCCGTACACTCTTGAGGACATTACGTGCACGAATTTCGATCGGCAAATGTAACGTTTTTCGGGAATACGTTAATTGGCTGGAAGATGTAATCCTTTTTTCGGTTCCCGAGACGGTTATTTGCTTCTAATTTTACTTTACTGTCGTTCAATTAGAGACCACTAAAAACACCATTTTAAAGGAATTATGGGCAATTCCAACATTTACCTTGCCTTACGCGAAGCACAGAAATATTCTCTAAAGGAGAAGTGCTGTTTTTGACCATAATAACCCTGATCCTAAGCAATTCTTGCAGCAATTCTTCAATTTCGTGAAACCACACCGACTGTGGATCCCAACGTAATGTCAGTTCAACTGAAATTTATTACCATTCATTTACCACTTTGCACATATAGGCTGCTACAAACTAAGGCTACTGTTACTATCAGACTTCTTCTATGACCGCTTATAGCGCCCAAACCGTTCATCCCATTGATCTATAAACTGGTATACATATATAAAGTCACTGGAGGATGAGCTGGCATTAGCTTGGTCAAAATGAGTTAAATCCCTAAGGAAATGCATGTAACATTTGCCTTTTCCGCTTGTCAGAGTGTCACCAAATATGTAACAGTCACAACATACAATCCAGTTCGACCCCTGGTAATTCTAAGTACTTATACCAAATTTCAGCCCTATCTGTTCTGGTGTTTGTACTTTGTTGTATTCACAGATATACATACACACGTAGGTTTACCAAAAATTATTGCATCGCATTCTGGAGATCTCAAAATTCTAGAAAATCTAGAAGATTTAGTCGGAAAAACAACTCTGAATTTGACATCAAAGGGACTTGCAGCAACCCTTCCATCCCACCTACTTCAAAAACACCCTTATTTTGACCACAAACGATTCCAATACATCTATGCATTAAATATTAATTTAAGACGAATCCAAAAGTCAAAATCGACAAAAGACCTGTTGACGTACAAGTCGTTATGCCCTGAAAAGCACCTGATTTCTATCACGTCATTACATAACGCGTCTGGTGTCCCACCAAAACAACAATAGGGTGACCCTGGCCGGACCGAACCGAACACAAAAAACTTTAATTTTGTGGGATAAGCTCCGGAGCTAAATTAATCATATTCTTAGACAGAATCGGAGGACCAACAATGCCCCCCCAAAAGTTCTCGGTCCACAGCCAGGTATATCATCTTTCCTTTCGTTGGCCATGGCTTTACTACGTGTCTCAGGTAGATGTGCACCATCGACGCATTTTGACACTTATGAGAGGATGGCTTATGGGTCATCACGGTTGAGCTCACATTGGAAAGGGGTTTTTAGATCTAATCTGTCAGTTGACGACTTCTGTCTTGTACAGTTTTTACATAAAAATTCCACCTACATCATTTTGTACAATATGGAAATGAATTTCTCGTAAATTTCTACGTTTGCAAGCAGTTATGTATAAGTTTATAAAAATAACACACATATAACTAACTTATTATGCACATACACATAGGTTATCCGTGCTATCTTAATAAATAAACGGAGTTAAAGCACCTTGCGTAGGTTTTACCGCATCGTTAGTTTTAACCATTCTTCAAGCTTGGCGTACCGCGAAGTGCTCTTCCAGTATTAAAAAAAGAAAAACCGCGATCACTTTAGAATAATTGCTCCTTTAACTGCAAGTTGCGGTATCATAAAAACAAATGAACATTTTAAATATCGTATCTATTTACTAATGCAATTTGCATCGGTTTCTCAAGCAGAACGCAATCAAAAGTAATCTGGATTACGTTTATAGTTGGTAATCCTCTATTCTATGCGGTACGCGAGTGAGATGCAGTCTCGTTCTTCATCACTGGTGCTGAGGTAGAACTGAGGTCAACGTATTGTTAGCCACCATCATCTGCGGCAAGCTATAAGCACCGTTGGACTACGAGATTACTTTTATAATAAATCCCTGCATGACTAACTCTTACAATTCCGTTCCACTTGTTTTCCTAGCAGACTTACGGCTATAGTTACTCCCATAAGATTATCAGATACGGTGCTTTTTTAGAGGCACCACGCCAAAGAATGCCCCTGGTTATGGACCTCTTACTCTTTATGTTTATATCTTATGTATTATGCAACATGATACCTGCAATAACTGCTTTGATGTGAAAAGGAACCATACTTCGGAAATGACATTTCGTCTTCTTGGTACACTCTTGGAGAGAAACGGGAGATATATTCGTGGTTTTAACTTGTATAATCAAGCCTTGAGGGTATTGTATAAAAAGTAGCATCTGGCGATGTCAACTGTGAAGCCGTATGGTAACGAGCTTCATTAACGAGCTACAAGACAATTTGTTATTGAACGGAATGTTCTTGCCAGGCCAAAGGTAGCAACTACCATACCATTCGCGATGGCTTCCTTAATTAAAGACATCGTAAAAACTACTCGGTATTATTTTCATTTGCTCGTATATAACATGACCGACTTTAGCACGTAAGAAGTGACATTCTAACGGATGTATTTTAATAATCATGCGCCAATTATTGTTTCTTTGGACAGTCTGCTTCTTATGTTTTTGTATATATAAGATATATTAGTATAAGTGTGTATATATTACAACTCTAAACTACATAAATTAATGAAAGTTTTCTGTTGTTTCAGATATATCCACAGCAAAGAAAAACCTTTCAAGTGTACAGAATGCGGGAAAGGTTTCTGTCAAAGCCGAACACTGGCCGTCCACAAGATCCTCCATATGGAGGAATCTCCTCATAAGTGTCCGGTTTGCAGTCGATCTTTCAACCAGCGTTCAAATCTCAAAACCCACCTCCTAACGCACACTGACCATAAGCCGTATGAGTGCAATTCGTGTGGGAAGGTGTTCAGGCGAAACTGCGACCTGAGACGCCATGCCCTTACTCACGCAGTTGGGGATGTACCCCCAGAAGAGGGTTACATGGGTAGTGAGATAGGAGAGCCCATGTCTCCTGGTCCAAGTTCCGTGGATGGTAGAGATGAGCGTTCCAGAGCACATTCTCCAATTCCAGAGGTGACGCAATGCCACGAGTCGAGTTCTTCCTACACCATGAGGCCAAGCCGTGAGTACAACCGACGGGAGATCTTGCTTGATGATGACGAAGACGACGATGACGAACCAGACTCGGAGATCGACCCAGGTCAAGAAGATTTAGACATTCCAGAGAAGATACCAGAGAAAGAAGTTCCTCAAAACCTCCCACCAGTGCACCATCCACAATTGCAGATCCGTAGGGATCTTTTACCAACTCCAAGCCCGAAATCGCAATCCATAGCAACATCCACCATAACATCGGGATCTCTGGAACCACAGTATTTAGGTGTTTATCGCAAGAGAGCTTACGATGCTGATCGTCCATCGTCGTCAGGCATGTCGGGGAGGCACTCTCCACCGCTGAATCTGATGATGAATCCTATGATGAGTCATCACCCTCATCAACAGATGATTCCCCAGACTATACACATACCATCTTCTTCCCATATGAAGCCTCCTGACTTGATACCTAGTTCTTCTGGGTTGCTCACTACAGTTAACGCTTTGAATGCTGCTCAAAAGCTCGATCCTAGAGATTCAAGTAATATAGCTAGCGACCTATCGATGAAAAAGGAAGAGATTAATCGACCAAGGCCACCTCCGCCAGCACCACCGCAGAATCCTCCGAAGAAGACAGGTTTTACTATAGCGGATATAATGGGGAGATAAAATTTGATTTGGGGTATGGAAAGTGATGTAAACGTGATACGAAGTGATGAGTTTGGTGGAATGTTGGAGGAAGAATGGAGAACGGGGCTTTTTGTGTTAATTACCGAAAAATTAGTGACTCGGTGTTTGGGTAGGAAGTTCCTATGCCATGGCCACGCTAATAGGGATTTATCTCATAACCATGCGAAGTGAAAATGTAAATAAGTGATGAAATGGTATGTGAATGTTGACCGACGACGTCTTAGTCTATTTATTTAAGCTTGACAATACCTTTTACGTTTAGTTCCATTAGATTCTAGTACCAACCTAAAGGAGGAACAATTCTCGCAAAGTGTACGATGTAATGCAACGTAACTTATAAAATAGTATGATATGTAGGTATGTACATATTATTGTAATGTACTTGTTTTATTTATTCGTACTGTATAAATAAAAAAGTCTTGAGTCCTGAGATGAGATAAATCGAAATTTATGTAATCTTTTTACCTGTTAGATCTCATTTTAGATGACATTTTGCAATAATTATTATACTAATTTTGTATAGAGTCGTTCGTCGTTTTGTTTTATTGTGAAAGGTACAAAGAAGCCTGTATTATTGTGTTTATTTACTTATATATTGCTGTAAGTTGTTTTTCATATGTTTACGTAGTGTCTATGTTAGTTTTTTTTTAATTTTAAATGTGTGATGTACATTGTTTTATTTTCTAAATAAAGTATTCTGGATGATAACACTGTCTTTTACTTTTATTGCATGCTATTACTTATTACATATTTATAGATATTTATAAATAGAAGGATCCGAATAAGGTAAGTGACAACACAGATAATAAAACGAAATAAAGAAAGAAATATAACTAATAACAAATGTGCTGACTCACTCCAACTTCATCTGTCACTCTATGGGGCAAAGCATGGGGCTACCTGTTCAGCCAATAAGTTTGTACTGTTTGTTGCAACATAACACCAATGTGGTGTGCAGAATAGGTAGATATAAAAGATAATTTGTCCACGCTCCGAAACCAATCGAGTCATTACGATAAGCTGCAGAAGAATGAAACAAACAATGCGGGTAAAGCATACGAATTTGAGACGTTTGGCGGGTTCTGTTGAATTGATATAATTGTTGTATGCTATATCGAGTTTTCTTAAGAAGGAGTGGCAGAATAATGGTGCCGTATTCGAGGAAATTATCCTATAGGACCTATTGTAGATAAGAAACATGTCACGGACTTTTTGGTTTAGCAACCAGGGTCCAGGAGAAATCAAAATACATGATAAATTATACATGCTAGAAAAAAACTATATATTGCTTACCTAAAATTTATGTTATGTCAAATTCTAGATTGAAATATTGGCTGTTATATGCTAACGGGAAAAAGGTCAGAGTAAAATATTGTCAACCAGTAGCGAAATTCTGTTACAACGAACGGTAAATACATAAATTTTCATGCGTGGGTCGGACACACCGGTGATGTTTTAATAATTTAACACTAATGTAAAATTGGACTGTTAACGTTCACATTTATTGAATACTTTATGTGCGTGGCGATCAGAAGTTGCCCCATTATGTTTACGACTGAATAACTATCAAATAAATAACATTTTATTTTTATTTCACTAAAATCTCTCAGCTCATTAATTTACATTCATTATTTTCTTGAATATTTCCCGTGTAAATATATCTAGAAATTACGTTTTAATATTAGATAGTAATCGTCATAGTAATTCGTTAAGTATTAAGAAACGAACGGGCCACATTCCCATATAAGTCAGTGAGACGTGGATGTATAAATTATAATATCCAACGTATAGATAGATAAAAATATCCCAGCCGTGCTGTTTCATTAGACTAGTTCAGCAGCAGAGAAGTAGAGGAACACCTGCAGATCATATTTATTACCATTATCAATATAAGAATAATTGTATCCACGTGTGGTTTTTCGACCACGTCGTCGTGGCTGATGCTAGTCGGTGTGCGAGCGAGAAAGAAATAACATTAAAGACGATTCATTGGACATTTCTAGTTGTGTACAGAAGTGCACAAAAGTTCCGCGGAGCCATGATTTATGTCGTCGATTTAAAATGATTTTATGTATGCGTGTTTCGTTACTAATAATGGGCACTATTTATACGCCTATTCGTGTCGTCTTTTGTGTAGAAACGAATGGCGCTAATCAATCAATTCTATCTGGAAATAATGAATTTTATATCGATGCGTTACGTGACGTACCGCCAAATTAAGAAGGAAATGAAAAATTAACGTATTTGTAGTACAGCTATTAGTAGTACGTTATTATTTTACAGCAACATTTTCTAGATTTTCTTCCGTATTAGCAACTACGCGTGTTTCAGATTACACTAGTCAACAAAATAATAAGAAAAAATGTACATTAGATGCCACTATTTTTTCTTAGATACCATGGCCCGCTAAACTCAAAAGTCGCATTAAAAATTTTTTGAATAGATACGTTTTCGAGTTATGAATTTTTCTTTTTTTTGTTAATTTTTTTGGAGGTAGTTCGACTATTTGGAGCATATCTCGAGTTCGGAACATCAAATCTTGTCATTCGGTACATCAAATTAAAGCCAATTGAATCAACAATAAATGTTATTAATATTGTTTTACAATCGCTTCAGTGGTTTCAGTGCAATTGACCATAATTTGACATTTTTTTTAGTATAAATGAAAATCGAACATTCATTTAACCGCCAGGGAAAGGTAGAAATAGTAAAAATATGCTCAGTTTCTTATTTTTTACGTAGAGTTTGCCCTTTTACGAAGAGAACAAGTTATTTACGATGAAAATCTATGAAAAAATACCGAAGTTATGATCAATTATGACCAATGGGTACGAAACTACCAAAATTCGGCCTTTTCTCTATTTTGTATTTTTCGTCATTTATAGCAGTTTAAATGCATGGTAGAGGTCGGATCCATTCGGAAGACGAGTACGTCACGTGATTCGCACCAAGATGCGCATCTTTTAGTCAACGTTTCGCACTCTGTTGCAAGAGGCATCTTCAGGACGGAGAAAATGAACGTGTGTGGAAGGGTGAGGGTATTTATCGTCGCTCAAAACACGTAGTGGCATATCTCACCAAAAAATGATATTCAGATATGTCAGTACGTGTTTCGATCTACGTTATATGTACCTGGCGCAGGTGCCTGCGCAGGTAGTCAAACAACTATTGGTTGGGAGGGCGGTTTGGGGTAGCTGTGATTGGTTGTGGTGGTCGTAAAAGTGGTTTCCAGCTATGATGCAAATACCAACCGTCATCTCGATTGAGATTGGAGGGATCTTTAAAGATTTCGATCGCTTCGCGGATTCTACGAGGATAATAACGTGATTCCCGGGAGATGATTTTTGTTTGGTCGAGAAGAATTGTTGTGTCTGTGCTCAGCAAGCGCTGAACTGGTGATCTGGCGCAGCCTTGTACAACGTTCATGTGCTGAAACCTCAACGCTGACAGAGCGCTTTATCTCATCAATGTAGACACTGCCACAAGCACATGGGATACGGTATACACCTGGAGTTAGCAGTTGAGAAGATTTCATCCTGAGAATCTTGGTGACGTCAGTGACGAGCATGGTGAGAGGTTTCACTAGGAAATGAAGACTATTGAGCGGCGCTACCAGGGATTTTGGATTGAAAAAATGATATCTGGTTCCTCATAAGAAAAACAGATTTCGACAAGAATATAAGGCGAAGCAGCAATCAAACTCACTTCTAATCTCCTTTATATTGAAAACATCACATTAAAACTAAGCACAATGAATTAAACTTGTAAACAGAGAAAAAGTAGAATTTTGGTAGTTTGGTACCTATCAATCTTAAATGACCATAACTTCGCTATTTTTGCATAGATTTTAATCGTAAATACCTTGTTCTCTTCGTAAAAGTTCAAACTCTACGTAAAAAATATTAAACTAACTATATTTCCACGATTTCTACTTTTCACAGGTGATAGAGTAAATGTTCCATTTTCATTTTGGCCAAATTTTTATAATATCGTGGCCTATTGCGCTAAAACTACTGAAGCGATTGAAAAACTATATCAGTGACAATTGTTGGTGATACAATTAGCTTCAATTTTATGTGCCGGGCGACCAGATTGGACGTTCCTAACTCGAGATATGCTCCAAATAGTCGAACTACCTCCGCAAAAAAAAATTTTTTATGCGATTTTTGAGTTTAGAGGGCCTTAGTATATATATATAAAAAAATAGTCGCATCCAATGTACATTTTGACTGTTGACTAGTGTTATTAGGAGGTAGAGTTTAGGATACATACTGAGTTGTCTTGAGATATTAATTGGATCATTTCATACCAATTACATTAATTTAAAAGTCCATATACGGATCAGTTCGTAGAAACGCTACCAAACCAGTTTACGGATGTTGTTACGTTATATAGTCTCCCAGAACGGTTAGGTAAGTTAACGGTTTTTCAATGTTTTCAATGAATTTTCTGTAAGTTGTTATTTTCTACCGTTGGCGTTGGTGTATTTAGAACATTTTGTTACTTTGTCCGTGTTCTAGTTTCAGTACTTTTCAGTACACACTCCGTAGCTGTGACCATACAAGAACTTTTGATTCGTTGCGTACAGATATCGAGTTTGTTAGGTCTTCCGTCCATTATAGTCGGCGATATACCTTCAAGTCGAAGAGTGCTGCAAGTCGTCCGCAATCAAGATTAGACGAGGAACGAGATAGCGTCTTAGAGAAAGACGCGACGTGGTACGCCAGCCAGAGAAAAGAAGGACCATTACTTTTCATTAGCGGCCTGACAATCGCGGCCACTCCGGGTTCTCCTCGACCTCACTCCGGGTGTATTTTATGGGTGCCGTGTCGAGGCTCCACCGGACCACGGCTCCACAAAGGCAACGTGCCGAAACTCTCTCTCCGTGTTTACATTCGTACTCTTAATATAAATCATGTAATTAAAAACGGTGAGACCGGCCAAGAAAGAACGTCATCGGCCACTCTCGCAGATTTTCGGACGGACTATTAAGGAGTTAAGGACTAAAAAGTAGCAAGGCGATCGGTGAGGATTATGGGGAGATTATGTCCCGGAATGATCGGAATTTGGAAGAAAAGGAAAATAAAGACGATTCTGATATGCATACCGATGTAATACAATTTCTTTCTTGGTTGATGTTTATCAAAGTTTGCCCACACATATTCATATATGTATTGTGTAATAAACAACTAAAAACTTATGTTTTTATACAAACCGACCTACCACTATAAAACAACTTTCATCAAAGTGTAACAGGAACTTTCGATATGAATTCTATAACCCTATTATAATAGCTGCTTTCCATTGGCACATTTCTGAGTTGATATTAGCTGAGCTGAGCTAATCTAACTTATGCGTAGCGTTCCTTTTGTTTGGGTGAAGTAAGACAAGCTCAGACAGATTACCTTCCCCTTGCCCTTGGCTAGTCATGCGAAAAGGTAACTTAGATCGTCTGAGCTGTCTGAGCTAACCTAATAGAAGAAGAAGAAGAAGGAGAACCTAACCTAAATCCGCCATCGTGCGTGCGTGCAATTTGGTTTTTGTGTATTTTATAAACTATAAGAAGTTTCGGCAAGATGGATGAAGTTAACATATTTGATGTGTGTGACCTGATTACACATCTTCGCTACGAAGTGGAATTAAGTCACGAGGACGGTATACGCGTGGAAAGAAGCGGTTCTGATACCTATGTTTCTTATTTGTACCTATAGATGATAACATTGATAACACTGGTTGTCAGGCAAGTGGCGCCGCCACTCGCTGACATCAAGTTCCACGAACTTAGTTAGATAGAATGGCACCGAACGCGTTCCTTTTGCCAACATAGCTTAGCTTAGTTGAACTTGGACCAAGCCAGACGGTGTTAGATTAGCTCAGCTAAGATTAATTCAGAAGTGTGCAAATGGAAAGCAGCTAATATACACGATGTGCGCAAGCATATTGTTAATATGGCATCTGGTATAAGTTGCAAGACCCGCAAAGTACAAGACCGTTGCACATTGAGCAATAAGGCAGCACATAATTTATTATTAGCGTTATTATATGTATCTGTAGGAGCCTTTGGCAATTTCTATCTCTCTTACACATCGCACTCCTCAATTCTGTGCTTATTGTGCTCGTTTGATCGTTCATATCACCGTGGAAAGGTTAAATTTAATTACCAGTTAACATACGCGGTTTTTACCATTACCTCGGTTGTGATTGTGTATTATATAGACGCCTTTTAATTATTCACTGCACGACCGGGTCGGTGGGAAAATATTACGTTGAGTATTAGTAATTGAACAGAAATCTCTGTGGAAAGTTTATAAATTTCCCATTACAATTGATTTACGCTTTACATGAAAATATTATGCAAATGGGTGTGGTTGTTGTCGGAATATCTTAATTTATTACGATTTACAAAAAAAAAAACTTTCAAACAAATCATTCAGTAGCTGTAATTGATATTTAATTGACTAAATTAACTGGTAACTGGTAAATTGACAGCGCTACATTAGGCGAAAAGATCTTCTTCAGAAACTCCTGTGGTGTATTGATGAAATAACGACATAATCCATGTCAAATATATATTCTATACATCGTAATACTCTCAAATTGACCGGGGAGAAGTTAGCAATAAAAGCTAGCAACAAAAAAAAAATTTCAACCGATTTGAATGAACTATACCTCATTAGAAAGCCCATAACGTACTGAATGTTGAATGGTAGTTATGGCAACTGGATCAAATCATAATTACTACCTAAAAAATGCAAAAGAATGTCATTATTTTCCCAAATTTCGCCATTTTACAGTCTCATATCTCCGTTAGTACTGAACGAATCTTAGAGTATATAGCAGCAAAAGAAACCACAAACCTTGCTTTAATTTTCATAGTTAAGGCAACTTGAAATCAAAACTATTACTGGTAGAAAAAAAATAATGTACATTGTCGGTTTTACGCTCGACGATTCCTGATGACTCTCTTTTTCACTTATTTAGGTAGTAATTGTGATTTGATCCAGGTGCCATAACTACCATACATTCAGTACGTTATGGGCTTTCTAAAAAGGTACAGTTCATTCAGATCGGTTGAAATTTATTTTTGTTGCTAACTTTTATTGCTGGTTTTGGGCCGATACCGTATATTGTATACAGGAGCGAGTAATGTTCCACGTTCGTTAGTTGTTTTCTAGCATTAATTAGAGTAATACCACGTTGCCATAACTCCTATAGTTAGCGGAAATCTTCTTCTTTCGTTTGGTATATATACTGTTATGATCAAGTGAAAATTTGTCTTATGCAGTTTGTTGGTTTGCAGCCCTGCGGGAATCGTCGGGCGTAAAAGAGATAATTTTCATCAATTTTTTTCTACCATTAATTGCTTAAATTTGAAGTTGCCATAATTATGGCAATTAAAGCAAGGCTTGTATTTTCTTTTGGCGCTATATACGCCAAGATTCGCTTAGTACTAACGGAGATATGAGATCTGTAAAATGGTAAAATTTGGGAAAACAGTGACACTCTTTTTAATTTTTTAAATAGTAATTATGATTTGATCCAGTTGCCATAACTACCATACATTCAGTACGTTATGGGCTTTCTAAAAAGGTATAGTTCATTCAGATCGGTTGAAAATTATTTTTGTTGCTAACTTTTATTGCTGGTTTTGGGCCTATACCGTATACCGTATATAGGAGCGAGTAATGTCTAACGTTCGTTAGTTGTTTTCTATCATTAATTAGGGTAATGTCTCGTTGCCATAACTCCCATAGGTAGCGGAAATCTTCTTCTTTCGTTTGGTATATATATATTGTTAAGATCAGGTGAAAATCTGACTTATGCAGTTTGTATATTCGCAGCCCTGCGAGAATCGTCGAGCGTAAAACCGACAATGTTCATTAATTTTTTTCTACCAGTAATAGTTTTGATTTCAAGTTGCCATAACTATGACAATTAAAGCAAGGTTTGTGCTTTCTTTTGCTGCTATACACTCCAAGATTCGTTCAGTACTAACGGAGATATGAGACTTGTAAAATGGCGAAATTAGGGGAAAATAATGACATTCTTTCGTATTTTTCGGGTAGTAATTGTGATTTGATCCAGTTGCCATAACTACCATACATTCTGTACGTTATGGGCTTTCTAATGAGGTATAGTTCATTCAAATCGGTTGAATTTTTTTGTTGCTAACTTTTATTGCTAACTTCCCCCGGGTGCTAACTTTTATTGCTAACTTCCCCCGGGTGCTAACTTTTATTGCTAACCTCTCCCCGGTCTCAAATTGTTGTAATTTAATCGATCACACTTCATAATGTGATAAAAAGAGCGACATACATAACATATACACGCGGTTGAACGCGTCCACAGGAAATATTACAGAAATGAATTTAGAAAGGCGTTAAATTAATTCGTGTCTTACATCGAAGCCCGAACATGATTTTATCTTGCGTCGATCTGCTTCGCTTAATTACAGCTTGCCACCTTTCCTTGTACTTTTTCCACCGATTGGTAGCAAAAATGGTAATTTAATCTTTGGTTCGTGTTCATCACCTTTCCGGGAGTGGGAACTCATTAAAACTCCCATTTATTCCTTAATACTAATAAAAGTAAAGAAAAGGAAAATCTTAGATCGGTTCTAATTACGACTATTAACATAAATTATGATAAATAGCAACTTTTTTGCATTGTTTTTAAGAGTGATTGGCGTCCATCCGGTGTTTTCGTTCATTGATGGTCAATGAATATGTAATACGAGATGTTTAAAAGCCATTCCGCTTAATGGTATCTTTATGTGTTCTCTGGGGTTTTCACTGAGTGTGTTGTTTTTATCTTTGGTCCATCGATGGAACAGTCGGGAGAGTACGAGTCGTAGAGTGCAGTTGGTACACCTGGCAACACGGCCCGCATACCGGTTTCTATTTTTTTACCCCGGACTGAACTTACATCCAGAGTTTGATACAGTCCTAGCACTGAATATTGGTTGTATCTCAAAGAAAATACGTGCATGAATTTAGTTTAATACCAATAAGTTTATAGATCCAAATTGCATAAAAGAATATAAAGTTTATAATACGTTTTCTCCTGAAATTAAGAACAACCTAGATAAATAAGTGAATTGTGGACTAAACAAACGCCCAATATCACTAACTAGCACTGTATACTCGAAGATTGAAGGAGAGACCTGAAGAAAGACAGAACGAGTGCTCGCATTCTTGTAGCGCTGCGTGCGTACGAGGTCTCGTATGAGCCCGCGAGGTTCACAAAGAAAAAGTGATATACCTGTCTTCTTTCCGACTGGGAATGATTTTCCAGACTGGGAACTGCGAAACGTCAAGTGCACGTCTCTATATTGGCCATTCCTCCTCCTGCAAAGACGGCGTGAGCTCTTCGCAAACGCTCATCCGCGCTATTTATGACCCGTGTAATTGGACGCATTCCAAACCAGATCGACAAAGTCGTCCGCTGTTATTACGGCAAATTGAAAATGCAAATCTCGGCAAGCCATCGAAAATTAAAATCAGACGATTTAGAAACAATCTTAATACTTCAAAGAACCAAAATGTGCATTTACCAAAAAAACAGCAATAACAAACCAAAACAATATCACGGAGCGGCGCGAAACGTATTATAAATTTGACACTATGGGAGGTATCTTCTGTTACAGATTAAATTATACCTTGCACGCGAGGTAGGGCCCCAAAATCCACGCTGTCTTTTGTTTCAGCCACTCTGTTTTCGGCCCGCCTGATAAATTGCAGTTTCTACAAACTTTATGATGTTTCCATGTCATATCGTTCGTTATATCCAGCAAATAATAAACGGTAATTATACGTTTTTGTGTGCGTGTTGGCAACGAGGTGTTCTACGCTAGATGGCGGATGTATTGGCCTAACCCAGAATGTTTTTAAAATGTAAATTAGGCGTTGCGAACGACGAGAAGACGGATGACTGTCAGTGGAAGGCATTGTTCTGGTATTACATTGTCAACCGGGTTAGATGCGGTTGACAATGTACCCGCCCAATTGTAGTAGCTTGGGAATTACAGAAACAAATAAAGGGTCATGCTTTGCTTTCGCTCCAAACAGTATGTGCTTAGCTATGACAGATAACAAACGAAATAATTGGGTAAAAAGTGTACTCTTCGATATTTCTCTAACGATATTCCTCCCCAAACAAATTATCATCAATCTGTTAAAAGAGTCACTCAATTTTGATATCTTACAATCTGGTTGCAAGGTGTCGTGGAGGTACACCTCCAACCCTATCCCTTGGTACTGGAGGCACCCTTTGCAATTATCCACGGCAGTAAACAAACAACGGAAGCCGTAAAGGTTTATTACCCTATCTGAATTTGGACAGGAAACAATCTATTAGCCTGTGCAACTACCGGCCTGGGTCCAGGTAGCTACTCGATGTAACGCACTGCCAACGCCACAATAAATTTCCCTGCGCGAAATTATCATTACAATGGCGTACGGTCAAGATGTACCACGTGACGTCAAGTGAAGATTCACCTGCCACTTTGGTCGAGCAGGTTGAAAGAGAAAAAAAAAACAGTATTTGTAAGTGGTTTGGTGCAAAAGGTGGGGCGTTGTAATTATGGAAATTTGTGTTGAAAAAATGGAACTGGAGAACACTGGTGACTTTATGAAGATCGGTCTTCATTTTATGAAAAATCAATTTGAAGTGGTTTGAAAAAATAATGTTTCTTATAAAAATTCGGCCTATTCCTATAACCTCCTATAACCTCAAATTGAGAGATCACAATACATCATATTTAGTCTTTTGTAAAATTTCTATTAATCTATTAATCTAAATCTTTTGCTTTATTCTTTATTACTAAACCAAACAAAGATCCAAACTAAAGGATAACTAGGTACAGTAAAACAAACTTGTAAATCTCTATACTGCATAAGTAGAGCCTAGCGTCAATATACACGGTTGATCGGTGAACACAATTTCAAATTTCGCGCCGCTGCAACGCAACGACCGCTGGTCTGTGATTCTTGCAACTCGAGTCTAGTGTCATGTGTCATACGCGACGCACCGGTTAACCTCTTTTGGTCAGTTTCTCGATCAAAATTACCCAAAAGGTGCGGAAATGTGTTTTCGGGACTTGAAATTGTGGATTACTGCCAATTGTCAACAAATACGAAACATATAGTTTCGGACTCTTTGATAGTGTAGTGACGGCGGCTGTTTTTGACATGAAAAAAATTTTTTAGGTTAGGTATGTTTTTAATAATGATTTACGCCACAGACTAGACAGACACCGCAGCTAGATAGCAATGGATAGCAATAAGTGCACATCCCTTTGTCTTTTTTCCATCCAATTAAATCGGTATATTGACATCTTTATCGGTTTTTGTGAAACCGTTGCCCAGGGGGCGCTCGGTTGATGGACAGAGTTCCCATAGAAATCTATAAATTATATGTCATCAATATGTCATTTCACTACTTATGACGAGCGTCAAATTGCAATATTTGCGTATTAGTAAAATGTTTTGGTATAATTTGTGGAAAACCCGATAAAGAGAAATTATTCTGTTTGTCGAAAAATCTGGATAGGTGCGTACTTATGTATACTTATGTACTAATGTGTAACCTCTATTTTCGACTAATAAATTTTAATTTATTGTCTTAATAAAATATTGTTTTATATATGTTTATTATTTATGTGGCCTAAAATTATTTATTTATATGTTTTGTAGTATCCCACAACTGCATTCAGTTATATAAATTTTCGTTTCGCTATAATCATATTACATTGATATAATATGTGTAATAAATTCCTTTATATTTTTTATTTATAATAATATGCAAGAAGTTACGACTGCGATAACAAACATTTTTTAATCTAAATTTTAACTACCTTATTAATTCGAAATATTTATTTCAAATATGGTTTAAATAACGTTTACTGCGCTGTCTGTCTAGTCTGTGATTTACGCATGTTTTGATGGAACAAGTGCTGATGATATGATGTGAAAGGTTGTTTTCACCAATTTACATGGTAACCACACAGATATGTTAATTAAATTAAAGTACAAACTCTACACCTTTATATGAGGCATGAGCCTACTCCTTCAGTTTGTTCACATCCAACGATTTGGGCGATTTGAATAATAATAAGACACCAGTGGCGGCTCGTCAGGGGTGGCAGGGTGGGCAGTGCCCACCCAAAAAATATTGGATCACCACTGGTATTCAGTGTTTCACATTTTTATTTGGACGTTATTACAATATTTATTACAGTTAAGTATTTGCCTAATATAAATTCCTTACAACCACTGTCTATATGCCTGCATTATTATATTGAATACATAATAAAATCCAACGCTGCTACGCTACTGGCAGTAGAATTGGTAAATAACGATAGTGTATGCAACCGAAACTACCAGGTCGGGGTGGCAATTGAGATTGTGCCCACCAGCGGTGACGGTTTTCTACTGCAAGCGCGTAAACTGTCCAGTTAGCCGGAGGAGTGGGGGTAGCGAAAAATGCATGTGTGACGTCAGAGGACTCGGCAGATAACCCCATACGATAGCATAGATGTATTCTAATCGGCAATAGCGCATGCAACAAATTCGGCCGTTTTATTAGGGTTGTTTAGTGTTTACTCGACCTTCTTGATGGTTCTTGCGGTTAACTACTTCTTAAAAATATATCGGTTCAAATTTGTAGTATTAACTTAATAACATATAGTAACACTTCATTAAATAAGTCCTTAAAACTGCATTGATATTTTGCCCACCCAATTAAACATATCACGAGCCGCTACTGTAAGACACTATTTTTGCTAAAGAACGGTTGCAGCATGGATGCTTTAACAACAATTGTTTTAAAACACTAATTTCAACATTTTTTTGTCTAGATTCTAGTCTGTAGAAGTCTAGAATATACCAAATGAGTACAGCCGATGTAAAAATCAGTATATTGATAAATTATTTGTATGTGCTTGTAATGCTTTTATGCATCTGATTAGAACGAGACAATAACTAGGTTTTCATTCACACGTTTTGAGGTCTTTTGAGGGCGCACGGTTTAAATGCTATAAGCGTTCACAGAAGCAGTCTGACAGTAGCATTAGTCGTTATGGTTGCCAAACTTTAACAAACGTCAGTGTCCACTATGATTAGGTTGGGTTTCAGAGTGCCTGTGGTTTGACGAAATTAAAGAATTGCAAAAGATTTAGACAGATCTTCACGAAAGGTCCGTGAATATTTATAAAAGTTTTAAACATGTGATGGGTGATGTTTTGTAGGCTTTCAGTCGATTTTGAACGAGTTTTTACGGAATGCCGGACGTGGACTGCGTTGGTTCGCAGGTAAGTTTTTTTATGCATTTCGTACGGTGTTGTTTACGACGGTTATTTGGCTTTAGTTTGCGACATACATACGTTCCAAGCGGTGAAATGTGAACGTCTAACCATATATTTTAATAATAATAATAACATAGATAGGTATACCTTGTAGCTATGATCGTTCAACATAATAAGTATGTGTTTTTTCATTATAGAAGTGTCAAACAGCCGGAGAACCAACTACTACTACTACTTGAGTCAAAATTTGGAGCGAGAATACGTAAAAAGTATGTATTTTTTTATTATGTATTCAATTTTGTTAAGACAGAGCCACCCAATGTCAGTTTCTACGACATCAGGACATTTGTCATACTGACATTTCATGTCATGTCATGTCAAAATCGTTTGTCAAAATATGACAATTCGCAACACAGCAACGAAGGCTGTGTATTCTGCGAAACTGCTTCTATAAACTCTTATAGCGCCTGAACCGTTCATCCCACTGATCTGCAAATTTGTATACACCTTTAGAGTCCCCAACAAAACACAGGTAACATTTGCCATTTACCAAAAACAATCCAGTTTGTCCCCCGGCAATTCTAAGTATGTATACCAAATTTTAGCCCGATCCGTTGTACCGTTTGGAAGCTATCGTGTTCACAGACGTACACACCACAGCAAGAAAGTTATTCAGAATGATTTAATGAAAAACGCATGTTGTAGAAAAATACAATATCTTTTATAGGTATTCTTATGCCCTGATTGTTTTGTTCCCTTGTGGATAAGGATTAAACTAATTCTCAGTTCCGGTCTTTTGACAATTTTGTGAGTGAGGTATTATACCATGTATATATGTATATATAGGGATTATGTTAGGGCATACTCGATGTGGTGTTACATGTTTCATAGATTTGATATAACAGAAGTGCATAACTGGATCCGACCGCCCTGTAATTTTCCAAGTCTGACGCTAGTAATTGCTTCGAATTCTATTGTTCCGTCAATCCGATCCCTCCTCCTTCAATAATTGCCTTTCTCGCCAGTCGGCACCGCTAATAAACTTTATAATTTAATCCCCGGTCAACGTTTACTTCTCGGAAATCGGACAATAAACCTTCGCGCGCGTTGTTTGCACTACTTGAATCTGCGCCGGTATCCGATGAAAACGTTCCGCAAACATCGGCCCAGAATTGATCTAATTTAGGAATCAATCGGCTGCACAAACATCATAAATGCGGTGTTTTTAATCAACGCCGAGATGGCAGCACTAGCTGTCAATAAGCAGCGGTTATTCTGTTTGCGGAACATGTCGTCCGCGCGCGTTTTATTGAAACGTATTATGTCAGAAGAGGGATATAGTGGAGACCTCCGTCTGTAATATAACAGCGGATGGTCGACTATGTACCGGCAGTTTTACGACGGCTGATGGCGAACGCCGATTTTATGCCCATGGAGAATCGCCATTAATGGAACGTATTAACCGACGGTCGTAAAGTAAATTGGAAAATCCGGTAACGATAATGCGCGAGTTGTAAAACCCCGTACAGCGACACCGCCGTCAAATATTAAATTTAAAAGAGATAAATAATCTATGGCTTAAGGGTGCCTTTTTGGGTTTTTAAAGGTTTCTACTAGTAGTAAAAAAAATGCTCGATAACCATTGATGTATGCAACCATTTGTACACCGGTGCGGCAAATGAATGATAGATGGCGCAGTAATGTTATCACCTATTTTATTAAACCCTTGCATTTCATAATATAATCCGAAAGGTAATTACTATATCCCATAAATGTTACTCAAAATCTCAAAGAAATTACCAAACTACTTCAACTGTTGAAATTTAATTTTTTATCTCATTGCGGTTATGCAGTTTATATTGAAGCTGTGTATAACTGGTTGTTTGACAACAAGCTATATATCCTCTATGTAATGCCAAGGTATGCAGCCAGTTCTACTTGCACACAAAGTTTAGTCCTTCGATTCCATTTTGACTATAAAATTGTGTTCAATGTTCAAGATTTATTTACTTTTAAATATATATTATATTGTATTTTTATCTTTTTTTATATTATATACCACGTTATGAAATGCCATTAAAATTGTATCTCACAGTATTTAACCTCTCAATGAAAGATGGCGCTGTCATATATGCAATCCAAAAATTGTCCCGCTCTGGTGGTAAAAACTTGAATTACAATCAGTCGGGTTAAGTTTGATGAGATATCGGTAATTTCTAATTTCGCTTATATATCAATCAAATCCCCAATAAAAAAGGGGACAAAAAAACGGACTCAAAGTAATAATTATTGTTGTCTGCCACAGTTGCCTCATTTTTGTTACTGTTTATCCTTTTACAAATATTTCGTTGATAAACGGTTGCAAAAAGAGTGGCGATGTTATGAACGACACTTATCATAGAAAAACAATTATTATATTAATGTAAACGAATTCTGACTAAAAATTCAATAACAATGCAAATGTATCAATAATACACTTGTCTTAGTTTGGGAATGTTTCCTTAAAACCAGTTGCAGTAAAACAACAGGTTGTCTCAATAATAAACTTGTCTTAGGTCAGGAATGTTGTATTTTATAACTAGACAGAACTTAATTCGCGAAAACTAGATGCAATAAAACAGCAGGTAGTCTGAATAATAAATAAACTTGTCTTAGAGAATTTAATTCGCAAAAAACAGTTGTAATAAAACAGCTGTAGTCCCAATAATAAATAATCTTGTCTTAGGTCAGGAATGTTGTATTTTATGACTAGACAGAATTTAATTCGCAAAAAACAGTTGTAATAAAACAGCTGTAGTCCCAATAATAAATAATCTTGTCTTAGGTCAGGAATGTTGTATTTTATAACTAGACAGAATTTAATTCGCAAAAAACAGTTGTAATAAAACAGCTGTAGTCCCAATAATAAATAATCTTGTCTTAGGTCAGGAATGTTGTATTTTATAACTAGACAGAATTTAATTCGCAAAAACCAGATGAAATAAAACAGCAGGTAGTCAATCTCAATAATAAACTTGTCTTAGGTCAGGAATGTTGTATTTTATAACTAGACAGAATTTAATTCGCGAAAACCAGATGCAATAAAACAGCAGGTAGTCAGTCTCAATAATAAACTTGTCTTAGGTCAGGAATGTTGTATTTTATAACTAGACAGAATTTAATTCGCGAAAACCAGATGCAATAAAACAGCAGGTAGTCAGTCTCAATAATAAACTTGTCTTAGGTCAGGAAGGTTGTATTTTATGACTAGACAGAATTTAATTCGCAAAAAACAGTTGTAATAAAACAGCTGTAGTCCCAATAATAAATAATCTTGTCTTAGGTCAGGAATGTTGTATTTTATAACTAGACAGAATTTAATTCGCAAAAAACAGTTGTAATAAAACAGCTGTAGTCCCAATAATAAATAATCTTGTCTTAGGTCAGGAATGTTGTATTTTATAACTAGACAGAATTTAATTCGCAAAAACCAGATGAAATAAAACAGCAGGTAGTCAATCTCAATAATAAACTTGTCTTAGGTCAGGAATGTTGTATTTTATAACTAGACAGAATTTAATTCGCGAAAACCAGATGCAATAAAACAGCAGGTAGTCAGTCTCAATGATAAACTTGTCTTAGGTCAGGAATGTTGTATTTTATAACCAGACAGACAGAACTTAATTCGCGAAAACCAAATGCAATAAACCAGCAGGTAGTCAGTCTCAATAATAAACTTGTCTTAGGTCAGGAAGGTTGTATTTTATGACTAGACAGAATTTAATTTGCGAAAACCAGATGCAAAAAACAGCAGGTAGTCCGAATAATAAACAAAGTTGTCTTAGGTCAGGAATGTTCCATTTTATTACTAGAAATAATGTAATTTCCTAAAACCAATTGCAGTAAGTAGGTAGTCTCATTCATAAACTGAACTTACTTCAGCCAATTGCAATAAAAAAGCAGGCACATTTAATAGCAAGAAAAAAAGTCTTTGGTTTAGGATTTTTTTTGAGATATTAATGCATTCAGCATTTTTCCTGTTTAGAGTTTTTCACATTGATCTTAATCTGTTTTGATTCAAATGCTGAAATTTTGTCCTGTCAAATAGAATGCTCACAGTTGGTTTAAAGCCAGAACAATTGCGAGCATTTTACTATAATTTCTTATTTCTTACTATCTCAGTTTAAAATCATTTTGAAGAAATGCCATCTATTAGTTGAAGGGCAAACGTAAGATCGACGCACCTGCAACACAGGTGGAAGAGGAAAGAACTCTTCAAGCACAGGTAAAAGCTTACCTGAGCAGATCACTGACTACACCACAAACCATACCGACAATCTACACCTAGCGTTCAGAGATGCATTCCATTTCAGAACTGTAGTTCAGGTAGACTATAACAGAGGGCCGTTTCTCACAAGCATAAAGACCTTTTTGTGGCTTTTTAATGCCGCAACGCGCTACTAAATCCCGACTCCGGTATACAAGTGTCAAACATGTCTTGAATTATTAGGTCCCGGAATGCTCCCTCGAAATATTGACGGCATTAAACCATAGGAAAATAAACTGTATCCACTTTTATTGCCGAGGGTTGCATGAATAGAACGCACGCCTCAAGTGGCTAAGCTTACGTAGCTCAAACACTGCTTCTATTTGGTTCTTAATATCATAAGAATAACTAATAAATTATTGTATACACAGGACAGGATATAATAAACTGTGAAATTTTATTGTTGGAATATCTCTGAATTTTTAATGTGTTATTTATTTATTTATTTTGTTGGATTTTGACGTTTTAAGATCACTTAAAATAGAGGTATACATAATTGTAATGTTGTTACCACAATGGTATATTAGTCATTATGTATTTTGGTGTTACTATGTATTTTGTGTATCGTTTGTGTACTTATTAATTAGAGTAGATGGGTAATTACAGTAACTATGAACTTAGGTAAACATTACACACACTTCTTCACGCATATTTGTTCGTTTAAAAAAAAAAATCAGCGCCGTGAGTGACAAAAATAAGAAAGATTTTCACTAAAATGTTACAAACACTAATTCTTTTTAACAATTTTGACATAAGTTGTTGTCTAACCAAAACTTTTTCAGTTTTACTTTAGAGTTTGTTAGTGTATTTCTGTGCAAATATGTATATACGATTGATTTTGATGTCAAAAAATCATTCCTAATTTGGTACACTGCAGTCTTTACTTAAGCCTTATTAAAAATTATTGCATCAAGTGCGATGGCTTCGTAAAAAAAACGTATTTGCTATTGACGAAAACAATAAATTATCTGCCTGTTCCAGAAATGTCTCCATAATGCGTTCCAAACATCACGCAATGCATGAAATCGTGTGGACTGACTAACGGTATCCTTGACGTAACACATTATCCTAAAAAACGCTTTCGCTGTCGAAAACGGCAAGATCCTGGCGCAACGGTACAATATTTTTTCTTATCTTTGCCTCCCGTCGTCGCTCAATTCATTCAAAAAACTTTCAACAAAGCTTTTCCTTTTTACATTTTTTGGCAGGAATTGTCCAATCTGTCGGCATGGGTCCATTATGTAACAGTAGCTACCGTGTAAAAGTGAAACTTGAGGTCCTCATTCAGCAGTTCTAATATTATATCAATAGATTCGATCTGGTTCACTAAAAAATCAACAGTATCCTGTTATGTAAACATGTGGAGGTGGGCCAGATCTAACGGGATTTTTTGAAAGCTATCTTCTTAGCTACTGGTTTTCGTAGAGTTTGTATAGTAAGGTTAATAGGTATGGAAACCCCCTACTTGTTTTGTACGCCTTATCAAGTCGGCACCTTTTTATATCTGTATTTTTTTTCTCTTTGAAATTCGAGCTGCCTTGTGAAAATCAGCGCATCTAATGCTAAAACGGACAACATATTGGTCAACCAACAGACGCAGAAAGAAAGCATGCATGATTTCCAGAGATTCCCATACATCCATTTATTGATAAAACAATAAGTAGCCATAACTATTACGAGTAAATGTAAAGTTACAATAAAGATTAAATGCTAGCGACTCGGATGTCATTCTGTTGGGTTCCGAAAAGAAACTACTTCGGTACACTCCTGTAATACAAGATTCTGAAGTACTTGAAAGCGTAATAAACTCACTTTTACACGTATTAAATTACTTAACGCACAACAAGCAATTTTCATTAATTTTGATAATACCGCCTCATTGTGATTATGTAATTGACCACGTACAGCCACTTGATAACATCATCAACACTGTTCCTCAAATCAAACGAACCCCGACTTTTGGTGAAAGTGTTAAATAATGCAACAGATGGTGTTAATGCATTTTAACAAAACTGGTAATCCCTTTAATATAAATTACCAGATTCCACTTGTAAACTCCTTAAAATTCCCACATGTCTGTCGCCTCTACTCGCACTGATAAGTTGTGAAAATGTAGGTGAGTTCTAGATAAGGCTAAAAGTGGTTAAGTGTGCAGTAAACAGTCGCGGATGGATCGGTTCGATGGGTATCACCCCTAATTTAATTTAGGGTGAAGATATTTTACAGCATTAAGAGATAAACAGATGCCGGAGAGCACTCAAGGATCACGCAAGGTCTCCGAGAAACCGTGAGGTACTTTCACACGTACTGTAGCACGTTGCTATCTGAGGGTGAGACGTAATAAATTGGGCGATTTATCACCACCATCAGGCTACTTAAAATACTGACAGCCTTATTGAGAACTGGGTCGAATTTATTTGTATTTCACGTAAACATACTCAATATTTTGTCACGTATCATGTTGCAATGTTTGCAAAAAAGGAATGTTACTTTTTTGGGGATATTTCTCTGGTTATTTTCATAAGATATTTCTGTAAGTTATAGGTTACTGGGCTTTCTCAACTCAAGTTCTTTTTGACAGTAGAACTTGTGGTTATAATCTGTACTTATTCAAAATTTTGATAAAGTTAAAAACAAAGAATTTCGGAGAACAAAGGCCTATCGTGACATTATCAGAGTGACATAAATTTTAAGCAAGCATAAAATCAAACTGGTTTAATTGTTGTGTTTCCTAGTAGCCCTTATTTCTATTCAAGGCTGGTTTGCTGGCCTGTAAAAACGGCAATAAAAATCGCAGCCTGATACTTCGTCATCCTACTGTGAACTATTAAAAAAAGAACTTTATAGCTTTTGTTTGTTGTGCGTCATTCCCATGGTCCTATCGTGAAAAGGAATCCAGTTACGCAATTTACAAGTTTTGTTAAAATTTTAGCGTTTCTTGAGAAAAAAAAGTAGGAGGTGGTAGTAAAGGTAAAATATTGAGGTTGGCCGTGTGGGTAAACGCCAGAAGAAAGAAATAACGCAGTAAAATGTGTGCGTCCCTTGTGAGGTCGAGTGTGTTAAAAATTTAGTGTCGACATAAAATAAAACAGAATTTAGTTTTATTGCCGCTGACACCCCGCGGTAACTGTTTAGGATTACTGCTTTACTGTTTGTGGCATTACCATGATTTATGTCCTTTCATAACTGGGCCTCTCCAAAACTCGACTCCCCGTTTGTATACATGGTGTTAAAAATTAGTATTTTAGTCTGGCAAGACTATTAAATCTCGACTTCTTTAAACGTAGAAAACGTATCCTGAAGTTAAAAGACGATTTGGTGATGAAATGGACAAAGATTTGTGCAGATTTTGGACAATATTGTTTGAGTACCGCATGTGGTTAATAACTAAAGTGATTGAAATGAATTGAAAATGCTTTTAGAGCAGAAACTTCATCTCATTTATTTGACACGAAGTTGACCAGTTTATCCGTAACTTTGTCCTTTGATTTGTTAGTTATTATAAAAAATTGAATAATTTTTTATAAGAATTTTATGGTCAGTAGCTCAAAATCTATTATCCTTCAATGTTTGTGGACTCAAACCTGTTACACCCTGTATATTAAAATAGGTAACAGTCACCATAAAAGATTCCGTTCATCCCAAGGTAATTTTTTTCGTATATAACAATGCCTAAACGAAAATATACTTTCCATCGTATTGAGAACTGTTAAATATGTTATTAATTTTATTATTTTTATAGAATTTCATCAATAAACTAATTAAAACAAGCACAATGAATGAACCATAAACATAAAGAGGAATAATCAGTTGTGAACACAAAGTGTCATGTCGTACACATGCAGGTCAGATGTCGAGCAACCCCAAGTCCACAATGCAATATGCCAATATGCAAATATTAATAACATCCACAAGCAAATAAAACATAAATCTTTATTTCCAATATTGCTGCGAATGGTAATATTCAACTGCAGGATTTATGATTTACAAAAACAGCGAAAGCGATCGTACCTATCTAGTCGATTTACCTGGATATAAATCTGAATGCTCTCAATCCACTCGATTATACAGAGTACCTACATACGTCAATTCACGGATTCACCGAACAATTTTTGCCTACTAATCCTCGTTATCGTCGCCATATGTTTTAGGTGTGTAGCGACAGAATTTTGCTTTCAAAAATCTCGAATCGTGTCAGTCAAGACTGCCGATGGTCATAGTACTTTAGTGGACCACCAATTCCATACATCAACGGTTGCTTTTTGACAAGGGAACAAAAAAAATCTAAATGGGAACTACTTAACGAGTGGATGGATAACGCTTTTGTCGTTCAGTTGGCAGTACTTGTTTCCAGTAATTATGTAGTCTGCGTTGCGCCCATTATCTGATAAATACGACAGATTTACTGTTAATATTTGTGTACCTATTAGTAATATTGTATTGCCTTATCGAGGGGTTTAGTGCTTAATTTGAGTGTTTAGAATAGCTTGGGATGGTATAGAATTTCCAATATAATATGAAATTATGTTATATGTGACTGAAGTGTCATATTTTAGGTTTATCTACTGATGTTTCAGTAAAAGTACATCAACAGGAAAAAGCTGATGTAAAGATAAACATTCATGCATTCATAATAACAAAACTGATTGCAACACTTTCCTTCTGGGTGCTAGTCGGTAAATATA
Organism: Aphodius granarius; assembly: GCA_963971325.1. NCBI lineage: Eukaryota > Metazoa > Arthropoda > Insecta > Coleoptera > Scarabaeidae > Aphodius > Aphodius granarius. The sequence goes on along the minus strand of OZ020227.1, from coordinate 12,010,374 downwards.
AATAAGTAAATTTGATATAGGAATCATCGAAAGTAAGTGGAAGATTTAGAGATCTACGAAGTTATTAATCTTCAGTTTTTCCTGTCTAGTATGCCAGCAAAAGACGTTGTCTGAAAGACAGCACAACAGGTGGGAATTAAACAGTTTAGCTTGGGCTTCCTTGGGAAGTTCTATGAAATTCGATGTTTGGTACTGCAGAACTAATTGTTGGTCATAAATCGGTCAGTAGCGGTGAAATGGATAATGCGGATGTTCTAACAAAACGCACAGATAATCGATGAGAAACTCGGGCACTGCTGTGAGTTCTACTCTTCTTAGAAAAGGGGTTGATATCATCACCGTTCCGGTTAACTGGGCGGAGATATCGGTGTGGTTTGCTTTTGGCAACAATGTTTTGACAGGATAATATTGCCATTTAAGTCGTTAAGGGCAATATTTTTCTCTTTTTTGATAATTATAAAAACGCATTTTTTAGATTGATAGGTAGAACCAAAGTAAGATGGTAAGAAGAAAAAGTAATAGGAAGTTATGATGTAAGAATATTTCTAGTTCTGGTAAAATTTATTAAAATCAAAACCTTAAATTCAATAATATTTTCAAACGAAATAAACATTTTGTTTATTTCGTTTGATTTCAAAATTACAAATTTTGATATCAAATAGTACTTTAGTTTCAGTAAAGTGTACCAAATGCGACCGTAAATAAATCATTAATTAATTTTATTATGTTTGGATTATAATCATGGTACCTTGATTATATAATCCAAACAATCTTTACTAAAGACTATTATTGCCAAATGAAGAGTAACCAGAATACCGGTCGCAACCCTCAGCTTATATAGAGCCCGAGAAAGGCCAACGCGTGCGTAGAGACTGTCAGCGCCATCTCTCCGCCAGTAGACATAGTAATAATTTTTAATGAAACCGATTCTTTTTTAATTCAAACAAATAATCTTTTTACTCAAATCTATTATCTTTCCCTTCCAAATAGAATATTTACTAGCTCTGTGTATATGTCAAAATTTTCGATTTTAGTTATTGGGCATTCTAGAAATATGTGGTTAAGGCTTCCCACCTGTCCACATTCGCAATATGGACATTTTAGGATACATTTTAGGTTATCTGCTATCTGTTACTGTTGTTACGAATGTCCGGCAGGGGGCGTTTCGGGTTTGACGTTACTGTGTAATAGCAGCAAAACACGGGTCGACAAAAATCGATTTTTTGGATCGAAAATTGTTTTTAAGGCCGTTTTTTTGCTCAAAACTCTTTGCGAAGGGTATTTAGAGGGATCTTATCGTAAGACATGAGAGCGAGCGGCTTTTATAAGGTCGGCAGGAACGGATAAAAAATGTAAATTTTTGACGTTCATCGATCCGCTTGTCGGAATTTCTAGACGTCACGTGACATTTTCTCGAGGTTCGCCTTCACCCGAAGAGGTGCAAAAACGTGATTTTTTTTCAAAATTGACGCATTTAATTTACAAAATATCGCGCAGTCCACGCGGAATTGTGTCCTTTTTTCAATTCGAGCGTCAATAGTAATATCGAAAAGCCCAATTTTGCAGCTACTCGATCGCAAATGTCGGCGAAAATGGGCGATTCCGCTGAACGCGCCCTACACTTGAAAGTTCGTATTAGTATAGGTAGAGACTAGAATATTTAGCCTTAGTTTATAACATCTGTCTGAACTAAACTAACCGATTAAATCCAGAACAAAAGAGGCGCGCGTTGTAACTTTAGTGCTCCAGCAGGCTCAAAGGCCGAGCATCAGTTCACGATCTACCCTCCCTCATAGCCTCCACGCTGCGAAAATTTGCATTCCCATTATATCTGAAACGGTATCTGGAAATCTCTGTCAAAAATCGAGTTTCCTCTCCGGCTTTGTGCCAGGCAACGCGGTTACATCTAGATGGCTTTGATTTTCGCTGGCGTCGCTCAGACTGTGACCGTTGCGGACGCGTCGCGGCGCGCACCGGAAAATTCTCATCTGTAATACGGTTGATCACGTAGGCGGTGCTCTGGCAGCCATTTGCATGCGGAGCGGCAGCCATTACACCTCGGATCAAAGTATGCCCCGGAACAAAACGCTACGTACCATCCGGGTAACTAGATTTTGTACCGGTGAATGCGTATTTCGGGCTTCCGCCCCGGGCTACGGGTCCGGTCGCCCCCATAATCGGAATTAGCGTTATGAGCGACGCAGCAGGACGGTAATTGCACGGTAAATGCTCTCGACTGTTGTTCTGCGCTGCGCGTCTGTTCCGGCGCGCGTCCGATCGATAAAGCAGGGAACGGCTTTGTCGAGCGGTTAATTGCGTTTAAAACAACAAGCGATTCGCCATTTAATTCACTTCTGATCCCCTAATTTAACACTGATATTCAATTATTCCAAACGGACGATTAGTTTTCACGATACAAAAAAATTTGAAGACAGTGTCCTTTTGCATGTCTTCACATTTGTCATAACGAGACTCCAGCACACATCACATTTTCACTTTTCGAACAATTATCGTTGTTCCAAAACGGAATTTGTCAAGGTCGACAGCTTGCCCTAGATTACCATTGAGACTACTAACAGTTTCCATTGTTCAGCCCTCCTATTTAGATTTGTACTCGTTAAAGACGTGAATTGTGTGTTTGTTTTGTGCGTAACCGGGTGGTCGACAACCCAGGAAGCTACGGGGGCATCCGTCGGCTCTTTTCCACCGTTTTTTCTTGTCTGTGAGTGATGTCCTTCAGCAGTCATGACACAACAATCGGAAAACACCCTTTCGGACCGGGTAATCGCCGAAACGAATGCGAAGAATTGACTTGGGGGTAGATAAATCGTTTGCTCGACATTGTTTCTATACTTTTTAAACTGACGTATGGATATACTTAGTAGCCGCCTGGTGAGCTTTTAATCGCCGTGCCATGGATGGAGTAAACACTGACACGGGGTGAATTAAGTTTTGCCGAAAAAAAGGGTTGCCGATTTCTTTAAAGAAAGATTTGTTGTTTGAGGGACCTGACCATACCTGAGGCTTGTTCCTTGAGGTGACTTTTCCTAATTTTGTCTAATTTTGTAACTTATAATCTATTCTTCTTAACCTTTCACACAACTTGTGATGTTGGCTGCAGTATTTTTTGAAAAATTTATTCGTTTTACTTTCTCGGTCTTTCGGTCTTTGGTTCGGAAGACAACGCTATCAAATTACTGACATATATCCACACAAATTGGTTAGGATAGTTGCCGGCCGAAGACGGAAATTGCTAATGAGGTTGGCAAACGGCTAGAGGCGTCTCATGCGTGATTTCTGACTTCCGATTCCATCACATGGTAGCGATTTAATTGCCACTAAATGGTAGCAATAGTGTTGAAATTGGCGAAAATTTATGTGGTAGCTTTTTAAAGGTGATGTCTGGTCGAATATCTTCAATTTCCGGTTGATTTTTTTCTGTTTTCGTGGAATGGAAACCTAAAAATTATTTTACAGTAATATATAGCAGTAAAAATATACAGTATTTGTCTTGTAATATTATAGTAAGATATCCTTCATAAAAAAAACTTTTAACGGGTTGTCTTTACCTGATAAACAGAAAGTACTAGAAAAGCAATAAACACTTTCCTTTCTGTTTCATTCATTTCAACGCTTATAGTTCCCAGTAGCTTTTACTTGCACTGTTCTTGTTTTCTTCTGTGTTTCTACAATGGAGTCATAATTTTTTCTAAGGGGATAGTAAACGGTTCAAGGCCGAACGATCTTTTGTGATTGCGTAAGCTACCGCACTGTTACAAAGAAAGGGTTGGTTTTACTTTCTAACGGATTTAAATACGTTAGAATGTCGTGTGTCACCCAAGCTCTCCCGGGAAAGCCATTGTGTTTGGTTGTAAATCATTGAAATCCTAGTTCTAGTAAGTATCAAAAAATAATTATTTCTACAACTCTTTCATCGCATGTTCCATGCTAATTCTTAACCGCAATAATAACCGTGAAAAAAGGAGCAACAGTCCATGTGTTGACACAAATTATACCATATCTGGCACCTGAATAGCGAACCCACCTCACGTTATCCCAACACCAATAAACGGAAGAAGAACTACGAGAATGGTAAATCACAAGACAACCACCAGTTTTATGCCCAGTATAAATCGCGAAGCCGAGTACGTGTGATAATTCACACCCTCCGGGGTGTTTATTTGACTTAAGGTCGCTTTTATGCGTCCGAAAGTTCGCAAGCATCGAAAGAATCGAAAGGGCATAAATAAAAAGGTCATGCTGTGAGACGACGTGTCGAACTGTGTGTCGAACAACGCCGGTAAGCAATGTTTTCAGCCGATCGACAAGTGTATACGAGACCGTGTCGATTTATTGGGCGATATCATGCAGAAGCGCGATGCGTGATCAGGTTCAATTAAGTGGCGAAAATATTGCCGAGTATCGCGTTCCCAATCCGCTGCTGTGCGCTATTGGATATGCATGTGCAGAAGAAACATATCAATTGGTGGAATGATAGCAATTTTTATTGAGTTGTGTTTACGATTGTGTTCCAGAGATGCTCAAAAGTTTTGCCAAATTACCCAGATTCGGTTTTTCTAATGTCCATGCAAGAGAAGTTACGAAGACACTTAAATTAGTTTTATGATTGTTATTATGTTTTCACTATATCCTAAGTTTGTTATTTGCTCATTAGTTTGTATTCTTTAAATGATATATTGCTCTTCAAATGCTAAACGTTCAAGTTTAGTTATTTGGACCCAAATCTCAAGTTTACTTTTGCCTGCAACAATGGACAGCATTAGCCATCTTATTCCGAACATAATAAATAGTTCAAAATTATATTATAATGTGTGAGGTAGTTGGAATGTTGTATGGAGGCCACCCTCGATATTTTAAATTCCTTACAGATCTTTATAATTTATCCTGTAGCACATCCTAACGTAAACATCGTAAACGAGTAGGTACGTCACCTAATATATCAACTCCAAAATAACCAAATCCTCTGATGATCTGACAAGTCAAATCTCGTGTTTTGTAAACAGTGTCCTGTAGAAAGTGAAGTGTAAAATTACTAACAATCCCTTCGATAAAGATTCTTCGAACCTTTGCCTCGAATCGTCCTAAAAAACTCGAGATATTACAAGAGCCTGTTGACAATTGAGTGTCACTAAATTATGGGTTGCTAAGACTTCCTCAACAAGTACTTGAGAGTTTGCAGACCTAACAACTTAAAAAATATGTGCATTCCACTCTTATCTCACGTTTTTCGACGGACACACTTCTTGTAAAAATGGCCTCTAGTTCACCCCTGTTTAGCATCCTCCAAAACAACTTAAAGGGTCTATTTATTTATGTTTTAGCTTAGTAATAATGGCACTCATTTTCGCACTGCGGGTATTTGCCGATTGTCCACAATACAGGACAAAGGTATAGTTCATTAGTCAATGTGCCAAAATTAGAGCATGCCAAATCTGTTTCAATAGCGCTGTTGTAGGAAGTTAACTCTTCGCTTAGCGGGTGCAAAGGGTTCTTGAATTACGTAAACGTGCTTTGTCGGCTGTCGGAATCCAGAAATCTTCTATTGTACGGCAACCGTTAGGTTGTTAGGGCCACCCATGTTATGTACCTGATGTTATATGTCCTTGCTTGCGTCAAATTCTGTAGAATAGCATCAACAGATTAATGTTATATTTAATTAAGGCTGTTTATAAAGTAACTGATAAGCTAACTTGGTGATGATCCTCGTAAAATTTCTAGTCGAATATCTTAAGACAAAAAATTCAAGTCTCCAAAGTGTCAAAGTTCAGCCTGTCGATGCATATTATTATCCTACATCTGTTCTTTAGAATGTAGAGTTCAAAAGCAATTAAAAACTTGCAACTTGCAAAAAAAAATGCAAACACTCATCACTTGACATGGCAATAGATATGACAACATTGCAATATAGTAGCAGCACCTTTGACAATTTTATGATACATGACGTAAAGCATGGCGTTTTATGTCAAAGTGACAGATTCACAGCAAGTTTTTATTGTTGGAGTAAAAGTACCAAAAATTGCTGAATAATATTTTTCAAGATACCTTTCTGGAACATGTTGTTTTACTGAACAATAATCACTTTCCCAGAATGCATATCTCCCCATTTGCAGGATATATGTTACGGTCATAGTGATAAATAGGTTATTATTAATAATTACCGGTTATTATTAATAATAGCCAAGTAGTGAGGTTAAAGTGAAGAATTTATCACATGAACCGGCTATTATTAATAATTTCCAGCATGCTGCGGTCAACGTGATATATTTCAATTCGATATTACATTAAGGTGATGCTACAAATAGAGCCTTAGATTTGTTATTCTGTTAGTATCTACATAATTGCCACATAACGAATCTATTCACTGGGATTTCAGTGTTGGGCCTTTAGTGACGTTAGTCCTGGCTGACTTATTTAGTCACTACTCATGACTAAAATAAGGAAGATTATCAAAACGAGACTAAAATTGCCAATCCATACTAATTGCATACACGAGTGTAACTCCTTGGTTCATGCCTATTTGCGTAATTCTTAAAAGCTAAGTAAGTAATACATTAGAAACTCGGTTTGTATTATTCTGTCAGTGCATACGTACATAGTGCTTCTGTATTTTGCAATTCGTGGCAAGAAAAATTATTTTTATTTATAACTTATTATTTATTATCTTTTTAATGCAAAACTTAAAAATGTTTTATATTTAGGTAATTTTGAATACAAAAGTCCTTCTAGACCTTTATTTTTGTTTATGGTAGTACAACAATTACATTATTTGTATTTGTTGGTGATAAACACTTTTATAATAACCGCCTTATAAAACAGATTATATCCGTCAGATTTTAGATATGCTTACGGTAGGTATAGGTAATGGACAACCTAATGTAGGGAAGATTAGAGCAAGTTATTACAATGTTTAATCGTTTATTTATAAAATAACACTTTATTGTCAAACACCAAAAGTAAAAATACTGTGTTAGGAACAGAACCATACAAAAATGTTTGCATCATTTGTGCGGTGCAATTTATGTAAAAACATCTATGTAAACTAGTCTCGCCTATTCTTGCATGTATTTGCATGAAAATACAATATTGATTTTTTTTATTAAATCTGCAACATTTCAAGATAATTGGGATTTGAGAATTTACTTAATAAATTGTAATTGTACATTTACAAAAAACTACCCACATGCATTAAATATAAAAATGGGTGTTATTGATAATAAAATGGTTAACTTTTTTGAACACTCTGTATAAAATGTTCTTTTTTATGTTTTCGTCATTGAACCCTCCTTGGGTATATACCAAATATCATTACCAATTATATCCAGTAGTTTCTAAAGTACAAGGGGGACAAAAGAAAATATTCTGTATTATCAATGTTTTATATTATCCGTAATTTTGGTCATTCGGCTAGCCGTACTAATGATTTGTGTCGACTAAATAAATATACTAGCTTCTTTAAATAAATATTCTAACTTCTTTAAAGATTGTATACAAAATACCTTTTGCAAAAAGTAATGTTTTTATCACTTTTACCGTGCCCGTAGGAAATTATTAATAATAGCCGGTCCATGTGATTATTTAAGTGTTTCTAATCACATTGACCAAATGATGCGGTTATTATTAATAATAGCCGGTAATTATTAATACAAACCACATTTATCACTTTAACCGTAACATATACACCAATAAATCTATACTTGGATTCGACAACCATGTTGCCGAGAAGAGTCAGTTTCTCAGTAACACTTTGATGCATTTTTTACTCAATAACTGTTTCCACAGAGCATTGGATCCATTACTGAAGTATCCATAAGGCATTATACGTCTTTTTTAGTATTGTTTAGTTTGCTTTCAATGAATAGCACAAACAAAAACACAACTTTTTTCGTAACTTTTTATTACTTTTAGGTTTCCTGTATTTTTTTTGCATTCAGTTCTTAAGCGGGTACCTTTTTAGCATTGTCTGACTGTTTTAACTTTTGTCCATTTCTAAAACACCAATTTTTTCGTACTTAAAAAAAATATTTGTTTTTGATGGGTCTTTTACAAGTGTCCGTAAAACACGTCTGTAACTGTTCAATTTCTACCTAATATAGGACGGCGGAGTTTTTTTGTAACCGAACCTTTATCCTGTTAAAAAAGCTAACGTTTCTGTCGATTCAAAGGAAAAAACAGTAACAACCGGGCACCGAACACCGTGCAATGCAATAAAACTTTTGGAAGGGTACCTAGCTGACAGTTCTTTTGAGTAATTAGGTCGTGCTACCCGCAAAAGGTTTTATAACAAATTTACGACTTTTGCCTTCTCGGGTTGTGCTACCAGGAATCACCTATCATAAATATGTTAGCAATATACAAGTATTTTTTAAATATTGCTAGTAGTATCATGTAACAAATCTGTATTTAATTTTTAAATAAATTTCTTAAACATATGTTTTACAATATAATTTCTACAATTCTAGAATAGTTTTCTATGTTGCCACACAAAACTGTGCAGACGGTCGGAAATGTCAGTTTTATTGCGTAATGCGGACAATGTAGTGCTGTTGGAAAAATATAACAAGCGAAATTGCCATTGTGAAATCTGTGGAGAGTGAGAAGTTAAAAATTGAAGTTGCATTGTAAGCTTGTAAATCTTGCCCTTTAGTTGAACAAAAGACTAATAAAAGTTATCCAGCGGTTTTTTGGTATTTTATTGGGCCGAACCGGCTTCTGTACAAAGACTATTGACTTTGTCGGCTTCCGAAGAACCTGTCGCAGGCAAAATGTCGCAATACTGTATTTTTGTATCATCCAGGTACAATTTTATTTCTAAATATAGTTCTATAAAATTATAGGATTATTTATAGCATATTGTATGAATGAGATGTCTATTCCGTAGCCCTTTCGACATAGACCAATCGGGTCTTAATAGTATATTGGTGTTTTATACAGCTCTTATGTAGTGGAGAATATTGTTCAGTATTGGATATGTTATTGTTTATTATTAAATATACTACGTGGATCAGTGGCGTAGCAAGGAGTGAATGGGCCCGTGTGCCGACAGTGAGAATGGGCCCCGGACCCAAATGGCATACCAAACAAAAAAAAAACGCCGCAAATAAGAGCAAATTCAAAAACTCATTGTATAGGTACAGTTAATAATATAATGAGACAAAGGAGAAACATGACAAACTCCACTAGCATATCATCATCATCCGAAAAATAAAATACTAGCACCCAAATTAAAAAAAACTAATAGATTTACTAGGAAATGAAATTAAAAGTATTTTCGATAAAATGCTGTTCTTTTTTTCAATCTTTCTTAACAGCACCCAAGATATTGCCAAAATCGATCAATTAACAATCCTTATTAGAGAAGAGACAAGAGAGAATGACAAGGTCATACAATTTCATAGGGATATAGATATCTCAATATCAGAAACGCTAAAAAATATTGTCACACAGATTCTTTTAAATAAACATAAGTAATAATAAAAAATTGCGATACACTTGCGTTGATATATGAAGGAGGATGATTGTCTGCAAACAAAAATTTTATCAATAGTTTCAAATGCACGTTATGTTCATTGTTGCGCACACAATTTAAATCTAATTATTAGTAATTAATGACGCCGTTACAAGAATGTTAAAAGATAAAAAAGATGTTTTTATAGAGAAAATTTATGCTTATTTTGCCAATGGTGCAAAGGGAGGATTTCATAAAACTACCTGTCTGTTTCTGAAAACCGTTCTTCACTTCAGAGCAGAAGTAATGATATTAATGTATAAACCCAATTTTTGACATATTTGGAGATAGGATAGTTCTGCTCTGAAGCGACAAAATACACAAACCAAACGATTAAACTCCAATCGTTGGTCCTGTAGGAATGACGCTTTGCTAGCTTTAAGATTTTGTTATGGAGATACAATTAAGACATTATCACATATTATGTTAACCAATAAATATGTCCACGAGCAAAGGTTTTCCGTGTGCATCACACGGAAATTTAACGACAATAAACGGAGCTTCAATAGTATCGCAAACAAAGAATTACAATTTTCAAACGGCGTCTGAGAGAAAATTTAGCAGTTTTGATAAACTAACTGCCAAATTTAAATTTATTTTTCCAGAAAACTTAAAATAAACATCGACGGTTATTATTATTTTGTGAACATGTCCTGAAGATTTATTTTATATATATTTCCACACACAATTACTTTCTTTTAGAAAAACATTCAAGGAAAGAGTTTATAAATTAAATTTAGAAGAGTTAATTAACAAAGTTGCCCTTAGAAGTGAGGAACGTAAACGTATCTTGTTCAATAATGATATATTCGTTTTTAATATTATTAAATAATTATCGAAAACGATTGTGTTTATATAGTTTCCAATTATAATTGATTATTTTTTAATACTTTTGGCTGGGATAGATCAAGAGGCAAAAATTTCACTCACAGTCCATTCCTACAACAAACATAACCTGTTACATAAAAATTAACAACTGCAAACATTGCCCGAATACCCTCCAACTTACTCGTAAGAATTAACTGAAGATTCAGTTTTGGTTACTGAATTTAGTGCAAATAGTTTCAAGGTTCTCTTATGTTGCACTCAACGAAAAAGATTGTCTATCAGCGACTATATTCCTACATAGACACGATGTACATTGCCGCGATGCCCGAGGGGCCCCCATGGTCCCCCTCGATGGGCCCCCTTTGGCCATGGGCCCGTGTGCGCCGCACACCTTGCACACCCTATTGCTACGCCACTGACGTGGATGAAAATGAGCCACTTAAAAATCTCGTCACATCATCAAATCTTCAATATTTTTTGAATAAAATTAATTTTATCACTTAGTCTAAGATCCCGATCTAGGTCGACTTTCCCTCATCCTTTTTCCTAATCAAATCTATATTTCATACAATGTAAGGTGTAAATGAACACAATGTCCTAGGGTTGCCGCCCCATATCCTGGCAAGGCTATTTTTAATTAAAAATTATTTAAGGTAAATTGGTACTAGTAATTTACCCTCATCGTTTTTCCTAATCACTTGTATACCCAAATGTTGCTTTATATTTTATTAGAATTTCTGTTTGCTAAAATGGGACGATACGTTTTTGCTGAACAAAATTATTATTACAAATCATAACACAAGGGAACAAGGGTCCTACAACCAGAACAGGGATCACATATTTTTGTTGACCTAACATCCCTTTTCACCGATCAAGTCGTTAAAGTGTTGTGGCAGGTCTAACATCTATTATGGATCCATTTTATTTGTCATATTTTTTTGGGTTATTTTATTAAATCAAGTTATACAGACATTCTGGGCATTAAAATATGGGAAGTGATCAAAGAAGATGTAAAAATTCACCAAATAGGTTTTGTTACATGTGCGCTTGTTATGTAGTGACACATCTGAAAAAAATTACGGAAGAGGTAAAAGCAGCTTACTGCTGCTATTTTAGATTTAGAACTGAAGATCGCGGACTTTTCAAGTGGACGAAAGACAGCAAAAGTTCCCATGTTGTGGCGAGAGCTTACAATCATGTAGATTTTTGCACGATAAGCGTCTCCGCATATTCGAAGAAGAATAAGCACAAAATAAAATATCCAAATTTGCAATCAGCACCGCGACCTACCCCCATCGAGAGAACCATCCTCTCTCAAGTGCGTCATCCACTTCATCATCTTCGATTTTTGACACAGAAGAAATTTCGCCTGTTTGAAGAAACTTGCCTGATAGGACAGAGTGTCTGAAATCACTCTGTCAAATCAGGCAAGTCGTCTAGATTCACCATTTGAAGTTTTAGGAACACCTTACCTTATAAACCAGTGCAAACTGAATGATTTGGTTAAAGGCTTAGGTTTATCAAAAGAAAAAGTCGAGTTATTGGGTTCTAGGCTAGAGGAATTGAATCTTTTCGCACGAGGTGTGACAGTGATGGAAATATGTTCCCTTTTGTAATTAGAAAATCAGACTAGGTCTGTGTTCTAGAAATATGTGGTTAAGGCTTCCCACCTGTCCACATTCGCAATATGGACATTTTAGGATACATTTTAGGTTATCTGCTATCTGTTACTGTTGTTACGAATGTCCGGCAGGGGGCGTTTCGGGTTTGACGTTACTGTGGTAATAGCAGCAAAACATGGGTCGACAAACATCGATTTTTTGGATCGAAAATTGTTTTTAAGGCTGTTTTTTTCGCTCAACACTGTTTCCGAAGGTATTTAGAGGGATCTTATCGTAAGACATGAGAGCGAGCGGCTTTTATAAGGTCGGCAGGAACGGATAAAGAATGTAAATTTTTGACGTTCATCGATCCGCTTGACGGAATTTCTAGACGTCACGTGACATTTTATCGAGGTTCGCCTTCACTCGACGAGGTGAAAAAACGTGATTTTTTTCAAAATTGACGCATTTAATTTACAAGATGTCGCGCAGTCCACGCGGAATTGTGTCCTTTTTCAATTCGAGCGCCAAAACTGCCAAAAGTAATATCGAAAAGCCCAGTTTTGCAGCTACTCGATCGAAAATGTCGGCCAAAATGGGCGATTCCGTTGAGCGCCCTACACTTGAAAGTTCGCAATTAGTATAGGTAGACTAGAATCAGAATAGATAGACAAATCGAACCGTGGTAAATGAGGCAAAACGTCTGTACAAATATAGTTCTTCAGTTGAGTGTGCGGCACGTTGGTCGATATGTGGTACCACAAGCAAGGTGTGTTCAACGTTATCGCACCGTACTACTATTCCGGATGAGATAGCGGCCCGTTTGATATTCTCTTTGACAGTGCCGACTTTCCAGTGAAAATTACAAATCGTCCGTTAATATTTACCGCGGAAAATTGCCTTGCTCACGTGTCACATGCCTAACAATCAGCGACCCTCAAAATGTTTATCCTAACACACATATATATGAAATGCTACAGAAGTATCTCGTTAGAATTACAGAAGGTTTAGAAGATTCAATGTGTCATTGTGTCATAAATGAAAATATCTGGGTTGGCCCTCACCCAACTTTCCGACTACATCGTGGGCACAATGAAGTGTGAATACTTTTGCCATTACTCAATTTTGTGATGTCAAAGTCACTCTGTACCCCACCTAACTTCAATTTCTATGAAATAATGACATTTGTCATACTGATATTTAATGTCATGTCAGTGGCACTGACGTTTGTCAAAATCTGACAATTCGCAACACAACGATGAAGGCTGTGGATTCTGTCAAACTGCTTCTATAAACTCTTTTAGCACCTAAACCGTTCATCCCACAGACCTGAAAATTTGTATACATGTTTAAAGTCACGGGAGGATGAGCAACTATCAAATTGGTCAAAATCGAATAAATCTCTTAGAATATGTATGTAACATTTGCCACTTACGCTTGTCAGATTGTCGCCAAAAACAATTCAGTTCGTCCCCTGGCAATTCTAAATAAGTATGCAAAATTTCAGCCCGATCTGTTGTACCGTTTAGACGCTATCGTGTTCACAGACATACATATACACACACACACACACATACACACACACATACATACATACATACATACATACATACATACATACATACATACATACATACATACATTTTCCAGAAATCATTGCAATCGATTCAGGGGACCTCAAAACGCGTTCTTCCGCTGAAATCCCGAAATTTTTTTTTTCCGTCGATTACAATACTTTCCTTCTAGGGACTAGTCGGAAAGTAAAAAAGTGAGTCAAGAATTAAAGTACAAAAGTAGAGGGAGAGTAGAACATTAAAATAACACTGTTTTGAGAAATGTTTGAATCCAGAAAAAGTCCAGACACAACATTTTGGCGACACTGAATTTTCATTCTCGGGGTTTTTTAGGTAAAATCGTGCCGTTATCGGCGAACGTTTTATTATAGGAGTGCTGTTCCAGGCCACCGTCGATATAGTCACAACTTAAACAATGATTTTTTTATTGCTCGTTTTGCTTTCATTTTCATGGTAATCATGTGAAATAAACAGTACTCGTCGGGGGAACGTTTATTATACTTGTTGCATTTTTTCGTACCGACCCTTATCACGCGGGCGGCTTGTCTCTAATATACCCGGCGGTATCGAGTACCGAGGGCTTCATCATACAAGTTTGACGGTAAACTTTGCAATAAAGATATCGCCTTTTTTGTAGAAAATTTGTCATCAATGTACGTAAAGTTGGTACTTTACAGTTACGGAGGTACTTAGAATTGTGATACATAGGCAATTTTGTTGTTATGCAGGCGGTTCTTTCCTAGCAATTCTATCCAATAGATAGATCTTCTTAAAATAGTTTTATTGATTTACGAGACTTATGCTGATGATTGTCGATTTTTTGGAAAACAATATGAACCATTTGTTTCAATTTTGTTGCTTGATTTATTTATTCAATTTTGGTGGTCAACTTTACAACTTCATTCGTATGAGAGAATGGCAAAGACACTTTAATTTTACCATTACTGTTTGATTTCTCTTAATTTTTGCCTCTCGTCAGTGAAGGGTAGGATACACACACCCAATAATTTTGTCGAACTAAAGAACTGTTTATCAGACTTCTTTTTCATTTTTCTGTAACTAAACCACTAATAACGGTATTTTTTAAGATTCTTAGAAGGTTTGTTTTGCGCAATATTACAGACAAGAAATCCTTGGTAACATCCCAACAAAGAACATATAGAGCCTTTATGCGAAACTGTGCGACACAAAAGATCTTTTAGCGATCGTCTTCTCAGAGAAACGTATTACGTAACAGCATTTGCGACCATTTCACGGATATTACAACCCCCACAGTTGCGTAACGGCATTTTCAATACGAATGTTGTTGGTTGTTGACGGGCTGTTGGCTAAAAGTGTTTTACGCAACACCACGGGCCCACTGACCCGAATAAAGGATGGACAATGAAGGTGTTTTGTGACAGTTAACCTACATTGGCACGTCTGATACGAACAGGAAGGGCTGGAAGGGTTAGAGTGCTGAGGTATTCTTCTGCGTAATGTGCAATAGAACGGGGTATTCGCACCACTTTGTTTCTTGGCATTGGTCTATTCTCTTGTTATTGTTCTGGTATCGTAGGGTGCTTATAAATCTGTCAGCATTTTCGGCAAAACCGATAGTGCCCTTTATTTTTTACAATTTCTCCCGCACAGGTTCGTCTGAACTATTTTCGCTGACCTAGTTCTTGCAACCTCAAGACTTTCTCAGAATTTTTTTTAGAGAAATCGCATTGTATTTTATTGCAGTGTTTTAACGAAATATTATTTTAACGATGTTACATTAGTTATTATTTTAGACTATTTCTTACACCAAGAGTTTTTCTTTACTGTATCTAAGGTCCTACCTTACTTAAGGTCGGACTTTGTCTAACATAACCTTCAAGGCTTCTACCTCTGAAGAAGGCCGGCTGCAGAGACAGAGATATATTGTAAGACTATGTCATTGACTGTTTAAGGAAAAAATCTCAGGTCGCATTGTCCTTGCCGTTTATGAACGTTTTTGTAAACAACGGGACGAAGATCACCGGCCATTGTACCCTTATTGACACAATTAGGGGCCCTGTCAACATTTTTAGAGTAATTGCTCCGTGTCGTACGCCGTGACCAACGGGGGAGCTGATACAAGTACCTTCCTCGGCTGTGCTTTGGTGCGCATTTTAGGGCATACGTCTCTCTATTCTACCGTCTCGGACAATGTTTACAAACCATTCCCGATACGCTTAATTAAGTTAAATTTACGAGCAGCACACGAATGCCGAAAGCTGTATCATTGGCTGCAGAGAGCTTAAATTTGATCTTGCTGCGGATATTACTACTCAGTGAGCGCTTTGTGACAAACTCGTTCCTTGTGTACAAGTATTTCTTGGTTGTGTATTGAAATAGGAATGAAAGAAACGCTTTTAAGCCCAATGTGCAATATGTTTCTCTCTTCAAATTATCTTATATTTTATATTATATTTCATTGTCTTCTAACTGATCTGTCCGCAGAATTATTTATTTAAAGAGATTGTTGGTAACATAGGGGATTTTATCATATCCTGGAAAACATTAATTATAACGTTTTAGCTTTGTCATATGTGTCTCTGTCGGTACTCCTCAAACAATGTCGCAGTTTGTTGAACTACATAATCAAGCAAACTTCCGCAAGATCTGTCAATTGTTCGTCGTGTTTGTGCATTGTACACATACAAGTATGATTCACGGATTTGTCGCAAGCAAGAGCAACAAGCGACATCGCATATGGTTGTCAATAAATGGTTTTACGCAGACTAAATAACCACGGCTACTGTAAATCAATAAAATTGATAAACAATATCGGAGGAATCCAAATAATATGTGTGTGTCGCGTATCGCACTTATTAGTTTCTATCTTAAGTGTCATAATGGCATTTCATTCCACTATACGGTTGTACATTTTAAGTGTTTTATTGCATCCATTGACAAAGTGCCGACGTTGCGTCGGCGTCTTTTATCTCGTTTCGCGTACACAACAACGTATTGCATTATTATTGCGCGAGTTACCGAGACCACCAATATAATAAGCAATCTCTTATAGATTATGGAATTTTTGTGGATACGGGCAATTTCGGGCCTAGCTTGCCGCATTTTTACCTGATAAAAGCGATGAAAATATTCGGTGGGATTTGTCTACGCGCCATATAACACAAATCGTCTGATCGTATAAAGTTTTCATATATTTGTATTGTTATTATATCTTATTATATCTAACATTTCCCTACTAATGTTTTAAATGGTTGTCATTAGATATCTCTTAATGTAATCTAAGTTTACTGTATGTAATTTTGAACATGTTAAAAGCAAAGGCATGTTCTTTTATCTACGTATTAAAAAAATTAAATTGAATAATGGCATATTTTTAAGCTAATTTAAAAACGCATTTATTATTAATAATATTTGTAGTTATACAGTATTTATTTTGTTCTAAGAATGTAGGTTTTAATACAAATTTTAAAAATCTAATCAAGATATGTATTTGACCAAAATGTTCGTTTCCATTAGGTACAAGATAGTAAAGTAAAATAATTTTTAGACAATGACATAGTCGTGTATTATATCTTAAGGAAATGCATTACTGCTATCTTTCCATCTAATAGCAACCTGCAGTCCACACTTGACGCGATTATCAGTTAATAGCAATTTTCATCTATCTCTTTAAGTTCTGTAATTATTAGAACTGAATGCAAAAATCTATTTTTATCTGATGCGATAAGAATTCCATTTTAAGGTGAAAATTTAGCTTATAATATTGTATTATGGACTGACTCACAAGTCACAACATAGGTATAATGAAAAATGTACTAATCACTGGAAATATGTTGGCATCTGGTCCTTTTGGCATGTGCTCTTCAACATGTTTCGGCTTCTAAAAGCCCTCTTCAGGGCTTTATTGCTCGAGAAAATACAGTAAAAAAAATCATTGATAATGTATAATTATCGATAATTAAACATTGTGTATTTTTATGACAAATCTTATTGTCAAAACAGAATAACAAAATTAACGCAATTGTAATCGTTTCAATTGAAAAGCACGCAATCAAAAACAAATTATTCTCCCATTAGAATTTGAAGTGCAGATTACTATTTAGATATGATTTAAAAAACTAGTAGCGATAGCTGGCTAAAAAATCCAGCTAACATGGATTTGATATTAACCGTTTTCGATTGATGTGTGCGAAAAGCCGACAGTTTATACAAAGCTCAATGGGCCGTTGCATCGCTGATATCTACTTAAGCATAAAGAAAACACTTATGCCGATTTTATCTGTTTGCCGACAATTACAAAATTGCATCGTAACGATTAGATAGAAAATATGTGCGTTACTCTCATCGAATTTGCTAAACTAAACGAAACACCCCCGTTATATATACATCTGGTTAAATTGGCATTGGACTTAATATTGACAGTGTCAATTATGTTAACAAGGCCATACGTGTCATATTTTTATGGCCATATTGTCAGCGATGCCTGTGTACACAAAAATCAATCACAAAATCACATAATTGGCAGTGTGTCTATTTATTTTATATGTTGTGTATGCAACATGTTAATATGTATTTCCCTATACAGATGACATGAACTGGATTGATTATTTTTTTGAAGATCTAAATTATCCAATAACTAGCAATGCTAGCATGATATAAAACTGTGTGTTTTGTAGAAATTAACATTTAGACAAATATATTATCTGCCGAAAGATCTAACAATGAAAACTCTAAACTACAGTTTCATTATTGAGTACCTATTTTTAATGTTATGTACACATAATGCTGTGTTTGTGTTATGAAATCTACCTACTTTACTGGTCCATAGCGTGTTGACTGTGCATTTATTGCTCCTATTATTCAGCTTCAATCTTTTCGATTAAATCTCCTTCTTTGGTCACACTTCATACAATATGTAATAGACTCAGGTCGTTAATACGTAATATACCCTTCATTAGGGGTTATTATATACAAGAATCAATATATTCCCATTGTTATGTTACTGTATTACCCTTATAAAAGGTTGCAGTGAATTTTAGTTTGAATTTGATAAAAGCTTTATAATATAAAGGGTTGCTGGTATAACAAACAGCTGAAACGCGATGATATACTATACACTATGCCAAATAAACCGTGTTCTCTTCTTAATCTTACACATCAGTTTAAGGGGAGGAATAACGTGCCCCCCAAGGGGCACTCAGACGCAGGTAAAAAGCTGTAATATCGGCCTCCTTCTGTCTAAAATCGGCGAGCGGAGTGGATTCAACAATTTCAACATCGCTCTATACGTTTTAGTGGGAGTGAATGAATAATTTCCCCCAATTTAAATCTAGAAATCTTGGAGAAAACGGACGGCCAGGGGGCAGCAGGTGCCATATGCCAGTCGACGAGATGAAATATCGTGTGGTAGTTGGCTTAAATTAGGAGTTTTTCGGGGGTCGGTCAGAGCCGCTGTCCTACCTCACGATTACCTCTGGCGAATTTCAGGATAGCACCTTGCCGAATTTTGAATAATTCATGACTTCCACCTGTTTACCGAAGGGCTACCACGTGTATACTGGATTATAATGAGCCACCTACCACTCGGTTCTCTAAATTTTAACCGGAACGGTTTCGTTATTCGATTGTTACAGGCCTATTATACATTTTATAACTTACTTAAGAATATTAGCCCAATATAAGGTATTGGAGAGGTATATTCTCATAAATTAATGGATTTAAAAATGTGTTTACAAAAATTAACAGACGTTTAACAATCACGCGGTGTAGCTAAAGAGCTTAATAGCTATAAGAACTAAAGTCTTAGACTCAAGTTCATCACTAAAGGAAAAGAATTGGTAGGAACTGATAAGAAATGTTTGCAAATTTGACAACAAAGAGAACAAAGAGTTCTTGGAATATCTATTTACCGATGATGTGATGGCAGTAGCTACATGACGGTAGGTGGTCAGATATTGTCTCTATGAATAGTGTCCGTATATTTTGATACTCTTGTGACCAGAACAATACTCTTATCAGCTGACAATTGTGATCAGTAGGTACCTGGTATTTAAGGTTACTAATGTGTTCATTGTTGACAGTTATTCTCATCATTATTTAACATCATACTGGCAGGTAGCTATTGATTTTTTTGTTGAAGTAGTTTATTGTTAAGAATTCGTGGAGATGCATGTTGGGAAATGAAATGGAAAAAGTTTAAAGCATGATAGAAATTCACAAGTTGTTAATTGAACTTCGTATTATACTGTATGCTTTACCGTTGATAGATTCTTATTTCAAGCTTGAGATTTTGGCTCGTTTTTGCATGAATTCTGATTCCTCAATAAATCATTTCTCTTCAGGTAAAAGAAAGAACATCGGTGAAGTAAGGGAAACCTGGCAAAACTTTGGCCTGGCCACAGGTGCCTAATCTTTAATTCCCACGTAAATTACCTGAAATTGAATTTAAATTAAATTATTCATTTATCTCTGTTCTTTTGACTTATTCTACACGTTTTGTCTATAAGTAGAATGAATGATTTATTTATTCATTTATTACATTCCGACTTTCCGGGGGACGAACTGGATTGCTTTCGGTGACAATCTGACAACCGGAAGTGGCAAATGTTATATGCATCTTCTGAGGAATTTATCCGATTGAGACCAAACTCATACCAACTCATCCTCCAGTGACTTTAAATACCAACGTATACAAATTTGCAGATCAGTGGGATGGACGGTTTAGACGCTATATGCTTTTATAGAATACAGCCTTCGTCGCTGTATTGCGAATTGTTAGATTTTGACAAACGTCAGGGCCATCACATGACATTAAATGTCAGGATGACAATGTCATTATGTCATAGAAACTGCGTTAGTTAGGGTCCAGAGTGGCTGTGGTTTTACAAAATTGAATAATTTCAAAAGTGTTGTTCCAATCTGTGGTACCAACGATATAGTCGGAAAGTAGGGTATTTTGTCAGATATTTTGTCCAGATTTTAGCGAAAATACACGTTTTGATCATCCATTACGATGATTTCTTGAAAATGTATGTAATATGTAAGTACACATGTAGGTATACCTATGTCGGTATGTAGGTATTTAGGATGTCTGTGAACACGATAGCGCTCAAATAATCTGACAACTGGAAGTGGCAAATGTTACATGCATTTTCTTAGAGATTCATCAATTTTGACCAAATTGATACCAGCTCCATCCTGTTGTGACTTATAATAGGTATACTCAGTGGCGTAGCAAGGAGTGAATGGGCCCGTGTGCCCTCACTATCGGCACATTTGGGCCCCGGACCCAAATGGCATACAAAAAAAAAAACGCCGCAAATAAGAGCAAATTCAAAAACTCATTGTATACAGTTAATAATATAATGAGGCAAAGGAGAAACATGACAAACTCCACTAGCATATCATCATCATCATCCGAAAAATAAAATACTAGCACCCAAATTAAAAAAAAAAACTAATAGATTTACTAGGAAATGAAATTAAAAGTATTTTCGATAAATGCCGTTCTTTTTTTTCAACCTTTCTTAACAGCACCCAAGATATTGCCAAAATCGATCAATTAACAATCCTTATTAGAGAAGAGACAAGAGAGAATGACAAGGTCATACAATTTCATAGGGGTATAGATAACTCAAAATCAGAAACGCTAAAAAATATTGTCACACAGATTCTTTTAAATAAACATAAGTAATAATAAAAAATTGCGATACACTTGCGTTGATATATGAAGGAGGATGATTGTCTGCAAACAAAAATTTTATCAATAGTTTCAAACGCACTTTATGTTCATTGTTGCGCACACAATTTAAATCTAATTATTAGTAATTAATGACGCCGTTACATGAATGTTAAAAGATAAAAAAGATGATTTTATAGAGAAAATGTATGCTTATTTTGCCAATAGTGCAAAGGGAGGATTTCATAAAACTATCTGTTTCTGAAAACCGTTCTTCACTTCAGAGCAGAAGTAATGATATTAATGTATAAACCCAATTTTTGACATATTTGGAGATAGGATAGTTCTGCTCTGAAGCGACAAAATACACAAACCAAACGATTAAACTCCAATCGTTGCTCCTGTAGGAATGACGCTTTGTTAGCTTTAAGATTTTGTTATGGAGATATAATTAAGACGTTATCAATCACATATTATGTTAACCAATGAATATATCCACGAGCAAAGGTTTTCCGTGTGCATCACACGGAAATTTAACGACAATAAACGGAGCTTCATGCTATTGAAGCAAACAAAGAATTACAATTTTCAAACGACGTCTGAGAGAAAATTTAGCAGTTTTGATAAACTAACTGCCAAATTTAAATTTATTTTTCCAGGAAACTTAAAATAAACATCAACGGTTATTATTATTTTGTGAACCATGTCCTGAAGATTTATTTTATATATATTTCCACACACAATTACTTTCTTTTAGAAAAACATTCAAGGAAAGAGTTTATAAATTAAATTTAGAAGAGTTAATTAACAAAGTTGTCCTTAGAAGTGAGGAACGTAAACGTATCTTGTTTAATAATGATATATTCGTTTTTAATGTTATTAAATAATTATCGAAAACGATTGTGTTTATATAGTTAGATAGATCAAGAGGCAAAAAGTTCACTCACAGTCCATTAATACAACAAACATAACCTGTTACATAAAAATTAACAACTGCAAACATTGCCCGAATACCATCCAACTTTTACTCGTAAGAATTAACTGAAGATTCAGTTTTGGTTACTGAATTTAGTGCAAATAGTTTCAAGGTTCTCTTATGTTGCACTCAACCAAAAAGATCGTCTATCAGCGACTATATTCCTACATAGGCACGATGTAGGTACATTGCCGCTATGCCCGAGGGGCCCCCATGGTCCCTCTCGATGGGCCCCCTTTGGTCATGGGCCCGTGTGCGCCGCACACCTTGCACACCCTATTGCTACGCCACTGTGTATACTAATTTACAGGTCATTGGGATGAGCAGTTTATGCGCTATAAGGTGTTTGACAGACTCCACAGCCTTCGTTGGTGTGTTACGAATTGACAGGTTTTGATAAAAGTCAGTGCCACTGACATGACATGACAATGGGTTATTCTATGACTGACGTTAGATTGGGATCTAGAGTGGCTGTGGCTTCACGAAATTGAATAATATTAAAGCTGTTTAGACTCGTAGGGCAACTTCTTTAAAATAGTCCAGAAATAGAAATTTTAAGGAGATTGGCTTCTCTTTCATTTCCGTGTTTAAGTTAAACAACCTGTTAAATCACAAGTCAACAAACATCAATAACAGTGATAATGACATCATTGTTCGGACGATACATGCTCAGAAGACAAACTACCGCTCTTGATGTCAATCCAACCCCGTTAAACAAATGCGCCCTAAGAGAAATCCTTACAAAGACGGTAACATCCATAATGGCAACACGGGTCGCATCCTTTTCGCGCGGCACAATAGCCAAAAAGGGTGCCGCTAGGATAACAAAGGAAAACGGTAACCGCAGCGCTCGATACATTCTGTAAACAGGGAACGGATTCGTCCACAGGTAATTCTACCAGTATTAAGTTCCGCAGTGTATCGCATGCGCACCACAAGCCAATACCATTGCCCAAGTTGCTCCACAAGGCGTGTCCAGGCTTCTATAGTAAGCACCACAGTCCCCACACACACACTGATAAAGTAGTCCAGTGCCTCAAACCAGTTAGTCCACTGCAACCTGCGAAACGTAGCGTTGCTTGGTTGTTCTACCAGTTTTTGTGTACTTGAATAGTGTGCGTTTTGGATATTATATCAATTGATAAAGTGTTTGTGCGAAGATAAAATGTCTATAATCTACAAGTCCATGGATGCGATGTCTTCATATCAACAAGGTAAGTTGATCAAAGGATTAAGTGATGTTTTTCGTGATCTAACTTGACTTTGTGTCTTTTGATTAGGTTACCAAGGAAATTTTGTGAATCCTGTAAAGGAGGAGGATATACTCACACCACCACACACCCCTACGTATTCACCGCCACCGCCCTATACGAGATATAAAGCGATGGAAGAGGGTCATATGCAGAATTCGTTCCATAGTGGTTATCCTATTCAACCAAATTTGGCGTATAATTACCAGCAGTACCAGTTGGTTAATCGCGCTTTGATGAGCCAATGGATGAAGGTCTATGGCATTGGAAAACCATATCCATCACCAGGACCTAATATGTACCCAAAACCAACAACAGGACCTTCAAGACCGAAGAAACAGTTCATATGCAGATTCTGCCAAAGACAATTCACGAAGAGTTATAATTTGCTGATACATGAGAGGACGCATACCGATGAGCGCCCTTATGGATGTGACATTTGCGGGAAAGCCTTCAGGAGACAAGATCACCTAAGAGATCACAGGTAATTTGATGTTTGCAGTTTATGTCGGCAAAATGTGCCGTTCAAAGAGAGTTTATGACTTTTATTGCATTAACCACCCGGAGTTTTGTTTTGTACTTTTTGCTCTATTTCCGCAAAGGATAGTGTCTTACTGTGTCGCACAGAAGGTGCAAAAAAGCTGAATTTCGAGACAATTCATACTTGGGGGCAATAAACAACTATTAACCCTTCCGCTTCTTCTTCTTCGTCTTTTTTTTTGTCAGTTATTCCCGGAATGGTATACCCTCTATAAACTTTTATAACCTATTATCCTACTGTTCTGTACGGAACCGTTTGAGTTTTGCCGACGGCTACCAAATATAATCGTAATTCAGGTGTTTTCTAGACTAGATTTTCTCTCAAAAAACTATAAACACATTAACATTTGTTTGGGATGATAAGATAGTATTGTTATTCCTCCAGCATTGTGACACGTCAATTAACGTTTTATTTCTTTTATTTTTAGATACATCCACAGTAAGGAGAAGCCTTTCAAGTGTACCGACTGCGGAAAAGGTTTTTGCCAGTCGCGGACACTAGCTGTCCATAAGATCTTGCATATGGAAGAATCTCCGCATAAATGCAACGTCTGCCATCGGTCTTTCAACCAAAGGTCCAACTTAAAAAGTCATATGCTGACCCACACGCAAAAGACTTACGAATGCTTGTTATGCGCGAGCTTCTTTACCACTCTGGAAGAATTGCAGATTCATGAGGTTAACCATACTCAGCCTCGTTTACCAGAACTAGAAGAATCCAGAATATCAGAAGATTCTTCACTACCGGAAGAAACCGCCGATAGAACTGAAGGTGCCGGATTGGACTTGACAACAAAGAAGGAAGATGAACTAATACCCACGAAGCCCGTAACCAGGCCGTTTGGGTTTTCGATTGAAGACATCTTGCGGCGATAATTATATGTACCTCAAGGAAACCTCCATCAAACCCGTCCTTGGTCATTATGCGAATATTATTTAAGTTATGTTGAGTTTTGTTTAAGTTTATTTAAGGTTACCATTCAAGCCAAATGTTAAATAAAGTCGATGCCAAAGATTGGTACCTACATTCCTTAGTTTTTTTTTTATTGAGGCGGTATCTGTGCTACCCCTCGGTATAGATTAAATTTATATTTTCACCCGATTTCGTTTATTATTGTAAATAATTCTTGTTGTTGTCTAGTGTGTATTTGAAGATTGTACATATTGAATATCGTACCTATAAGGATCTTAAGAATAAATATTTATTTGCGAAAGTTGTTTTTTTTTTGAGTTGAGAAACATTTTATGTAGTAAGTATATGTATTATGATTTTTGGTGACAATCTGACAGCCGGAAGTGGCAGATGTTACAAGCGTCGTCTTAGGGATTTATCCGATTTTGGCCAAACTGATATCAGCTGTGACAGTGACTTTAAATTAGAGATGGGCTTATTAGTTCTTTTTAATGAACTAGTTCTTCCGGACTAGTTCACAAAAAGGAACTAGTTCAAAGAACTAGTTCTGATGAACTACTTTGATGCTGAGACATACTACTTCGATGAACGTGTCTTCATGTGTTCTAGCACGTGTATATCTCCTTCCGAACGAAACTAGGATCTAGTTTGGACATAATCTATGTCTGCCTTCCCACTTTGTCTTATCTTGAAGAATCGTTTTTAAATAATTATTTATAATTATGTTGATCGAATAATCGTTGTCTTCTTCGTTTGATGTCGCCCAACACAAGTCGTTCACTGAATGAGAATGTTTTAGCAAAGCAGGTCTTTTTCGAACTAGTTCTTTTTATTTTAAAGAACTAGTTCTTTTGTTCTAAGCCGGGAACCATTCTCTCGGACTAGTTCGTTCACGAACTACCCACCTCTACTTTAAATATGTATACCAATTTACAGATCAATGGGATGAACGGTTTAGGTGCTATAAGGGTTTCTAGAAGCAGTTTGGCAGAATCTACTGCCTTTTTTATTCCAAATTGTCAGATTTTGACAAACGTCAGTGCCACTGACATTACATGACATTAAATGTCAGTATGACAAATGTAATTCTGTCACTGAAAGTGACGTTAGGTAGCGTCCAAAGATGGCTCTGGCTTTACAAAATTAAATAATTGCAAAAGTGTTTAGGCACTTCATTGTGCCAACGATTTAGTCGAAAAGTAGGATGAGGGCCACCCCAGATATTTATCATTTAGTTCAACTTGATATTCCTTCATAAACTTCTATAGTGCCTGCTAAATTCTACCAATTCTACTGTGTGGTACAACTGGTACATCAAAACTTTGTGGTTTTGTTCTCCATTAAATTATGCCTCTGTTTGAGAAGCTAAATAATGATGAAATCTTTTTGTTAATAAATACATATTACTTCTAATACAATCTGTACCTTGGTATAAGATTGTCTAAAACAGTGATTTTATTTTAAATTCGGTGTTATTAACTTTGAATAACTGAACATGAAGTCATATATTACCGTTAATTGTTTTACAACTACATACATTTTTTACTCTATAGATAAGGTGTTTGCTTAAAGTTTCTAGAAAATATTACCATTCATGCAGATTAATTGTTTCATAAAACTAAAATTAATATAAACAATTTCCGCAACATTCTCTCTTACTTACAGCTACAGGCAGTCAATACTTTGCATAATAATTATAATCAAAATGCGACTTCTAGGCGTAAAATATTCGGTATCAGTTGCTGTTCCAGTATATGGCGCCATCTCTGCATCAGTTGCTGAACTAGCCGCGTTCGAGACCACCTACATTGATTTATTTTATTGCTCCTCATTTCTCTTTGTTTACCATTATTCTCTTTCTTCCAGATACATGTTCTACACGCAGTAAAGTACCCGTAAAGTTTATTGCCTTGAATATTTAATTAACTTGAAATTATGTAAAATACTTAGAAGTGCAACAATTAAATTCCACCACGCTCGGCATGCATGTATGTACAACGTTGAAATTTTAGTTGAAGGCGTGTTAGTTCCAGTATCGAAAGACTTTATGGAGAGATTTTATGGCACCATTAAAGTGCTTGTGCGTAATTGCAAACAGGCGTTTAGCGTATGTTTCTATTTATATGCAAAAATGGAACTTGACTAATTTACTAGTTCAAATGGCGAAAGAACATTTATGTTGAATATTATTGTATAATTAGCATTTTATAACATGTCTTACATATTGTTTTAATTGTTTGCTGATGTGTTATTATTGCTGTGGGCGTAACCGTATTAGTAAACAGAAAGTCGTGCGTTTGAAAATATACGGTTTAAAGGAAAAAGGAACGACATCTAATGCCTAATAGGGTAACTTTTTAGGGGCCATAAATTTAAAAATGTACTAAAACTTTTACTTGGGTGTATTAGATACATTACATATATATAAATTATGCTTCAAATATTTAGTCAATAGAAAAATGCGTAGTTTGTAGTTGCGTAGTGGTAGAAGGACTGAAAATCATAAATTATAGACCTCTATTAAAGTAATAAGGACAAATGGATAATTCCCTTCATAAATTCGAATGGAGCGACCTCTAATAAAGCACGAATTAAATCGGTATTAAATCTAAGCCTGTCAGATCTAGGAGAGGGTTCAAAGATGATGACTAGAGAAATCAAAAATTAAGAATAAAATAATTACCCCGAGACAGACGCTAGATACCGAATCTACCAACACAAGCAAGCAAGAAAGAGACGGACTAATCGCAGCCTTCTCAGAAAATCACGAAATAACATTTAATTGTGTGTGAAAATCCGTTCCACAGTATCGACAATTATAAAGAAAAACATTTAAAAAATACTGATGGATGCTCGCCCATCTATCAAGGGGTTCAGGTCGAAATAATCGACCCGGTAACAATTACAAAACTTACCGAGCCGCACAACAATGCTCCATTAAGCAATTAAATGCAATTTTGTGAGGAGCAGATCAGGGGGCACGCGATTTTAGAACTGTCAGTGTCCGGATAGATTGATGGATTCGGCCATGGGTTCGGTAATGGGCCAGAATTGGCCCTAATAACAACGTGGTGGCGGTTGTTTCTAGTCCTTCTTGCTCCTTTTGCTCCATGCCTAAGCACTGCTCCTTTGATTGACAGCTTCTGATAGCGCTACACGATTATTATTTATTAGTTGTTTACCGTGAAATATTAGTGGACGTGTCAGGTGGTACGGCGTGCAGGAGGCCCTCAAGGGTTTCTATGCTTCGACGGTGGTTAAGACCATCAGAAATAGCTCGGTACTGTTCCCGCATTCCAGCTTCTTCATTCCTAAGCTTTACCTCAATCTACACTTTTTTCAGGATGAGCTGCTAGTGATTTAACCGTTTCCTTTTGATTGATGGGTTTCAAAGGAATGCGTTAAGCTATAAACATTCTTCTTCTAAACCCTTGTTGTGGCGTTGATTCCTTCAATGTCACAACAAAGGATTATAAAAAGACTGTCTTAAAACTCCCTACACCGCAATTTTTATTTTCCAGACCCTGAATTGGTTGCAATGATTTTTGGAAAATGTCTGTTGTAAATGTTTGTGAATTCGATAGCGTCCAAACGATACCTAAAACGAATTGGGCTGAACCTTGGTATACATATTTAGAATTACCAGGGGACGAACTGGATTATTTTTGTTGACACTCTGACAGCCAGAAATGGCAAATGTTACAGCACTTTCTTAGGGATTTAACCGATTTTGGCCAAACTGATACCATCTTATCAGTGGCATAGCAATAGGGTGTGCAAGGTGTGCGGCGCACACGGGCCCATGGCCAAAGGGGGCCCATCGAGGGGAGCCATGGGGGCCCCTCAGCCATAGCGGCAATGTACATCGTGCCTATGTAGGAATATAGTCGCTGATAGACGATCTTTTTCGTTGAATGCAACATAAGAGAACCTTGAAACTATTTGCACTAAATTCAGTACCAAAAACTGAATCTAAAGACAACTTTGTTAATTAACTCTTCTAAATTTAATTTATAAACTCTTTCCTTGAATGTTTTTCTAAAAAAAAGTAATTGTGTGTGGAAATATATATATAAAATAAATCTTCAGGACATGGTTCACAAAATAATAATAACCGTTGATGTTTTTTTAAGTTTTCTGGAAAAATAAATATAAATTTGGCAGTAAGTTTATCAAAACTGCTAAATTTTCTCTCAGACGCCGTTTGAAAATTGAAATTCTTTGTTTGCGATACTTTTGAAGCTCCGTTTGTTGTCGTTAAATTTTCATGTGATGCATACGGAAAACCTTTGCTCGTGGACATATTCATTGGTTAACATAATATGTGATAATGTCTTAATTGTGTCTCCATAATAAAATCTTAAAGCTAGCAAAGCGTCATTCCTACAGGACCAACGATTGGAGTTTAATCGTTTGGTTTGTGTATTTTGTCGCTTCAGAGCAGAAGAACTATCCTATCTCCAAATATGTCAAAATTTGGGTTTATACATTAATATCATTAAGAAATAAAACAAATTTAAAAACACCATTTTCTATAAAGTTCAATTTTTAGAGTTAGGTTACTTCTGCTCTGAAATGAAGAATGGTTTTCAGAAACAGATAGTTTTATGAAATCCTCCCTTTGCACTATTGGCAAAATAAGCATAAATTTTCTCTATAAAATCATCTTTTTTATCTTTTAACATTCTTGTAAAAGCTTGCGTCATTAATTATTAATAATTAGATTTAAACTGTGTGCGCAACAATGAACATAAAGTGCGTTTGAAGCTATTGATAAAATTTTTGTTTGCAAACAATTATCCTCCTTCATATATCAACGCAAGTGTATCGCAATTCTCTATTATTACTTATGTTTATTTAAAAGAATCTGTGTGACAATATTTTTTAGCGTTTCTGATTTTGAGTTATCGATATCCCTATGAAATTGTGTGACCTTGTCATTCTCTCTTGTCTCTTCTCTAATAAGGATTCTTAAATGATCGATTTTAGCAATATCTTGGGTGCTGTTAAGAAAGATTGAAAAAAGAACGGCATTTTATCGAAAATACTTTTAATTTCATTTCCTGGTAAATCTATTAGTTTTTTTTTTAATATGGGTGCTAGTAATTTATTTTTCGGATGATGATGATATGCTAGTGGAGTTTGTCATGTTTCTCCTTTGTCTCATTATATTATTAACTGTATACAATCAGTTTTTGAATTTGCTCTTATTTATGGCGTTTTTTTTTGGTTTGTCGTTTGGGTCCGGGGCCCATTCTCACTGTCGGCACACGGGCCCATTCACTTCTTGCTACGCCACTGCATCTTATCCTCCAGTAACTTTAAATATTTACTGAAGTTCTTAATGATTTTATCTGTCTGTCGGTGTATTCCTTGTTATGGGGTGGGTCAACATTATGATCATTTAGGGGGTGTTATTCAATGAGCAAAACTGTAAACTTTCCAGGGTAGCTACCTCTATTAATTGCTTACAATTTGAGATATAAATCAAAGTTATACAAATTGTAGAATCTGGAAAATCATCATCAACTACGACAATCTTAATAACATAAACATACCATAAAATACCTACATTATTAAACGGTCAACGTGTCATGTTTGATGATGAACTACTACATGAACTGCATGAAACTAATTCAGCATTTTGTCTGTTCAACAATTTGCCTTGTTTTTGTTTTTCTTTTAGAAGACAAATTGTAGAATCTGGAAAATCATCATCAACTACGACAATCTTAATAACATAAACATACCATAAAATACCTACATTATTAAACGGCCAACGTGTCATGTTTGATGATGAACTACTACATGAACTGCATGAAACTAATTCAGCATTTTGTCTGTTCAACAATTTGCCTTGTTTTTGTTTTTCTTTTAGAAGACAAATTGTAGAATCTGGAAAATCATCATCAACTACGACAATCTTAATAACATAAACATACCATAAAATACCTACATTATTAAACGGTCAACGTGTCATGTTTGATGATGAACTACTACATGAACTGCATGAAACTAATTCAGCATTTTGTCTGTTCAACAATTTGCCTTGTTTTTGTTTTTCTTTTAGAAGACAAATTGTAGAATCTGGAAAATCATCATCATCAACTACGACAATCTTAATAACATAAACATACCATAAAATACATTATTAAACGGTCAACGTGTCATGTTTGATGATGAACTGCATGAACCTAATTCAGCATTTTGTCTGTTCAACAATTTGTGTTGTTTTTTTTTGTTTAGAAGACAAATTGTAGAATCTGGAAAACCATCATCAATTCTCTCATCAATTCTTCATCGAAAATCTTAATAACATAAACAAACCATAACATACATTAGTATACGGCCAAGGTGTCATATTTGATGATGAAATACTATATGAACTGCATGAAACTAATTCAGCATTTTGTCTGTTCAACAATTTGTCTTGCTTTTTTTTTTTAGAAGACAAATTGTAGAATCTGGAAAACCATTATCAACTACGACAATCTTAATAATATGAACATACCATAAAATACATTAATAAACGGCCAAGGTGTCATATTCGATGATGAAATACTATATGAACTGCACGAAACTAATTCAGCATTTTGTCTGTTCAACAATTTGTCTTGCTTTTTTTTTAGAAGACAAATTGTAGAATTTGGAAAACCATCATCAACTACGACAATCTTAATAACATAAACATACCATAAAATACATTATTATACGGCCAAGGTGTCATATTTGATGATGAAATACTAAATGAACTGCATAAATCTAATGCAACAATTTGTCTTGTGTGTTTTTTTTCTTTTAAGTCAAATTGTAGAATCTGGAAAACCATTATCAACTACGACAAGCTTAATAACATAAACATACCATAAAATACATTACTGTACGTCCAACGTGTCATGTTTGATGATGAAATACTATATGAATTGCATGAAACTAATTCAGCATTTTGTCTGTTCAACAATTTGTCTTGCTTTTTTTTTTTAGAAGACAAATTGTAGAATCTGGAAAATCATCATCAACTACGACAATCTTAATAATATGAACATACCATAAAATACATTATTAAACGGCCAAGGTGTCATATTCGATGATGAAATACTATATGAACTGCACGAAACTAATTCAGCAGTTTGTCTGTTCAACAATTTGTCTTGTTTTTTGTTTTGTTTAGAAGACAAATTGTAGAATTTGGAAAACCTTCATCAACTACGACAATCTTAATAACATAAACATACCATCAAATACATTACTATACGTCCAACGTGTCATGTTTGATGATGAAATACTATATGAATTGCATGAAACTAATTTAGCATTTTGTCTGTTCAACAATTTGTCTTGCTTTTTTTTTTTGTTTAGAAGACAAATTGTAGAATCTGGAAAACCATCATCAACTACGACAATCTTAATAATATGAACAAACCATAAAATACATTATTAAACGGCCAAGGTGTCATATTTGATGATGAAATACTACATGAACTGCATGAAACTAATTCAGCATTTTGTCTGTTCAAAAATTTGTCTTGTCTTTTTTTTTTTAGAAGACAAATAATTGTATAATCTGGAAAATCATCATCAACTACGATAATCTTAATAATATGAACATACCATAAAATACATTAGTATACGGCCAAGGTGTCATATTTGATGATAAAATACTATATGAACCGCATGAAACTAATTCAACATTTTGTCTGTTGGACAAGTTATGGAAGAATATTTACAGAAGTTATTAATGATTCTATATGTCTGCCGTCGCGTCGTATTCCTTGTTATGGGGTAGGTCAACATTATGATCATTTAAGTAGTGTTATCGAGTGAGCAAAACTCCAAGCTTTCCAGGGTAGCTACCCCTATTAATTACCTACAATTTGACATATGAATCAAAGTCAATTTCCGCGTCCTATATTTTTAGATCATTTCTGTAATCAAAATTAATAATCTGGTCATTACTTTTGCATTCCGATTATCAACCGGCAGGAATGCGTGTACAAATAAAGAAGCAGGGCATCAAGAAGGTTGATTTCGTGAGAAACATTCGGCAAACAAAGACCGGGGGAGTGTTTACCGAAATTAAAACGTCTTTCAGTGCGTCGTTTAGGCGCGTTTAAGCGCTTCGGAAATCAGACAAATGACTACCGTGGCGGACCGGTGATCCTTAACGATGACGACCATCCACCCAGGTTCTCATTATAATGCAATTAGACTGCACTCTTGTGTGAATCTGCTCACGTAATTCGAATTATTGTCCCATGGGAAACATAAACCGAATAATTAGTTCATTCTCAACGTTGATACAGTTATACCAGTCAAAGTTATATCATGCTTCTCTATCTATGAGCCACGATATTTGATTTACACATTTCAAAATTATCGCTTCGTCAAAAAAATGGCACCTAAAACTTTGTCCACCATGTGGGTTACAAGATCAAATGAGTTGCAAAATAATTATTTTAACAAAACAAAACATTTTGTATAGTTTAAGGACGCAACTTGGCGTTCTACTTCATAGACCTGTCAACAGATGGTGCCAAATTACTTTGAACATATTCCAAGTTATTTTGACCGAAATTCTCTACAAATAAAACACTTTCATTGTTAAAAGAATACTAGCTGTATGTATAAGTCAAAATTTTCGATTTTAGTTATTGGACTTTCTAGAAATATGTGGTTAAGGCTTCCCACCTGTCCACATTCGCAATATGGACATTTTAGGATACATTTTAGGTTATCTGCTATCTGTTACTGTTGTTACGAATGTCCGGCAGGGGGCGTTTCGGGTTTGACGTTACTGTGGTAATAGCAGCAAAACACGGGTCGACAAAAATCGATTTTTTGGATCGAAAATTATTTTTAAGGCCGGTTTTTTGCTCAAAACTCTTTGCGAAGGGTATTTAGAGGGATCTTATCGTAAGACATGAGAACGAGCGGCTTTTATAAGGTCGGCAGGAACGGATAAAAAATGTAAATTTTTGACGTTCATCGATCCGCTTGTCGGAATTTCTAGACGTCACGTGACATTTTCTCGAGGTTCGCCTTCACCCGAAGAGGTGCAATATATCGCGCAGTCCACGCGGAATTGTGTTCTTTTTTCAATTCGAGCGTCAAAAGTAATATCGAAAAGCCCAATTTTGCAGCTACTCGATCGCAAATGTCGGCGAAAATGGGCGATTCCGCTGAACGCGCCCTACACTTGAAAGTTCGTAATTAGTATAGGTAGATAAAACCACTAAGCACACGGATCACCTAATAAAACAGATACATATTCCTATAAATTTCCGGTCAGATGTAAACCGAAGAGCATCGGCGACGTCAATAAAATTTAAATATTGTATGTCTCGGCGTGTACGAAGAAATTTCGTCACCGTATCGGATATCGAACACGGAGAGAGAGAGAGAGAAAGAGATGCTTATGTAATAAAAGTGTACATCGATACGTCAACGGTCGTTATGGGCTAACATACGGATGCGAGCATTATTACAAAGAGGCTGTGCACAGCTCGTCTAGCGTTGTCAAGTTTCTCAGAATTAACTGTAATAGGTACGTACGTGTTTTGTGATGTAGAGATATATACCGCGCCGTGCGTCGCTGCAAGGAATCCTAGGAGTGTGCTGTGTCAACTGATAAAAATGCTGTTTGGAATAGTCAGTGATCACTTTCCTTCTTTACTTTACCAGGAAATAACTGTGCTTGTGTGTGTATGTATATGTCTAGATTGGTCTCTTCTCGAATGTGGTTTAGGCATGGTAATGCTAGATGGACGAATTTGTAGAGACCTATATTGCTTTATGTTATTTAATTTTAATAGTTATTCAATTTCTATTAAATAAGATGGATTTTTGAGTATAATGAGAGATTGTGTAATCTAAGTTTGCCGGGTACCAATCTTATTGATTTGAAGTTATTTGATTATCTAGAGATAGATTTATTGAACTATGGATTAATCAGATTTTTAAGTTGTTAAAATAGATCCTATATCGTCAATATACACACATCTTGTCTCATCATTTTCACGTATGTATTTTCTCTTCAACACAATTTTGTTATAAATAGGCAGTTTATTCGATTGGTGGTCGAGATAAATAGAAAAAAAAAATATTTACAATTTTACATTGTAAAATATTTACATTGCAAATAAAAGATATTTAATCTAAGTAACACAACCCCAAATCTGACCACCATTTTTACTTTCCGACTAGAAGGAAAGTATTGTAATCGACGGAAAATGATATTTCGAGATTTCCGCGGAAATACGCGTTTTGAGGTCCCCTGAATCGATTGCGATTATTTCTAGAAAATGTATGTATGTATGTATGTCCGTGAACACGATTGCGCCCAAACGCAACAACGGATCGGGCTGAAATTTGGTGTCCGTATTTAGAATTACCAGGGGACGAACTGGATTGTTTTTGGTGACAATCTGACAACCGGAAGTGGCAAATGTTACATACATCTTCTGAGGAATTTATCCGATTGAGACCAAACTCATACCAACTCATCCTCCAGTGACTTTCAATGCCTATAAAAATTTGCAGATCAGTGGGATGGACGGTTTAGACGCTATATGCTTTTATAGAAACGGTTTGACAGAATCCACAGGCTTCGTCGCTGTGCTCCGAATTGTTAGATTTCGACATACGTCAGTGCC
The DNA here is from genome assembly GCA_963971325.1 of Aphodius granarius. Classification (NCBI taxonomy): domain Eukaryota; kingdom Metazoa; phylum Arthropoda; class Insecta; order Coleoptera; family Scarabaeidae; genus Aphodius; species Aphodius granarius. The sequence continues at coordinate 11,974,854 of OZ020227.1, read as the reverse complement.
ACTGACATTACATGACATTAAATGTCAGGATGACAAATATCCTTATGTCATAGAAACTGACGTTAGTTAGGGTCCAGATTGGCTGTGGTTTTACAAAATTGAATAATTTCAAAAGTGTATAATATTTCATTGTATCAACGATATAGTCGGAAAGTAGGGTGAGGGCCACCCCAGATATTTATCATTGTTTTAATGCAGCCCTGACTTGAAATTATTTACTTCGTCTGACAAATAGGAGATCAGTCGTACATCTAAAATTGCATCGTCAGAAACATGATCAAACAGACGACTCCCTCAACATTATGACAGGTGTAATGGCACAAGGCAGTGACTCCGAGACGTAGGGTAAAATTTAACGGTGAGCAAGCTGTCCCAGATTCTGCCCCCAGGGCTAGACGCTAGCAGAGCCAGTGCGGTACGTCCCCCAAAACGAACTAACGTTGATCAGGCGCGGGGTCGTGGCGGTTTTTTGCCGGGATTCCGTGAAGATGGTCATCGATTCCGGCGAGTGGCGGCCCGTGGCCTATACTTAGCTGTCTCCGGAGGAGGTGCCGATGGCATGCCGCAGAGGCGGCGCCCTGTGGCTGCAACCCGAGGCGCCCTCTATCGCGTGTACCCGATAATTTTACTGTTTACGTGGGTGGAGATCGTCCCCGGCCCTCTAGACCGCGTCGCGGACTTTCCCAGACCTCCTCTTAAGTGTATAATTGCATCTTATTCTTCTGAAGACTCCGGGGAGAGATTTTATACGCTGGCATCACATACCAAAGGTGGACGTGTCCATTTGCCGGACCCATCTGTGCGACGATTATCGACAGTTAGGTTTGACTAAACCGGCGTTTAGTGACCGAGCTTTGGGTATTAAGCTGCACGAAATTATGCTCCAGGCTTCGAATAGGTATTATAATTCGGGTTGGCAGTCTTTCTCCGTCTTCGAAGTTCCTAGAGATTGGCATCTATCAATTATTGTATGACTCTATTAGCTAAAGAGGAGTGATACATATAAGACGAAGATGGAGTTATTAGATTGTCACTAGAAACAATGCAATTTGTATCTTGGTAATTGTAAATATGTATACCAAATGTGGAATTGTTGCAATTGCTTCTTATTGTGAGATATCTAATCTAAAACTTCTTTGGGTTAAAATAAGCACATCACAGAGTTAACTGTGACTTAGATTAAAGCGAAAATAATTTTGAGGTTAACTATCCCACCTGATCCACTCGAAAACGTACAATTTCAAGTACCCACCTACAACGGCCAAACGGGAAATAAGTAGAGGGTAGAAGCTAAATTCATTTGTTGCGGTTCGTTTCTATATAAATAAAATATAAATCTAAGGCCGTTCTCAAGCATCTCCGGCAGTCGAGGGTATCCATGGGTGTGTCTAGCGCAACCGGCAATTTACTAAAATGTATAAAACTGTGTCGCGGCCCCCTCAGCCACTAATTAGAGGGTTGCAATGCGCGGGGGCTTGCTCTCAAGGCGCCATGGGAGTAATACCGAGACACAAAGTCGCAATCGCCGGCACGGTTAGTCGAAATGCACTAATGATAGGATTAAGAAATTGGATTGCAAGATAGCAGAAAAAAGATCGTGGACGAGACCAAATTGGGTAGATTGCTACTTGATGGAGGTAAAGTTTAATGAAGTTAATGTACTACTGGTGTAAAAATATAGCGGTTGTTTACAAATAATATAACCACCCACCCAAACACTTGGATATTTTAGCTTCTCTGATCTGCACTATGGTAGAGAACAATTATGTGGAATTTTATTACATTATGTTCGGTAATGGTTGGCTGTAGAGGATATCGAAGTAGAAAAAAATCCTCCTTGGTTTGTCTATGTTATAATTCTTCTATTTTCCAGGCTATAATTTAATAATTTAATCTATAATAGCAGCATACTTAGAATACGTAAGCCCTGTAGCAGTTCCGTGTTGTTACGTGTGCTGGGTATCGGTTGTAAGCACGCATGTAAACGTGTAAATTAAAATTACACCGTAATGCGAAATGGTGTTAAATGCATGTGCGGGGTGTTGCGCGTAGACAATGACCAATAAAATCGGTTCTGTTGCCTTTCAAAGTTGAGTAACGGGCGGTAAATCACGGGTAACGAGGAACGCAATCAAGCGGGGACCCGCTCCATCACATTTGACGGCGCGGGCAGCGTGGCTCACGGTCAACCAATTTACGTGAGCCCCGGACCGTAATGTACCACCTTCACCACGAAATATATAGTACCCTCGAGGACATTCCGAACGGCATACCACGGAATTTCAAATCACACCTGTTCGAAATGCCAAACATGCGCTACACATTGCACCCTTAACTGCTTCTGGCGTGAGTTAATTTTAAAAGTCAATATGAATATGTGTATACAATACATATGTATGAGGGTCTTAGCTTCAAATCCAGATGTATACGAAAAAACTGGGTATACTATACACTAGTGACAAGCACATCGCACATATTTTAAAATGGTCGTTCTAGAACAGTGGTTCCCAACCTGGGGGTAATTACCCACTGAGGGGTAAAAAACGATTTTCTGAGGGGCAAAGACGAGAAAGATAACACAGGACAACAAAATTTTTTTCCGCGGCAACAGTCTGAGTAATTAATTTTGATAGATTATGATTATGAAGTACTCGTTGTATAATTAATTTGTTTGAATTGATTCCAGTTCTTGTGATAAACGATATAATCAAAGTATAGTATAAGTTAAATTATTTTAATATAAACCTCATAAAAAATATTTTTGCTTTTCGTGTGGCTAGCAAGTCTTTATTTATCAAAACCAATGTTTGAACTAACTTTTTGAAATATGAGATGTTATTCTACAAGTTGCTCCTGCTTTTTTTTTTGGGTCAGCAAAATGGATACACTAAATATCCCTGTTTTCGTTATCTGTGGGACAGTCGTTCAAAAAATGAACATTGGGATAGGAAAAACTGACCGTCGAGAATAAAATATAACCGTGCGTAAAGCTAACATCGGCCATGAACCATTGATAAGTCGAGAACAAATAATTCTTTCACCACTACATATTAAATTTGGGCTAATTAAACAGTTTGTGAAAGCTTTATATAAGAATGATGTTTGTTCCAAATATATTTGTTAATCATTTCCTGGACTCAATACAGGAAAATTAGAAGCCGATATCTTTGATGGACCACAAATCACATGACTTAGGTTGAACTGGAAGCATGGACAAGCTTTGTATCAGTTATCGATTTTTTTTTGGAAATCACCAAGCTGAACAATATTAACAACACAAATCGTTGACAAAAACTACTATGAGTACCAAGTTACATTACTTTCATAGTCATTTAGATAAATTTTCTGACAATATGAGTGATTACAATGAAGAACAAGAGCAACGGTTTCAGCAGTATATCAAGATAACGGAGGAAAGATATGAAGGCCGATGGTATTGCCATATAATGGCAGACTACTGCTGGACCTTAGAAAGGGACTGTCCTGAACAAAAATACAATAGGAAACCACACACAAAACGTTTTTTAATTTAAATTTGTGGTTTTTTAATTCTTTTATTGTTAATTTCAGAATTGTGTAATACGCCTCATGCTTTCGAAATTTCAAATTACGTTGAATATGGACGATAATGTATATCGTTATTTTAATTTGCAATCTTTGAATAAAAGCTTTTATTTAATATATTGGGCATTTTTAGTTAACGTTATTTAAAATATGAATGGATTGCCATTATCTCAAAAACTGGAGGCAATTTAACAAATATTTTGTTATTTTCATATTTAGTAGACCAGAATTACCTAAAATTGACTAATAAATTTCATGCCGCAAAATCAATGTTCCCCTGTGTAATCATTGTTGATCATTGATTGCTCATAATATTTTTTGGAGGGTAATTGTTAATATCTAACCCGCTTTGTGGGTATATGCCTCAAGAAGGTTGGGAACCGTTGATCTAGAACATTTAAAAATTCATGCGACATTGCCGACGAGTTGTTAACATCTTTAAGTTGCGTATTTCTGCAACATCTGCATTGGAAGTTTAGTTACCTTGCAACCATTAATTTACTTAAACTCAGTTGCCGAAATTTTAAATGATTAAAGTTTGTTCATTTTCTTTGGAATTGTAATGTCTTTGTTTTATTGCTAGTGCTATGCGGAAAATACATTTTATGTTGTTAGTACAACATAAAATGTAACATGTCATCTCTTACGTCCATCTTTTGCTAATATTTCAACAGTGCCAATTAAAACTATGGATTTTGTCAATGGAAAATAGACGTCAAATCAGTCACCACCCATATCGCAGGATCCTAAAAAAAAAACAGGCCCTTCTTTGCCCTTTCTAATTACAAAGATACATCCGCATCTAATCATCGAATCTACGGATTAGGTATCATCATAACCCAATTTCAACGATGGAAGGTCGTCCAGTGATCAGTCACAATGTTTGGTCGTCATTTAATTATTCCATCCAGATGCACGAGGTGATAACGTCAGTTGTGTTTATTGCCGGCTGGGGAAGACGTCCGATCGACCGGTGTTGATAGAGCGACTCACAGAGGGCGCTAATTTGAAACGTTTCAAAGTCCGCTGATAAGGCGGTCTACGCGGTTGGTCCTTCGCCCGGACGACTCGGACTGATGTTTTTCTTGTGCTCGCCTGAATTTTACACTTGGTTTGTTCTTGATCCTCGGCGATGACATGACTTTTAAGGTCTTTTTCTTCGTCGTTTTGCGGGCTGGATTATAATCGGATTATGCATGTGTGAGTGCGTATTCTCGGCATATATGGTAGGGAATTAATACTGCCGTTGGAAGTTAGAATACCCCAAACTGACAAAATAACTTCCTTAGTTAGGTCGAGTTTTTCAATAATAATTTAAACCACAAACGCAGACCACAAAAATAGATCTGTTATTCATATTATGGAAATTCCTACTAAATTGTTTCGTTAGTTTGGTAGGATCGGAGAGTGAAAAATATCGCCTTTGGACCCGGTCGATTTTTCACCAGGTTTTGTCCCTGTTCGATCGCTGAACGGCGCCACGATAAAAACGTCTTATTTATTAATAATAAATATTCATGCAGCAACGAGATGAAATATTCATACGTTCCCCGGTTTTATAACCTGCGCTCGGTGCGATACAATTTGTCAGTGTGACAACGCTTCTGTTCGAAATCTCACTGTATATATAATATTGTCAACGGACGTTATTTATCGCACTATTTTACATATTCCTGCCCCAACAGATAAATACGTTATGCCCGTGGAACGCCGAGATTCTACGATTACGTGATGAAGTACTCCGGTATTTGCCTGGCCATGCCCTCTACTCGTATAGACGAGTCTCTATGCGGTATTATTGCTAATCTAAATTGATGGTACACTACTTGTTACCCCGTTGGGTGTACAAGTTCAAAGGTTAGTTGCGTATATGGTTATTTATTGAGTTGTGTGAATTACTTGATTTGGAATTCCATGTGAACTATTTGCACTTTTCAAGCAATCGAATTACAACTACATTCTAACTATTACGCTATTTGTATGTCTTCATATCGATGCAAAGAACTACGTAACGTTTTGTTTAACTAGCTGTCAAAAACTAGTTCGGAATTAGCTTTTTAGGTGACAGTCATTGCTAGTTATAAAAGCGTACATATTTTTCCAAAATGATCAAACATGTTTTAAAATGTATTTCTTTAGCAGTTATTTTTTCGGCACAAGTTCAGGTATTGGTATTTATATGTAATTAATAATTATATGTTTATTGGAATTGGTATCCTTACAATAAACTCTTAAAAATTGAACTACTTGTTTACCATTTGTCAGTACTTTGTTGCTTGACAAAGCTGATTTTCGAGATGTGTGGGACATTATAAAACCAACAACTTGAGGCCACTGTTGGATATCTATTAATCCACATAAATATATCAGCGCATAATAAGCATTTTTCTACTTTGCATTCACAATGCACACATTGTAACACTGTTTTCGGTGTTACAATTAGCAAATTGTAACACCGTTTTTAGTAACGTTTTTCTAAGATTGGTGACATTGATATCAAATGCATGTCAAACGAAAATACACATAACCACAAAAGTAAGCACAAACTGATTTTTTAGAATCGCACAAACTGCGAAGTATGTATATTTTTATACATATTTAAACATGCGTGTTGCATCCTAGGTTTCGTACTACCAGTATATGATGGTATATTATAATTATCAATAATTACTTTTTCACAGATATTTGAATTTAAGTGACAGATGACAGTGTTACCAACGGTTGCACCCATAAATACTCTAGATTGGAATTTTACCTAATATACTTCTAAATTTTTATAAAATTAATGACGCAAAGTAGAAAAAATAATATATTACACTCGTTTTATAAGACATATTGGCGCATTCGTTCATTTGGGGCACTCGTCGCTGGCGCTCCTCGTACCCCAAACAACTCATGCGCCAATTTGACGTCTTATAAAACTTGTATAATAATATACTATTGCTTTATATCTAATTTGATATTTTCAACCCATAAGATAAATTCCGAACCCCGGAATCACATGTTTTAAGGATTTTTCATTGGCAACACACATCAAAATGTGTAGTACTAATAGGTACTATTATTTTTTTTCACAGGTCCTTCGGCATGAAACACGAAACTACTGCGCGGAACAGCAATTCTTTCGTATTTTTCTACTAAATTGTTCTTAGTTACGTACCGGTACCGCTGTGAGCGTTGTTTTTTTTTCTGTCGTTTTCGCAGATCGAAATGCGTCCAAAGTACTGTGTATGGCCGGGGGCAGTCCAAAGGAGGAAAGAGTAACGTAACACTAATTACCATTACACTGTGCCCGGTGTAATTAACTTGCGAAATATTGGGTGGACGCGGCGGACCGACCTGTTGTAGGTGTGTATCGTGATGTTTCGAGTCAATTCGTGACCCCTTCGGGCAGGTATATGACCCCACTGTGACCCACGACCCGCTCTATCAAACTATACACAGTCACCGCGGAACGAAACAACGCGCCTTTTACAGGAATCAACAGGTTTCCGTAAATATTACCGCTTCTTCTCATTCATTTTTAATGGGAACTATCCACGAATAAAGACAACCGTATAGCAGGCCAAGTGGAAAAGAATGCATGATTGAGATCTTGGTATCTTGGGTATTGATAGATGGTAAACTGGGAGATGAGTTTGCCTTAGGCAACACGCTTTTCTAGTTTCAATTTGTCCTGAATTCCCAGAAAAATTAAATATCTCTTAAACTGTAATGGGTCGGAAACCCATTATTTATTTATTAAGATATGATCAAATTAAGCGAGATATTTGTAAGAACATTCGGGAATGTCAAAGGTTTTTGCTAGGGTTGAACATCTGGTTTAGGATTTGACCGCGTGTTATAAGTTTAAAATTGAAGAGTTGTCATTGGCTAAGAAGAAATGCTTCCGACTTCCTTAGGGGTCGAGGGATGCAAACGAACAGATCTCGCTCTTCTCATTTTCAACCACCGTCATGTAAAGTACACGTTTTTGTGGAGCGTTCTTAGGCGCTTAAGTTTATCCCTGGTACGTCTTTTCAACTCGTCTCGCATTTCATTGTAAATTAAATTATTCATATTTCTGCTAAAAGTGTGTCTGTCTAAATCAACTCCTAGGTTTAATTTAAACGTCAATATGTTCAAAGCTTCATTTATTTTTCTATGTAACCTATCAAACGGGATTGTTGATTATTATTGTTAATAGATGTTATTGTTTTGATAAGTGTTTCGTTTCATTTGAGTAGTCTTGCTTTATCAGCCCTTATTAAATGTTAAATACTTAAACGCGTCAGTTAGTAGTCAGAAAATGTGTTCACAAGGTTCAAGAAAAAGAACCCAGTTAGTTTTGCCTTCGAATAAATTGGAAGAGATTTGATGAATTAGAATTTTGACCAGTAATTAAAGCCCTTAAACCGCGCTTGGCCAAATGCTACCATGTTAGGGAGTCGCGGTTGTTCCCGCCATTTTGACCTCCTACAAAACTTTCAGTAACTTTTTGATTAATGGATGTATTTCATGATTCATGTACCATTTTCTGCTTAAATAGTTAGCTTATAACAGCAAAATATCATGTTGGTTGCACACAGATATGATGAGTTTTAAAAATACTTAACTATTTTCAAAATTACAGGATTGAGGAAGTATTATACTCACAAATAGGGTAGTTTTTAGTATATTTTCTCAGTTTATCATCAATCAGGCTGTAATATTACATAAATGGGATATATATGAATCAGGAAATTAAGTCAACAAGCATTTTTTTTTATAAAATACTGTCATTTTCATCTCGGATTGCATCGTGAGGTATTGCACAAGAAGATGTGCAATATTTCAACCGAACAATTTCGATTTTTTTTCCGGGTAGAGTCCGAGGCGGTCATTCGTTTCGAGTGGCGGCCGCGGAGTCATTGCCGTGTTATCTATGATCCCGTGTTCGATGTGTATTAACTCTTTTCGTTGCCTTCGCTTCAAAAGTAATATACGTACGTGTACGCGGCGGCGGTACATAACCTTCATAGGCTTTAAAACTCTGTAAAACGGTTAAGCTCTCTGAGCCGTACGGTTTCCCACGATGCCGGAGCCTCCTACGTACCCCGAAGGAGTTCGCCAGACACGCGCTCCTATCCCTCGAGAATCTCACGGCACGTCCTCTAGGCTCCGCACGCTGCACAGCGCACCGAACACTCACAAACTATCAGGCTGACCTCACACGACATACTCTTTCTAAAGACATGAATCAATGTGGAAAAAAATGTTTCAAAGTTTAAAAATATCTTTTTTGTTTGGTATACATATTTAGAATTACCGGGTGAAGAACAGAATTATCTTTTACGAAAATCTGACAGACAGAAATGGCAAGTTCTACCTGCATTTTCTTAGAGATTTAACCGGTTTTTACTAAATTGATACCAGTATATTATTAGCAGTAACCGCAACCTTATATCCATCTTTAACCCATCTTTAAATTTTGTTCTGTGGATCTAACCATAAGCTCAGTCACACAGACTCAAAGTTACACACACACAGTACACACCCCGAACGAGGTACCATCTATAGCCGTATATTGCAGCGAGCACGCCTGCAGATAGTTTATAGATAGGTATAATTCCTACGTTAAGGCTTATATATTTCACCGTTTACGCCGGACAAGGTGTAAATGTTAGAAACATGGAGATCTCAGATAGCGTAATATCATATTTAACCTGTGCTAGCGGAGGTGGGATATGGGCAGAAATAATAATTTAATTTTGTATAACGCGCGCTCTCCGAGGCGCGTCACTTTAAATTGGTGATCTTGAAACTTCAGACGGCCGTTTGTGTACCCACCCAGTAGGTGGCGTGCGAGCAGATCAATTTTCACCTAGACTGATTAATTCCTTCCTCTTGCAATATTGAATCTCCCGCCTATGATTGCCCTGGTAATGTAATGGATCCTTATTTGCAACACGTCTTATTATCTATTCAGTTCTTTATGTTGACAGGCATTTATGGGTCTATGTCACATTGAAACTTTATTAAATCAGTTGTAGCAGTTTGAAATGTAATCATTACGCCTCTTCTAATGTATAAAATGAGGTTTAAACCATTTCATAATTACATAAATAGTATATAAATGATCGTATCTAGATGTCTCTTAACTTCTGTAACACGATTAACACGAAATCTGTTTATCGATTTTACCAACCTTAACTGCACTTTTTAGTACTTTCTGGCTCATTTAGCCGCAATAAGCGACTGAAATATGAAAGAACGTGGTCACGCAGCGCAATGTAAATAAGAGAACGACAACGACAGTCGACACAAGACGTTAAGCATAAGCCATAGTGCTGTAAACGTAAGAGATAAATTAAGACAAAAGTATATGCTTAAAACGTATCCTAAATACACGCACCAAATCATGCGTTTGTATTATCCGTGAAGTGTTTGTATTTTAGAATTCAAAGTTCACATTACATAGGACATAAATCGTTTTAAATGATTGTCTTACAGTTAAGTCACTATGGCTGGTGCTTTATTTCCGCCAATGCATTGGCTCTGAACGTGAAAAGTGGGCTTTAATTGTGGACTGAAATGTGCATCCACAGCGTGCAATGGGACATTATGACGACGGCGAATGGGCGGTAATCGATGGTGTGGAGTATGCAAATAAAAGGTCGACACCTAGCGGGGACCGAAGGCACTACACTTTTCTGCTCACCGACGAATCGATTTCTCGCATATTTTCGTGTCTAATTTGTGTCCCCTTAATGACTGCATATAATCCACGGTTTAATGGGCTTACGCTAACGTGAGATATGTTCACTGCTTAGTCAGGGCCGGAACACTGAACATTTCTTGTCCTTCACATTTACTCTTGATGAATAATTACAAAAAGATATTGCTATTACTTGGCCTAGGAACTTTGTGTTTTCCCTTTTTTAGTTATTCCTTTTCGTCCTTTTGTCATACGTACATGTATGTTTACTAAATGAATAAAGATTATACACAGAGACCAAAAATTTATTTGATGCAACACGAATATCTTTGAGTGAAGAATATCACTTGTTTCTATATCCGCAGAAAGATCATTTGGTTGGTTCAAGTAAAATATAAAATTCTCAGGGTAAGTATATGATTTCCTTGATGAAGTACATATTACGTTTTCTTGTTTTAAGTATGAAGGAACTGCTTGAAAGGAATTACGTCTGTTTTAAGCGATACGTACGTATACTTTTGGGTCAAGAAACTGTTTGTTCGTTGAAGCATGTATATTTTTCACCCAACAAAATATTGTTGTTGATGTAAAACGAACGTCTTACTCTTTTTATATGTAGAAGAATAACATTTTCTTCGTCAGAGCAAAATATACTCAGCATAAACATAATAAACTCTTAAACGAAAAGAGTAACTAGCCGTTGAAAGAACTGCATATTACATTGAAATTCTTGTTACAATAAAATGTTATTTGGATAGCAAAAATAACCTCTTCAGGCTACATTATATACGCAAGAACACTTGTTCTTGATATTCAAGAATAGAGTTCTCTCTGTGTAGGCTTTTCCACTACAATCCTGGTGTTCCTCATAATCCTTGTAACTCACCCATGAAATGAAACACTTATGCATAGATGTAAACAAACAAAACACGAACAGTTTATATCGTCGAACTGATATAGCGGTGATATGTGGCAAAAGACGCGAGAAACTGTTAGCGCCATCTGCAAAGTAATTGCACAACTTTCTATGTATCTCTCAGAGTAAGAATCTTGGGTCAAGAAACTGTTTTGTCGTTGAAGCATATATATTTTTCGCCCAACGAAATATTTTTGTTGTTGTAAGACGAACTTCTTGATATCCAAGAATAGAGTTCTCTCTGTGTAAGGTTTAGATGTAATAAATACTCAATGAATTATTATTATTATTATTATTATAACATTGTTCGTCGAATATTCCAAAGCGAGATGGTGAGTTATGTCTCCCACTACCGTCCGATATTTTAATTGCGCACTATTAATGTTGGCCAGCCGTTGCTCATATATTACAAGTAGCCCGAGGCTGGGATCGAACCCCCGCTGAGATTTCCAATGACTTTACCATTTGCCGTAGCCCTTGCACTCCACACCGGAGCCGAGCTCTTTGTTTTTCTTCGCTTTTTTTTGTTCATTCGCTTCTCGTTTGCGCCCGCTCGCTTTGCGAAAATTAAAAAACCCAAAAACAATGAAGGGAACCTTCAAATCACATGACGAGCCTCTAAAAGCTAAAAAAAAAATAACCAACCTCATCCAGACAGAAGAATATTATAACAAGGGATTTCTTAAAGCTTCTGGAAAAAGACACAGTGTTGATGTCTCCAAGTCAGATATAGCACTTTTTGAGACTTTTTTCATCTTATACGATTTATAGTAGACGATTTAGAGTAGTTTGAAGATTATGTTTTCATATCAGGATATGATTATATCCGAAGAAAATCTAAGATTAAATAAAATTCTGTCATGTAATATAGACATCTGGGATCTTCGACGGTATTTTGGGCCTATTGATACGAAAAAGAGGCATAAACGAGTAGAAAAACAGTTATTAAAATTAATGATGCGGAATAATAACACAGTGTGAGTAGCGATGCGCCGGCGCTGGGTCTAAAATTCGAAACAATTATTATTAGTTTTGGTCGCTGTTGGAAACGCGTCCATCTCGGGTCGGGTCCATCAAAACCAATCAGGACCTGTCGTTCGCGTGATTAATAAAAAATGGGGAATACTACCCCCGTAAGCCGGGGGTCATTATCGTTGCCCCCTCGTGCCCCTGAGACCGGTGCCAATTAGCGGTGGACCGCTTTTGGTGAACGCGCAGCGGGACGTCCGTGTCTCTCCGACGAGTTTTCTCTCTTCTATAAAATCGTCCACTTGATGAGTACGGATAAATTATTGCGAGCCGTGCCCGACGCACATAATGAGATGTGCGCGACCACGTATGCCGCCCCAACAATGCCTTTACAACCAATTAAATGAACCTTACCGAGCTTACGAGCCATACAACCGTGCCTCATCGCAACATATGTATGTACGTACCTACACTAAAGCTTGAACACGTTTAACCATTGATATTGCTTACACTCAGAATGGGCACAAAATTCCTACTAAAAATTGAACACGGCGCACAGTGCTGCGTCCCATAGTAATAAATCACAAAATGACAAACGATAATAATTTCAATTCTTAAAAAAAAAACAGCTAAATAACTAACCAAACATCTCAACTGTTGGATTATTTCGTTTGGATCGGCTCGACATTAACGATGGGCAAGGCTTAAACTTATCAATTCCTGATTATCGCAATAACGCAGAGTAGTCCGTCGCCTATTTAAAAGTAAGCTGAACAGTTGGTATCTGCATTTTTTATTTTTATTTAATATGGAGGCGAATCTAGATGGTATGCAATATTTAAACTAGGACGTATTTTTTGAAACATTCTATAAGATTTGAAAATAATGTATTATGAAGTGCAGTACACAAAATTAAATTATGTAACTTTATGTAAGCTTTTGAGAAATAACTCAAAAAAGGCTCTCTGGGATTTTTACGCCATATTATAGCTCTATTATTTTAATACTCTATTACATAAATAATGTTTATTACATAAATAATGTTTGCAGAAACGTGCAGATAGTAATAAAATTATTATTTTTAGAGTCACGTGTCAAAATGGTGATTTATTCGATACTTGGGCTTTCTTCTTTTGAGTTACTTATAGGAATTTTATCTGCAGAGGCTTTAAAAGCTGCCCACAAAGAAATTCGCACGCATCGTTTAAGTCATACAAGAATGACATCAAGAAAACATTGTAATAGGGATCTAATTCAAATATTATTGTTACGGTCAGATCCATACATATTATATAGTTTTAGATAAACTACTTCTCATGTAAAAGATATAGAGAATGATATGTTCCACATACTGTGGTATGTGGAAAGCCAGATATTTTGGAAAGCGATATTCCTTTTACTTTACCCGATAAGTTCGATTTACTTAGTGACGAAAATTGATCATCCGATGATGAGGATTATTTGTTTTTAATGTGTTTTATAGTAGTATTATGTAAAATTAAATATAAAATGCTGTTAAGTTTAACTAACAACGCAAAATCGAATAAACGTTGAAGTGTCTACAATATTTATTTTTATCTACTAAACGAAACACGATAAAATAAAAAAGATTTCTTTTTTTCACGATAACTGGTATTGAAAAACTATGCGGCGTCAGATTAGGGGTTGCTTTACCGATAACCTGTTAGGTGGTCATTTCTGGTAATTTTTGATACCATCATTCATTTTATCTACTTATACGTTTGAAATAGATTATGGTTTGTTGATTGTGATAAAATGTTGTAATTAAAAGTAGGTACATCACTATTATTGTTTTTATACTCGCCCTGCACGTGGATTTTAGCAGACAAAAATATTTAAACCAAACTAAACTCAAAAGAAAACACTCAAGATCATGGAAGAAAGTAATTGAGTTAACAAATAAACAAGAGCGGCTTAATAAATACGCCACGGAGATAATACGCTACAAACATGTCAAAGTTGTTTGTAACCTACAAAGAGTAATTCTTGTTAGTTATTTTTCTAAAGACGTCTCCTTCTTTATGGCCACATTGAACAATATGAGCGCGATATTTTTAGGTAAAGCGTGAGAACAGTTTTCGAAATGCCTCAGAGGCTAGGGATAATTACAGGTTTCGAAACACGTGGTCCGAATTGCAACCAGTGGTCGCGCTCCATCAGACCACTCGAGAAAAGTTCCAGCCACAAACCCCGTATCCTTGTTTGAGGAACGCCCACGTATTTAACGCGTCGCGGCCACTGCGGTGGTAATAGTTACTCATACGCGCGCACACATTGATCAAAAACAATGGTAGATTCGATGATTATTGGGTTCGTAATCGGGGGTAGGTCGAAAATACGGTGAAATTTCAAGAATGCCTGGCCCGAAGAGAATGAAAAAAAAGAAGAAGAAAGAATCCTTAACGAAAATACTGGATCTCGATCAAGTCACGATCGAAAACAGGTGCTGCGGACGTATAGATAGATTCAAAACACGTTGTTCGTTGAGATTCGTTATTTTTGTACCACATTGACGGGGATATTTTAGTAGAAAATTATTCTTGGTGTTCCTTTTTCCAGTACTCATTACAGAAATTAATTTATTGTTATTGTACTGAAGGAGTGATTCAAATCTGTCTAATCTAATCTGTCTAAAAACTACAATAAAATAACACGTCAAACCAGAGTTGCGAAAAAAAAGTCTGTAATGAATTTTTGCCATTCACTGAAAACCTGACCGTTCCAATAGTTTTAATTATTTGATACACAAACAAGGAACATTTGTGCTTTGGTACCTACTAAGTCGGCCAGAAGAATGATTAATAATCCTTATAAAACATAGACACTAAGTATTGTAAAAAGATACTTTGTAAAGGATTAAGTATCAGCCGGACAGTTCAACACTTGAGAATAAAGAAAGGAGTAAAAGGAACCGTGGAGAATCTGTGGCCGTGTGGAGGCCCGCTTATGAAATAAAAGTACCGATTCGGATATCTTTTGACATTTATACGTGTGTCAGGGGGTCCTGCGCGACCATGACTAGGCTAATGGTGTTCAACTCCCATTGTTGGCTCCTTTTAAGAGGCTAAATGCCGCTTTCAGAGACGCACAATGCTCCTTTGTACCGCTATGACGCGCCTTTATACAACAACGATGTTTAACATTCCTCTTTTTAATGTTAACCGCGCGATCGATTGATGATTTATTAATTTAATCAAGCCGAGCCGCGCCGCATACTCGGCACTCAATTGCAAATGCTAAAATAACAACCTTCCAGAAGTCGTCAGGTATACAGAGAAACGCCAGGATCCACTTCAAGGATACAGGCTGTCTTTCAGCCGAGGACTTTTCATCAAATGGCTATTGACACCTTTTCCTGATCTCTACTGTCTGCCATACAAAATTCTTTTGAATTCCAAAGCGTCGAACACTGGTTGAAATGCCTGATCTACACTGAAAGAAAAATGTATGCGAAATCACATGAAAATCATTGTTTATTTGTGGTCCGCATTTTTCATGTGCAATTAAAGGTTGTGTAGGAAATTTACAAACCATACGTAATATTACTATGTACATTTTTTCCCACTGTTAAAACGTAATTTTGCGGTTAATTATTTAATATAAGAGAGTGATTTTACAGTTAAACGGCAATATTACCCATATAAGCAGGAATTTTATTGCATAATTAACTTTTTTACAAATTACCAAAATTTGTTTGTGGATACATTGATATACCGTACATCCATTTTAGTTTTAAATTTAGCAAAAAGTATAATGACCCAAGTAATTTTTACTTTCCGAAGAAAAGTGTCGTAATCGATGGAAAAATCGAAATTTCAGCGAAAACACGCGTTTGAGGTCTCCTGAATTCATTGCAATGAGTTCTGGAAAGTGTATGTGGTGTGTGGGTATGTATGTCTGTGATCACGATAGCTCCCAACCGGAACAACGGACCTGGCTGAAATTTTGTGTACTTATTTAGAATTACCAGGAGACGAACTGCATTGTTTTTTATGACAATCTGATAACCAGAAGTGGCAAATGTTACATGACTCATCCGATTTTGGCCAACCTTATATCACCTCACCATCCAATGACTTTAAATTAAATATTTATACAAATTCGCGCGGTTTCGGCGCTATAGTAGTTTATAGAAGCATTATATTTGATACCTGGCTGTTGAAAATCAATTCATCAAACAAAATATATGATGAATTTCTTTACTAAGGTCTGAAATAACGACAACATTTCCCGAGCTCCTCTTATTTTGTTTCGACTTGCTTTGTTAGTTGTTTGGGTAGGTTGTTTAATTCATAGTCGTAATGAAATCAAACAGGCCGTTGAAAAGTTGTGTCAGTGATGTTGGCGCGGTTATTCCCGTGTTGACAGAGTCCATCCGGTGACAGGGGTTCTGCGGGACGCCGCTATCGCAGAGGGGGGCGCGCACAGCACAGCACGCGATCGCGCCGCACCCATAAGTCATACCGGGCATGTTCGTATGACACTGGTGACAGCATCTAATATCTGTCATAAATTCGAAAAGACCGCTCGCGACCAACGGCCGAAAGACGACCGAGACGCGACGGACGGTCGACCCACTGCCTGCCGCGGTCCCGTACTACACGCTTTCGAAATTCGAGTCGTGGAATTTGGATTTCGGTGCCTACTGCGTACCATACGGATTGAATTAATAAGGGACGATCAATTAATGTGCTCGTCGGTCGTTGTTGCATTCGTTTGTCGCCTTTCGAATATCAATTGGGATGTTTCGTGAGCCGTGTTTGTTGTGACGGCACCTTAATCCTTACCATTCGTTATCCCAGGAATTTGTATTCGTGTGCACGGACCGCCAGAAATAAACAAATAAATTGAATCGTATTCTTTGGATATTTTGATTTCAAATGATCATTTTGTGGGCTTTTTTTCTATTTTATGATCATTTTTTTAAACATCTAGGGTTGGCCCCACCAAACTTTCTCTCTTCCTCGCTAACACATTGAAGCGTCTCAAACTTCTGCAATTCTTAAATTTCTTGCAGCCACAGCCACATGATTTATCCGGAGGATGAGCTGATCACTTTGGTCAAAATCGATGGAGTTATTAAGCAAAAACATGTTGTATTTGCCACTTCCGGTTGTCGAGTTGGCACTAACTAACAACTCCTGGTCATTCTAAACACGTATGCCAAGTTTCAGCCAGATTTCTTGACCCAAGATTCTTACTCTGAGAGATACATAGAAAGTTGTGCAATTACATACTATACAGACGGCGCTAACATTTTACCTCTTTTGCCACATATTACCGCTATATAAGTCTGACGATTTTGAGTGTTCGTATATTGTTTGTTTACATCTATGCATAAGTGTTTTATTTCATGGGTGATATACAAGGGTTAAGAGGAAAACCAGGATTGTAGTGGGAATAACCTAACAGAGAGAACTCTATTCTTGGATATCAAGAATATAGTGTATATAGTGTAGCATGAAGAGGATATATTTGCTATCCAAATAATATTTTATTGTCATAAGAATTTAATAAATGTAGTTATTTTAACGGCTAGTTATTCTTCCGGTTTAAGAGTTTAATATGTTTGAATATATTTTGCTCTGACGAAGAAAATGTTATTCTTCTACATATATAAAGGGCAGTTCATTCATACTTAAAACAAGAAAACGCAATACTTGGACCATAAAAAAAATCATATTATTACTTTGAGAATTTTATATTTTGCTTGAACCAACGAAATGATCTTTCTGCGGATATAGAAACAGCTGATATTCTTCACTCAAAGATATTCGTGTTGTATATCGTGGTCACAGACACACATATACTCTTGCATACATACAGATATTTTCCAAACAATCATTGCAATCGATTGCATTTTATATGCTGACCATTATTCCATTATATTATCTAAGCATATTTCTATTACAGGCGGGAACAGAGATATTTTAATGAAAGTTAACAAGGCTCTCAGTTTTCTTATGGCCGGGCCTTAAAATATGTTGAACTAATGATCCAATAAAGGCGAGCGGAGAGTGCTGCTCGAAAAAGAGCAAAAGTTGAGTTAAAAACGCAATTTAGTGGTTGTGAAATAATTTTGAGGCGTACCTGGCCACTACCGGTTAATTACAGGGGGACCCAAAAACGATTTTCAATCACCAGACTGACAGTTCGTAACCCGAGGCCCCTAGATATAAATTACCGGCGATTTGGTGCCCTACGTTCACTCAAAAAACGTTCCAGATTATCGCAGATTATCTACAACCGTCGACCAATTTTTAGACAATGTATTAATTGCTTAGATAATATGCACAGAGAGAACTCTATTCTTGGATATCAAGAAAAATTATTCTTGCGTACATAGTGTAGCATGACGAGGATTTTTTTCTATACAAATAATATTTTATTCTAATAAGAATTTCAATATAGTTGTTTCAACGGCTAGTTATTCTTACGATTTAAGAATTTAATATATTTATGTCAAGTATATTTTTCTCTGACGACGAAAAAGTTATTCTTCAATGAAAAAGTAGACGTTTGTCTTACAACAACAAAAATATTTCGTTGGAAGAAAAATATATATGCTTCAATAAAAAAAAAAAACAGTTTCTTGACCCAAGATTCTTACTCTGAGAGATACATAGAAAGTTGTGCAATTACTTTACAGATGGCGCTAACAGTTTCTCGCTTCTTTACCGCTGTATAATTTTGATGATATTGAGTGTTGTAGTGGAAAAGCCTACACAAAGAAAAATTGTTCTTGCGTATATAGTGTAGCATGAAGAGGCTATTTTTGCTATTCAAATAATATTTTATTGTAATACGAATTTCAACATAAATGTAATTATTTCAACTGCTAGTTATTCTTCCGGTTTAAGAGTTTAGTATGTTTTTGTTGAGTTTTGCTCTGACAAAAGACGTTCGTTTTACAACAACAACAATATTTTGTTGGGTGAAAAATAAACATGCTTCAACGGACAAACAGTTTCCTGACCCAAAAGTAATTCCTTTCAAGCAGTTCCATCATACTTAAAACAAGAAAACGTAATACTTGGAAGTTGGAACACCAAGAAAATCATATTCTTACTCTTAGAATTATTTGTTTTACTTAAACCAACCAAATGATCTTTCTGCGGATATAGAGATATTCGTGTCGTATCGAATACATTTTTTCCTCTGTGTGTGTACAGTGAATATCAGATATTTCCTAATCTTCAAATTTCAGCATACCTAATTGACGTATCCATCTGCAAATAATGCTGAAGCAAGTCTCATCCAATAACACGTGAGATGTGGGTCATCTTGATCGGTAGGTGGCTTGTATATGATCCGATCTAGTTGCGTATGTGGAGTATAGGTTGCTCGTTTGGGCCGAGATGTGCGCGACCCCATGCCGTGGGGCAGATTGTTACAAATGGAACGCAGTGGGTGCCATGGGGCCCAGTAGCCCCAAGCTGGCCTATCACTCAGGGGCCCCTCGTAATGAATTGCTCAATTACACCGGTGCTTGCCACTGCGGCGAACTCATTAACTCCTATGAACGAGATCATACCGCACCTTCACGCTCTCATAGCGCAGCGCCCTTTCGATTATTTGAATATCACGCGATCCCCAATAATTCACTCCGCGATGCCTGCCGTGCATTTCGTAGCGTTCCACGGACTCTACATGCTTTATGGCCGTGGCATGTGTGTGTCGAATCCGCGAAGATTGGATTCTGGTACGGTACCAATTTGATACCGGAGCGTCCAGCTGAGAACCGTTCGTATCTTCGTCTCAACTGTAATAACGATTGTACAATGTTATTAATGCGAACGCATATGTATTAACCTGAATGACAAACAGTGAAATGACGATGAATTATTGCTATTCTTTTCTTGCTAAGCTATCGATAGTAAGTCAAGCAATAATAGTATATTATTATACAAGTTTTATAAGACGTCAAATTGGCGCACTCGTCGCTGACGCTCCTCGTGCCCCAAATGAACGAATGCGCCAACATGTCTTATAAAACGAGTGTAATATACTATTTTTTCTACTTTGCGTCATTAATTTTATAAAAATTTAGAAGTATATTAGGTAAAATTCCAATCTAGAGTATTTATGGGTGCAACCGTTGGTAACACTGTCATCTGTCACTTAAATTCAAATATCTGTGAAAAAGTAATTATTGATAATTATTATATACCATCATATACTAGTAGTACGAAACCTAGGATGCAACACGCATGTTTAAATATGTATAAAAATATACATACTTCGCAGTTTGTGCGATTCTAAAAAATCAGTTTGTGCTTACTTTTGTGGTTATGTGTATTTTCATTTGACATGCATTTGATATCAATGTCACCAATCTTAGAAAAAAGTGACTAAAAGCGGTGTTACAATTTGCTAATTGTAACACCGAAAACATTGTTGCAATGTGTGCATTGTGAATGCAAAGTAGAAAAAAATAATTATGATGACCAAACTAAAGAGACAGATTAAACATAATTTCACCGTAAATCGAGAATATAAAGAAAAGAGTTATGGTGATATGAATGGTTGGATGGAGGTCGTGACGCATTCTGGTCTCAATTGGGGGTTTCGAACTTCAACCAACAGATGTCGCACATTAGTGCCGAATAATTTATTCAAATTGGTTCTCTCTCGGAAGAGTCGAAAAGACCGCCATTCGGACACCGTGAATTACCAGGCTAATAATGGGACGCAAAGTCCGGTGGAACGGCCCTCTGCTCCCGTCGAGAGAACCCGATTCAAATGTAAATTTCCTCGAGTGCATAAAATAGCCATTCGATACTTAACATGTTTTCGAGTAAATAAACCCGAGTGAAAAAAAAAAATAATACGAACGAGTGAGGATATGTGGTGGCTTGTTATGATGTAAGTTTTCAATTTCAATATTTATATTATTTTGAGAGTTTGAGTTTGCCTCAAAACTGAGGAGTGTATTTTGCGCAATTTATTATAGTGTTCGATAACAAAATGTTTAACAGATTTTCATTCGTTGCCTTCAAGTGATTGTTTTCGTGTGACAAAGGCTATACAATTGTCACTCTCTAACACATTCATTAGAACCAATGAGACACATTTTGATTTAGAATTGCCGACCTGAATTCTTTCTAGTGACAATCTAGCCACTGGAAGCGGTAAATTTTACATGTATTTTCTTCGATATGCAACCAATTTTGACCAAACTGATACCAGCACATCTCGTACCAAATTTTAAACATGCATACAAATTTACAAATCAATTTGTTGAACGCTTAACACGTTATAAACGTACTGTGATCGTACCGTGTTATCGAAAATTTGTTTGCTGTTAAATGTGCGATTTTTGCCCGAATTCCACGGCAAAACGGTGTGTTATATCGTGAAATACTTCGTAATAGGTGATTTGTGCTGGGCCGAGTGGTGTTTCAAGTGACTTTGTACGGTTTTGTACAGGACGCTGGGTAACGCCGTTTTTTTTGCGTATGCATTTCTACAATAGTACTGTATGTGTTAGATATCGCTCGTTTTAGCGTTAATAATTGGACGACGATGAGATGGACGACGATGGTGATGTTCTCGTAAAGTGTGAGTGTACTGAGATGAAATTTACGAGTGTAGTGTTCAATGGAAGTGGTGTATGTGCATGGAAGAAAGACAATCACGTGGAGGAGGAGACCGAGATGGAGAGGCAGCTTGCAGGGATGAAGACATTGGGTGCAAGGTAGGTCCAAGAGACAACCTTCGGTGGAGGCGCAGAAAACACCATAAGGTAGGATTTAAGCAATTTCTATGGGCGCGGCGTCGTAGGTTTTTACTGTGGCTCTCAAAACAGAATTCTGTAGTGAGAGAATCAGTCAAAGTATGTATCCCACCCATAGACATCTTATTACTAGAATGCTATACGAATAGGATGCGCAGAAAATTTTTGCCCACAATTGAACACTCAATACCACTCAGTTGGTGTGGAGGAAGGCATGCATACTAAGTATTACCAGTGAACAACGTGAAAGGAAAGTGGGTATCTATTACTGACTGTTTCCTATTTTCTTGACACAACATAACCTATGAATGTAACAACCAAACGTAACCCCGTTAGGATTGCTTGTCAAATACGACATTTTATTTAAGACTCGTATAGAGCGGGTCAGATATACTGTTGTCTACTTTTTCTTACTACGCAGAACAGGAAAAGATCATAAAGATCAAATTTTATTTAACTGTAACTTAGAAAAAGACAAAACTGTTATTAATCAAATGTCAAGTTAACATAGTTTATTCTTTTAACGAACAAAATCCACTTGGTAGTCATATAATTTGAATTACAATATGTGTAGTTAAAGAAACCTGTGTATAAACCTTCACAGCCTTGGTTGGAGCCTCATACTCAGTGTAAAACCGTGTAAAACGATGTATATTTACCATAGATATTTACTTACTAATAAATATTTGATAAGTAGTCTAGAATAATAAACATTGAAAGTGCCGCCAATGTTTTCACGTAACGCGCATGCTTCACACCTCACCTGCGCGATGTCGTAAAGTGGTCACTTTTGTTATATGGTACTGGCATTCTAGGAATATGATTTCTGTGATCCCACCACGTAAAATACAACAGAACATTAAAAAGAAAAAGATAGATTTATGGTACAACGCATGTGTTGACAGAAATGATAATAGTTTTTAATCTGTTATTTGCTTGTTGAGGGATACACACAGACTGAATATCGTCACCAATTTCTCAGATTAAAGAGTGATAGTGATCATGATCACAGTGTGGTAATTGATTTGTAGTAAGTATTATTATGTTTATTATAGGTATTTATTAGTTACGATAGGTATATGTGTTTTAGATGGATGGCTAAGTTGTCTTCTAAATCAAGTAAGTGATTTTCCATGCTTTACATGAATTATACTCAATCTGTTACTAAATTTTTTTTGTTTTTAGAAATATACGATAAAAGCGGTCTGCATTTTACTGGTTACTCATTTTTCCCGAGAATGACGTGTTTTGGTTTTGGACAACTCACAATTGGCGACAGTGCCTGGTGGTTAAAGAGTGTTAAAAAGCATTTCGTGTGATATTTTTACAATAATTTAGGTGAATTCGATGTTTAAAGTCCCCTCCATCTCGGGAAAATGTTTGCATGTATGTATGCATTTGTGTATGTATCTATGTCTGTGAACCTACCCTATAACGGTATACAACGGATCGAGCTGAAATTTGGATCGTTCTTGGTGAAAATCTGACAAAGAAAAGTGGCAAATGTTACATCTATTTTCTCAGGGATTCAAGCAATTTTCACCAAATTGATACGCTTATCCTCCAGTGACTTTGAATATGTTTACCAACTTATAGGTCAATGAGGTCAAGCAAGGGTGTGAGAGTTATAAGTGTTTATACAAACAGCATGACAGTACCCGCAGCCTTAGCCGCTATGGTTGCAAATTGACAAATTTTGATGACCGTTAGAGACCACTGACATGACATGGCATTAAATGTTATTCAGTTGAGTGATATTAGGTTGTTGTCCATAGTGGGTGAAAATTGGGTGGGGGCCGGCACGGATTTTTTTAGTTACGTCGTCGTTTTATAATATGTAGATTGCAAGTGAGTTTCGGTAATTCCGCATCGTCAGAGTGCGATTGTTACCAAACAAAAGAAAATAATGGACTGAGACGCAGTGGCGCGCCATACGAGGGCCTGGGGAACCAGTAAAATTTATTGATGTATTCATAAAAGTTTATGATTTTTTCGACCGGCAGTCGGATATTTATGTTAATAACGCACATTTACGGGAAGGTGCGCGCGGTGTCCAGCGGTGTCCATAGTCATAATTTTTTCGGCACCGCTTTGCCCGCCAGTGACATAAAGGTGAGTTATGATCGAATGTCCAGCGGTCCCCACAAAAGGGGTCCCAAATCGACGTAACACCGGGGTGTCTTGGGGGGCGTACCCCATCCCATTTACGAAAAAATGAATTCTACCTTCTTTTTTAAACGTGAAAAAGGTTCTGAACTCATTAAGTTCTGTGGTTTCTCAATGCTTGTCACCGGTTCACGAAACGGTAGAAGATGAAACGACGCAGGCCAACCCCGAAAAATTGCCAACATTAATTTTTAACTGCGCCGTGCCGATTGTTTTTGCCAGCGAAGTCGGCTTCTGTTACCTACCCGAAAACCTCGCACAGAATTGGATCGTTTGTCAAGTCAAGTGTCTGGTAATCGAGTTCCTGTGCTAATTTTCCTTTGTTCGACCTCCGAGTCGATATCATGCCGATCCCAGAGCTAATATTTTTCTTTGGAACGACAGGACACATCGTTAGATCTACTCTGTCTCGTTTTAATTTGTTTTAGAACCGCCTTATTGGCCAGTTACAGTCAATAGTCAGGGTATTAAATATTGTACATCTTCATTTAATATTTTCTTTCATCAAAGAATTAAGTAATTTACTTTTCTTTTTTTTCAGAAGAGATTAAACTGACTCAGTAATGCATACGTTAAACATAATATATTTACTAATATTGATCACTATTGAAGAAAATGTTAAATCAACTTAACCGAGTCTATAACCGTCAGACACCTGTCCAGGTGTTCCAACAAAGATATAGATCACAACGAAACGAGTCTCTCAGCACATCTGCGAAGAGTGCAGGATTCGAGCTCATTTAAATTCAACCCTTCAGCAATAACCACCAATAATAACAGGATCGCTTGATCTAAATATCAAGCTTAAGTAAGTGCGCGGTCGCTAATAATAGACAATTAAAAGTGGCCAGCAACCCTGCAATTATTCCATTAGAGATTTAATTGCTATGCCATTACGGACGCCACTGATTTGTGGACTTGACTTCGGGTGATACGGGTATAATGTCTATATTTTAATGGCGTATTTGGTAAGCTAAGGCTCGGAGCGACTTAATAAATTATTGTAATTGTTGTTTAGTGTCAATCTTTGAATATAGCTTGCAGCTATTTGTGGTTTTAAAATCACTTATTTCTATTAATGTGTCTATCAGATTATCATTATCGCTATGAGTCTGACAGAATGTAGTTGCAAATTGACAAATTTTTATAAACGTCAGTGACCACTGAATTGAAATTGAACAATCATAATTTGTAGTCTTAAAGGTAGTTTTGACGGTGGTCTATGCCACCCTGTAAGAAATACTTTAGTCTTTTAGTGAAAGGATTTAATATAAAATCTCTTCTTTTCATACATAATGATAATTATTTTGAAGCGTCGGCACCGTCGCGTCGGCACCGTTGATTCCTCTTGATAATTGAATCATTCTTTGAATATTCCCCGGCAACCTAATCGCTTATTAAAGCAATAATGCGGCGAACATGTGTTCCGACTGACGGTAAGTAATCCGACAGTTTTACGTGTTTGTCTAGCGCCGCTAATAGCCGAGACACCTTACACGGTCAATAATTCACCGGCTTTGTGTCGACAAAATTGATATTTTAATCGGCTGACATTTTTCCCCGTCTTCACACGCACAAAGGACAGTCAACGCTTGCTGTAGTCAACGTTTCGCCCTTAAGCCGCCTCGTGTCTCCACGAATAAAAACCGACGCGAGATTACGATCTCATTTGAGGCAACTCCGAGGACAAAGCCGTGTTGTAACAGGTGTTACACGGTTTCACCAGAAATGTGTCAGGGGCTATTCTGTAAGTGCGGCTCCCGATTTCGGCCTTTTCCCATAATAAATATGCAACGGATTCGGGGCCCTTAAAGAAGAATTTATTAAAAATCGTTTAATGGTTCGAATGGTTAGGTATCTTATGTAAACAAAGAGAAACAAGGTGCATCATAACCTTGTTTTCTCTTTGTTTACACTTACTAAAACTGAAAGGTAATAATGATCGCCAACATATCACACTGTCCATAACCATTGATTAATATAAACATATATTTTTCGATCACACTGTACATATATAGAGATACACTACCAATGTTTCTTCTCGTGTGGAAGCAAGGAGTAATGCACTGTTGCTATATATTTCCCATTATACGCTGGAACGGAGTCTGCTAAGTGATTTATATCGGTACGTGAGGCGGCTGGCCTCACCATCGGGGGTGGTGATGAAGAAGGAGAAGAGGGCCGCTGGGCAACGCTGCCGTAGATGTTGCCCTGGCGAGGTTAAAGACGCTGGCGACACCTACAGGGCGCCGCGGGACGTCCGACTCTTAAGCGGATTCTGGCACTTTAAACTACTCAACAACTTTAGGGTGTTTTATATACACTATATAGGTTGGACGCGATGCTAATCGTAAATATCCACGTGCATATCTAATTACGGTAGTAAACAATTCGTGTTGTTTCTTTTTTTTGTAGCGACAAGCGTTTAGCTGAATGGTTTCCTCCGACAGTGAACATATATAAAACATTATGAGAAGTATAAATGATTATATGGTCCCCACTAAAAACGCTTGTAATAGTCACAAAGTATTTAATGCACGTTGGATTTGAGTCTTTTAGTTATTTTTCTGATTTATTTTCCTGAAATTGTCCAATATTATATATTATTATCGTCAAAGTAAAGAAGTTTCAAGCGTAATGTCTATAATAGAAATGTTTTTGTACTGCCAAACGTCAGTAGTCAAACGTCAGTAGTCAAACGTCAGTACATAGAGGAGTCGGGATCAATTTTGAACTATGTATATTAATAATTGTTTGAAAATCGCATACAAATCGTTGTATTTGCCCAAAATGTTCTTAGAAACTGTTCAAAACTGCCCCAACATGATAGATAGATAGATAGATAGACAGATTGATTATTTATTTCCAGAAAAAGTACAATATACAACACAAAATATCTGGGGTAGCTTTACCCTACTTTCCGACTACATCGTTGGCACAATGAAGTGTCTAAACACTTTTGCAATTATTCAATTTTGTAAAGCCACAGCCTCACCGGATCCTACCTAATGTCGGTTGCTATGACATAATAACATATTTTGCCATACTGACATCTAATATATCATGTCAGTGGCACTGACGTTTGTCAAAATCTGACAATTTGCAATACAGCGACGAAGGCGCTGTGGATTCTGTCAAATTATTCAAATTATTCTATTATCCTTATAATTTGACTCCTACAAGCAGACGCAGAAAGGCAACAGCGTTTGTATTTCAGAAGGAAAAACCATGTTGACAAAAAACTATAAAATCATTATAAAACACATTTCATATGTTATTTATTACTTTATTTTATTTTATGCTATGTAACATTTAAAGAAACGTCAGCTCATTCATATAACAGGAAGTTGATCAATGTTGTCCGTAACTTTATCGTTTGAATCCTTTGATGTGTCAGTTATTAGTTATTATTAATTGAATCACCTGTAAATCCTTACTGCCCTGTCTAAACCAAAGTAACGATAAGCTGGAAATTTTTAAACATTATAGCTTATTATAGATGTTTCAAACCAAGGAGAGCACAGTTGTGTATGCAACCAAATATACGCGGGTCAATTATATACCATACACTGGGTATAATTGGTTGCATATGTCACTGTGCTCTACTTAATTTAAAACTACTCTAACAGATTATTAATAGAGTGTTTAAAACTACTTCCCTCTCTCTCTCTCTCTCTCTCTCTCTCTCTCTCTCTCCCTTAAATAAATGAAAAAATAAGAATGGTTCGAATCAGTTCTTATTGTCATCATCAATAACATCAAACCATTTCTATCACCGTCAATATTGGTAATATTCAAAGAGTCATCCCATGTAGGATTAGAGAACAAACGATTTGAGACAGGGCTACACTTCTCGGGAATGGAAACAAGTGAAAAAACAAAAGAAATGACGTCGACTGGTCTGGAGGAGGCTAGTCTGAGGACAGCATCCGCGTAGTTGCGGCGCGCATGTTGTTGTTGAGCGCATTCATGTATGAAATATAGTCCCGGCCGTAATGTATAGACATATAAATGACCGAGCGTTATTTTTTAAGGAAATGTAGATCTTATCTGGGAAAAATCGATGATCGAAAATATGAATTCTTTTATAAGGTAGCGGGCTGGCGCGCGGTTGGTGCCCCAGAGGGGGGCAACGAGCCCCCATGTCATTTCGCTCCCTACTTCATCATCGCCCGCTACCCGGTGCCTTGCTGATGCGCCCAGGACCACGCATCCAGCAACGATGAAACGGTGGAATGTGATTTTTGAATTATGTCCACGGTACGGTTTTAAAAAGCCATTACTGCACACTGTTGCCCGTCTGCTTGTTGCCTTTTTTTATACCGATCTTTTTAGAATGCATAACAAATGCGTCGTTATTGATATATTCAATAACAAACCAGAAATTACTTTAGTATAAAGTTTATGAAATAAGTTGTGGAGAGTGATTTTAGACTTGCTACTGTTTGTAATATGCTATAAAATCTTTGATAGACTTACTCTAAGCGATATCTTTTAATCGTTAGCTTCGAAATAATTTATGACATTTAGATTGCCGTTATTGTCAGTACAGGTGGATAATCCCCCAACCGGTAATATCTTATTCTGGACGTGGACGCGAGGTTGGCCCTCGTGTGGACCCCTTGCATCGTGTGGGAATGGCCCAGGACAACGTCGGACAAGGGACAGCGGTTTGAGATGCCCCCACAAAGGACACAAAAGAACTACTTTGTAAAAGGTGACATATCTAATGAAACGTACATTATTTATGGACTCACTAATAGTTTTTTAGCTTTCTTCCAGTGCTGCGGGACGTCTGGACGCGATTGAGGCGCGGGTCGGGCTCGATCCGACGACACAATGCCGCGGTGGAAAAACGCAACAACACCCGCCATTGTCCCGCACAATATTATATTATTTAATAATTTTTTACGGACAAACCGCGTGCGTGTGAATACGGGAACCTGACGTTTTGCCCTTATTTATAAGCGGCGGTAAATCATTTTCAGTCGCGCGACTCATTTTAAGCTTGGGAACCTTTTTGCCCAAGTCTATATTATCATCCACATCAATGGCGCAACAGGATTTGCGAAAATACGTTTTAAATTGCGTTTCATTGGTCTGCTATCGTCTTTATGTCCTCTTTGTGTGCAATTTTTAGCGATTGTCTTAGTGTTGTATTATTTCTTTAAATTAAAGAACACGGAAAAATGATTTTCCGTGTTCCTTTTTGATTTAGCACGACGATTCTACTTTGGTCTTTAAAACTAAGTAGATATAAACTTAACCAATGTCCTTAATAACTATTTTAAAAATTCTCACTTCCATACTACAACAACCTTGAATAACGCTAAAGGGGTTTTAAAACGGAAAAATCACAAAAATTATTTTCTTTCACAGATTTCCAAGTTTGAACTACTGGAAATTGCGAAATATAATGTCCCAATGTTCCTGACAATAAAATTGTAAATGAAGTGACTTTTGTAATTATGTTGGAGGTTAGAATTAATGGAGTAAAATGTTTGAAGAACTGCCGTTTTGCTAGGTGTTACTATTAAATGTCATATATTGAAAGATTTTTAAATAGAAATTCCTTGGATTCGTTTTAGCGTTAACTGACATTCATGACAAAAGAATTGGCTGTTTTTATGACCTTACACACCTGTTGAAAGTATAAGAACTGTTCTTCATACAAAAATTCGAATTCCGTCTGTCACAGTATGTAAACAAGGTCAAACATAACCTAACACGCTCGGATACGTTCGAGATTTCAGGAATTTTATTATTATTTAGCAGCATGAGCTCCCTAACGATTGAGTTTTCAATAATAATTATCTTTTCAGCGATGAATTACTACAGACGTACAAATCTGCTTTATTCAATTCCTATATCAAAACACATTTCATAAATGCTTTCCAATCTCCCAAATACTCTCCGCCCATGATTGGTAAAATGCTCTACTACGCATCCTAATGCGGTGTAACTTCACCGTACACATTTAAGTTTAAATCAACTCTATCACTTTCATTCACGCCAAGAAAATATGGGACAGAAAGACGAATTCACTGTTCCAATTCTAGAATATGATGGATCTTGATCACATAAGCACCTCTCAATCGAATTACTATTGATTACTGTAATTAAAAATCCTGCGAGACTTCAAGACACACAATTATCTCTTTTCGATACTAAGCACCGCTTTCAACTGCTTATATCACGCCTTGAAACGTCTCGAGTACGTACATTCCATTAGTTTATTGATGCAAATTGCAGTGTACAATATTGGTCCAAGGCATATCATTAAGCCATCATATTTGTTACGCAAATTTACGCTGAATTGTCTCTAATATTCTGTTGATGATATTTAGGTTAATATACTTGAATGACTCGACATATGAAATCTTAAAGAAACTTTATCAGTTAGAATCAGTTTGGTCAAAATCGGTTAAATCCCTGAGAAATGCAAGTAAAATTTGCTATTTTCCTGATAAGAGATTGTCACCAGAAATAGGCCAGTTCATCTTCTGGTAATTCAAAACAGGTACACCAAGTTTTAGCCTGATCTGTTATACAGTTTGGGAGCAATCGTGTTCACATCCATGCATACATACCTATAGACAATAAATTCAGGATTTTTTATTGATTACAATACATTTCTTCTAGGGAACCAAACAGTGAAGCAATAAAAGCGATGGAAAACGTCTAAATTAATTTTATATTGTGTGCAAATAACATAATGGTAGTAGACAGATGTAAATCTAATATTAGTCAAGTCATGAAAGGTAGGATTTCGGAAATTATCATCTCAAGGGGGTGCCAATTTTCAATTATAACCTAAAAGCCACCCCCGGCCGGGCCTAGGGGCGGACGCCATATCTCCTTAGGTCTAACAAATGATCGCCTAACATGACTATTGTTTTTGCGTTAACTATATTAATAGTGGTAATGGTAATTGATGACCTCTAGTAGCTGGTGCGGTGTCGGACCGGCCACCCGTAGTTCTTATTACCCTGACGGCAGGTGGCGTTGCACCGACCCAGAAATATATATCTGTTCGTGTATATTGCACTCTATATTGCTATCTCTTCTGTGCAAGGAAAGGAGTAATGCACCATTGTCATATAGAACCTGATTCATGTTCGTTAGCCCAGCACGATAATATTGTTTATTAGAACAGATAGAAGATGTTTTGTTTACGCCATAAATTTCTTGTTTTATTAAACTATATTCTTCGTGACAAAAATAAGTAATTTCTTTAAATGAGTTCTTGATCCACAATATGTTTAAAGAAGAACGAAATTTTATCCCTTTTCTCACTATCGGTGATCAACTTCAGCTTCCAAGCTTTATCAATGGAGGTCTCCACCTCCAGTGCATCAAAATCAAGGCTATGCTTGGAGTCAATTGATGATATAACCATGGCTTCCAGTCCCTTGACAAAAATATACATACCAGTTCTCTTCAAACTGTTCTTTACCATATCAATGCTAATCATATCTTCCGGTGAATCAAGCTGTCTCAGTAAACTAACAACGGAGCTATGATACTCCGTTATAAGGTCATCCCAATGCTCTAAAAGGACCTCTTGGTCAACAGAGGTGCATAAGAAAAATCCAAGATCAGTTGGTACTGAGCCACATCTACAATTTTGATAATCGATGATTTTCATATCAAATTGTTCTTCTGATTGCTTAATCAGGAAATTTGGACTCCAGCAGTCACCATGGACAAGGCCATAGAAATCGTCTTTTTCTTCATAAACATTTATAACTGCTCCAAACAAATCCATGTTCATCAAATAATCAAGTTTGTCCAAGTATTTACTAGGTAATGTGTCAGTGATGATGTCTTGTAATATAATGGTCATTTTCAGGATCATTGGGGTGTACCAACTTCTGTATTTTTCAACGAAGTATGTTTCTTGAGCGTGGTTACAGAAGTCTTCAAATTCTTTAGGATGTTGTTCTCTAAATGCCAGGGATAGAGCATGAAATCTAGCTAATTCTCTGATTATTTTTGTTGCTGTTTCAAAATCCAACGACCTGTTCGTAGGCGATGACTTAAATCCTTCGTGATTAACATCTTCAAGTACTATAAAATCATTACGTGTGTCAAAATGGGTCATTGCGCATTTTAGTACGCTAGTCACAGGATTCTGAACCCCCTTGCGGGTTTGGAAGGCTTCCAGTAGAGGCCACACTTTTTCATAGAACCCTACCTCATTCCTGAAAAAATCTACCGCTCTAAAAGTTCTTCTTCTTGCAAAATTTCTGGGTAAACCCTTTCCTACATAATGACTTATATAGTTCTGGCCATGTTCCTCTGCCTCTATACTGAATTTGGTCAATATGCTGATGTATGTATCGCCTTTCTTTGGGGTTCTTCCGCATATTATGCTTGTGATTGTGGGATTATTCAAACATAGCCTCTGTGAGACAATTTTTCTCAAGATGTTGTTACTGATCAGATCTGATAGGTGCTTCTTGAGTTGATCAATCTGTTTTGATCGACGGGAAACAGAAGGACTTGGGATGTGATTGAAATTCTCTGTGTAACCCATTTTAGATTCTGACAGTTCCAACATTTGAGAACTGACATTTGGTTGCGCAGTTTTTTCCCAAATGACGTACCACTGAAAATAACAGAAGAAATATTGAAAAGAATATTACCAGAGTAACAAGAAAGTGGTGTTAAGCACAATGAAGTGTCTGAACCAAGTCTGAACACTTTTGCAATTATTTAATTTAGTAAAGCCAGAGCCATATCTGGACGCTACGTAACATCAGTTGCTATGACAGAATTACATTTGTCATCTTGACAATTTAGTCAATGTCAGTGGCATTGGCGTTTGTCAAAATCTGACAATTTGCAATTAAGCGACGAAGGCTGGGGATTCTGTCAAACTGCTGCTATAAAATCTAATAGCTCCTAAACCGTTCATGCTACTGATCTGCAAATTTGTATACATATTTAAAGTCACTGGATGGTGAGCTGATATCAGTTTGGCCAAAACTGGATAAATTCCTAAGAAGACGCTTGTAACATTTGTCACTTCCGGTTGTCAGATTGTCACTAAAAACAATCCAGTTCGTCCCCCGGTAATTCTAAATATGTATACTAAATTTCAACCCGATCCGTTGTTCCGTTTGGGCGCAATCGTGTCCACGGATATACCTACATACATACACACATACACACACACACACACATACATTTTCCAGAAATCATTGTAATCGATTCAGGGGACCCCAAAACGGATATTTCCGCTAAAATCCCGAATTCTTTTTTCCGTCGATTACAATACTTTCCTTCTAGAGTAGGTACTAGTCGGAGAGTAAAAATGCAATTCATAAAATACGTAGTCATATACATTACAAAGTAACGTTTCCATTTAGGCAGTAATAACGTAGCTCGTAAAGCAATTTCGCTTGATTGTGTTTTATTAAAACGGCCCATCAGTTCTCGGTTAGTTTCCAGTTTATTCGCTAGGCGGCGATGCTAATTCTTCCACTACACAAACTATCAGTTCCCATTGTTGCGTAACAAGATATGAATTTATAGCAATGCGTTTCCAGTACCCACACAACGAGACAACGTTGTCTCGACTTCTCTCCTTCTCTCTCTCCATAGTATCTCCCTTCTCTCTCTCTGAACCGCGGCGGCGTAAATTTATAATAATGTCCCTGGATTCCGTGGTTCGTAAACAGTCGATTGTCAACGCCGCTCATCATCGCGGGGTGCCGTGGCTTGTTCACAAAAATCGACGCTCAACTGTTGACTGGTCTCTCGGGCCGTATACTTTCAAAGTATCCAGTTCGCGAACGTATATGTTTAGAAGCTCAATTAACCGAGAACGTATGCGCTTGACGATCGAATACTTTGAAAATAAAGATCCCGGCTTATTGCTCTTGCTGGCAAACGAGAGAAGAGGTCGTGACGGTCGCATTATTCGTCTGTGGCGTGGTACTCTTCCATTCCCGAAGACAAAAGATTGATGTGTCCTCCTTTAAGTGTCGATTTTTACATGACTTGGTTCCTTTTCGTCGAGGATTTGCGGCGCACGAAATTATTGTGCTGTCAGTTTGCGACGATTTGAATAGCAAGTGTGACGCTTGACACGGCAGTTCCGTTGGGCTTTCCAATGAATCCCACACAAATTTTTCGTTGTTAGTTTTTTCTTACGATATATTGTGTCGTTTTGCTTACTGATCAATCATTGAACCTAGAAAATACCTATATATAGTGGTAAATTTTACATTTCAATCATGACCAGTTTTTTTTCAGCAGGTTTATCTTTCGGCACAATCTTGGAAAAGTTAAGTCATTAAAACAAGAAAACGTAATACTTGGAACATCAAGAATATCATATTGTTACTCTAACTGACTATCTATAAGGAATTCTCTTCCTAATTTTACTGCGCTATATAAACGTCCACTTGTACCAACATTTCCACAAACTCCAAAACTCAACACGTCCATAATAAACGTATTATTTAATGGCAAATCACGAAACCGCTATAATGCAAGCATCCGCGTAATTTATAGCGCAGATAATATAGTTTAACAACGACACATAGGAGTGGTGCGCATGCAGGCCGTAAACCGTCTCCCCACATCGTTTGTGATCATTGTCGTCGCCCTTTCTCGTCTGAATAGGTGTAAATCTATTACTGGTTTACGTTAAGCCCAAGCGTTAAACTGTCCTGACCTCTAAACCGTACTAAAACCATTTTATTAGAAGCCAAAGCGGAGAAAGACGACACGCGAGTGCTGCGAGTCATGGGCGCCGCTAGAAAATTTTTAGAGGGTATAGCAAGAAAATAGTTGTGGTCATTTAATGTTGTGATAATTATCTTGGGGAAAGGCACGAGCGCCACTGATAATATTGGAAATGGGTTGACTTTGATCTTTGTTTTTGCTATTATTATGCTAATAGTATACTTTGTACTGAACAGTCTGTACAAGTATACAGTATACTGTGTTTGTACACGTGTACAGTATACTGTACTTACCATTACCTAAATTTACATTAAAATCGTGTTGTCAGGTTTGTATGTTGATGCATCGTTGATGTCTTCATAAGAAATTACCGTTTTTTATTACGTTGATTGGATTTTTTTCGAAAATGTTTTCTTTTCGAAGAAATGATGTTATTTTCAATACTGGAGTTATGTTTTCTAAACAGTATATAAAATAATGGTGCCTTAAAAAGAAATGATCATATTTAGATTGGAGACTTCCGCGGTCCAAAGCCTTACTTACTATTTGAAACCAAGAAATAATGTTTTCTTTTAGGTTATCACTAGGTAACTGTAGGTTGCTGTACTATGCATGCTATCACTAACTATATCAAATCAGTCCACTCAAGTAGGTACTATAGTCATTAACCATATATTCAAACAATGTTGTTCTTAACTTTTATCTTCGATATTTCAGGTATTAGCAAAAATAGGATAATTTAAGAAAATTGTTATCAAGCAGCCAGAACGTATCATCGCCCAAAATGTTTGATCTCTGTTAAACCTGTTACACCCTGTATGTATATTAAGTTGTGTAATATCAAAAGTATTCGTGTCCTCTGTCGTTCTAAAAAACATAGAGCACAATGTCTGTTACAATATTATGTCACATTATTACCTACCAACATAATATTCTGTCGCATTAAACATGCTGTAATATCTTAGGTATTATACCTACCAGTAAATTGCTGATTGTAAAAAGGTATTCGGTACAATATTGGATATGACTTTATCATGATTTCTTAACGAAATCCTGAAGTTAAATCATTAAAGCTACAGGTCAAACCCTTCTGTAGCTATATTTAAGTTCCAATCATATGTCACTGGTCACGAGGATTGTCAACATTTGCCAATTTTCAACCAGCGACTAGGGCTGCTGTCGGACTGCTTATATTTATGCTTATAGCGCCTGAGCCGTTCATCTTATTGATTTTTGTATTGTTGGATTGAAAGTAAATTTTACTTTGCAATAGTGCTTGTATTTTTGGTGCGTTCCTATTGGTAGGTACGGAAACAGCTTGAATATTAAATACTACTTTGCCTACTACTACTTCATGCATAAATTATGAATTAATCTAGAGAAATTATCTAGAGATTGGCAGTAATATAGGTACCTACTAAGCAGCATACGAAAACAAACCAATTTAAAATGAGAATAAATTATTTAATTTCATCTACTTCAAGCTGCAAACTTGACTGTTGTGTGCATTTATAATTGTGTTATTAATCACATATATTAAAACAAGTCTAATAATAATAAAGCATTTCCCTCCTCTTTTGCACTAATGTCACTTAATTAAAGTTAGTTAGTTCTTTTTCCATATAACAAATTTTGTAAGAGCAGCCACAAATAGTTGACTAAAACATCACAAATTTTGAAAATTAATATCATCAGTTACGTTTTTGGTTTTGGTGTATTTGTGTGTTTCACGTGTGTAACGGCGCTCGTGTCTGCGAGTCACTCTCCCAACCGAAAGGGTTGTTAATATATACCCGTTTTAACACTCGATATCTCCCATCGTACCTCTGCATAGGTACCACTCGAGATGGCGCGAGCAGCGATCCGTAGGAGCCGAGTCGGCCGCAAGCCAACTAATCCGCTTAGTCGCCTCTACGCTGTTTCAGCGTTCGTTTGCCCGAGACGAGACAACGACGTGACGTCAAGCGACGAACCCGCGCTCCGATCTCTCCCGCAAGTGCTACGGAGGTGTTATATGGAATGTTGCCCGAATGTTTTTCGGTGAAATTTAAGGCCAAGATAGCAGCAGCGACCTGTCAGACGCCACCTCCGTTGATGCTGTAAGTGATAAAATGCAAACTTCTTCAGAGAACACCACGGTGACTCAGTGCGAGAAAGAGATGTCGCCGAAATCACAAGAGACCCAACTGAATATAGCCACAGCCATGTTGCAAGAGAACTTCCTGCAGAGGTCTATACAGAGTGTTGCGTTGAGTTTGCAGAACGCCATGATGAACTCGCTGCAACAAGCCGCGTTGTTACCGGCGAATTCAGCTGCGGCAGCTGCTCTCAATTTACAAGCTTTAGAATCTTATCTAACCTTACAAAGACTGACAACTGTGACCAACGTCAACACGACTAATCAACGCATCGATATCTTGAAAATCGCGGCGAATACAGCGAAGATCACAGAGGAAACCACGAACGATGACGTCCAAACTAACCTCACCGAAGACGTTGATCTTGCAGAAGAAGTAGAGGAAGATTTAGCATTGTTGGAGAACGACGAATTCCCTGTTTCTTCGTCACCAGTTGACACTTCCTATCCCAGTTTGATAATGAACTCTATCTATCAAAGTTCCTCGTCGACGACATCAGTGACAACGTCAACAGCGACATCTACCACACCTACAACCACCCGACAGAAAGGTAGCTCGCGGCCGAAGAAGCAATTCATCTGTAAATTCTGCAATAGGCAATTCACGAAGAGTTATAATTTGCTTATCCACGAAAGGACGCACACAGATGAGCGGCCTTACAGCTGCGACATCTGCGGGAAAGCATTCAGGCGACAGGATCATCTCAGAGATCACAGGTAATTAATTGTTGACGTTTTATTTGATGATTTTATGCTAGACTAAGCGCGGCTTCAGAACATCGCATCGGTTACCGACTTTGCCATGATTGCAACCTCTTTGCTATCGTTTATTTGTTTGTTTTTTATATGTGGAGCGGTGTGGGTGAGATAAATTTGCATACGAAATAGGCGCGTTGCGGTCTGCAAGGTTGTTTGTTCGATTCTTGTGAAATCGCGTTAATTGTTGCCATGGCAATTTAACATCTGACGGATCGATGTCGTTTGTTTACAAACATGGTAGGGCTTGACAGAGGGTCATACCTAGATGGCGTGCTTAGTCCTTGATTTCAATTTGAAATGAGAAATGAATAATAATATAAGTATTAATAAACATTTGGATGTGGAACAAGATTTAGAATTTTTATTTGAATTTTATTTATTTATTTACTTGGATATTAGTGACAAATGGTACTTCTACACATTTTTACCACTGCTGATGTTGAATCCTTTATCAGCGACGTTCAGAGCCATCTAGTAGTCAATAGTAGCATTGAACGCGTTTTGTATGTATTCGTAAAAGATATAAATATAAGTTATTTTGTTTTTGGTATTATTTTAATTTTCTCTTATATTTTGGAAATTGCCAAACAATTTATACAAGTTTTTTTTGAGTTTGCTATTGTTTCTTTTTGTTGCGATAGATACTTATATTCTGTAAAAGTTCCAGTATACTACCTGTGTATCCTGCCTTTTGAGCACTGTACTTCTGCATTGGATTTACTTAACGTGTGTTTAATTTAAAATATGTTGTAGTTTATAATGACCATTTTTACTACTATTTTAAATTTGTTGAGGGTTGAGTATAGTGTATTTATCAACCATAAGTCGTTCAAGAACTTTTGATAGAACTACGAGAATATTTAAAGAACTGTCGAGAATACTCAATTAAATTTAGGCTTTGTTTTGTTTTACAGTGATATACAGAATAGTAATAAAAAAAATTCTAACAGATGAAGGCTTAATGTGACATTTTATGCCCTGAGCAATAAGGATTGCATACCGGTTACTTATTTACATATTACTATAATAAACATCCATATTTGATATGATTATATTATTATTATAAATTTGTATTTTAATATTAAAAAGTCAATATTAAAGAACAAAAGTGTTAAGTATGACATATGGTTTCTTAAGATTTTTATCCATCCACTCCAAATACGCAAACAACATTTTAATATTAATCATATCAGTGTTTGACATTCAGAATAAAAATTAAGTATGTACAGTCAACGCTAAATGTAAACACCACATTTTAGTGGTGTAATTTAGGCTTTTCATCATAGTCATTCGTAGCAGTCTAACTTGACAGTTTATTGTCAAATAAATTTTAAAAATACTGCTACTGGCCAAAACCAAACTTACAGGAATGAATTTCATTAAAAAATACTATGACAACAAAATAGCGTTCACATGTGGGTTGCGTTGACTGCACATATGAAGATCAGGAAACCATTTTATTACAGTGTGAAAAAGTGAACTAATTTCAGAACTAGTTACATAGCCACATATCAAAATACCCTACGAATATCATTTGTAAGTATTTTTAATGTGTTTCTGGAAAACGTTTTGTATAATACAGACGCTATTTTATTAGATATTTCGTCCCATTAATCATCTTCCTGTGGATAGCAATAAAACATCACCGACAAATGTTACTAGTGTTGCTAAACTACTTTCTACGCTGCAGAAAATAGCTTATTTCTTGCCGTTCATATACGAGTACATAAAAGTGAAGATGCACTTTTCATTGTGTAGAAAACATCTAGGGATGGCATCTACTCATCTACTCCTGTCTACCTTGTTGATATATTGAAGCTTCTAAATCTTCTACAGTTTTTGAATGTCGAGAGACCATGGTTACTCTGGATTACAACCGAATGTCAGTAACAAAATGCTTCTATGAACGCTCTTGCTAGTTGGAAAGTCTAGGTCTGCGTTATGTCGATTGTATGTACAATACATCTCTTAGAATCAGTTGTGATGTGCTTAGTTCTTATAAAGGCGAGAATCTAATGACACACTACAGCCTTACAGTGATTTATTACCCATATAATCAATCAAATTTAATTTTTGCACTAATGACTAATATGTATAAAATTACGTTGCGTTGTGGGGAAACGTAACATTTATAAAAGCAAACACTCGTAGCAGTACAATGAAGCCGCCATGTTTGATGTGAGTATACGTTCTCAAGCATCAACATTTCCTCCAAGTGAACAAAAGTATCAGAAAGTAAATAGGGTTTATCTCGCTTCCATAGAACCGGGACACAAACGTCTCTCTGAATGTTATCTCTTGTTTGCGCCTTCTTAACTGACACACCACGTGCATACGATCAACAAAGCCTACCACCATTTTTGCCTGTGGACTTCAATGACAATCCAGTTTGCATTGGAGAGACGACCGTGGTCGATGCCAACAAGCGGCATGGAGAAACTATCGCCATATTGGGCGAATTATCATACAATGGATGACATTTTAACGAAAAATCCTAATTGCAAGTTTCACGATATAGCTAGTTTAGCGCACAGCTGTGGCAGTATAATTGGTTATGTAATGTAATTATTTTATATGAAGGATGTTTCTATGTTATATAGCAAAAAATTGAAGTCAACTGAGGGCAAAATCTGTGTTTTATTTATTCATACTGCAGCGTAAGAATTATAGATGACGTATGTTCAAACACGGATGTATGCTGTAAAGTTAAAGAGAACTGTGACTGTAAATTATATCCATGCATTGCTAATGAATATATTGTCATATCAATCATCCACCCTCAGCATGACTTGTGAGAACTAGAAGTTGGCGAAAGCCTGAACCCACGCTAGCTAAACACCATCTCTTAGTGACCATTTGTTTTCAATGCGTGGTATATGGTGGAACTAGAAGAAATAATACCCTGTGGA
Source organism: Aphodius granarius (assembly GCA_963971325.1). NCBI lineage: Eukaryota > Metazoa > Arthropoda > Insecta > Coleoptera > Scarabaeidae > Aphodius > Aphodius granarius. The sequence goes on along the minus strand of OZ020227.1, from coordinate 11,934,303 downwards.
AATAAACAAATACAATTTGATAAAGTTACAAAAAGAAACACAAACAATATCAAAATTTGGTGCAACTACAATTTTAACAGTCAGTTTAAGTTCCATTGTAATTTAAATGAGGTAAAAATGATGAATAGTATAGTAAGTCTCAGTATGGATCGCGCCGAAGCGTTCTTTTCTTTGCCGTCGGAAAATGTTCGGGCCCGGTACTTCGCTCGCGCCGGCCGCCATCTGAATTTAAAAGAGGCTCGCGCGCCGCGGCCGCCAGATTTGATTTTACGGCTTGGCGAGCACGCGCTCGCAATTTTTAAGCCGCAACTTTGGTACGCATACCGAATTGATTCGATGGAATGTTTCTGAGAGTTCTCGTGCCCCTGCATAACAGATTCCATGTATTTATTGCAGGCACCTAAAGCGCAATATTTTAAGCAACGTGTGCAAGTGCGCCGCAGTTTTATGGGCTGCAGAGTGTTTGTTGTGCAAATCGAGCCGGTGCATGTGAAAGAAACGATTTTTATCGATTGTTTTTCGAATGAAAAATAACCTGGATGCCGGGAACACAAAAGGACGGAGCCGATAATATGCCAGGATTGTAGATATCTCGATAATACGGAATGAATGTATTGGTGACAAGCGAAAAAGTGTAATTCTTTGAATTGAAACACTCGAACCAATATGGTCGTAACCTTCCTTAAAACTGTCAAAACGGCAAAATTTGTTATTAATAAATAACGAATTATCTAAAACAGTTGATGGGCTATAAACCATACCTTCCTAAACAAATATCGTTAAAACACTCCTATCCCGTTCGCATTATGGGATGGGCGTGATTTCAAACGTGTTAATTGATTGTAAAAATTCCGCCTGAAGCTCAGGACCCGTCGCGTTATATTTCTAGCAACTGCGTGTTAATTGGACAGTTTATACCGGGAGAGTAAATATATATACTCTTCAGTAAATCACCTGTCCACAATTCTTATCTATGAGTACCTAAACCTTATAGATATTTTCATTAGAAACATTCATAAGTTGGGTTATAAAAAGTGCCACAACTTATAAACTGACGGATTAGATTGTATGTTGCGGGGGAAAATACAAAAAGGGTAATTTTTTGCGGAACCGACAACCCGCATATAGCAGTATGGCATTAACTCTTTTCAATCGAGTGAATTAAATTTATTACTTACATTCTATACATTCGAACCTCATATATTCTCACTTTTTCCGCAGTCAATAGCGAACTGTTGCAAAGATACGAACACTTTACTGACTGAAACCTGTAATTAATGTTACCTTACAATTCTGCTGAAACCGTCAATTATACGCTTAACATAACTAATTTATTGCGGCAAATCTACGGCTTTATTGCTCATTGCACACGTTATTGTTAATTGATTATTATTAACTTTACACTTCTTTTTGTTTATATTTATGTTTACACGGCCAGTCGTATATAGAGAAGTTGACTGCTTGGTTATTGAAAGTTTGATAAGTATTTGAAGGTTATTCTATGATATAATGGTATATTTTAGAACCTACTAGATAGTTTTAGAACACGTACCGATGTACCTATAGATAATTCTAAAAAATTACTAAAACTTAAATAACCTTTAATTTTATAATAGTGTCTACGATTGTCAGTTGTATGATAGATATTCTATGATATTTGTTACACCTTTTGCGATATAGATATGCTCTTTTATAAATGTCAGAAAGAGTTAACCAGGTCAATCTTTTGAGATGCGATTCCCATAAATATAGGAATAAACATGATTGTTACATTTTTGTATTCAATTTCTGTGCTGTTACTTTATGTTCAGTATGTTGACTAACAATACGACTTTATTGACTTTCCACCTTAAACTTTCCGACTAGTACCCTAGAAGTATTCTAATCGACGGAAAAAAAATTCGAAATTTCCGCGGAAATGCGCGTTTTGAAGTCCCCTGAATCGATTGCGATGATCTCTGGAAAATGTATGTATGTATGTATGTGTGTATGTATGTCCGTGAATACTATTGCACCCAAATGCAACAACGGATCGGGCTGATATTTGGTATACATATTTAGAATTACCGGGGGATGAACTGGAGTGTTTTTGGTAACAATCTGACAACCAGAAATGGCAAATGTTACGTACATTTTCTTAAGGATTTATCGGATTATGACCAAACTGATACCAGCTCATCCTGCGGTGACTTTAAATATGTATACAAATTTGCAGATCAATGGGATGAACGGTTTAGGCGCTATAAGCTTTTACAGATGCAGTTTGATAGAATCCATAGCCTTCGTCGCCGTGTTGCAAATTGTCAGATTTTGACAAACGTCAGTGCCACTGACATTACGTCACATTAAATGTCAGTGTGACAAATGTAATTCTTTAACTGAAACTGACGTTAGGTAGCGCCCAGAGATGGCTCTGGCTTTACTAAATTAAATAATTGCAAAAGTGGCACTTTATTGTGTCAACGATTTAGTCGGAAAGTATGGTAAGGACCACCCTAATAATTTGTATTTAAGTTTTGTACAATTTAACACAACTGAAATTTCAGATTATTGATAAATAATTAATTTCATAGATACGTATCTACAACGATCGTTTTGACAAATGACACTAGCAAAATTTCAGCGGGAACACTACATTTAATGTCCACTGGTAAACCACTGCAGATTTTAATTCATCAAGATTTGAGGAAAATCCTTTAAATTGCTTGGCAATTTTTGAAACAAGTGTCCTTACAGATTCATTTGTTAATGAGTTGATGATACTTTCATACCTTCCGGCTAGTACCCTACAAGGTTCTAGATGAGTTGCTAATGTCAACATTCACAATTTCACAACGAATTCACAAATTCTGCTTGATAGAATTTCAACAATAATAGCTGCTTTCCACTTGCACATTTCTGAGTTGATATTAGCTGAGCTGAGCTAATCTAACTTATGCGTAGCGTTCCTTTTGTTTTGTTGAAGTAAGACAAGCTCAGACAAATTACCTTCCCCTTGCCCTTGGCTAGTCATGCGAAAAGGTAATTTAGATCGTCTGAGCTGTCTGAGCTAACCTAATAGAAGAAGAAGAAGGAGAACCTAACCTAAATCCGCCATAGTGCGTGCGTGCAATTTGGTTTTTGTTTATTTTATAAACTATAAGAAGTTTCGGCAAGATGGATGAAGTTAACATATTTGATGTGTGTGACCTGATTACACATCTTCGCTACGAAGTGGAATTAAGTCACGAGGACGGTATACGCGTGCAAAGAAGCGGTTCTGATACCTATGTTTCTTATTTGTACCTATAGATGATAACATTGATAACACTTGTTGTCAGGCAAGTGGCGCCGCCACTCGCTGACATCAAGTTCCACGAACTTAGTTAGATAGAATGGCACCGAACGCGTTCCTTTTGCCAACATAGCTTAGCTTAGTTGAACTTGGACCAAGCCAGACGCTGTTAGATTAGCTCAGCTAAGATTAATTCAGAAGTGTGCAAATGGAAAGCAGCTAATGGCTTAGTTTAGCATTACTTACAGAACAAGGTCATTAAACCCTCCCTCACTTTTCCATCGTAAACTTGCGAAAACAAACAAAATCTCCATAATACTCACATAATTCGGTACCTTTATGTAACCAAATGCCGAGTAAGCAACCACAATTCGCATGAATCTACCATCTCGATCCACAAAGAAATGCCGCTACCGTTGATATCATCGTCGACAAACGCTACTAAGAGCACTTATTTTGCATTCTTTTCAGGTATATCCACAGTAAGGAAAAGCCGTTCAAGTGTACAGAGTGCGGCAAGGGATTCTGTCAGTCACGGACGTTAGCAGTCCACAAGATCCTGCACATGGAGGAGTCACCCCACAAGTGTCCTGTTTGCAGCCGATCCTTTAATCAAAGATCAAATCTTAAGACTCACTTACTGACACATACCGATATTAAACCTTACAACTGTTCCGCATGTGGGAAGGTATTTAGAAGAAATTGTGACCTCCGAAGGCATAGTTTAACTCACAATTTAGGTGCTAGTACAGCGACTGCATCAAGTACAACGGCGTTGAGTAATCAAAACTTCAGTATAGACAATATTATAAGTAAAACGGCTACGGCGACTAAGTAACTTTGACTTAACTGTGACCTTTGAGAGATTTAATTTAAATGGATGATGATCTGTACTATTTTTTTTTATTACTAGTTTATTATCTGTTAGGTTTAAGTGTGTTGTAAATAGGTATGTGACGTTGTAAAGAGAGTGTGTGCGGATGAATAAGAAGCTTTTATATTTGATTGTACTTTGAGAGATACTTTGTGATTTTTACCTGCAATAAAACTTGTGAAGATTTAATAAAGTTGATTATTTGATAGCGTTGTTTCTATTTTCTAATTATATGTACAGGAATAAAAGTCCTTTTCGGCGGTTTTGAACTTAAAGTAACTGATGGCTTATAATCAAAATAGTAATATGGAACTCACACTTTAACGTAGAGTCTAAAGTAGCGCCAAGAATTTAACGATTTCTGTCTCTGCCTTTACGTCGTTACGTAATGTGAAAAGCACTGGGGTACATTTTTCCCTGTTGATATGTAATCTGTTTGCTAGAAATCACTGTTAAATGTTTTAGTTTTGTTCGAGTACTGAAAAAAACTAATTTGAAATTTTTAGAACAAATAAGCCAGATATGTTTCAATGGCACCTGCATTATAAATAACGATGTCATCTAAAGTACTAATAACGAACTAGTTCGTGATAGCTGCTCGAACAAAGTATTACACAATATTCAGTATTAGATAAGAAAGCCACCTGGTCAATTTAATTAAACTTTGTTCAAAGGATCTTATTTCTATTTGCAGGAGCAATGAATTATGTTCTTCGTTCTTTATAATAGTGAGGATAAGACGAAAAGAGGCCAAATTATATTATATTTAGTGTATTATAATGAAATATTTCCCTGAACCATGGATATTCAAGATTATTCTATGGCAATAGGTAGTTTTTACTGCAGACCTCACGTTGCTTTCTTTTCCTTCTTCACGTTGTATTTGTTATAATATTTAAATAAAAGAAGTTCTGAAATGTCAAAGCAGCATCAAAACCTATCTAAATTTCATCAATACATAATTGCTTTCCCTTGTTATTGCACCAAATCCACTCCCGCAATAAAACAATCTCTCAGCATATCAAAGTAAACTTTCTTCGACTATCAGACGAACCACGCAACGTAAACATTATTATTTACTATAATAATTGCCATAAACGGCGCACAGTGTATCGGCATTTCGTGACCGCGGCATTACAATTGTGAACTTTTCAATAAAAACCTGTTCTAGTTACCGTATCGACAGGCGGTAACGCTGACGGATGTAACCTTTCCCCAGCGTCCGTCCGTCGGTCACGTGGTGCACGAATATACTCGGTTAAAATGTTACATCGTATCCCATGATCGCCCAAGAACTCATATCCGTATTTGATCATCATCTTACGTAGACGTACAGATAGGCATGTTACGTATTTGCGAAGGCAATTATGCTGTGGTGTTGGTATTACCAACACCACAGTGGGCATTGCAGGTCGATTTTTTACCAGTGTTATTTATAGAGTTAATTGGTGTTTATACGGTATTGTTCTATGAGGGTTCCATGTTACAACATGTAATCTGTGTAAATGTCCTCGGGCTGAAATTTGTTCTCTACTTATTTGGGAGATGGATGAATATCCTATATACATGATAGATATGATTTACGATAGTTTGTTTAGTGAAATTTTATTAGTACACAGAGGGAAAAATTTATTCGATACAACACGAATATCTTTGAGTGAAGAATATCACTTGTTTCTATATCTGCAGAAAGATCATTTCGTTGGTTCAAGTAAAATATAAAATTCTCAGAGTAAGAATATGATTTTCTTGATGTTCTAAGTACATATTACGTTTTCTTGTTTTAAGTATGAAGGAACTGCTTGAAAGGAATTACGTCTGTTTTAAGCGATACGTACGTATACTTTTGGGTCAAGAAACTGTTTGTTCGTTGAAGCATGTATATTTTTCACCCAACAAAATATTGTTGTTGATGTAAACCGAACGTCTTACTCTTTTTATATGTAGAAGACACACATTTTCTTCGTCAGAGCAAAATATACTCAACATAAACATACTAAACTCTTAAACCGGAAGAATAACTAGCCGTTGAAACAACTACATACATTGTAATTCTTATTACTATAAAATATTATTTGGATAGCAAAAATATCCTCTTCGTGCTAGGAATAGAGTTTTCTCTATGTAGGCTATTTCACTACAATCCTGATTTTCCACATAATCCTTGTAAGTCACCCATGAAATAAAGCACTTATGCATAGACGTAAACAAACAATGTACGATCACTCAGTATCGTCGAACTTATATAGCGGTGATACGTGGCAAAAGACCCGAGAAACTATTAGCGCCATCTGTAAAGTAATTGCACAACTTTCTATGTATCTCTCAAAGTAAGAATCTTGGGTCAAGAAACTGTTTTTTCGTTGAAGCATATATATTTTTTTCCAACGAAATATTTTTGTTGTTGTAAGACAAACGTCTACATTTTTAGTGAAGAATAACTTTTTCTTTGTCAAAGAAAAATATACTTTACAAACATACTAAATTCTTAAATCATTAGAACACTATACGTATCTACTACACTATATACGCAAGAATAACTTTTCTTGATATCCAAAAATATAGTTCTCTCTGTGTACTTGTTTGGAAGATGGATAAATATCCTATATACATGATAGACATGATTTACGATATAGTTGTTTTATTGTGTACAAAATACACTTAATCGATGAAAAAAAAATAGGTTGCATCAGAAACACACGTGTGTAATGTGTATGTATGTAGGTACGCCTTAGTATAGTTTATTAAGCTTCAATATCTCGGCTATAATCTTCTTTAACAGGTTTTGAGTATTCAAACAATGAGAGCTAATAGATTTTGAAATACTGATCATAACATGGAAAGTATTGGTTAAACTACGTATCATATAAATGAGCTGCAGTTTTTTTAAACGTTACATTGCAAGAAAATACAAAAATAAAGTAATAAATAACATGTGAAATGTATTTCATAAAGATTTGATAATTTTCTGTTAGTCAACATGGCTGCCGGATTGGTATGCAGATTATTATTAACTGTTCAAAAAGCATTTTCGTTCGAAACTCTCAGTCAAACTGACGATTCAGTAAATCATAGCTTGAGTCCAAAATTGGGCATAGTTACTTGTTCATGAAGTAGTAAATCTCAGATTTGGACATGTATCAGTTGAAAAACATATTTTCCCATAAGCACAAGAGATGAGCAATGATCGCGAATTCGACTTGGGAATCGTATTTATTCGCCGGGCAGTTTCAGTATATCACGGGTAAGTACTCCTAATGCGCCATTGCGTCAATAAATAATGTCCGGGCAAAACACATTCAATAAATTCCGTCTCTATTGCGCGGCCGGGCAGTCGCAAGATGCAAAGATAAACAGGGACTGGACCTGTTTTGCACAACGTACAGAGTAGTCCTAACATTGTGGTATTATATCTCCAAAAGTTGCTGGGGATTGTTTAAACTTAAACTATAAGAGAAATCAAGAGAAACCAGATGAAAATTGATTGAGTAGTTTTTTAGTTGTAACCACAAACTTTTTGCTTTTAGTGGCAGTTTTTACATGCTTGATGCAGACTTGGTAAGTCCTCTTGAACGGGCGCGCAGGCAAGAAGAAAAGGACGGCTGTGCGCGCGTACACATATATATATATATTCGTCGGACATGTGCTATACCGCACCTTCAATTTATTGCACACGCCGCGCGAATAAATTATGCAAATTATTTAGGTAAGTTTTAACGCGTTCATTATCTACCAGCGTCCCTGACCCCCGCAATATCCTTCTACGATTCTCATACCAATCGAATAAACGGGTTTATGTCCGCTTTATTTACAATTATTTCTTCCATGTGTTGATTTGTCCAAACCAATATTGCACCTAGAAGAACTGGATTCTAGGAAACATGTTTCTCTCTTGAAAATGCAATCCTTCTAAATACCAGCTAAAAGATTAGCGTGCGTTCGCGTTTAGAATTCCAATACTTTTGAAAATTCAAGTTTAAATTAGTCGAATTTACGATAGAGTATTAACTCTACCTACTAACTAACTACCATCTACTCAACCAATGTAAACGACTCTTTGATGCCAATTCATTTTGATAAGTCAAATCGTGCTAATTCATTTATGACAAGTCAAACACCTTTGACATGTAACACGTCACAACTGCATATATCAAAAATGACAAAACCTTCTATAAATTGCCAGAAAAAATTGGCTTTCTTGGTTACATGTGCACTTCTTTTAGTTGTTGTAGTTCTGTACACGTTGACCTTTCAAAATTGGACAACTATCACTGAGTACAAAGACAAAACCGCTTGTTCATTCCATAACCACCCATATGTAGTAAGTATACGCGATAATATGACATTAATAATAATTAACTTAACACCTGCTTCTAGGTTTTTGTCGAGTTTGGTGAACACATATGCAATGGTGCCATACTATCATTATACTATGTTATAACTTCAGCCCATTGCTGTAACTATGACGAATATGGCGCTGTGTACACTAATTACGATAGAGAAAGGAACAAATACGACCAAATGCAGGTTATAAGAGAAAGAAAGGTGCATACCATGTATTCAGCAGAGTTGAAAAACTATGATGTATGCTTAGTACAGGTAAAAGATGTATTTTTAAAAGTACAGTGTAAAATACTGCTCTCAGATGACGAATAACATTCTTATAACAAAAATTTCAGTTGGCAAAACCTTTGATATCCAATGATTATACCAAACAAGTCCCAACATTAAATAAGCAAAATTTAGCGGAAGTTCTATATAAAGATGGTGATCCTGTATATGTGGACCTCATATATACTGGTTATGGCATATCATCTGCTGACCAAGACATTGACGATAGGCCTCAAATTGTTGAGAAAAGTAAACCATTGCAATGTTTGAAAAGTCGTGTCCTACAGTCCGAAGACTGTAGATCTTTGCTCGGGCCCAGATGGCAACACTACTTCAATGAGAGCAACATGTTTTGTACAGAAGCTGTTGGTCTTAATAATCAAATAGGACCCTGCGAAGTAAGTTTGATGTGATTCTTTTGACAAACTTGTTACCATCTGTTGTACTGTTTCCAGGGAGATACAGGAGGACCAGTTATCTGGGGTGGTCATACCATAGGTGTCATATCTTGGGGACCAGCTGGTATTTGTGATACGAGCGTGGTTGTCCATACTAGAATTGACGTTGCCGAAGACTTGATGAGAAGGGTGCATTTAAAAAGTGGAAGTCTAGATACCGTTGCTAATGACTATGTTCTTCGCTTTCTATTATTTCTCTGTTGGTTATCATAAATGTTTGTTATTGATCTTGTTATTTCTGTTGTCAGTCGATGAGTTTAATTTAATCTACCTACATCATAATTCTGGGGTTTCTATCTGGCTCAGCCATGTCATGCTGCATTAACATCATTGTTACCATCTTTATTTCCGTTATTTCATAATGAAGTCCTGCTTTATACACAAATATTATCTTACAGAAATTTAAAGATCAAAATAAAGTGCTGAAGAGTTGTCGGTGCGCCTTGGTACTGATATAAGCAGAGCTCATGCGCAAATTTGTAGTTATAAACATGTTCTCATATTAAGTTCAGCTAAAATAACTGACTAGTCAGCCATTAGATGATTTGAGTGTTTTTACTTGACACCTAGTTTTAGATAACTATCTAGCTATATTATTCTGACATACGGTGCTAATAATAAAATAAAATAAAATTCTTTTAAGTCGTCGTTGTCCAGAAACTGGACTGTCTTGTAGGTATATACCAGGGTACACCTAAGATTTTTCTTATTTTGAAAACGTTGAGTAATTCTAATGTTCTAGTACAGCTCCACAGTTGGAAACCATTGGTCCACACAAGTTTGAACACTTGCTTATAGTACTTGCTTGCAGTAAAATGTACATATTTAGGACCCTATTTTTCTCGGTTTTTGTCACATGTGCCTTCCTTTCTCAAAGAAAAGGGATGTATCTATACTTTTTGTTTGAATGAAAGTAAAAAACGTTATCAATATTAGATTTCTAATAAAGAAACAGTCCAATCGAGTGCGTAGGCCATCAAATGACTTCACATACGAACTACTCTTCCCACAATATTGACAGAGTGAATCTCCATTGTTTAATCCGGAAATACAGTCCCATTGTTCGTAATAGGAACAAACAGGCCGCTTTTATTTGAGAAAGTAACGACAGGTTTGCGACGGGAATCGATTGTCTCTCGCGGTCCATCGCCTCTTCTTCTTCTTTAAAACCAAAGGGGGGATCGGGGGGAAGTCCTCTCGCCCCTCATCTAGAGCGGGATGACAATAGTCGGCCGTGCGGCCAACATTATAATATAAATTACACTGTCTGGTGAAATGATGGCGGTCCATTGACTACGGCTAAGGTCAAAGGTGGCCGAGCATGTTGCCGCGTCGAGCCCCCCTGACCCCCGCCGAGGCCCGCGCGGCTGATTTGTCATGCCCCTCCTGGTCATCCCACGCACTCTGCACTCAATGAATCCGCGTGTAAACTATTCGACACCAGAGGGAAAGGAAAACACATTTGTACAACTCAACTGGACAACGTTTCGACTTAGATTACAGAGATGTGTGAACGGAATTCCAACTTGCTGACTCGACTACGGGCCGAGGTTCTCAGGAATATGAAAATTGATTGTGGAAGAACGAGTGGGAACGACTACACATACGTATGTAGGTACATGACGTGATCATCGATGTACACTATGCAGATGGAGGTATGCTATGTGTACGTTCTTTCGTATCATACATTGATAATAATAGAGAGTAGAAGATCTTAGACAAAACAATAAAAAATGTTTTATTTAAGTATTTATCAGGTTTGAGTTGGGTGATTTCCCTTATTCGTTCGCGTCCGTAGACGTCCGCGCTTATTATTTATAATGCGCAACCACAAAAGAATGTAATTAGCCTTGTACCGGGAGGCTAATAAATTGTTGGCGGTGCCCGACCGAAGGCGCCTATGAGATCGTTCTCGCGGTAAACGAGCGTCGTACACGCCGATCGCGATCCAAAATCATCAATCAGGACGTCTATAAATGATTAATCCAACACTGACAACGGATAGCAGGCCGCCGCTCCTGCACCCGGCCTCAACAACCACTTTGATATTCGACCAGAAGACCCTTCTTTTATCAAACGATCCACCACAACGATAAAAATATTTATTAAGGATAATAAATCTAATAAATTTTACAATGAAATATTGCACTATTTGTGACAGTAATCTCAAATTCATGATAGCTCTAGCTATCAATCTCTAACGTTTCTAGTCCTTCAATTTCTTCGGATTAAAATTGTTCGGTATACTCCAAACGTTCAGCCCTTACTTGTATATCAAAAACCCATAATTTTCCATTTGGTACCTCCAGATGACAAGTCACTTCAAATTAACCGGTCCACGGTCCCTTTCTTCCTTATTCACCCCGCCTCATAAACAGGATATTATCCTTCTATTCATAACACCTCGAGGGTTGTGGAGTAAATAAACCGCCACTTCACCGCTCACAATATTTGCCTCAATAAAACCCTGTTCACGGACTTGTGATCCTTTAGTGATCCTTTCGATGAGCGTCTAGTGATTTTCGCTCGCGAAATGCATCTTGGGTGGTCCATTAACACCTCGGCCAGGTGCGAAAATTGCCATAATCCTTTTCAGATTGTTATAGTCACACACCAGCAACCGTTTTCTGCCCAAAGTAGGCCACTTACCGTCAGCTTATTACACTTGACTTGGCCGAGGATGTTTGTACAACACCTCCGCACAAAGATCGGTATTATGTCTTTGGATCTAGATGTACACGTGATACATCCACATTGTTTGGCTGTGTGTGGTCTGATTATTCATTCCAGGATTTAATTCCAACAATTAGGCTCATTCGTGGTCAAAGAAATTCATATTTCAAAACAAATTCAACCAATAATATGAGTAACACCAAGAAAATAAAATTACAGCTATTTTATGCACGTACGTTGCCCATTCTTTACGGTCTGAGTACCTATCACAAATCCCGGTAATAATCACATAATTTAACGATATCCTTAGAGTGGCTATTAGCGCTGATACAGAAAAGAACGAGTTCCAATTAAGCAGCCGAGGTTCGATGGTAAAACATAAGAGCGGCTCAGAGTAATTGGGCCGTCATAACAATAAAAAGCGTCACACCCCTCACCACGGGGTTGCAGTTTGATCGTAAAGTTTCCCGAAAAATTGGTTCTCCGAACGGACTCACAAAAATTAAAACGGAAAAGAGTTATACCGAAATAGCGGCACGTCTTCTAAGTTAAGTTTCTTTTTTTTTAAACGTCGTACTCTGGCAGTTCGAGGCGGTTCATTAGCGTTGTTATAAGAGTCACAGTAGGGGGCGCCAGTCAACCCTCCCCTCAGAAAGAAAAATCAACCGCTGTTATAGTACAGTATATACTATAAACAGGGCTAATTTTGTGTTTTTGCCGGGTTTAATATTAATTAAACGGTGAGTCGGGGATCCACCTTCTGTCGTGTCGGCTGTCTTTTTAGTTACCGCCCACACACCGGTGTTTTTTAATCAGAAATTTTGTGGAGATTTGTCAGCGAGAAATATATTCTCAACGGAGGGAATCCAATCTACCAAAGGTTAGATTTATATTTGGCAGTTTGTCTTCCGGAGCGGTTGTAGACAATAGTGCCTCAAGTGATATATCGCTAGCGTCCTACTGTGTACAATTAAAATTTTACGTTATTTATTAGGAATTTTGAATTAACTCGAGCTGTGTGTATCCGTTCTAGGTGAAAGATTTAAATACGATCTTGACAAAGGAATAACTTTATGTGTTTTGGATAAAGAATTTCACTGCGTACAAATTGAGTTCATCGCATACTAAATCAAATCAGGGTGAGAAATAAATATTACTGCCAGTTACACAAGCCTGCGTTAAAAAGTATTTTCTTAAAGAACTACACTCTTGTTCACAGAGAGATAAAAATCGAATGAAACGAATTTGCTTCAAGTCAAAAAATACTTACTTACAATATTTACTTAAACTTACCTCAAGGCCGATCTTTATTTCAAATAAATCCAGATTTACTTCATTCAAACGTATTTCTGCAATTAAACCCAGCCAATTTCTATGTTACGGTCATAGTGATAAATAGGTTATTATTAATAATTACCGGTTATTATTAATAATAGCCAAGTGGTGAGGTTAAAGTGAAGAATTTATCACATGAACCGGCTATTATTAATAATTTCCAGCATGCTGCGGTCAATGTGATATATTTCAATTCGATATTGCATTAAGGTGATGCTACAAATAGAGCCTCAGATTTGTAATTCTGTTAGTATCTACATAATTGCCACATAACGAATCTATTCACTGGGTTTTCAGTGTTGGGCCTTTAGTGACGTTAGTCCTGACTGACTTATTTAGTCACTACTCATGACTAAAATAAGGAAGATTATCAAAACGAGACTAAAATTGCCAATCCATACTAATTGCATACACGAGTGTAACTCCTTGGTTTATGCTTATTTGCGCAATTCTTAAAAGCTAAGTAAGTAATACATTAGAAACTCGGTTTGTATTACTCTGTCAGTGCATACGTGGATAGTGCTTCTGTATTTTGCAATTCGTGGCAAGAAAAATTATTTTTATTTATAACTTATTATTTATTATCTTTTTAATGCAAAACTTAAAAATGTTTTATTTTTAATTTTGAATACAAAAGTCCTTCTAGACCGTTATTTTTGTTTGTGGTAGTACAACAATTACATTATTTGTATTTGTTGGTGATAAACACTTTTATAACAACCGCCTTATAAAACAGATTATATCCGTCAGATTTTAGATATGCTTACGGTAGGTATAGGTAATGGACAACCTAATGTAGGGAAGATTAGAGCAAGTTGTTACAATGTTTAATCGTTTATTTATAAAATAGTACTTTATTGTCAAACACCAAAAGTAAAAATACCGTGTTCGGAACAGAACCATACAAAAATGTTTGCATCATTTGTGCGGTGCAATTTATGTAAAAACATCTATGTAAACTAGTCTCGACTATTCTTGCATGTATTTGCATGAAAATACAATATTGATTTTTTTTATTAAATCTGCAACATTTCAAGATAATTGGGATTTGAGAATTTACTTAATAAATTGTAATTGTACATTTACAAAAAACTACCCACATGCATTAAATATAAAAATGGGTGTTATTGATAATAAAATGGTTAACTTTTTTGAACACTCTGTATAAAATGTTCTTTTTTATGTTTTCGTCATTGAGCCTTCCTTGGGCGTATACCAAATATCATTACCAATTATATCCAGTAGTTACTAAAGTACAAGGGGGACAAAAGAAAATATTCTGTATTATCAATGTTTTATATTATCCGTAATTTTGGTCATTGGGCTAGCCGTACTAATGATTTGTGTCGACTAAATAAATAGCCTTCTTTAAATAAATATTCTAACTTCTTTAAAGATTGTATACAAAATACCTTTTGTAAAAAGTAACATTTTTATCACTTTTACCGTGCCCGTTAGGAAATTATTAATAATAGCCGGTCCATGTGATTATTTAAGTGTTTCTAATCACATTGACCAAATGATGCGGTTATTATTAATAATAGCCGGTAATTATTAATACAAACCACATTTATCACTTTAACATCTACATTACAGAAATCACCGAAAACCATTTGGTGTAAAAGAATCGTTTCTTCGGTGAAAACTATTTCTTTTTACTTCAAATAAAATATTTCTTTCAGCCCATGCAGATCACTTTTTTAAATTTCAAAATACTTATTTGTTTCAAACGTATATTTTTTCCTTGAAAGAAATATGTTCAAAGAAATATATTTATTTGATTTTACATTTCTTTTCTCTCAGTGTAGATGTTCTATTGCTGAATACGAATATGAAATTTAGGGTAGGGCATTACATCAAGAAATAGGTCAAAATGTCGATAAACATCATTTTGGCAATCTCAAAATAAAGCTTAAACTTTGTGCTATTGAAGGACTCATGCTGTTTGTTAAATTTGATCTACTAAAACTTTTGTAATGTTAATTCATCGAAATTCTTCATTCCTAACAACATTTTTTATAATAACCTTGATCAATGGAATCGAACGCCCACGTATCTTTATACAAAAACTTGTTGTGCACATTCAAGCCATATCAAAATAAAACCACGATGTCGATGAATCGCGATGATCGGCCTAATTTGGGCGAGACATCTCCTCCTTTTTCTTCTCCATTCGATATCAATCGTCCTTTTTCGTCTCATTACCATAGAGGCCATATCCATGGCTGCCTCTATGTTGCTAAATTCTTCCTTTGTTGATCGTGTCGACCAATCGGAGACGGATCCATTGTATTTTTCGACCGTTGGTTGCAAGCAACCAGATGGTGTTTTTTTTTTCTGTAGGTCGTCCTTTTTTTTAATCCGAGGATAATCCACCTCCTGGCGGCGCGTTCCCTCCCGGCTTCTTTGGCGAGCGAAGAGGCGAACGTGATTTCCATGACGTCGAAGGATTTACTGCAGAAGCAAATTGCAGGGTTTAAATAATTGGAAGGGAATTACCGTGGGGGTATTAAGAGTTGTATAATTTGAGTTTGGTTAGTTTTTGAAGTGGCTTAAAGGGTGTTACAGCAACCGATTCAATAACAAGGATTTTAGGGCATTAAAAAGGATAATAATGTACTGGGGTTGTAGGATTTGATATGCTAGAATATTGGAATGACAGCTCCATTGAATGAGATAATCATCCCGAATCCTAGCATTACATCCTAGCGCTTTTAATAAATCTAGAAAAAGAAGCTTTCTCTTGATGATGATGATATATAAACTACGTTAACCGACGAGAATAATCTCAAAATTTGAATAAAATGCGCCGCCTTTGAGTGTCAGGGGGTCCGACGACGGTGCCGTCGTAATTTTGAAAGTTTAATTATTGCGGCTCCTCCTGTTATAATTGTAAATTGAATGTCCCTGGTTGTGTTTCAGGTCGACGTTGTAAGTTATAGTCGTCGCTTTGGTAGCTTCGCGTTTCAGCCTTTGAACCCGCGCCCGATAACTTATTTTACATAAAATGTTGAATTTTAATAACGGTTAATAATAAAACGATGCCTCCGTATAATAGGGCGCTGTCGTTTTGCTATAAATTATCCGCCGTTACAGGGCCGGCGTTATGAGTTTTAATTTCGTTTTTATATCAACTGGCGCCTCGTTTTTATACCGCACAATAAAGGATGAATTTATAATGGCCCCTGAATGCAGGCATATAAATATGACGCGGCGACCGTTTCTATTCTTAGTGTTTAATGAAAGTCTATCTATATTAGGTTTTTCTTAATGGTTTCTTTTTCTTTGGGGGACATTTGTTATTATGATTCATTTTATTACTGACTACTAGAGGATTGGTGTCACTGCTAACACTACAGAAGGTAAAATACCAACTGTAAATTGCTGATTGGCACGTATATTATTGTACCATCTCAGAGAACAAAAGTTTCGTAAAAAATAACTAATTGTAATGCTTTTATTTACTAGGTTACCAGTTTTCAGGAGCAGTGCGTATGATTCACCGTCTAAAAAGTTTCGAAATATATTACGAAAAGACACTTATTTCTTGAGGCACAATCGATTAGTCTTGTATACTACTGCTGAAAATAGGTATATCGCGATTTGCAGTAAAATATGTATTATTTTAATTTCACTGACATAGCATCGTTCACAATGTTGTACCATATTTCTCACTTACGATTTCTAAAACTATTGTGCAGTTTTACTTATATAATAAGTAATATATTATCGTTATTAGGTGTAGAGGTAATTGAAACCTACAGTTAGTGGTATTGGAATGTACAACTGTCATGACAGCGGTACATGTCAATTCAAAATCAGTAAGGAATTATGATTATGCTTTGGTATTAGAAAACACTAAGAAGAAAGCCGTATGCAAATCAACCCTCAACAGATTGGAGAGTTTTGTTGGAGTGATTGTCAGATATAACTTATATAAGTACACTATATTTCAATGATAACCATAAAATATCTCACAGTACAAAAGATCACTATGTCGCATTAAAATTCTGATTTCGCAGAACACATCAAATAATAAAATCACCACGCTGTCTATAGAAATGTCAACGTTTTGGACGAATGATGCGCCACGAGCTATTCAAACAAGCTGATTTCTTTAAATTTATGTTCGATAAACACCGGTGACGTTTATGAGGGGTTCCCGACAGCATATAAAATGATTTACACCGTCCGTTCGTGTAAAACTGCCAAGCGACAGAATGGCAAAATTTAATTATCGTAACAAAATAACTCAATATAAATGTAAATATGACAAAAAGATTCCTTCCGCTACGACTTTATGTCGTTTCCTAGGCCACAGTACCCCGGCATATACAGACAGTTCTATTTTCAAATGAATGAACACGTTTTACCACGTTTGTGTGGGAAGGGCGGAAATTTGTTTTCAAGTAACGAATTTGAGGTTTTTGCTATAAATAAACACGTTAAACTCTACATAATTATCTTTGTCATAAGGTTTTAAAATCGTTGGACTCGTTGGACTGTCTCGTCATATTGCTAGGTGTCAAACGCGCCGCGTTGGTTGCCTATACGGCAGGTATTCCCTCGTCTCAAAGAAAATAGCACACGAGTTGCTAAGTATCGTGTTTGGGTAGACTCTCTGTATATAAGCGGCGTCTATCTCTGACTCTGTGTGTGTGTGGCAATGTTTTATTACCATCACAAGAGAGTGCCATGATTTAGGACCTCGACGTTCTTATGTTATGCCCACGCGCGCCATCTTCACTTGTTATTTATTGCCAACTTCACTTGTTTTAAAATTGTCAAGCGTTGTACATTATATGGCCCCCTATGATCGGCTATTTTCACACACACACACTCATAGGCTTCCCGACGGACATATCTGAGTGCGGGCCTGAAAGCACCATTATCGTTATTAACCGGCGCGCACAGGACGTGTTGAAAACCGGGAATTGTCATTAACGCATTGTCCTGCCCGGCAATTAAAATGTTTTCGCCTCGTTTCTGCCCCGACGATCCGAGGTTTCCGTTTGCCAACCACTCATATATCACCGCTTTTGTAAGATTTTTTTTGCGAGAAGGATTGTGCAATTATTTGCAATTCAAATACAGTAATTTCTTCTCTGCTAGGCTAGAAGAATTTTTTAAAGATTGGAGGAATTGAAATGAGGAAAATATGAAGTTACATTTAAATTGTAGGCCACTATAGATACCAAAATAGCTGTATCAGCTGGTTTCTTTGGTGAGTATTGTAAGTAATGCCCCTTCATATTAAATCAGATGCAAGATTGAAGAGATCTCCTGTCCACCGACATAGTAAACACCTGTAAATCGATTTGCATTTATTAATAATTTATCTTCCTCAGCACAAGGCAGAGATTGAAAGCCAGCGATGGCACATAAATGTGGTTAATCGAAACCCGGATTATGTGGTGTCGATTGTAATGGACGGCCCGAGCACTGGGTTTGTGCCCCCATGCGTCAGCGTGCCCCCTGCTGGCACTTCGACGAAACAACATGCGGTAATGTTGTCGTCAGGATTGGCCATTGTCATTCGTAACTTCGTATCAGTCGTCATTTCATTCGATATCAACTTTATCTTGTACGACTTATACTCGTAATACAATAGATTCGAAAATTGGTTAATGAGGTTATGTTACGAGGTCCGAAATTTCGTAATTTGTGTTTGTGCGCTTTGCCGCTAGAGGCCATGTTAAGTGTAAACTTTCTCGAATGCTAGATGGTAATGATCCTGGTTTGTACTCGTTTCGTATAAGGCGTGGGCGTTCTTATGTAAAACACCCACGTCACATGGTATCATATGGTAAAATGGTCAAGAATTAACGAAGAAGTAATTATTTTAGCTGGAATCAAATTTTAAGACTGCAGCTTATTAGGATTTTTTTATAACCGACGCTGCCCACCTAAAAGTTTATTGTCCAATAACTTTTGTTGGTTTTTGATGATTCTTTTAGCAGAAAAAAATCTTAGTTAATTATTATTATAGAAAAAAATCTTAGTTAGCTACTAGAACTTTCGAAGAATGTGTACATTGTTTAAAATAATTATTTACTTGATCTGTAACGGCTTACAACTTCTTACCATGTGTCTAAACACTTTTGCAATTATTCAATTTCATGAAACCACAGCCATTCTGAAAAGTGAAGTTGTTACAGGTTAAGTTTTAGTAACTTTTACAGCAACTAGAACACAATTTTCAATTCTGTATGCAAAAGTTATAAAACTCCCGATTTCTATTCTGTATCAGAGTTACTATTTCGGTTGCTAGGAAAGTGAAGTTGTTAAAGTTTAAGTTTTAGTAACTTTGATAGTAACTTGACTACATTTGCCAATTCTGTATGTATGAATTATTCAAAAGTTACTATTTTTTATTTTGACAAGAGTTGTCAGCACAGTTTTTAAATTCCGACCTGCGGGTATCTTGATTTCTATTTTTGGCTTGAATATGATTGAAATCGGTGTTGCAATCGGAATTACATTAGGGAAGTTCGGCTTGTCTATATATACCTAAAGTACGATTATTTTATTCTTGTATACAATCAAAATGGTAACAAATGAGTTTACCATGCAAACCCTCTTTTAACACTTATAAAATCATGTACTGTTGAATATTTAATATAGCTGTGCAGCAAATGATGAGAAATAGTAATACCTACTTATTTCTTAGATATTCTAAGTCTGCTCACTACCGGTTGGCTTACAGACAAAGAAATATCTTGTCCTATGCTGGTTTGGTAACAGCCAACAGTAAATACATATATAAATTTACAAGAAACCTTTAAGTGGAGTGGAATTTTTGTTCTTTGGGTAGGTACTGCCTTGAACAAATTGTCCCATTTCTTCTATTAGATTTATCACGAGATCATTCGACAGTGTGAGCTGTTTCATAAAGAAGTCTGGAACTTCGAATGGGGAATAATCTTGTAAATTTCCCTAAAAAGTACTTCCTTTTCTCCCACAGTTTTAATTGTAAAAAATAGAAATATTTAAGTGAAGTCATACTTAATTTTCACATTGTTAATTGCATTTATAGCATTAAAATTCGACATCACATCCAACAGATCCATTGCGATGACAAGTGGAAAATATTTTGGAACTGTCAGATCCACAGTTGTTACGTATCAACTCAGTTACTGAATATTTTAAACACTTGATTACTAAAAGGTACATGCAGAATACATATTTTTCCGCAAACTTGTTAGTTAAGAACTGAAAGTGTCATTTAATAACTGTCAGATTGACAGTTGTTACATATCCACTCAGTTGTAAAATATTCTAAACACTCAGTTACTAAAAGACACATACAGAATACCAAACATCGGAAAAGTTCTTATTCAGGAACTGTCACTGTCAGTTAACAACTTTTGTGGTTGCTAACATTAGTAACTTTGATACAGAATTGGACAGAATGTCATATCGTGTCAGTGGCCACTGTATGTTTCGTCTGTAAATGAGAGAAGATAAAGGCAGACAGTATATGAATTATCAAAGAGCACTCAACCATAAAACAAAGCACGTAAGCTGGTTTAAAATTTTACGAGTACGGAAGAAATCAAACTTTTCT
Source organism: Aphodius granarius (assembly GCA_963971325.1). Taxonomy (NCBI): domain Eukaryota; kingdom Metazoa; phylum Arthropoda; class Insecta; order Coleoptera; family Scarabaeidae; genus Aphodius; species Aphodius granarius. Next base: position 11,913,511 of record OZ020227.1, on the reverse strand, counting down.
TTCTATACCAAACCGTAATCTAGTTCCCACATTCTGAGTAATCAAGTATGTATCTATAATCTGGAAGCATCTAGATGATCAGAGTCTTATCAGGGTTCGATCGGCGTGTAGCGAGGTGCTTATAGAGACCTATAACCTATAATAATCTCCCTCTCGCAAGGTTTTTCCACTCGTCTATTAAAGCTACCTGTACCGCGTGATCCCGTTTTTGTCAACGGCCATCCGAAACTTGTTTGGCTCATCCGATGTCCGCATCACAGATCATAATTATGACGGCATCCTCTGTCGCCGATAAGCCCATTGGCTGACATGACTGAACGTTCACATAATCGCGCTTAATCTGATATAGTCGGACGGAAAGAATCGTGGAAGAATGCCAAATATAAACAAGGCAAAGGTCTGGTGAAAGTATCTTGTTTTATTCATTATAAAGTCGGTAATCCTAATATGACTGTAATGCTTTACATAACAAAATTTGGTTTGATAATATTAATATCATAATCATTATTTTAAATACAGCAGATTGATGTGATTTAGAAGTAGGTTCTCATTAGTTTTGAAGAACAAGAATAAAACAAAACATTTCAGTGTTGCTGTTACCCAAAATAAGAAATGGTTATTAAAGTACTGCACCCTCAAATACAGTAAACAGATCCTTAAAATTATCGTACTTATTTTCTTTTTCAAGATGCGTGTAAATACTGGTTGTCTGTACAACATTGACTTATAAAACTTATAAAAGTGTTTCCATTGGACATCAAGCAGCAGGCGAAAATTAATACCCTCGTTCATGATGGTAATACACACGTTTCGTATATTGCGGGTGTTCGAACTTGTTTACACTTGTCGGCTCAGTCGGCAACACAGTTCGCTTGGTCGACCGACCGTCGCTGTAACGTCGATATATACACCCGATACCCGCGGAGATCAATAATAAATCCGATCGGAACACTCGTTTTATTCGTGTTCGTATCTTCTTCTGCTCATCGGCATATTTTCGGCTTGCCGACACTACAAACACTCGAGGGAACCGCGTACCTCTGCGTGCCGCCAAGTCATGTGAATCAAAATATTGTCCGTAATAATTCTCGAAGAGAGACGAAGATTTTCCTGTTACTACTTTTAATATAACCTCTTTGGTTTATTGGTACAAAATTTTCAGTAGTTCTGGATATTTCTCGTTAAATGTACGACAAGTTCTTTCCACTTATGAATACATTTAATATTTCTTGTTTTATTTGAGCTATTTATTATAGATTATAATACACGTAGATAATCTCAGACTAGAAGTTATTAGGATGTATCTAGGATGTATATTGTATACCTAATGTGTATATAGTGCAGTTAATATATAAAATAATTTTATTTTTTTTTATTTATTTCCATTGCATGATTAGTTATAAGTTTATAACGAATGTCCCTTCAGTTTACAAAATTATCTTTTCGCGTTGTAAAGTCGTATATCATACAAGGGGTATGTGAGTCGCCCCACCGCCGGTGGTGATATTAAGAAGATACATCATCGGGCGCGAGCACCAAGACAAAGCATGCTGGTTAATTTAAAATGCAGGCACAGTAGGTGCGTAATTGGTTACGAATGATATAATCTACAAGCAATAGCCTAATCTAATAAGTGCCCCCCGCTAAAAGATAGATTGTATCGGTCATAAATACAATTTTGAATTTACCATCTATGGGCGAGCATTTGCCTCGGTGATATACGCGTTTGTCTCAAATCTAATTACATTATGTCAGTTAGTCTTATAGACATGCGCAAGCACTTTTTACTGTCCGACTAGTCCCTAGAAGGAAAGTATTGTAATCGACGGAAAAAAAATTCGAGATTTTAGCGGACATACGCGTTTTGGGATTCCCTGAATCGATTGCAATGATTTCTGGAAAATGTATGTATGTGTGTATGTATGTATGTATGTCCGTGAACACAATAGCGCCCAGACGGAACAACGGATCGGGCTGAAATTTTGTATAGGTATTTAGAATTACCGAGGGACGAAGTGGATTGTTTTTGGTGACAATCTGACAACCGGAAGTGGCAAATGTCACATACGTTTTCTTATGGACTCATCCGATTTTGACCAAACTGACACCATCTCCTGACCACGTGTATAATAAATAAACAAGAAGTAGAGAAATAAACCTAGTATGATAACACGGATACGTGACAGTATATTAGAGTTATTTGTATTGAAAGGTTAGTCAGTCGTATTATTATAATCTCGATATAGTATTATTATTATCTTACAAACATTCGCTTTTGGTGTTTCACCCTCTATAGTCTATACTAGAGAGTTTATAAATTTAGAAACAGTTTGTCAGTGTAGTCGGAAAATTGGGTCGGGCCCACACCAGATATTTACTCATCTTTCCAACTTGTATTTGTAACTGGAGGACAGCAGAACACTTCCACAAGCTGTTCCAAAAAATGTTTAGGGGGTTATTTTTTTGTGCTGAGTATATACGCTCAAAATGAAGAAAAAATATAAAAAGTTCTCCAAAAAAATAGCAAAAAGGTGGTCGGTTGTGCTCCGTTCGAGTATTCAATAACGTGGTAGATTTACGGTGGTGCTGTGTTCATATTTAACCCGCGCGAACGCAATAAAATAAAGTAGAAAATCAAATATCCCCGTATCTTTATATACCGGGCCTTAGCGTGTCAGCGGAATGAACATGTCTTGTAACATAACACTTATGGCCGCTGGGTCCCTAGAGCGGACGGCCGCTTATCAATTACATCAACACTTCTTCTTCTGCGTCCTCGTCTGCTTCGGAGAAGCGATCCACTCTCGTCCTCTCCTACGGCTAAAGCTCACCGTTTACAACGTTTGCCCCTAGGAGATCCTCTAAATTGACCCTTACCATGCTGCTTACCGCACCCTCCTAACAGGTGTGTTTATTCAATACAATCAATTTTATCCATATTATAACACATAATTTTATCCATACTATAACACATACATTCAGGTAATTTTACTTAAGGGGCGATTCACACCTTCACAATGACGACTGAATTGTTTAAATTTTTGGGGTCACAAAAGGATTCTCGTTGACCGAGGGGTGATCCGTGGTCAATTCTCACGTATCTAGGCACTCGAAAAAACAATTCGGGAGAGTCACGCTACCTGCGCGTCTATTTTCATGTTAAAATGACGCCACTTTTGGTGCGCCGCTACTGAAAACTGTCAGTGGCGGCACACTAGTGCGGAAACCGAAACTGTTAGGGGTGTTGCCCGTCCACCCCATGTCACATCACAATGAAACTGCTTCTAATTAAACGCTTTCATCCATTGTGACGACTCTCAGGATTCAACCGGTGATTATAATAGCCAGTGTGCCAAAAGTGCCGTGCTTTTTGGGATAAAGCTCCTCCGGACCTGTTTCTGCGATTCTATTGATATGGTTATTTGTGAGAAGCGAATGGGATGGAGTGGAGAATTTGTAATAATGTGACGTTGGATCTTTTTTGAAAGGTAGAAAAGAATTTTAAGAAGGCAGGTTGCTACCACAGAATACGTGTAGGAGCCATACTCTTTGAACTCGAGAACTCGATTTTTAAATATCAAAACAATATTTGTAGTCAATATTGTTGTGTTGCATTGACGTCAGACTATTTTTGTGGAAATTATTGCCTGATTGGGATGGACACTTTAATTATCTTTAATTATCTAAAATTATATATTTTTTTGGCTTAAAATAAAAAGAAACACAATTTTACAATGGCAAAGATGTTTTTTGTGTATTTGGAAAGTAAAAGGTCATTATTAATATTCTTGCGCAGTTACTAATAAGGCACGTGTCCTTCTATTTTAAAGTAGAAGTTATGGCTGGTTTACACGTTGCCAGCGACTAGCATGCCAGTTGCTACGGCACTAGCATGCCACCATTGGCAAAGGACTGGGAAAGTCCAGTGGCTATTTACACGTTACTGATAACTGTCATGCAAGTGGCGCTTTTTCTATACAATGACAGTTAACGAACAATGTAGTGCCAGCAGGAGGAATAAGAATTTTGGCGATCCATATTAGGGTCCTTTTTATCGTTTCGGTCATAATTTATAGGTAATTATTCAATTTTTGATATAAACTGAACACTGCGCTTTGTCATCAGCAAGGTGTAAATAGCCACTGGACTTTCCCAATCCTTTGCCAATGGTGACATGCTAGTGCCGTAGCAACTGGCATGCCATCATTGGCAAAGGATTGGGTATGTCCAGTGGCTATTTACACGTTGCTGATAACTGTCATGCAAGTGGCGGTTTTCCCATACAATGCCAGTTAACGGACAATATCGTGCCAGTAGGAGGAGTACGAATTTTAGCGGTCCATTTTAGGGCCCTTTTTGTAGTTTTGGACATAATTTACATTTATTCAATTTTCAAAATAAACTGAACACTGCGCTTTGTCATCATAAGCTTGGACTGGCTTGTAGGTACTACCGAATGGCTTGGAACTGTTTACAAAGTGCAAGCATTTGCGCCAGTTCAAAAAAGTGGTGGGGAACCATGCCAGTCTACCAGTGAATCAAATAGTTTTGTTTTGCTGGCATCGCTAGTAGCTGGCACAACTGGCTTGCCAGCCACTGGCAAGATGGTGTCTACACCTTGAATGTTGCTTGCCAATAGAGCTCGCCAATCACTGGCAAGCTCTACTGGCAACGTGTAAACCAGCCATAACTCGCACAACTGGCTTGCTAGCCATTGGCAAGATGATGTCTACACCTTGCAAGTCGCTTGCCAGTAGAACTCCCCAGTCACTGGCAAACTCTACTGGCAGGCGTACTGGCAACGTGTAAACCATCCATAATGACAGATATTTTTTTAGCAAATTGGACATTAAAGGTTTATTAGAATTATAAAATATTTCAACTAGAAATAAGGCAAACTCATTATTTCGCCTATAGAGAATAACTACTAACTTAGAAAGAGTAAACTTTCTGTGACACAATATTTTGTTGCCACTCTTCGGCATGAACAAAATTACGCCTATTCTTTCCTCCCCAACATCAACGGGTCAGTACATCAATCATATATGCTTGGGCCATTACTATACCTTCCAGTGTTCCGTCTAAAACAATCTAAATTATCTAAGTGAATCAAACCAAAATTGACCCTAACTTCATGCCATCAAGAAAGAAACTTAACTCTTCCAGTCCTAAGAATTTAAGTCATTTTATACGAGATAAATAACAACCATCTTTTAATTTGGGACGGCGTATAAACACGTTAATTTATATCACATTAGGTGAGCGTCACGGGGCCTGAAAAGGTCGTCGCGGCCAACTGCCAAAAAACAAAGGCAAGCCGTTCTGGTAGCCGTGCATTAACGTTGCGCCCATATAAATTCCACCGTTTATGACATATTTTCTACCTGTTATATCTCTCTGACGGCCCAGTCCGCCTTACATTAAAACAACATTATGACAGTGCGGTCCCCAGCACGCAATTTTCCCTTGTCGTAGTTTACTTTTACACTTTGGCTTTCGTTGTGCTTGACTGATTGCCATTTTGAGCGGATTATTAGCTTAGAGAACGTGGAAAACATTGTTCGGATTAACGAGTTTGTGCTGTAAATAAAAAAGAATCACGTAAGTTATTCATTGATGTAAGGCCAGGATTGAAGCCCGTGTGGCATTTTGGAGAGCGTGCATTAACATAACAACAATATTTTTAAATTAATGATTCGGACAACATTAACACCTCGGGACAATACAAAGCGGGCGCGCGAGGAGATAGAATCACGTCGAATCGGGCCAACAATATAAAAATTCAATCAATCATCGATAGAATGCTCGGAATCCGAAACACCTGCCACGTGTAATCACATAATCAAATACGGACTTAACTCGATAACAATACGGGCATTTAAGTGCGCGGGGGGCGGCACGCCCGCTCGGGCCCCTTCCACAGAGAGAATGCCGTCGAGCGACGACAATGGGCCGGTAATGGGCCGGCATCACACTGTTTTTAAAATGTGCCCATTCAGTTTTGCCTCGACGGTATTGTTTAATGCCTAAATGCCCGTGTGTTTCATTTGGCAACCTTTGAATCTACCGATATCCATGGTGTCCTCTACAGCCACACAACCCAACTCCTCTTCAAGCTCATTTTTCTACTTTTTTTAATGGACAAGTGACTTGCACATTTTAGCTACTCGGTGGCATACAGATACTCCTTAGTAATATTGGTGGTATGAGGCGCGTTCAGCAAACTCAACGGTTGTGAAGTCAGTGTTATTAACAGCTTATTTTTTTTCTTGCCGACTAGTACCCTAGAAGGAAAGTATTGTAATCGACGAAAAAAAAATCGAGCTTTCCGCGGAAATCGGCGTTTTGAGGTCCCGTGAATCGAATGAAATGTATGTATGTGTGTATGTATGTGGATGACCGGGGAACGAACTGGATTGTTTTTGGTGACAATCTGACAGCCGGAAGTGGCGGATGTTACAAGCGTCTTCTTAGGGATTTATACGACTTTGGCCAAACTGATATCAACTCACCATCCAGTGACGTTAAATATGTATATAAATTTGCAGATCAGTGGGATGAACGGTTTAGACGCTATAAGGGTTTCTAGAAGCAGTTTGACAGAATCCACAGCCTTCGTGCTTGTATTGTAAATTGTCAGATTTCGACAAACGTCAGTGCCACTGACATTACGTGACATTAAATGTCAGGATGCCAAATGTAATTCTGACACTGAAACTGACGTTAGGTAGCGTCCAGAGATGGTCCAGAGATGGCTTTACTAAATTAAATAATTGCAAAAGTGTTTAGGTACTTCATTGTGCCAACGATTTGGTCGGAAAGTAGGGTGAGGGCCACCCCAGATATTTATATTTCATTGTTTTAATACGTCACTTGGTAACATTGCTTCTCACAGTGGGTCAGGTGTTTCTAAAGTAACAAATACAAAGAATACTTAGATGTTATATTTGATGTGATATTAGAGTACCTGTAAGAAACATCCTACATATAGAGTGTTGTCATTGATATAAGAAATCTCGAAAGGCATGCGATAAAAGCGCATTATACCAAAGATTGTGTTCGATGGGTTGGTTTATTTTAAAATATATCATAGCAGACAATATGAATCATCTCGACCATAACTAAGGTTAATACGACCGGCGACATAAGGCATATCTCCGTTGCAAAAATATTGCTTACATCGTCGGTAACGATACCCGACATAAATACAAGATATCTATTTTCCTGCACCACGCAGTGCGCCAAGAAAGACGAAGAAGGCGAGTTAAAAGCCATTTGGTGAAGGCGTCGTTTATTTTCATCGGGCACATCGATGCCACGGGTTCCATTTTATTGATTCGGTGGAGTCATCATGGTGGTCCTTCCCGTGCATTGATTGTAGCAATAAAATGTCCCCATACTACAGGGTGTATGTATACTGTATTCAATGCATACCAATGCAACCAATAATTTTATTTTAATTTCAATCCGGGGAACAAATAACACTCAAAGCTATTTTTTCTTATGTACTTTGGTCATCTCAACCCGAAAATCGTATTGAGTTTTGTTTTATACGGTTTGGAGATACGCATTTTCTTTTGTTTGAGTCGACACCCTGTATAGAAATCCTCCGGCAAGTGTTTGTCAACGTAAAGACGAAATCCCGTTCGTTATCGGGAAGCATCGGCTGTTCAACACGCTTAGTCAATTTAAGTAAAACCGATCGGAGCCCGTAGCCACACAGATGGCCAAGTAATTGAGTACATTAATATTAAGTCGTACCTCTAATATCTTTATAACAGATTGTAAGTGCTGGCGATATTTATTGCCTGATACCTAGGTGTCAGATTATCAGTGAAGAAATTAACGTTTGCGCTGCGTACACATACTTGCGCACAGCCCGTTAACGGAACACAACACCGCTAATAATTAACGTTGACAGCAATAACCATACACACCGGAATATGGTGCTTTTGACACATGCCCCGTCTGACAATAAATACCGTATTTTGCGCATTGCGATTTGTTTTACCGACCGGTAAGTTAACAGAATCAACAAGATTATTTTGTTTATTTTTATTTTAGATGTGACGATAAGTTGTACTGAATGAGAAATGAGAAATGTACTTAAAATTCCCACTCTCCTCTGTAAGTACCTTCAGCTACCTTCTTCCATGCTCAAGGACCATTTCCTCGAGCATTCTAGACGTAGTTATCGTCCTGTGAAATCTGCCAGACGCAGAGGGGGCTGATGTTAATGTTATATTACAGTAGCATGGTGCCACCCAAGACCTCGACTCCTGTCAGATAAATTTAGACGACGTGACTCCAGACACCCCGTCATGTGATACTTTATTACCTAATTTAGGTAATTTTGAAGACAAACGCAGACCTCACTATACCACCTCAACCTGTCAAATTCCAGTGGCATAAATTCCACCTTTCTTTCTAGACAAAGCGTTTAACGATTCTTGGTATTTTGCCACTTGGATTGCTTCCGAGATGACTGTACGATAGTTGAATGCACTTAGATAAATCAGAAGAGTTATGATTTAGTATGATTTGATGCTATAAAGTGTAGCTTAAAGAGTTATGATGCTAAATAATTAATACATACTGAGAATCTTTAAACTCTTGTGGAAACTGAATTGTTCTTTAGGGATAATATCAGTCATAGAATTAAAAGCTCAAATTTAGACCTCATGGTACAATTTCAATTAACCTCAGTGTACAGGTTGGAATTAAGCGTATCTTTTTAGTGGGCCTGTACGTGTGGCATTCTAGTGCCGTACAAGACGGTGATGACGGCGTTCTCCGGGCGATAAACGTCAGCGGTGCAGCGCGACCACACGCGAGTAAGTATAAAAATAAACCACGGTGAGCAGGGTGTCACCTTAACAACTTAACTGCCTCGTGTCGCCTGTCCCTTCGCCACTCCACGTACGAAATACTGTCGCAAAGGAACTACAGGTATTTCGGGCTACGAATCTTGTAAGTCCATCCCGGCCTGTCCACTTGTCACCTAAATGTGGAAACAACGGAAACAGCGCCAAAGTTTACTCTTCGCAGCGAATCGAATGCTTGACTCACTCCAGTCCAGTGGCGCACATAGAAAAACTATGCTGTGATGGTGATGATATTATATTTATGTTTAGTTGTCATAAAATCTCTTCCTAATAAAAAATATGTAAAGTTTTCCACGCACCAGCTGGATTTTGTAAAGGATTTTGTCCGAACAGTCCAAGCCTTGAGGAATTTGTGTGTGGCGTTTTCTTAATGCGTTGACTTGCAGAAAATCCTCAAGGCTTTTTTTCTGGAAAGTTTCCTTCAGGAAAATCCTTTCATTCCGTCATTTGCCTCGCTGTTTTGGTTTCAGCGTCTCGCAGAGCTTTAGAAAAATTCCTTTTTGAGGCGAAAAGATGTTTTATTTTATTTCTGGTCGCTGCCTATATAGAAACGCCACTGGGTCCGACGTGGGGATCAGAATGGTCACATTAACACCGAAAAACAGTCCCACTTGGTTATCGTGGACATTTCATCGTTATTTACGATTGGTCGCATAGGTAAGCTCTATCTTATCCGCAAGGCTAATTGAATGATTTCATTAATTAGTACCCTCCTGTGGAATCTGTAGTTTTGACGATTTCGAGCGCTGTTGTCCCCTACTATGCTCATAAATCTGTCCCAGAGATAACTCCTATGTCGAACACGGCGAAGGTGTAAAATATTTCTGCTAGATTCTGGATACTGAAAGTTTCCATAAATCACGGGACAGGTAGATCGAGCGCAAACCGAAATTTGTCTCGGCAAATAACTCTGCGGTTACGGTTTAATTTAGTCGTTATATGGAAATTTGGTTCGTTTCGGACAAACTTTACATTTCAAGAGTTCTCGCAGTGTATCCATCTAGTAATAGAGAGGGCGCCCTGAGTGCCGTCGTGACCGGTCAACGGCGGGTTTACGATCTGCATACCGGATAATAAGTGTCGCGCGTTAAGTGCGTCCTGTTTTATTGTCCAGATATCGCTGTTCTCCGGGGGTTATTATTATGCGCAAATTGCGATTATTTTTAGAGAGTACCGTGCGCTCGACCGCACTCAGATAGACACTTTGTGTGAAGCACGGCTCGGACGGAATTAGTGGAACGATGGCGCGCTCGTGTACGTACCTACGATGCCGAAGAGAGATGATTTAGTTAGGTTTCGCGCTGTCTTAACTACCGTAGATTTACAACTTCTTAATTAGTAATAAAAGCCGTTACGACTGTATAAAGCTAATTACGGGACACGGCGAAACGACAAGGTTGACGATAAAATTACCATCAATGTGCATTCTTCGGACTGTCGCGCCTTGCGATTTTCGAAGACGAGCGTGTCAGTTTCTTTTTCATAATAATAAGCGTAGAGTTATGTTCTTCGTTGAAGTTCACCATAGAGTATTATAGGAGATTTTTAACTTAGTTCAGTCACCAGCCACTTTTTTACACAATTTGGAATTTAAGTCTAGACAGTAATTAATTAATTGTAGATATTCTGTCCAATTCTGTATGAAAGTTACTATTCAGTTGCTAAATAAGTGAAGTTGTGAAGGTTATGTTTTAGTAACTTTGATAGTATGTAAGTTGACTACATTTGCCAATTCTGGGTGTCATTTAATAACTGACAGTTGTTACATATCCACTCAGTTGTAAAATATTCTAAACACTCAGTTACTAAAGGCATATACAGAATACTAAACATCGGAAAAGTTCTTATTCAGGAACTGTCACTGTCAATTAACAACTTTTGTGGTTGCTAACGTTAGTAACTTTGATACAGAACTGGATGGATTATATATTTACAAGGAAGTTTTCACCTGCGCAAAGAAATTCATGTACATAGTGATAACAAATTTCCTATAATCGAGGTTGAGCTGTACACAGATACAGGGACGATGGTCAATTGGAAAGTATCGAGTTCCTCTTATCCGCACCAGCGTGTTCAGTTCATACCGGGCGGATAAGGTGGCTGAGCTCATCCTGAGTCTATCCACCAATATTTACGGCACTCTCCGATCAGATAAGGTACGGTCGAAGGTGTCGGGACCCGCGGTAGGTCCAACATCGTGATTTTTTATTGGCCACAGTCTAATAAGGGAAACCTGTACCGGTATTAGATAAAGAAATGTGTTACTTCACAGTTACTAATTGCCGGAGATCGAGATTGCGCGCCCCGACATCCATTTCCACTATATATCTGCTGTGAGTAGCGTGAGTTTACCTGGGCGCATCGTTTTCTAGTTCGGACGATGGTCGCTCGCGTCGCTCTCGGTAATTTGTTGAATTACGGCGACGAGGAATTGAGGAATCGGACCTCACCCGGTTGACAAGTTTCGTAGATTTTATCGATACATCGGCGTGTCGCTCGTCAACGGATACCGGCTCGATGAGCATGTCTGAAACATTAATGTTATCCACGTCGACAGCTGAAGAGTATCTCGTAGTTTAATGTCTACTAGTATCTCCTAGTTTTCAACAGATTATATTATTTCGCAAAGTTACGATTTAATTTTAAAAGTAAAATTAAACTTGTTACGTGATGGTTTGTAACATTTTTAGTAGTCTTGCCACAATTTAAAAATCCCAAATTTGTCAGAACTATGTAAACATGGACAAGTAAGTGCCCAAATCTTACTTAATAATATTAAAAACCTATAAAAACTGTGGTTTTTCATTAAAAACAACATCTGCCAACGACAAAAAAATCAAATTAAAACCTATACCACAATAACGACCAAAAAGCCTTCCACAAGAGTGATAATCTTCTTAAGTGCGATCAAAATAGGCGCGCTCAGTGGATGCTTGACTACAATCATAATAAAATATATACTTAGTAGAGACAAAACCCCAAATTACCCCAAATACTCATTCGCTCTGTCCACCAACCGTACTATTTGATGTGTCCGCTCAGGGTATAAGTTCGAAAACGGTTCCTAATTCGGTGACCACCCTAACTACCGGTTACGCGTTCATTTTTCTCCGTTTCGTCCTTTTTTCAGTCCCATTCGGTAACATTGTTGCCATTTCCTATACAGAGCCGGACTGTACACAGATGAAAAAATTTATTCGATACAACACGAATATCTTTGAGTGACGAATATCAATTGTTTCTATATCCGCAGAAAGATCATTTGGTTGGTTCAAGTAAAGTATAAAATTCTCAGAGTAAGAATATGCATTTTTGATGTTCCAAGTGTTACGTTTTCTTGTTTTAAGTATGAAGGAACTGCTTTAAAGGAATTACGTCTGTTTTAAGCGATACGTACGTATACTTTTGGGTCAAGAAACTGTTTGTTCGTTGAAGCATGTATATTTTTCACCCAACAAAATATTGTTGTTGTAAAACGAACGTCTTACTCTTTTTATATGTAGAAGAATTACATTTTCTTCGTCAGAGCAAAATATACTCAACATAAACATACTAAACTCTTAAACCGGAAGAATAACTAGCCGTTGAAATAATTATCACATATACTGAAATTCTTATTACAATAAAATATTATTTGGATAGCAAAAATATCCTCTTCATGCTACACTATATACGCAAGAACAATTTTTGTTGATATCCAAGACAACAAACAATATACGAACACTCAATATCGTCAAACTTATGTAGGGGTAATATGTGGATAAAGACGCGAGAAACTGTTAGCGCCATCTGTAAAGTAATTGTACAACTTTCTATGTATCTCTCAGAGTTAGAATCGTGGGTCAAGAAACTATTTTTTCGTTGAAGCATATATATTTTTCGTCCAACGAAATATTTTTGTTGTAAGACGAACGTGTACTTTTTTATAGAAGAATAACTTTTTCTTCATCAGAGAAAAATATACTTAATATAAACATAGTAATTCTTGAGTCGTAAGAATCGTTGAAACAACTAATTTGAAATTCTTATTAGAATAAAATATTATTTGAATAGAAAAAAAATCCTCTTCATGCTACACTATATACGCGTTTGGAAAACTAATGGATACAACCAGCAAAGTTTATTAAACGTTAGTGGCTGCAACATAATGTTGGAATCAGAAAATGCTAGATGCTTCAATGTGTCGAAATAAAATAAAAATAAACTCAGCAGGTTGCTTTAAACACCCAAGAAACATTTTTACTTCTTTAATTGTAGTCTTGTAAGTTTTAAGGAGCATGTTGCGAGCCAGTTTTTCCTAAAAAAAAGTCTAGAGCGTCAAAATTGTTTAATACGGCCCTGTCCCATCGGCTTACCTGGCCCGGTTAAGAACTTCTTAATAATAGGTCAGCTCCTGTTGCAAAACAGTCGGATTTAATCATTTCTGGGGGCCTTCCTAAAACTATACCGTTTCGGACGACGGGTAGTCGAAACCGCAGAACTCCTATAATTGCAGGAAATATAAATTAAAGTTATAGTATTATTAGAAACCACCGGGGACACGTCCAAATTATGGTTGGCTATTTCAGGAACCTTCCTCGATGTCTCGGCTCTATCATTAGTTTGATTATTTTTAAAAATTTGCGCTCGGTTGGGTACTATTGATTTGCAAAAAGATGACAGAAATTATGGTGTGTCAGGATTGATGGAATGGATCATTAAATTGTTCTTGAGGGATGGTATGTTGCTGGTGTAAAGTAATAGAGGGGTTTCTAAGCAATTATAGAATGTAATTTTTCATATATGGTGCAAGTGAGGTCACTGCAATTTTTTTGTTGGTATGACAAATATTACTTTCAGTAAACGTTGCTACTAAACATCTCAAACAAGCCCTACCAAAAGTCATACAAACTTTGATTCCTCATTTCACTACTTAACATACCAATGGTAGTAGCCTGAAGAGTGCATTTCAGGATGTATTCCAGATAACAATCAAGGGAATTGTAGATGAGTCGGACGATGCTTCTCACGATTCAAAGTGTAAAACTGCCAACAGTACCAATATATGACTTGCAATCATCAATTGGCCAGACGCCCGAGGCCGTACACGTCTTTCCTACCGAACTCTGCGTGCTCTCCTCCAAACACTAATCTACCTATTTTACATAGCACTCTATAGACTTTTTCTGTCTACTTATTGCTCCAAACTCAGTGCATGTCTATTTTAAGCAGCGTTGACATTACACCAGTTCAATGATGTCACCAAATAACAATCTAGCTCGTACCATTGTAATTCGAAACACATTCAGCCACACAGTCATTTTCAGGAAATCGTTGCAATGGATTCAGGGGCCCAAAAAAAACGCATATTTCCGCTTAATTACCAGTTTCTTTCCTATCTTTGCTAGTTTCTTTCTAGGGGACGTCAAAACCTTGACACTCTTCTTTTCAATGAAGCTAAATATGTTATTCAATACAACACACATATCTACTTATATATGTATTGATATGGCTGGTACCAAATCTAGCATAATGTCAACGGGGCATTTGACTTAAGAGAAGAAGGAGACCGACTTGGCAGTCCCCAAACGTGTATCGGGTAAGTTGGATGATTGAGTGAGGATGACCTCAGCCGTTCCGCCACCAGAGGTCTCTGGCAGTCTCTGTGAACTGAGCGCCGCGTATGACCTGGTTCGCACAGATCGCTGACTATGATTGATCGTGTTTACTTATTATTACTTATTACACTACTTGTACGTCTTAAACGGAACAAGTAGTTAATTTTCAGGAGATTACTGTCTGACCTTAACGCGCCGCGACCTCACTGCCGCAGACACCAGCGCCAGCCGATAGGCCATTATGGAATTGTTTAACGAGACTAATATTGACCGCCGTGTAATCATTGGTGTCCGATAGGTTCACCAATTTTTCTGCCGCCGATAATAGAAACCATGCCGGCGTTATGTGTAGCTATTTTTACTTTCCGACTAGAATTTCAGTGAAAATACGCGTTTGATGGAAGCTGAAGAGTCCAGAGTTGCTATGACTTGATGAAATTGTAGAATTACAGAGACTCATGTCTTAAATTGTTATTATAGTTTGATTGTCTTTTAGATCTCCAATAAACTGTTAGGTAAGAAATCTGATATGCTGATGATGTAATACCATATAGGTGAAGGCTATTTTTATTGAAGACTAGTGAAACCCAATTAACTCATACACGTGTAATTATGTTCTTCCTGGTATGGTAAGCAGATAGGCGGCTGGTGTATAGAACCTCTCTTAATTGACACGTCGAAAAGCGACGAATCAGCAAGCTTTATCACGTCGAAGACGGTGGACAATGACTTGGAGGTTGTGTTCAATCAGCAGCCTGCTGTAGGTCCCGCATACTTTTTTTCTGGCGGGCCGGCGGCTTTCAATAATACCACCAATTATTATTCATTTAAGAGACCTGCTCTCGAACTACCTAAACATCATTTTCAATCAACCCTAATAAGGTTCCTAATAAGATGTTAATAAATGACCTGATTGATTCCTTTACCGAAGCCGATACGATCATCAATCCCGTGAAGAAATGCGAATATCACCTCTGATTTCCTTTTATCGTTGGTACATTTTTATGCTGATTACTTTGTAAACAGTGGTCATTATTAAATTATATGAATAATGGTGTAATTGGAAGCAAAACGGTGAAATAATTGTCGGCGGTTGTTGGGTTGGTGAAGCTGAAAAAGTGACTAGTCATCATGGTTTGTAATTAAAAGGATGAGATAAGTTGAACACGATTGCCTCCTAAATTGCCTCCTTCTCTTCCAGTTTGTTTATAAACCTATTAATTTTGATCGGCAGTTCAAGACATGACTATTATTTTTGCTCAGAGCGGTCGATGCTATTGAGAGATTAATTTTGGATTTGAATCACTGCCACCAAAATCTGTTCTTACATGTAATATTGTACACAAACTACCAAATTTTAGAATATAAAGTAGCCAAATCCTCCTAAAAAAAACTTTACTTATCACTAAAGACGCTACGTTCTCACTCCGTTGAAAACAATAAAAATAAGCGTATATCACACGAGACAGGGAATTAGTTCTCCTAGTCATAGATCATCATTGACAACCCCTTGACCATTCATTGGTCGAATATTCGGAATATTTCATTAGGACCAAGACCCGTGGTTCGAAATAACGAGTAATCACAGCGTGTGGCAATCGCGGCCCGCTTATAATTTACCGTGTAAACTATAGACACCCATTGTGTCGTCATTTTATTGATGATTCCGTTTCTGAGCCAAGCCACATAATAAATATCATCTCAAGAGGTATCCCAATTCCTCCACCCTTACTTTTTACATCTTTTTTTAAACGCTTCTTTGACACCTTTGTAAAGCAGTTGAGTGACCAGGCATCCACACGTTGATGTTTGAGAAGGAAGAAAAACTATGTTTAAATTGTGGTTTACTTAAAACCATATATAATGAATTATCTTTTGTATAGTCACTCCTCAAATGATGATCGACTACAATTTATGCATTTCCACCTTGACCACAATGAAATGACGCTATTAGCAAATGTTTAACACGACTTTCTAGGTGTGTACGATATTTTATTTCTGAGCGAATATAACGAATTCACGGTAGTATACTCCCGTGCCGGTATTAACATGGCATTACCATTGCCTATTTGCATATACCTTTGGATTTTATATAGATGTGGATAATTTATTATTTCGTGTGTTGTAACCGCAACTTGCGAGTACACAATTATTCAATATTTGAAATGTTTATTACAGTGTGGAAATACGATTTTGTGAAATAATAATAGTAATAATATCTGGACAGAGCGCACGGCAATCTTGAAATGGGTGATTTGATTACTGAAACTAATTTCTGCTTAGACTGCTTTGCTACCTTATGAGTAATAATCAATTATTTTTTGACAAAAGCGCGTATTATTTATGTTTTGTACAGCCAAAACATGACTGTAGTAAATTCAGTGATAATCTCTTTTAAAAGTTAATCTCTTTTTGAGAAGTGACTACTTGAATCAAATTTCATTAAGTTAGGATCGTCGCTTTTACATAGAGAGAACCCTATTCTTGGATATCAAGAAAAATTATTCTTCATGCTACACTATAGCATGAAGACGATTTTTTTTCTATACAAATACATAATATTTTATTCTAATAAGAATTTCAATATAGTTGTTTCAACGGTTAGTTATTCTACGATTTAAGAATTTAGTATGTTTATGTTAAGTATATTTTTCTCCGACGAAGAAAAAGTTATTCTTCTGTAAAAAATAGACGTTCGTCTTACAACAAAAATATTTTGTTGGGCGAAAAATATTTCGTGTTTCTTGACCCCAGATTCTTACTCTGAGCGATACATAAAAAGTTGTGCAATTACTTTACAGATGGCGCTAACAGTTTCTCTCGTCTTTTGCCGCAGATTACCGCTATATAAGTTTGACGATATTGAGTGCCCGTATATTGTTTGTTTACATCTATTCATAAGTATTTTATTTCATGGGTGACTTACAAGGATTATGAGGAAAACCACGACTGTAGTGGTATAGCCTAGACATAGAGAGCTCTATTCTTGGATATCAAGAAAAGTTGTTTTTGCGTATATAGTGTAGCATGAAGTGGATATTTTTGCTATCCAAATAATATTGTATTGTAATAAGTTCAGTCAGTATGTATATGTAGTTATCTCAACAGCTACTTGTTCTTCCGGTTTAAGAGTTTGGTATGTTTATGTTGAGTCTATTTTGCTCTGACGAAGAAAATGTTATTCTTCTACATATAAAAAGACTAAGACGTTCGTTTTACAACAACAACAAAATTTTGTTGGGTGAAAAATATACATTCTTCAGGGAACAAACAGTTTCTTGACCCAATAGTATACGTACGTATCGCTTAAAACAGACGTAATTCCTTTCAAGCAGTTCCTTCATACTTAAAACAAGAAAACCTAATACTTGGAATATCAAGAAAATCATATTCTTACTCTGAGAATTTTATATTTTACTTGAACCAACCAAATGGTCTTTCTGGGGATATAGAAACATGTGATATTCTTCACTCAAAGATATTCGTGTTGTATCGAATAAATGGTTCCCTCTGTGTACTGGAAATCGTACAGGACCAAAATCCTCAGATTTCTTTTGTTTCAAGTTATTGGTTCTTCATAAAAAGGCATATTTTTTCGGAGACTATCATATAATTAATGAGTGAACGTCAAAATTAATGTCAATATGATAAATGATACTTTAACAGAGGCACACCTCCTTTGCTAACGCAATTAACGTACGTGTGACAAACATGCATAAAATGGAAATAATCACGTCAGATACATAACGACAAACGAACATCTTCATACGGTATTGTTAATAACAATTACAGCGGAAGGCGTTTAGGTCGATTTCATTATTTTCTCGGAGGCGATTAGACCGCTAATGATAAATTTCAACACGCCGAAGAAATTTTTATTACTTAATTACACCTCCTCTCACCGATTGTTTCTTTATTGCGCCCGCTATATCTACTATATACATGCACGCACGTACAGATACACTCAAGATTCTCTCATCACGTGAACTGTGACCTTAATGGCCTGAAAATTTATTCGGAAGCCTTTGTAGTCCTCGGCAGTAAACGCACGTTTATTGAATAATTATCTGGGAACCAACGTTAGAATTTATTCGAATAATTATCATGTATTAAACTATGTAAACAGCTAGGCGATAAGCAGTTTATGCCGCAAGTGCTTCTATTCAAATATAAAAGAAAATATTAACTTCGTAATGGTGTAAACTAACTAAGAGGTGGTCTCGAACAACGGTATTTCTTATAAATCTACCAAATTCATATAAAAACAACAAAAAGGAAATATGGTTGCTTTTCAATAGCAAAATAAGCACAGCTTTGGACACATTTTATTTAGAAAGTGCATATTATTGTCTATAATATAGCATGGGCTTCCAGTTCATCACTTTTCATACAAAATCTTCTGAAAAACTCGATTAATCTCTGGCATTCAGAAACACAAAACGGTTCGAGATAATTTGACGTAAACTACCTCCGCATTAATTATAACGTAAACAAACCAATTTCAAACCGGCAATGACTAGGAAAAATCGTACACTGTGCCCGAGTTTTTGAAAGTCAGCTCAGATCATCAGCTCTCCGTTTTAATTGATATATCAAACAATGATCCTGCGCTTTTTAACCACCTTAATTATTTTATAAATACCCGAAGAATCAATTATCTGCGTCTTTAATAATTATACCCTCTAAACAGGCCAGCATTCGAAAAGATATAAACCGCAAGCCGCAACACTGAATGGAATTCACACTCCAAAACTGCAATAATCCTTGTCGACTTCTTTAAAAGAAGTTAAACCTTCTTTTTTTTTCTCTCGGCGAAATACTGTTTATAGCCTTTAATTTCGATATTCTATTATGGCTGTGTCAAAATATGAACATCCGACAAAGCATCGGACCCTGGGCATTGTGTGAGGAGCTTAACTTTTGAACGTTTCAAATAACAGCGTGTTTTGGGGCGTAGCCAACCACAGTACACGGGGATATTGTCAAATTCTAAGCGCGCGTATTGTGTCCATGACACTGATTCCTTTTCTGAGAATGGGTCCAGTATTAAAGAGGAGAATGTAAGGATTAGATATGGTAAATTAAGGACTTACAGGGCGACAATGTTTCCTCGATCTGTCCATATGAATTAAGTGTTGTTTACATTTCACTGTCACTGTGTTAACTACCTAAGATTTACCTTTAATACTGACAATGAAATTCGTGTACATCATGTACATGACAAGAATGGTTTGATAGAATTCTCAGTAAATGAGATAAATGAGAAAAAAAAGGATTTGATGTTATGTTTCTTCTAGTTTCACTATCCAGTTAGTGGTTGTCGGCTAAAAATCAAATGATATTTATTGACCCTCCTGAGATAATTGTGTGTTTATCCCTGTTATAAAAGAGCCACGAGTTTTTTAGATGGCCATAACCTCAATAGATCGATTAAGCAACCAGGACAATAAAGGAGGAACCGTTGCCTCTAATTAAGTTAAGGGACTAAGCAAATAAAATTTCGTAATACCTCAACTTTTACGGCACCCGCCATGGGATGGCCAGAGTCGTCAACAATTAATTTTATTAACGTGTTACGTAGTTTTATTTTGGGCGCGTTGTAAACGCATTAAAGTTTTTTACTTCCACCGTGTTGACGCGCTGACCTTCCAGGAGCGATCACGACGTGTACAAACCGAATGCCGTTGATTGACTACGGATTTTGACACTTTTGTACTGTCATTAAAACATTTTAGATAGTACCTGTAGAAACAATTTTATGTTGTCGACGCGTGGGAATCCAAGACTGCAATAAAGTTACTGTTGGTACTCACTCGTTTTTATGGACAAATATATATGTCTTCCAAGATAGGTCTTATATAGAACTTTAATCTTGATAAGGTGTAGTTGACAAAATTGGGACAGTAATTGTCCATAAACTATTCAGTAAAGTAAAAATTAAATATCTGGGGTGGCCCTCACCCTACTTTCCGACTGTCATGTAACGTAAGTGGCACTGACGTTTGTCAAAATCTGACAATTTGCAATACAACCACGAAGGCTGTGGATTCTGTCAAACTGCTTCTAGAAACCCTTATAGCGCCTAAACCGTTCACCCCACTGATCTGCAAATTTATATACATATTTTCCCATATTTGAAGTCACTGGAGGATGATGAATTGGTATTAGTTTGATCGCAATTGATCGGTAATTCTAAATAAGTATACCAAATTTTAGCCCGATCCGTTGTACCGTTTGGACGCTATCGTGTTCACAGACATACATACACACACATACATACAGATATTTTCCAGAAATCATCGCAATCGATTCAAGGGACCCCAAAACGCGTATTTCCGCTGAAATTTCGAAATGTCATTTTCCGTCGATTACAATACTTTCCTTCTAGGGACTAGTCGGAAAGTAAAAAAGAAACACTTTGAGTTGCCGTATAGGTACTTCTCCCATTAACATGTTTTCGTATTTTACACACACTTTTCCTAGCGTTCAGTAGCCACCTGCGTTACATAACACAAACCACATTCATTACTCGGCTACCTTTGTACAGGACAATCCCAACATTGTATAGTTCAAGCAGGAGCCCATGATTTATTAACGCAGAGTCTCAATGGCATAATGGACCGGGACAGAAGACCAGTTAGATAAGTGAAAACGATATATCGACCGCATTCTATTGTTCGTAGTGGACCTACTGGTCACCCGAGACGATTGTTCCCACAAAATTAGGCCAAATGGCAGAAATTCGGTCATCATCCATAGTGCACAGTGGCCGAAAGTCATTATCACTCATGGTTCTCAGCTTCTGGGTTTGTGGTGGCGGATTCTTGCTCCCTTTGATCTAAGGACATGAGGGTGGCCATAGGTAGGATTTGAAACCGTTTTTTACCACCCGTCGGCTTTTGGAGATTGAAATTGTTTGCTGGGAGAATTTCTCTTGGTTTTTTTGCTATCGGTTTCTCTGCTGATTTATTACATTTTCCAATATTTATATAGGTACGACTTTCTGTTAAATTTATAAACAGAGCTATTATTTTTTATGAAATTGGAACTGTAATATGAATTGTTGACATAACAATTAAAACAACAAAAGAAAAACAAAGTACCGAAACCATTAAATTACGAATAGACGTTCCTATCTCCATTACGTATTCAACGTCTTTCCTTCGAAGCCTGGCTGTAAGCGGCTGGCTATCCGTTATTTTTATCGTCTTCTAATTACCGCATTGTCTTATTTCATTCAAATTAGCCAGCCGGTGCTATGCTGGCGGAATTATTATTAACAGTAGATGTAATGGTCTCAGCCTGCCCACACATCGCTCATATTCTCAAGATCTTGACTCATCCTCATTGATATATCGCATATGCTTATACCTAGACATAACGTACTCGACACCGTTCAGTTTTTACATATGGCAAGGAGATAGGCAATTCGTTTTCAATTTGTTTCCCCCGTGTGACAGTAACGAGCGAAATAATCAAGTGTTCTTGCTGTAGTGCACTGTCCGCGACTCTAATTGCCACAACTGAAATTAATTGAAGGAGTGAATACATCAATTATTACGGTTGAAATTTATGTATTTAATTTATAATGAAATTACTGTTTTTATGGCGAGTGGCTCTAGCGGTAGAGTGCTGCTCTCCTGCTAGGAAGTCTTGGGTTCAAATCCAGGCATCAGCTGAAGATCCTCGACCCACCGCCTTTCGCAAGAGGCGTAAAACCGTGGGTGCCGGCAACCAGTTGAACACCTCTGGTTGTCGTTATCAAACAGTATGTAAAAATGGGTAAGCACTAGAGGTGGGTAGTTCGTGAACGAACTAGTCCGAGAGAATGGCTCCCGGCTTAGAACAAAAGAACTAGTTCTTTAAAATAAAAAGAACTAGTTCGCAAAAGACCTGCTTTGGTAAAACATATCTCTATGCATATCTCATTCAGTGAACGACTTGTAGGGACATGAAATCTAGTTCGAAAGTCCTGCTTTGGTGAAACATATCCCATTCAGTGAACGAGTTGTGGCGACATCAAACGAACGACATAGCACCCTGCCCGCCAGTTGTTTCTTTACCTAACGGCGGATGTCAAAAATATAATTAGAGTACAGTTTTTTTTCCTATTGGATAATGGATTACACTGTTAATAGTAGTTTCGCCAGTATATGTTATACTATAATTTATAAATAATACCCCAATTCCACCTAAAATTGCAGTATGAGTAAGGCTAAAATACGTGCAGCAATATGTCTTTTATGCCTTATTAAATAAATATTTAAGAAATATACCTAAATAAAATAAGACAACGATTCTTCGATCAATATAATTATAAATAATTATTTATTTTCAAAACAAAATAACGATTCTTCAAGAAAAAGACAAAGTGGGAAGGCAGACATCGATTCTGTCCAAACTAGATCCTAGTTTCGTTTGGAACGAGATATAAACGTGCTAGAACACACAAAGACACGTTTATCGAAGTAGTATGTCTCAGGATCAAAGTAGTTCTTCAGAACTAGTTCTTTGAACTAGTTCCTTTTTGTGAACTAATCCGGAAGAACTAGTTCATTAAAAAGAACTAATAAGCCCATCTCTAGTAAGCACAAAGGGCCAAAAATTGGCCTAGGTGCAGCGGAATAAACTGCACCCAAAACAACTACAACAACTGTTTTTATTTGTGTTAAAAAATGGTGTTCAAAGATACCTACATAATATATGATGCTACATTAAAATAAACTCAGTAGGAGTCTAGGAGCAGTAGTGATTCTGTTGGTGTGACCGTGCAAGCAGTACAACGTGAGAGAGTAATGTAACGTCGACCTTAATGCTGGCAATTTTATGACATTTAAGCGTTGCCAACGTGTAACAAATCTTCCCGCACTACTGGTATTTAACCTCAGTCCGCATAATTCACGCAATCAGGCATCCCATTAACATTTACGTCTAATAATAAACCGACGTTATTCATCATGCCCGGTCTACGTTGCACGGCTCACGGATACTCGCCGCGCCGCGCCGCGTCGCTGCGATCGCCGCTGAAAATAGAAAAGCGGATCCACCGTATACACGTACTATCGTCGCGGATTTATCACATTGAATCTGTAAAGATCAAGTATAGTGAACCGGTCATTACTCACTAGAGGTGGTTATTATAAACTATATTTCCGATCGACGTGGCTTAGGCGTAGAGGTGGGCGCGTGGACAATGAAAGGCGCGACCGTCACGACCTCTCTCGGACGGCAGGCGCTTTGAAATTATTGCCGTATTCAAATCACTGTCGCACCGCGCGTTCCGGCCCTGTCCCATGCATCTTTTAAGCGTTTACGACTTTTTTGTCGTTGGTCCTTTTCGCTCGCGACTGTTCCGAGATCCGACGAGCCGTTTGAACCTCACCATGGGAAAATCTCGGCACGAGAGATAGCGATCTAGGTGCTTCGGACGACCTCAATGAAAACTACCGACGATTCAGACAAATTCTCGAGCAATGCAAATTGAACAAACCGCCTGATCGATCGGCTGTGATTCGGTGACACTTGTCGAAACTTTTGTAAACTTTGACATTGAAAACCATCTATTTCAAATAGCGAACCACGAACTACCAATTAATCCCTCGATTAACTATTAAATCTTCCAGTACTCATTTCAAAGCAAAACAATCGGTAGTTAAATGATTATCTCGATCTTTGTCATCCCGTACATGGTTATTTACCGTATTTCATCGATCACGCAAAGGTTAGACCCGTTTTTCCTATTGGGAAGCGGGTATTTGCGCGCCGAGGAATTACCGTATACACACACAGGCAAGGACTTTGCTTCCATACGAGCGCATGTATTAATTTTTATTGGCGTCTAAAAAACGTGATTTTCGAATAGAGCCGCGCGAACAACAATGGACCACGCTTACCTCACGGCCGTGTAATGAGCAGTTGAATCGTGACCGCGCAATTTTTGTATGTCATTTCAATAATGAAAAACAAGTATACTTACGTGTAAGGTGGTTATTCACCATGTTGCGCACCTGTACGGAATTATTTGCAAAAAATAAAACGCGGCGTCGCACAGTGCTGCGTCCCATAGCAATAAATCACAAAATAACTTAACCGATAATAACTTCAATTCTCAAAAAACATCTAAACAACTAATCAAACATCTCAACTCTTGGATTATTTCGTTTGGGTCGGCTCGACATTAACGATGGGCAAGACCTAAACCTATTCATTCCTGATTGTCGCAATAACGCAGAGTAGTCTGTCGCTGGTTTAAAAGTAAGCTGAACAGTTGGTGTCTGCATTTTTGATTTTTATTTAATATGGAGGTGAATCTAGATGGTATGCAATATTTAAACTAACACGTATTTTTAGAAACATTCTATAACATTTGAAAATAATGTATTACTTATGAAGTGAATTACACAAAATTAAATTATGTAACCTTATGTCCGCTTTTGAAAAATAAGGCAAAAAGGCTCTCTGTGATTTTTACGCCATATTATAGCTCTATTATTTTACTACTTGTGCACATAAATAATGTTTGCAGAAACGTGCAGATTGTAATGAAATAATTATTTTTAGAGACACGTGTCAATATCAGTCATGGTGATTTATTCGATACTTGGGCTATGTTCTTTTACGTTGCCTATAGGAATTTTATCTGCAGAGGCTTTAGAAGCTACCCGCAAAGAAATTCGAACGTACCGTTTAAGTCATACAAGAAAGACATCAAGAAAACATTGTAATAGGGATCTAATTCAAATATTATTGTTACGGTCAGATCCATACATATATAGTCTTAGGAAAACCACTTCTCATGTAAAAGATATAGACAATGATATGTTCCAAATACTGTGGTATGTGGAAAGCTATTTTGGAAAGCGATTTGCCTTTTACTTTATCCGATCAGTTCTTTTACTTATGCCCGTTTGCACCGTATTTATTAAGAACGACTTAAATTTAAGAACAGCTTATCTTTATGCCTAACTTAAGTCAGGCATCATTTGAACCGTTCGCATGTCAGCCTTTCCTAACTTAAGCATTACTTAAGGGTTTCTGACGTTGGCAACACTGTAAAGTTCTAGTTATATTTGGAAATACTTGGTTCTAAAATCAACAGTATTGCGTCACTTGTCAAAACTTTCAATAGGTTAATGTGGCGGCAAATTTGAATTACTTTCATAACTACAAAAATTACGGCACAAAAAAAAGAATTTATGATCAAAATGAAACCATTATTTCTAATACACAATAAAACTGTAATTTTACATTACAAACTCCTAAAATCGCTTGATAACATGATAAATTGACACATATAGGTACTGTCTTGACATTTCTTAAAACGACATTTCATGTGCAATGTGTGTCTACACCACAATCAACCAATCACAACTAAGCTTATATTTACGCTGGCTTTAAGCCGTCGATTTTCTAGGCTTAAGTTAGGTCGTTCTTAACTGTAGTTAGGTAATGGATATGTGGCGGTGCAAACAAAATCGATGACATAAGTACGATCTCATACTTAAGCCTTTCTTAACACAAACGGTGCAAACGGGCATTAGTGATAAAGATTTATCATCCGATGATGAGCATTACAGATATTTGTTTTTGAATGTGTTTTATTGTATTATTATTTAAAATTAAATATAAAATGCGTGTAATAGTAAAAAATTTTGTTGTTATTCTGTACCCAACAAGGAGCAAGTATTTGTTTTAAGTATCTTTAAAATTTAGATATTTTTATAATCCTTTACGCACTTGCAGTTAAGTTTAACTAACAACACAAAATCGTATTAACGTCAAATAAACGTCGATGTGTCTACACTATTTAATTTTATCTGCCTAACGAAACACGATAAAATAAAAAAGATTTCTTTTTTCACATAACTGGTATTCAAAAAGTATATTCATTTTTTAGTCAGCTTGCCATTACATCCTTAGGAATAACTTTTTATCAAACTCTTTTTAATATTGTATTTGTATTGAATTGGATCCATTGATGGACCACCCATATACAAGTGTATAAGGGAACAAAGATACACGACGTTCTTCGTAAAATTGCTAGTCGAAAATCTTAATACAAAAATATTGTTTTATTAACCGTGTATTAAGAAACCATAAGAAACAGTTAGAAATCTTCAAAAATATTTTACTTATATACTAATCGCATTCAATTTAGTCGCTTTGTGTTGCTTACACACCCTGTATACAGACTTACTTTTTAGGTTATAAAATGATGAAAAATCGTGAGAAATTATTGTGGTGAAAACTTTCTTCACTACCAAAACCATATGTTATTACTGCATGTTCAAATTTAAAACAAACCATAAGAAATGGGGTCAACGTTTCAAAACAGAAGACGCACCAATCTCCATTGAAGAAGAGAAGAATGATTATACCTGTACGCAATACCGCGGAAGAGCTTTCGGCTCTTTCGTAACACTTTGACGTCTCTGAAAGAACAAAAAACAAGTATTCAGACAGAAGTAGGACGTCCGGGACTCGTTAATTAGAAATTGCCTCGTTTTTCTCGTTTCCGAATGAGACAATTTTGGCGTAGGCGGACAAGTGGGCATCCTCGTGATTGATGCCACTCTCATGCCTTCCCTGACACAACTTATGAAACACGATTTAACATAAAAATTAAATAGATCTTTTCTTTATGAGATCATTAAGCTGTAACTATAGTAATGGTTTATGAGAGTTGACGTTAAAAATCAGTTATATTGACGGAAAATATCGAATACGTACGAGTATGTACTATATTGTAATGTACGATGTATGATTAGTTAGTCATCTATAGAAAATAAATAAGGAGATATGACTGCCTGTGGGACCGTGTTGGCCAGCACAGAAGTTAAATGGTAACCGCTCACCTCCGGTGCTTACATTGTAAAAATTTCCGCGCCCAAGCTATAAATGATACTAATCTCGTAATAAATGATATCTGGCCAGTTAATAAATGATGAGAAGCGGCGCCGAACACAGCTGTGTGCCCGCGGACGTATTGTATTAACTAATAAAAGTGATCGATGTACATGCTAGCGTACAACGTGTAATAGCGCTGTGATTCCTGTTACACGACGCGCAAAGAGCGGCAATAATTATTATTACCTACCAATCGATTTTTTATTGTGGATAACAATGAGGAACGGATTGACGTCCAATACGGTATGGAAACTTTTAACTTTTATTTCAGATTTGTCTGTTGTTTTTAGTATCCATCGTAAAGAATCTATAGAGATTAGAAACAATAGATCGTTAGTGACGTTAGAGAAAATGTTTTTTATTTTATGAAAGCGTTAACTGTATAATACAAACCCTAGTTTGTTTTAGTACTGTAAAATGACTGAATACCAGCTCATCACTGCAAAATGAGCTATTAGTTTTGTTGTCTAGTCTTATTCTAGTCATATTCCGTCCTCTGGTAATTCTAATTATGTATACCAAATTTCAGACTGATCCGTTGTACTGTTTGGATGCTATCCTGTTCACAGACATGCACGCATACACACATACACGCATTTTTGCTAAAATCTCGAATTGTTTTTGTCGATTACAATACTTTCCTTCTAGGGTACTAGCCTGAAAGTAAAATTAATCAATCGAAACATTATTGTTATTATTGCTGATTATTTCTTACAATATACAGTTCATATTTTTTGTAAAATATATGCATGCATTATTACTGTATTTATCTCATGATCAGGATAGTAATCGTTTTCTAACTGCTTGAAAACGATTCTGTTGTTTTGGTTTGATTCTGTTGTATTGTTTTGATTCTGTTGATTCTGTTTTTCTGTTGTTTTGTGTTCTGTAATGTTCCGATATTCTGTAACCAAAGGTCAGAACTTGTGATTTTGAAGCATTTTCAACCTTTTCAATCTTTCAAATCAATTCATTCTTTTTGTATTATTTGGTGAGTAGTAACAACAAATAAATTAAACAGCCATGTCATATCGCTAGGTAAGTAATGCAATCGTGATGGTTGACTATACGCTCCAACTTGTTCATCCAACTATCATCCAACTTGTTCAGATGGACTCTCTGTAAGAAAGTTTCTTTCCAGACCTCGTGCTGTGTTTCTAGTATTCACATGTGGGATGTGAGACTCCATTATACTGCACCATCTACCAGCTATATATGCTTTACTTTGCCTAGCTCTGGCGAATCCACCAAAACTGACACATTGTAACAAACAGTTCCTTAGTACTACATAATTATAATGACATAATACTATTATCTATTAAAATTCTAAACTTACCTTTTTGAATTTGATTATAGCTACATCCACTTTACACTCTTAAAAGTCATGTTTCGCTGTTCCCAAAACTTTATTGTCTTAGTATATGTTATGAATTAAACTAAATTGTGATTTTTCTGTTATTTGATATAAAAAAGGCCTGAATTTATATTTGTAGAAACTTACTCTCCTCTACGCACCTAAGATGTAATTAATATATAATTATTATAGAAAATATAAAAGCTATGTCTTTTATATTCGAATGTCTCATGTGACTCACAAGACCTGGTATCTTCATTTTATTAAATAATAAAATAAAACGTAAACAAAACATTTCTTTTGGCTAAATGCTTTTATATTTTGACGTTACTTTTTTACGATTTGATGCGACTTTTTTTCCTGGGTTTCGATCTATCATCAACTGGCAGCAATTTCAGCGTCTTTCAGTGTACCCAAATGAAGATGGCACGGTATGAAAGACTAGAACGATCGGTGCGGTCATTTTTCCGTCAATTGCGTCGCCCACGTGTAGACGAGTCCGCTATTAAGCGTTCCCTTCCTTTTTCACCGTTTCGTCGCGCCTGCCTCTTCTCCTTCGTCTTCTTCCTTCACCGGATGCGAGCGAAGCGCGACGACAGCGCGCGCGGCGGAAGAGCGCACTAACGAGCACTTCGCCCAGGTGACATTTTTATGCCGGGCGCAGCGCATCGCCCTGACCCACGGGGTCATTAAATAAATTGTTCCGATATTGTTATGGGTGATAATGGAAGAGTGCATTTTTTACACGTCGCCGTCGACCGATGCTGTCGCCTTATGGTGCTGCTCCGTGGCGACTTTCACGGAGAGCCATTAAAACGGTACTCGACGCTCGGGCGGAGGATATGCATGTGAACGATTGATTCATTAAGGGTCACTTCCTTGAAAACAACACAATATGCGAGTGCGTTTTCTTTTTTCGGAATTAGATGCGATGGGCAATATGAAATGTGTGATGTTTCTGTCATATAGTTGTCTGCAAGTTATGTGCAAATATTAATTGACTATCTGTATACTTTAAAAAGAAAGAATAATGAACTTAAATTAATTAACGGTCGAACAATATGGACTCATGCTGACTGTCTTGAAGCAGAAGGCCTTGCACCACCTGACCGTTTATTTATTACGAGCTCCTTCGTATTGTGGTAATGCACAAGCTTCAATTTCTTCACCAGTATCGTTGAATACATTGCAAATAAATCTTACTTCAGTAGAATGATAAATATTTTAATAATAACACAAGGGAACTTTCTGACACAACCAAATCATTTTAAAATATGCTTTAAAAGGCTCGCTATGCTTTGTAAATGATGACACTGTCACACCTCGTGCAGAAAGGCTCAATTTCTGTAGCCTAAAATCTAATAACTTGACTTTTTCTTTTGATAAACCTGTCTTTAACCAAATCATTCAGGTCGCACTGGTTTAGGTGAGGTGTTGCTAAAACTTCAAATGGTGAATCTTCACGACTTGCCTGATTTGACAGAGTGATTTTAGACACTCTGTCAAATCAGGTAAGTTTCTTCAAACAGGCGAAATTTCTTCTGTGTCAAAAATCGAAGATGATGAAGTGGATGGCGAACTTGGGAAAGGATGGTTCTCTCCATGGGGGATAGGTCGCGATGCTGATGGCAAATTTGGATATTTTATTTGATGTTTATCCTTCTTCGAATATCATCGTGCAAATATAGCAATCATCTAGATCAGCGCTTCTCAAACTATGGGTCGCGACCCAAATGTGGGTCGCGTTAAAAAAAATTTGGGTCGCGTATGAAGCTAACCACAGCAAGAAATAAATCACAATTTACAATCACACAAAGAGGCGTACAACAGATTTCATTTGAACAGTACAGTACTTGTACTGTCAGTAGAGTACTTGTACTGTACGAACACGCATCCGTTTTCGCGCATCAACATCATAGCATGTGTACCACACATGGCTCGCGTCTTTAAAGGCGGCTCCACACGCAACGGAAAATCCGAAGTCTGCTTCACACGTAGAGGTTTCTCCATCCACACGTAGAGGTTTTCCTTGAGGTCTTACGCATCGAGGCATGCCTTCCGATTTTCCGTTGCGTGTAGAGCCACCTTAATTTTCTGTGTTCAATGTAAAGTGTAAACCCGCTTATGAAACAGAAAGCGGCCAAGTACACTTTTGTCGAAGTTAAATAATTGCAGGTAAATAGCCACATATTAATTAAACTAATTTAAATTTACTCTCTTTATATTTTCTGCATCGGGAGCAATTAGCTGCGAACGGCATGAGCTCAAGTCTTCATGAAATTTTAAATGAATGTGTAACAATTGTAAATTACATAGTGTACCGTAAAAGTGTACTAAAAAAATTTTTTTGAAAATATTATGGGAAGAAATGGGACCAGAACATCAGACATTGTTTTTGAATTCTCATATAATGATGGCTTTCCAGGGGTAAAGTATTAAAACGATTTTTCGAACTGAGAATGAAAATTGAAATATTTTTACGGGAACAAAAATCAACTTTATGTGAATTCTTTCAAAATAATTTGTCTTGCAAAAGTACCTAGCATATTTGGCTGATATATTTTCCCACATGAATGACTAAATGATCTTTCACTTCAGGGGTCTTCTTTAATTGTTATAATAAAATTGAAGCATTAATAAAAAAAAATCAGCTTTGGATCGATACTATTAACAGAGGTTGCTATATGATGCTTCCTTCGTTTGCTGAATTAGTTTATGACAACTCAGCAACAAGTGTTCGATGTACTTATAATTATACAAAGTCATTTGAAAGAAGTGAAAGCAAAACTAGTGCAGTAAAATCCTTTTAGTGCTGAATTATCGAATAATTTAACATTCTCTGAAAAAGTGCAGTTAATTGAATTATCTACGGATAAAACTTTAGAACAAAAATTTCAAGTGCACAAAAATAATATGTCGCGATTTTGGTTAGAAATAAGGGAAGAATATCAAATATTAGGTGAAAATGCATTGAAATTATTGCTTCCTTTTGAAACGACTTATTTAGCGGAAAGTGGATTTTCATCTATGGTAATAATAAAAACCAAATTGAGGAATCGGCTTTATCAGCTCGGCAATGCGAATTTCAATGACGAATTCGAATTCAATTATATATAATTATATTATATATAATTCGATTAACAATGATTTTGACGAATTGGTTGCTAAAAAACAGCAGCATCCATCTCACTAACAATAAGTTTATTAATACTACTACGTACTATAAGTATGTTTAAGTTCACTTTGTAATAAAGTAGTATTTTGTAATAAATAAAATTCAGTTGTATTACAATATCTAAAGGTTATAGTTATTTTGGTCGCGAGCTATTCAAACACAAAAATGTTGGGTCGCCAGTCTACAAAGTTTGAGAAACGCTGATCTAGATGATTGGAAAGCTGTCGCCACAACATGGGATCTGCAAATGGCATTTTTTTGCTTCCCTTTCATCCACTTTAATAGTCCGATATAACAGAAAATACAGAATATATCATGTGTCCATGGCTTTTCCATATCTCCAATTCTAAATCCAAAATATGTAACAAAACTTATATGGTAAATTTTTACATCTTCTTTGATCACCCATATTTTAATGCACAGAATGTTTGTATAACTTAACTTGATAAAATAGCACAAAAAACTGATTCGTAATATTTTGAACAACCTGTTATGCGAACGTATGCACAGAAGGCTAATTCAAGCGAAATATGTGACTTGATCTATGAAAAGTGATGGTAGGTCAACAAAAATATGTGAAAATATATAGTTAATTTTATATGGTGAATCCGATTTAAAAACTATTTTTCTCCTTTCCTGTATCTAATTCTTTCTTAAAACTGTTTTAACTCTCTCACTCCTCTTTTCTACGTCATCCTATCTCTTATACCATTCCATTATTCCTTTCTTCTGTTCCTATATTTTCTAATATATACGAACATCCAATCTTACCTTTGTAATTGAAGGTGCGCATTGTAGTGTGATATCTTTGTATTGTAGTATGATACCTTTCATTTTCTAGAGGCAATTTCCTAAAATTTTGACCAAATACTACTGAATCTTATTACTGCTGCTAGATCTTCTGAATACATTGAATATTTGGGCAATACCGAAATACAAGATTATGGTCTGAAAACATATTTTAATGCAAATGATTGTTTTAGACACATAGCTTTTCCACGTCTAACAGTCATGGCGTAAGCTCTTTCCAAAACAGCAGGTAGTCTCTCAGGTAAACTATATTTTCTTACTAGTTACAAATACGATATTACATACATGTCCAACATTAACTATCCGTTGCGAATATACCCAATTACGCAAATAACCATTCATCCACATCATCATCTATAGATATAGGTGCGGAGATGAGATGATTTACTTCATTCCTTTCTATTTCCATTGCTCTTTTAGCTCAGGCCCCCACTTAGATCTTTAAATATCACCCATCGGTAAAACATAACAACCCAACACACAATCCCATATTATTTACATCACCTGAGTCTCATTTCCTCCAAACAGAAACCCGAAATAAAAATCTCCATAATCTAAAAAGTCACGCAAACCACGGACGTGACATCTAATATTTTCCGGCTAATCGGTGCGACGCCCGCGGCAAAATCTGACGCTTTTATATTAGTTTTGTAATTAAACATGACCGTGTCCGCCAACGATATCCGACGTGATGTGGTCCGTCCCTGAACGCGTGCTGTGTCCGTGTGCAGGCCGCCAAGAGATCTGCTGTGTGCACTCGTAGGTTAGCTTATACGTGAGGACGGTGAAAGTGTGCGGGTGTGAGAAAGCAAAAGGCGCCCGGTTCACAACACCGATGCCGCCCCAGGCTCGAGAAACAAACTGTACGCGACCGCGTGGCTGCACCGCCTGACGATGTCCATTCATCCGAAGTAGGCTCGATTGGCATGCTTCTCTCCTTTTGTCATCACATCGCTTTTTGTTTGATTGGTAGATTTTTTCGGTCTAGGTCTCCTAGGTTAGACGCTTCAATTTGTCGACGAGGTAGTCAGAAAGTTGTTTGGGGGCTGTTTATATCAATACAGTAATTGATCTAGATGCAGCGGTTCCCAATCTTCTTGAGGCATATACCCGCAAAGCGGGTTAGATATTAGCAATTACCCACCAAAAAATATTTTGAGCAATCAATGAACAACAATAAGTGATCAACAATTATTACACAGGGGAACATTGATTTTGCGGCATGAAATTTATTAGTCAATTTTAGGTAATTCTGGTCTACTAAATATGAAAATAACAAAATATTTGTTAAATTAATAAATTAAATTAATAAATAAAGTTTTACCATTCGAAAGCATGAGGCGTATCACACCATTCTGAAATTAACAATAAAAGAATTAAAAAAACACAAATTTAAATTAAGAAAACATTTTGTGTTACGTTTTCTATTGTATTTTTGTTCAGGACAGTCTCTTTCTAAGGTACAGCAGTAGTATGCCGTTATATGGCAATACCATCGGCCTTTATATCTTTCCTCCATTATCTTGATATACTGCTGTAACCGTTTTGCTCTTGTTCTTCATTGTAATCACTCAGATTGTCAAAAATTGATCTAAATGACTATGAACATAATGTAACTAAAATTTTGAAGCATTTTGTCAACGATTTGTGTTGTTAATATTGTTCAGTTTGCTTATTTCAAAAAAAAAATCGATAACTGATACAAAGTTTCTCCATGCTTCCAGTTCAACCTAAGTCATGTGATTTGTGGTCAATACCGGCTACTAATTTTCCTGTATTGAAGCCAGGAAATGATTAACAAATATATTTGGAACAAACATCATTCTTATATAAAGCTTTCGCAAACTGTTGAATTAGCCCAAATTTAATATGTAGTGGTGGAAGAATTATTTGCTCTCGACTTATCAATGGTTCATGGCTGATGTTAGCTTTTCACACGATTATATTTATTCACGGTCAGTTTTTTCTATCCCAATGTTCATTTTTTGCACGACTGTCCCGAGGACAAAGAAAACAGGGACATTTAGTGTATCCATTTTGCTGACCCAATGAAAAAGCAGCAGCAAGTTGTAGAGTAACATGTTATATTTCAAAAAATTAGTTCAAGGATTGGTTTTGATAAATAAAGACTTG
The DNA here is from genome assembly GCA_963971325.1 of Aphodius granarius. NCBI lineage: Eukaryota > Metazoa > Arthropoda > Insecta > Coleoptera > Scarabaeidae > Aphodius > Aphodius granarius. The sequence continues at coordinate 11,878,651 of OZ020227.1, read as the reverse complement.
CTAGCCACAAATATTTTTTTATTGGGGTTTAAATTAAAATAATTTAACTTATACTATACTTTTATTGCATCGTTTATCACAAGAACCGGAGTCAATTCAAACAAACTAATTATACAACGAGTACTTCATAATCATAGTTTAGCAAAATTGATTACACAAACTGATGCCGCAGAAAAAAAAGTTGTTGGCTGGTGTTATCTTTCTCGTCTTTACCCCTCAGAAAATAGTTTTTTACCCCTCAGTGGGTAATTACCCAGTGTTGGGAATCATTGATCTAGAGGTTGTACATATTTTATGCAATAAAACGACAACATTGGACATATACTTCGTTGTTGTGTTGTGCAAGAAAATCGTATATAAAGTTTTAAAGAGATTTTTTGTTCTTTCAAATAAAACTGCGGCATAAGTAACCCAAATAACCATAGTTTCGTTACCAATCTCTCGTCATATAACCAAACAAACCACAATAAACATTCCAGTTACCAGATAGATTACAATCCCAAGTTTTAGCACGAAATGGCATTACGAGTAAACCGTTCGCAGTTTGTTCAATTTTTTCAACCGGGTAAAGACGTTCCATTGAGGGGCCCCACATACATCATCTCGAATGTCGCCCCAGGTGTTTAGTAGAAGATTCCGTCACGACAGACCATCAACGGACTATCGCCTGGCTATCAGATGGCGGAAATAGGTGAACGATATCTGAATTCCACCAACGAGGCGAAATATCCCATTCCGTACCATTCCTGGACATATACTTCGAAAGTACTCGATTTCTCAGCGAATACAATTCGATGTATGAAAGATTGGATGAACAGATTTTTGAAACAATGTAAAGAAAAGAAAGAATGCTCTAGTAAAGGGGTTTACAACGTACCAACGTATTTCATGGCATTCGAAGGCAGAGTGCATACGCTTGGAATCAATCTATTTGTGGTGGTATTTGGTCGAGTAGTTTGAAAATTGTGGGCCTTGAAGACGTGACTCCGCAAAGTGGCGTACACGCGAACCTCAGGCTGTCGTGGTTCTGCTCCTGTGCTTTCACCGTTATTACAGTCCTTGTGGTACCGCTGTATACTCACCGAGTGTAGTTGTTCCAACTGGGGGTTGACCTGATCACACGGTGCAATTTGAACGGTTACCTTATTACGCAAAAACTATCATTACAAAGCCGTTCTGGGATCGCGTTACAACAGGCAATCAGTTTTTCAGTCACTGGTCGCGATCACGTTCCCAGATTTTGCTCCGGCTACTTCGTAGAATCCTCTGGCGTTTGTCGATCGTGTGGACCGCTAACGATGTGAAATCAACTGGATGGATTCTGTCTTGTATGTACGCGTCCCTAGGCACTGTTGAACCCGCCTAGGGAAACGATCCACCAACTGCTTCTCATATATCAGGAAGTTAGTCCTGATGACGAACAGTACACGCATTTTGCAATATTAGAGATGAGCGGGATTGTGAATATTGGTTATTGGTCTCGCACATCCTTGATGGAATATGTGTTTTATTCTTCCATGCAACCACTACTTTGCTAGCTATACACACTGAGAAATGTTTTAGACATTCGTTGTCTTGCGAAAATTTACTCCGAAAAATCAATAAAGTTATCAATTAAGAAGAGCTTATTGAATCAAAACTCACAAATTTCTCCTTTGAAGGTGTTGAACCAAACCTAAAAATCTTTTTCTGAAACATTTGTTTTTCCAAGCAAAACAACCAATTACTTATTCTGATAATTATTATTCTCTTTAATCCATCCAATGGTTGAAATAAAACAATACTAATTTGGTCGAAATATTTAAATATTTGAAGTAATACTACAAAGTTCCATTCAAAACTACATATAGTCCTTTGTAGTTGACTACTGCTTGGTGTGACTTAATAATTTACTCATTGCAACTAAATTTATCTTGAATCATGCAGTTAACCCGCTTCTACTGAGAAAATTTTGGTCTTGGCTGAAGTGGATAGTTATTTCGTTTATATGGAAATCAACAGTTGTTTTGATTCAAAGTAATTTGATTTGAACTGAGCATTCTTTTCTCTGTGTGCACAATTTGCAGTCATCAAGGTCTTTCAAAACATTTTAACTCCTATATTATCAACTGCTTTTTCTCGTATGTCTCATCTCCCACTTAATTTCTTCGGATCGAAGAGATCTTTCTTCTATCCACAAACCCAACCGATATCTTCCTAGATGTAACGGTTATTGGTACTGGAATCCATCCTTCCGGCTTCCAAAAGTTAATAACGCCGCTCCACAGTTGTGCGGTACGATTTGCGCGAATTTACTCGCCCGGTTCGCGAGTGGAAAAAGGTCGAAGCGTGACCGAGACTCTCCTGGGAACTGGAACAATACTCTGGGGGGGATTCGGGAGCCTTCAGGCGTTTCAGGAGTGCTCACAAACGGCGACCGACCGAGCAGTTCGAATCTTTCGTGACTTGCAAACGCTTAGGAAGCGCGACGTCCGTCAGGACGAGTGACTGGGCGCAAAGGAAGAAGAGAAATCGAGAAATTCGCACGAAGACTGCTGCTGCTGCTGCCGATGTTGCGGCGCGGCGGCGTTCGTACCGTTTTATTATTTAACACCTACGGCATTGTTTGGCCGTCGCCGTCGCCGGCTACCAGAAACCATTACCGAGACTATTAGGAAATGAAATTTATCTGAGGTCATCAATAGACACACACACGAGATCGGCGAGAAAGTGCTGAATTTGAATGCCGCATCGTAAATCTTTTTGGTATTTATTGCTGTTTCTAGGTGCAGCAATATCTCTTATTGTGTTACTGTATTCATAAAGTTGTGATGTCTGCAATATTTACGTGAATTTTTTATGCAAAAGAAGCTTTCATGTTACAAAATTATCTGTAGTCTTTGAGCGAATGTTTCTGTCTTTCTGTCAGTCAATAATCCGGCTCAAAATGTATGTTTTAGAAGATAGAAGATATAGAGTAAGGTAGAAGATACAGTTTTCTTTGCCGATGCCTATTTTTCAATTCTATAATACCAAATTTCTTTACAATGATTGCTTAATCAGTGTTTTAATTTTGATGTGATTAAACAGGTATTATGGCCATTGTTGTTAACACAAGTATCGACACAGATTTATTACTACATATTCAATTTTATGAAGCCACAGCCACTCTGGACCCCACCCTACGTCAGTCATAGAATAACACAATGTCATGTCATGTCAGTGGCACTGACGTTTATCACAATCTGTTGTTGTACCTTCAACGAATAGCATGAATGGTTTCTGACAAATCTTGTTATTTATATCAAATGTTTAGAAAAGATCCATGCCGAGTGGTATTAGAAACAAGCAACAAAAGAATATAACAATCGAACGAAGAGATTAGTGTACTGCATTTTTCTATTTTTGATTTTATTGTATTCTGAGTGAATAGAGCTGGTTGGCTATTGAAACTAGACTACAGACCGTTACGTTGTTTTATCCAGTTGTGGCATTACCTTTAAAGAAAGGCTTATCATCCACTGATGGTATTAGCTACTGTTTGTCAATACATCTCATTGTACAACCGTATCAAATGTATTGTTCGTAAAGAGAGAGTGTACTAGAAACTATGCTGGACTTTTGATAAAGATAGACATAGATTCGTAAATATATAGAATGTTATCAACCAAGTTTAGGTCATGAATAGACTTTGTATAACTGTAAATCTTTTCATAGACTAGTAATAGTACTGCAAATACACAGTTAGTCTTATATTAAACGGAACAGTTTAGATGAGTTCAAAAACAACAATAAATAAAACAAAGAGGCGTATGTAAAAATCGATTTTTATTTCTAAAAAGCAATATACATAGTTATAAGCTTATCAAGATTAATAAATAAACTTAGTAACGTATATAAAAATTGTATGAATGCGTAATACATTACACAGTTGTTGCGGATAAACTGAGATTATATACTTTTCCCAAACAGTTATACATTTGTAAGCACTACAAATATAACCTGCAACGATACGGTATAAAATTTCAAAGTCATTGTAAGAAAAATCAGTACATCTTGCTAACCAAGTCTACTGCCGTCCAATGTTCTCGTATGATAGGCGTAATGTATAACATGAACACACTTAACCTAAACTAATCTAGAATTCTGTCAGAGTCTGAAGAAGATTTTTGCAGCAGACAAAAACACCCAGACTCGATCGCGTTAGCAAATATGAGATTTAAGTTATATATACATCTTTAAATTACATTAAATAATAATAATAAAATAAAAATTGCACAGAAACATCGGCCGTTCAAATGATGTTACTTAAAATATATCACATACCGCTATAAATAAGTACTGATGTTGTCGGTGTTCTGTGTGTTATTAGCCGATTAAAATAATATAAATTAAATAGAAAATGGATGTCTAATGTTTATAAAGACCTATTTACAAAACCGCGACGCATACGCAACGCTACGCTCAAAACGCTAGCGTATGCATCGCATAATATGAATAGGCCCTAAAGGCTAAAACAAGAGACTAGACATATTTAGTCTGTTACATGTGATATCGTATAAAAGCCTACACGAGAAGCTAAATAGCAATTTTATATACAAATACATGGTCGACACATTACGTAATAAAAGAAAATAAATTAAGTACGTCTAATGAATATAGGTAAAAAAATACTGGTTTCTGTAGGAATTGCAAACTGATTTTGTGTGATTTGTGAAGACTAATATCTATGGAAGCAACATTGATGTGATTGGCTGGTTGGCGAATGTGCAGACCTGTAAAATAAAAGAAAAAAATATTAAAAATTGAAGAAAATTTGTTGCTACTGAATATGCATATGTGATTTTTAACTGCAAGATGTCCTACGTGATTTCTTCTGCAAATAACTACGAAAACAATGATAAAAACTCAACAAATATTAGCAAAAACGCGTTGAAAATGTTAGTTATTGTTAGGCATTGAAATGAGAAGTAAAATTAGTGAATTATGAAGCTGAAGATAAGTTTGAGGTTAAAAAATAAAAATATATAGACAAAAACCTTACACTGTATTAAGGAAGCAGATTTCTCCCCTTGGACCTTCACCGCCAAATGCACTGACTACATCTAGAATATTAAGGTAAAATTAGATATATTTATGTAAAATAGACCTTTAAAATAATCTTAAAAATATATTGTTAATCCATCATTGTATTACTTTATTAGAGTTAGTCCCTAAAGAACTACACTTAACAATAATAATAATAATTATTATTATAACAACGAAACCAAACCGAAAATAAAACATAAGCACTTAAATCTAAACACAGCTTAACCCGTGAAATTAACTCGAGAAGAAAGCATTCCAAACTCCTTTTGTCCACCACAAGAAGCAAATTATTAGTCGCATTTTACTTTTGAACGAATAATAAAACCGATTTGAGATGGTCTGTCTGTTTTCAATACCATTAAAACAGAAGGTTTTTATGCGACATCACGTGTCCCATTATGGTAATCATTCTTGAGTTTTTACTAAATTCATACAGGATGTTTCATTATAAACTCATAAACTTCCGTATTATAGGAATAAACTTGTGTAATACAAATATTAATTAATTTATGACGCCTTTACACATGTGGTGTTTTCGTTGGTACAAGCATTATTACATATACACAGACAGTCTGACCTTAAAAGTTCGACGCACACATAGGCAAGATTGTATGGTAAACTGTTTTCACGAAAATATTAAAATACTCGCGTATAATTTAAGAATGTAGGTGTTAAAATGACCATTAAGCCGATCTTAGATATCATATTTCACAGTCAAGAGAGCAACAGCCAGCAAAATACCTAATAATCTTAAAATCAGATAAGGCGACTCAAATATTTTCTTATTGACACAAGAACTGACTGTAAAATTAATTACTCCTATATTAGTACGACTCTTTTATGCTAATCAGCTGTTGTTTGCGTTCCAAAAAAAAAAACACCGACGGAAATAAATTTTGACATTTTGACTCATGTTAAATGTGTAATAAATGTTTATATAGCGCTACCTTATCACGTATGTATTTTCTTACTCACAAAAGTCATAAATGAACGATTACATTCACAGAAGGAATGTAATCGTTCATTTTTCTGGAAGTGGTGATTGCGTTTTTGGCGAATTTATGAATTTCAAATTATCGGTTGTTTTGTGCTCCCGTAAACTATCGTTTTTTTAATGAAAGCCTGGAAACCAAATGCCTGAAGTGTTGAAAGAACCGTCACATAACAACATCATGTAAAATGAAGTATCGATGATGCATTTCGGGATATATTTATGAGAAAAAACGGGTACATACCTGTGTTGTTTAAGGTTATCCTGTCTCATGAAGCTCTTCCCGCAGACCTGGCAACTGAAGGTGTGCTCAGGACTCTTGTGCGTCCTTTCGTGGATCATCAGGTTGTACGGTTTGGTAAATCTGCGTTGGCAGTACTTGCAGATGAATTCGCACTTTGGACGCATCTTTCTTCTGAACTCGCGACCGCTAACGTCGCTCTCCAGTTGCATTATCGCAAACATGTTGATCCGATCAAAAATTTATCCTCACTCGTAAATCTGGATGAGTAATGGCTATGACGTCGCTGGCGTCGCAAACCCTGGGAAATTCTTGAAAAACCGAACAGCTGTATCCTCCTCGTTAAAGGTTCTTTTTTAGTATCGGAACTCGCCAAGGTGCCACGGTGTCTAACGACGTTATCTCGCGATTGAGTGGGCGAGGTTTTGATTGATAAAAATCGCGTTCTAAACAGACAAACTGTCTGTACGGATCGGAGCGCAAAAGGCTACTATTGCGTAAGTTTACCGCGGTCTCTATTGCGGTAATCGCTCGGTTTATTTAAAATGTGATGAAGGATGTTTCAACACTGCCACACAACAAGCACAGTATCCTTAAATATCACCAATATCTGAAACAAAACAATTTTCTTAACTTCCTCACAATATGTATACAAAGTAGGAATTTTCATCGTCATAGAAAGCTATTTTTTAGTCAAACTAAATCTAGTTTAGCAATAGCAATTTGTAGAATATGTGATCTAAGGTGATCTAATTCTGTTGAACATTATGCCTGAAAATAACAGTGTTCTGTTAAATTTACAGAGTTGTGAACCAGCAGGTAGAGCAGATAGGATATTTAGTGGAATGCTTCTTATGATAAAACTCGTTAGATAAGAGAGTTATGACAAATTAGAACAAAACCATAAAACATCAAAAGCATACCGTACTATCTCTCAGTGAGTTAGATGAAACATGCAGATAGCAAATTCTTGGAACTCCTTTGTACATTTTTATCAAATAAAACAACACAAATAAAAAAACAATTAAAATTCTCTCTATAATTTGAGGGAATATAAATAAAACATTATACCATAACAAAAAACAAATTATTTTCTCGTCACTTGTCACAATTAACGTTTCTTTTTAACATTTTCGTAAAAATATAAGATCGGATTGCAGCACTTCAGTTTATTATCTCCAAACATATTTCTCCAATAATAATTTTTACAACCTAACCGCATTGTATTCAAATGAGATGGTATCAAACGCGTTAATATAATATTATAGAAAGGTGTTGTCGTTCCTGACATGCCTATTCTATTCTGTACCGACAATAAACGGTATAAAATTATAATTAATAGTTGTTGGATTGCCTCACAAAATAGGAAGATGTTGGCCATGGAGTGAAAGTGTGACAGGAACCAATTTAAATAGAGGAATCCAACCAAACCTATAAAAATTCTTTGGTGAGTTGTGGGTGGGTTACAACTCATTGTTTCGGTATTCAATAAACGCAAAAGTCAAGTTGTTATTATGTAAAGTTCGGTCATAAATTTGCATCTATTTCCATCTGATCTGTCAGAAGTGACATGTATATCGACCGTTTCCCTCAACAGGTGCGATCACTCGTTTAATTTAAATATTTTTTGCCTACTTCGATAATGTGTATTAATAGTGACCGGAGAGGAAATCACAATTAGTAATTATACGCGTAGCGACTATTACAAAGCAACTTTTTTTATAGCGGGAATAAATCTTTTCATTGTGAGGTCATTATTTTCTTTCATTCATGCTTTATCGGTTCCATATTAAACGTATTGTGATTCACAGTATTCACGAGCGTAGATATTTAACGCGTTCGCAGAAACGGAAAAATCCGCTACTTTAAATAATCTCCGTGATGTATTGGGTTCAGCTGTATGTACATTATGTACAATGTAAATAAAAGTTAACTCTGTAAATAAACTGTGATGTGCGCACATTTATGCTTATGTAAGACGACAGTTACAAATTAAACAGGATATCTCGATTTATGTTTTGCCTAAATAAGGTTTATTGTAACGGATGTTTACAAAAGTCAATAATCAAATATTATTATCATACCTAACACACCAAAATTATTAGGAAAGTTCATTGGAACATGATGCCTTAAAGAATAGGGCACATCTCTACGAGTACCATCTTGATTGCATCAAAAGACGAGCAAGCAGCAGACACAATGCCTCTCTTGGTAAAGGAGACAATCTATTGACGTGAACAAAGAGTGGTGCGACGGAGGGGCGGTCCTAGAGATGCATCTATTCGACAAGAATGTGTCAAAAAGAATGACATCCATTCCATTACCGTATGATAATAAAAGGATGACTTGCGAACGCCGCACCGTACAGATAGATCGGGCCCAAAGAGGCGGTCGTGAAAAGGGCCCACCGCGATCTCAACATCTTACCGGGCGGCAACCGCAACAGTTGACCGAGAGCGTGACCATGTTGGGCGATCACAACTATAGATAAATACCTGTCATTGCCTCTACTCTAATCCCACGAAAGAACTGACTGCAAATTCACTCTTACATTATCCCATTGTGTACACTGTGTACAGGGTGTATATGAAATACGTAGAGAAACTTTTGGGATGTGTTGAGAACAAGGCTTTTGTTCTAAAAACTAATTTTTGCAGTTGCTAGAAGCCTATTACTATCAAAAATCTACACAAACGAGTTCATTATATTGACAAGAAGTGATTCGTTAATAAGTTTTAAGGTTAACGTTTAAGATGACAGCGCGTGGTGTGTAGTCGGTAATGCGGTGCGATCCCGATAGATGGCGAGAGGGTGCGGCGTCGAATGTCACCGGTTCACAATGCGGTATATATTTATGCTAATTCCGGTCGAGTACCGCCCCTCATTGTTAAGGGACATTTCGTATTCAACGTTCCGCTTTATCTGCCCATCATTAAATACCAGCCAACCTGCACTTTCTCGCGAACGCGCGGCGCACCCACGACTGTTCGACAGTCACTTGTTTCGGGTCCGGGACCGGCTCCGGCAATAAATAACCGGGGTCGAGGAAAGCCCGTAAATTTTCAATCCTCCGCCGCGGAATAACGACGTGAGAAGCGTCGTCACCGGGATTTCGGGCCCGCGCGCGGCCGCCCGTTGACGGAAAATGCAGCGTCGGACACCGCCAAGGCACAAAAGCCGGTCCCCCGTATAGCACGGGCGGTCCCCTTTTGTCTCCTTTAAGGCGCTACGGCCAGCGGTAACTCGATACTGTCATATTTATGTGTCTGCCGCCGTATGCTCACCGGTATATATCACTTTTAAACGCGCTACACCGCGTTTAAAAGTTTTTTTTTTCCATCTAACCGCTTTTCAGGTGAAATATTTCATAACTCGTCGCTTAATAGATAGTTTATTGGGGATATATTCAAGATTTCATAAGTTATGAACCCCATACCGTGATAAATAAATAAAATTTTTGTATGTTATACACTATTTTAACCGCTTTTTCAGTTTTAATATACCTAAACTGTCATGTTTTAATTAAATTAACTGTTTTCATACACATAACTGAAATATTAAACCGTTTCAGGTTAAACCGTCTCAAACAGGTACAAACACGAAATCTAGGCGCAAAACCTTTAGCGTCGGATGGTGGTATCGAGTAGTGCGACTAGTGCGAGCGCATAATACCGCTAGGTTCAATTATAGCGTAGGCCGAACCGGCCGACTCGTGTTCATTAGTTCCGAACGCGCTCCAGATAGCTACCGGTTGTAATGTTCCAACACCCCGCAGTGCCGCTACTGGTCATGAGCACTGGGCGGGGCCTCACTAGCCGTGGATTGGATCCAGAAGGCTCTGACAATGCTCCGCTACCGGGTACAATCGCCGTCCAATTAAAATGAAAACGCGGCCCCCTGATATTTAGGTATCCTGAATGCGGTTGGCTATATATAATCCAGGGAACATCCGGTAGCAAGACACAATCTTGATGGATTGCCAAGTACACTAATCTAGATTATATACCAAGTGTTTTTGTACGCGTTTTGCTCAAATATGTATTGGTTTTCCGCAGTTTTGGTGTTATTAGTATATTTTTTACAATAGAACGACACAAGTTGTTAAAAATCACATTGTACCTATAATATATAGGGGCAAGAAGTTTTCCGTGACAAAATTTTTGGTACAGTTTTTATTGCTCTCAAGTTTTGCTCAATTATGGTTCCCAAGTTTTGTTCCAAAACATATTTTTTGCAGTTTTTATATTACTATTTGTTGCAATGAAGTCGAAATGACATTTATTATAAATCAAATCTTGTAAAAAATTTTAGAAAGCACGGTTATAAAACAATTTCTGCGCAAAACCGAGCAAAACTTCTAAACTATAAGCATAAAAATGTAATTTTTATGTAATTTTTTTGTTTTTTCAAAATTTCCCGTCACATATCACATATTCAATTAAGAAAATCCTCCTCAAGTATAGAAGAAAAAACAGCTCAAAAAAAAAACACGTCGATAATAAAACAATTGCCAAAAATTGTTCCAAAACATATTTTTTGCAGTTTTTATATTATTATTTGTTGCAATGAAGTCGAAATGACATTTATTATAAATCAAATCTTGTAAAAAATTTTAGAAAGCACGGTTATAAAACAATTTCTGCGCAAAACCGAGCAAAACTTCTAAACTATAAGCATAAAAATGTAATTTTTATGTAATTTTTTTGTTTTTTCAAAATTTCCCGTCACATATCACATATTCAATTAAGAAAATCCTCCTCAAGTATAGAAGAAAAAACAGCTCAAAAAAAACACGTCGATAATAAAACAATTGCCAAAAAGAAAATAGCGCCGACAAAAGTCGTATTTCCATGGTTGGGTCTTGCTCTCAAGTTTTGCTCAATTATAGTTCCCAAGTTTTGTTCCAAAACATATTTTTTGCAGTTTTTATACTATTATTTGTTGTAATGAAGTCGAAATGACATTTATTATAAATCAAATCTTGTACAAAATTTTAGAAAGCACGGTTATAAAACAATTTCTGCGCAAAACCGAGCAAAACTTCTAAACTATAAGCATAAAAATGTAATTTTTATGTAATTTTTTTGTGTTTTTTCAAAATTTCACGTCACATATCACATATTCAATTAAGAAAATCCTCCTCAAGTATAGAAGAAAAAACAGCTCAAAAAAAAACACGTCGATAATAAAACAATTGCCAAAAAGAAAATAGCGCCGACAAAAGTCGTATTTCCATGGTTGGGTTTTGCTCTCAAGTTTTGCTCAATTATAGTCCCCAAGTTTTGTTCCAAAACATATTTTTTGCAGTTTTTATATTATTATTTGTTGCAATGAAGTCGAAATGACATTTATTATAAATCAAATCTTGTACAAAATTTTAGAAAGCACGGTTATAAAACAATTTCTGCGCGAAACCGAGCAAAACTTCTAAACTATAAGCATAAAAATGTAATTTTTATGTAATTTTTTTGTGTTTTTTTTAAATTTCACGTCACATATCACATATTCAATTAAGAAAAAATCCTCCACAAATATAGAAGAAAAAACAGCTCAAAAAAAAGCACGTCGATAATAAAACAATTGCCAAAAAGAAAATAGCGCCGACAAAAGTCCTATTCCCATGGTTGGGTCTAATAATAACAGAAATCAAAGTGGCCGTGACTGAAACAAATTACGATCGCGTGAGTAACACGGTGAGCAGCGGCCGACTATATATCCCCCACCACAACGCGGTAAGCTCTCAAAGCCTGAAGCTGCGTAAGCCGGTAGTCAAGTAGGCGTGTAACGCCGGTAGCTCGCTCCGGGCCACGTGCTTTTTACACCACAATCGGGAGAATTACGCGCCGATGTTCGGACCGAACCGTGTGAACTTTTACGTTGGATAGGGTTCTCGCGATTTTACCGACGGAAAATGACGACATACACGATTCTAAGTTGTTTAAGTAAGTATTTAGTTAGAAATAGTTTCTGATTTAAAATAAAAAAAATAATTTGATAAAACAAATGCAAAATTAGAAACGGTTGAGAAAATGAACAAGAAAGGTAGAATTATGCAAAGAAAGTTTCTGGAAAAACCACAAAGTGTTGAAGTTTGTGGTCAGATAAACCGCAGAGTTCAACCATCTGGAAGCTGTCCATTACAAATTACGCAGAGTATTAAAAAAAAAAAAAAATACGCACAAATTCCACCAAACACTTGGAAAATAGCACAAGAAACGAAATAAACTGAAGTTAAATTAAAAATAGTAGGTACTAACCTGTTGGTGTAGATATACTAAGTTGTGGGTCTTGGTGCGTTGTGTTGAAATGATGAGAGTGATCTTAGGTCGCAGCGGAACTGTTGATTGCTCCACACAGTAGAGAGTAGTGCTATAGTTGTTCTTCGACCCTGTAGTGGAACCTCCAGAAGTAGAATGCTTCTGTTGCAAACTGCGTTTAGTAGCCGGTCCAATGATGGTGCGGTAGTATGTCTGTTCGTCTTTCCCCGCTTCACCTTCGGAGCTCTAAGACCAACCTACCTGGCAGGTGAGTCTTAAGGAGAGGGGATCTAAGGACGCTTTTGGCGGACCGGTGACTTCCAGGAGCCGTCAGAAGGGAGCTCCTTGAATATGTTTCTTATGTCCAGGCGATTTAAGGATGCGTTCTTCTTCTTCGTCGTCCTGTTCTTCTTCTTCTACTACGTCTTCTTCTTAAGCGCTGCGTACTTCTTCTTCTCGCTGGAAGTTGATTAAGTTTTTAAAACTCCAATGCCCCATTAGGCTCTAGCTGCACACTTTCTAGATTATTATGGTCCTGTCGCAAGACCTGTGCCTTAATAAGAAGTTTTTGTTTTTGTTGGTAAATCGAGGACGATGTTTTCAAGTCGTATTAGTAATTGGAACTATCATTTCGTAGCAGCTGATGGTTTAGGACTATCACAACTACCACTCGTAATTCTAGACATTAAATAGCAAAATGTCACTACCTATTAAGTTTTGTAATATTTTCATGTAATATTCCTTATACATATCTATTCGTATATGTACTTAAGCCTTGTGTATATGTACTTCATTTAGTTACAATACCTATAAGATACAAATAACATCAAACATTGTAAATATACTGCATCTCCATGCACTTATTTGATTAATTGAATCGCTATTATTATTGGTAAATTATATTTCTAAGTCTTCAAAGCAATGGAATTTGTGAAATTGTCTCTTTGGCTCTTGTGGCTTTATTAACATTTATCTAACTAGCAGTCATCATCCTAGAAATTTACTGCAAAATATAGAGCCAAAGAATTGCAACAAACAAGAAAGTTTTTCGACATTTTGTTGCAGCTTTTTGATAGATATTAAATTAAATATCTAGGGTGGCCCTCACCCAGGGCCGGATTATCCACTAGGCACGTGAGGCACGTGCCTAGGGGCCCCTGATAGTTAGGGGCCCCGTGTCCCGAGCCCGACGTTAGAACATGGGGCCTCTAACTATCGTTTGAAGGGCCCCAGAAATTGATATGCCTTAGAGCCCCGACCAACCTTAATCCGGCCCTGCCCTCACCCAACTTTCCGACTACATCGTTGGTACAATGAAGTGTCTGAACACTTTTGCAATTATTCAATTTAGTAAAGCCATCTCTGGGGGCTACGTAACGTCAATTTCTATGACAGAATTACATTTGTCATCCTGACATTTAATGTCATGTCAGTGGCTCTGACAATTTGCAACACGGCGACGAAGGCTGGTTCGGCCAAAATCGGATAAATTCCTAAGAAGACATACATACATATATTTTCCAGAAATCATCGCAATCGATTCAGGGGACCTCAAAACGCGTATTTCCGCGGAAATCTCGAATTTTTATTCGTCGATTACAATACTTTCCTTCTAGGGTTAGGTACTAGTCGGAAAGTAATAATCAGTTTGTCCAAACTGATACTAGCTCATCCTCTAGTGACTTTAAATATACAAATATACCAATTTACAGATCTGAACTTTAGTCGCTATGATTGCTAATTTGCTAATTTTGACAAACGTCAGTCGTCACTGACATTAAGTTGGGATCCAAAGTGGGATCCGGAGTGGCTGTGGCTTTACGAAATTGTAATATTTTAAGTATTTTAATTAAATAAAATAACATGAAACATGATGGAATAACAAACAAGTGTAGAGACTTAGACGATCTCATTTCTATGATTTTTTTCTCTTCATATTAAACACTACATTTCTATGATTTCTTATTCATATCATTTTGATACATTTTCATGTGTATTACTGAAATTCTCTCTATTAAACTCTGACTATTGTAACTATGAAAGAAATTAGTATAAGCAAAGAATTTCAATGATTTTTTATTTTCTTGCATTTTTCATGTACGCACATAATTAAGTAGCTCATAAAGATAAAATGACAAAACCATATGAATGATATACCTACTAAGAATATAAAACATCATGTAGTAACAAACAAACAATATTAAATTTATATCACCTGGTTTCATAGTAATGTAGTGACATTCTAAACGAATTGAATCACACAGTTTGGATTAATCAAACATTTTTGGCTGCTTTTAAATCGTTGAATTTACCTACTAGGTATACGGTACGTAGTGTTTCAAACCACAATCCATGCAATAATTATATGCCACATTCAATACTATAATTACATACCTCAAAATAACAAATTACTACCAACAAACTTCATTTTAATGCACAAAACTGGTCAAATATCGCACTAACGCTTCATGAGGCTTTTATATAAACATATTGGCTTAACACCAAAACATGTGATGTGAGTTTTGTCAAAACTAAACGAAAAAAGTTGTTGGTGAATTCTATGCTGACAGTTCCTTGTGACCCAGCAACACAATGTGCAAAGTTACATACCTATTAGACGTGTCTATCCGTTTTCTTACTTATTCCTTAGATATGTTGTAAAAATTGCTATGATTGAATTTTTTGAGCAATTTTTAAAATAGATAAAGAGTTTTGTCAGTTCATTTCCCTGCTACATTTACGAAAGATAAGAAAATAATTGAATTCCATAATTCACTTAGATAAGCAACCCTGAACCAGAATTTAAATAAGACATAAGTGACATCATAAACATTGAACTACATAGCCGTATCCGCCGACCTAATTTGCCTTCTTCTGGGGCAGATATAAATCTCTTGGTCAATTTGCAATAGCAATAAGTCTGCTCAAGGACTTGTGTCCGCGCCGGCCATCACTCAATCGACAGGACACAAGTTAAACCGCTTTGTGTAAGTCTTTTGGTGGTCCATTGTGCCACTAACAACCCTCCGGGTAAATATTTTTGGCGAGGGTGACACGTTAGTCGCTTTTGTCACACCACCGATGCCACCGATGATGCCATTTATCTATTTATCTTAAAAGAACCGTGCCGCCGCCGGTGTGCCTATACACCTACATAAATGCCGGATGTTGGACGCAGGTCACACACCGGGGGTGTACGGGGTGTAGGACCTCTGGTTTTTATGTCTTGGGGAGGATTAAAATATTCAAAGGTGTTAAGGTTTACTACGGAAATAATGGGACTGAATGAATTGGGCAGCAGTTTGAAGAGGTTAAGGGAAGTGCTAAGTTGACTCAAGTACTGGATTAAGCCTACCTCGAAAAAAATAAGGAAGTGACTCATAAGATTTTTATTATTTAACATCCTTATTGTTTATATTTAAGTAAACTGTACGTATAGGAACTATCTCAATTTCTTGACATCCAAGGGCGCAATAACTTCATGTCGACCGGCTCATTCAATGGCAGAAGATTACGCCATTCATCTCTATCTTGTGTGGTCGTCTCTGTACCATGCCGCCAAAAGTTCTTTGTGAAGAACTTGCACAAAAGGAAAAAACTAGAGCGTTGGCCGGCGTTTAGGGCAACTGCTATACTAGGTCAACTCACTTAGTAGGAATTTGCGTTGTTGACTAAACATTCTTCACGCTTATCATCCCCATTGCGGGTGGGTGATAATTCGACCTGTTACGGTTTCACTTTTTAAGTGTGTTCGTTGAGAGGTATTGATTGCTTGACCTATTTTATAAATTATTGTCTTTATTTGTCTATTACAAACAAATTTCCAGATAAAACAACTAAACTTACGATTTATTTACCCGTGTTTCTTTACTAATTCTGCAAAACTGCAAATCATCTTTTCCCAGAAAAGAAAACATTCTGCACCGAAGAGATTTCTCTCTTTAGGATTGAATACTCAACAGTCATTAAAAAAACACGTTCCCTTCGAATACATTGACACGTATGTATTCTCCTAGATTCAACACCGTGTGATGAAAGAGAGAAAAAACTGAAAGCGGATCCTGGCAGACAGAACTGCGGATTCCATGAGTCATAGATTGATCATCATCATCACAGAGGCAGACCGCCTCAGACACCAGAATAATATATTTTATTGATCTTATCTCGGCGGATTCAAATTAACCATTATGGCGTCATCACGTGCTGTTCCGTTTTGTATAATTTTCAATATTAAAGATCGCATTTGAATAATGAACTTATGCTACAAGGTATATCCCATATTTTTCCGAGTCATATTTCGGATAAAATGTTTGTGATGTTAATGTTGATGTGTGGTTCCAATAACAAGTTATATGAAGCGTATCAGGTATCTTGAAAATATTGTGAAATCTTGTTCTGAAGGAATGTTAGTATTCTATGAAAATATTCATTTAATTAATGATCTCTTTACTTATAAAATAGCTGACATGTTGTTCTAAAGGTAACTTAAGTATTCCTTGGTTATCAGCCTGTATTTAATCATCGTCAAGTATACCAAATACTGTTATACCTTCTAACATATATTCATCAAATGAATATGGAACACATAATTAAGTAGCTCATAACGATAAAATGACAAAGCCATATGAATGATATACCTACTAAGAATATAAAACATCATGTAGTAACAAACAAACAATATTAAATTTATATCACCTGGTTTCATAATAATGTAGTGACATTCTAAACAAACTGAACAAATTGAATCACACAGATTGGATTAATCAAACATTTTTGGCTGCTTTTAAATCATTGAATTTACCTACTAGGTGTACTGTACGTAGTGTTTCAAACCACAAACCATGCAATAATTATATGCCACATTCAATACTATAATTAGGTACATACCTCAAAATAACAAATTACTACCAACAAACTTCATTTTAATGCACAAAACTGGTCAAATATCGCACTAACGTTTCATGAGGCTTTTATATAAACATACTGGCTTAACACCAAAACATGTGATGTGAGTTTTGTCAAAACTAAACGAACGTTGATGTGTGGTTCCAATAACAAGTTATATGAGGCGTATCAGGTATCTTAAAAATATTGTTCTGAAGGAATGTTAGTATTCTATGAAAATATTCATTTAATTAATGGTCTCTTTACTTACAAAATAGCTGACATGTTGTTCTAAAGGTAACTTAAGTATTCCTTGGTTATCAGCCTGTATTTAATCATCGTCAAGTATACCAAATACTGTTATACCTTCTAACATATATTCATCAAATGAATATGGAAGCTTGTTGACTGTTTATAACAACGAATTCTTATTTGATCATCCAAGCATTTAGCTTGGTTTTTACCACACTTAACCTCATTAAATAAAAGTAAAGTTATAATTAGAAACACATCAATAAAGGTAAACCACAATTTATGCAAAGTGTTTTTTCTACTCTATAATTTCCTTTAATTATTTGTTGTGCCGAAGAATACGCCTTGTCATCGGAACATCCGCGATATTTATGCAATAGCAACACGCCTGAAGAGTCAACCACAAACTTAGTACCACCAGGATGTTAAAAATAGACTGCAGATCGTTGTAAATTGTTGCAAATCGTTATAAATTGCTACACGATAATTCCACGAGCAGCAGGCAGAGATTTAAGCTCGTTAACGACGCGATCACAAAGTAATAAAACGGCTCAGTAGCGACATGGCTACCGATTGCATATGCAAAATGCCCGTCAATGACTAATACTCTGTAATTAATGCGATATCAACGTTTTTCCGAGCGGATAAAAGCAAAACCTAGTCGCGGTGTCTACCGTCGGCTGCTGTTAGCGATGGGTCTGTTGATGGTTTGGCAATAAATCGTGTTTTTATGGGTCTATGTGACCTCCAGTGTTTTACTCATTCCTAAAAATTGTCGCGCACACCTGGGTCTCATAAAATATCCAAGAAGGTTCGGCACCGTTTTGATTTAAATGTTAAATTTCTGACAGGACGAGCCATATCCGAATAATTTAGACGTGACATATCGCACAGAAAAAAAAATAAGCAATCGGAATACCTGAAATGTATCGCTGTTTTCTGGGAATAACACATTATTGCTGTGAGCTCATAGAAATAATTTGTTATTCAAAAAAAATCTGACAGCATTTTTAACAAAATGTTTTTTTAGGAGTAAATTTACTGAAGAATTTTAGGCGCCCCAGTATTTCTTAAGTACTGCTTTCTTCGTGTTGCTTGCGCGAAAGGAACAATCGTGCTCCTCGGATATGCTATTAATTTCGAATTATTATTCTGGATTCTGTCGGCACGGCAAGGAGCGCAAAAAGGAAGAAAAAGGTGAATGAAAGGCGCAGCGTTTTGGTTCCATTCACGGTTTTCAAAGGCCCATAAAACTGGCAATAAATTACACCGAGTGTGCGAGCGCGACAGCACCACTCGCAGCAAGAGACAGAAACGCCGCAAATTCACCGTCCACATTGCGCAACAACAATAAACAAAAAAAAATTCATAGTTGAAAATTAATTAGTGGATACCGCATGCAATAAAGCATTATTTTGTGAGTGAGCAGATTTTCCAGTTCGTAGAGAGGTCCTCTTCAGCAAGCAGCAACCTGTGTGAAAGTTCGATTGAAACATTTGCCGATCAGTTACGCATGGGCATAGCCATTGAATATTTACCTGTGAACTAACGAAGAGAAGTAAATCTAACTATAAGCGAGCAAAAACGAGATGGAGCTCGACAAAGGACACGTCTATTCTTTAAAACCTTTAAACAAAGATAAGAGATCGCGTAACGTGGATGCCCTGAGCGAGATGGATGCTCCAGGTTGACGACTATACGCCTTAAGAGAGGTGACCTGAAGGAGTGCCTTCGGTCTTCGTCTCACCAGAAGGAATGTGTATACCGAAAGGAGGATCCGTTCGCTCACGGGGCCTCAGCATCTTCGGAATGTTGAAATATTTTTAATCATCCGCCCGGTGGATAAATGACCGATTTTTTTCGGCCTAAACTAGAACCGTGATGTGATGATTTCGATGATTTATCTGAGGATAATGACTATACTGTTTCCGATACGTCTCCCACGTCACCGCGGGGTGCGCTTTTCTACCATTTATTCACCACTTTTGGCCATGAATAAAAGAAACCACACGTTTTTTTTTCTTTCAACCTCCCCCACATTCACCAAAAATTGACTGAATGAATAACACAATTAATTGATTTACGATGGCTTTTTGTAAAATGTACCACAGACAAAAACACCAACTTTAAACTTAAAAAACTAAAACTGAAATACGCGTTTTGAGGTCCCCTGAATCGATTGCAATGATTTCTGGGAAATGTATGTATGTATGTGAACACGATAGCATCCAAACGGAACAACGGATCGGGCTGAAATTTGGTATACATATTTAGAAGTACCGGGGGACAAACTGAATTGTTTTTGGTGACAATCTGACAACCGGAAGTGGCAAATGTTACAAGCGTCTTCTTGGGGATTTATCTGATTTTGGCCAAACTGATATCAGCTCACCATCCAGTGACTCTAAATACGTATACAAATTTGCAGATCAGTGGAATGAACGGTTTGGGCGCTATAAGGGTTTCTAGAAGCAGTTTGACAGAATTCACAGCCTTCGTCGCTTAATTGCAAATTGTCAGATTTTGACAAACGTCAGTACCACTGACATTACATGACATTAAATGTCAGTATGACAAATGTAATTCTGTCAGTAAAATTGACGTTAGGTAGCGTCCAGAGATTGCTCTGGCTTTACTAAATTGAATAATTGCAAAAGTGTTCAGAGACTTCATTGTGCCAACGATGTAGTCGGAAAGTTGGGAGAGGGCCACCCCATATATTTTTTATAATGAAAGAAATATTATTTTTTTGTAATAATAATAATAATAATTTGTTCTATTTCAAATTAATTATTATATGATTATATTTCTTATGATACAACAATACATACTAGTTACGGAGCACCCGTATTTAAGAAATAACCCCAAAAGAAAAGTTCAAAAACAAACTGCCCCAGCATAAACGACATAACGACCAAAAGGATGAATGTCTTTCCCTACCCTATCACTTGTTGACAAGTTTAGAAAAGTCTTCCTGCAGTCATATAATTTTTATGGTCTTGTCGGAACCACAAAAACTGAATCCCAAAGGTACATCACGAGAAACAAAAAAAAGCGAACCCATCGAAGGCACTGGACTGTTGAGGTGATACCACTATTGCCTTTCCATCACCTTGCAGCAGATACGAGGTGCTCGGCGGTGTCTCAAATCGCCCAGAAAGAGGACCGGCTAATGCCAAACCAAACACGTGATAACGAAACTATTTATAACTTCTTCTTTTATAATACACAATTCCAGATTTCCACGAAAGTCTATAACAGAAATCCCTCCGTGTATATTTGCCCTAGGACCGCGTGAAGAACATCGTTCGCTCCGGCTGCTCCAGGACACGTTTCTGGTAAATTTTCATATCGCTAAATATTGATATAGGGGTTCTCTTGCTGATAACGGCACTTTGTCTACGCATTAGCGGGACGTATAATGAATAAGGGTTTAGGGAGTTTAGGTGAAACCGTGGTTTCTAGGGACCCGATGTCGGCACTTTTGTGGACATCTAGAGTCAACAGATCGGTTCAAACCGATCAATATTTGAATTAGAAAACGTCGATTATGATAGGTACAGATGGACCAGCCATAAGAAGGGAAATCTTAAACTACCTATTTAACCTTTTATGTGCCAATCATAGTAGTTAGTTAATGATATATTTCCATTAAGCTGCCAAAATAGCAATACAAAGTCACAAAAAAGCTATTTGATATGGAGGTATTAAGAGAAATAGTGTCACCGCTGTCACATATATTTAACAGAATCATTATTCAAGAGATTATCTTTATGTACGGTTTGTTGTTAAAGATTGGCTTTCTTCGAAAAGGGTTGTTTGCTCTATCAGCGTATCGAATTATTTGTTTAACGCTACTTATATTGAAGGCTTTGTGTTAAGGTAAAGCGATGATTATAACGGAGGCATAGAAAACCAATCACACTACTGTGGGAACAATATTAAAAGCATATTCTTCAAAGAAAGTAAGAAGCCATTTTCGAACAAAAGAGTAGGTACTGCAAGGACACATGCAGTGAGCAATACTGTACAGTTTTTGGAAGTAGATAATCTTGTTTAATGATTTGCTTATTGTTATTTATTCAATAACACTTTTATTATTTCTTCAAAATTCTCTTTTTACTTTTGGACTAGTACCCTAGAAGGAAAGTATTGTAATCGACGGAAAAATACGGGATTTCAGTGGAAATAGCTTTTATAGAAGTAGCTTGACAGAATCCACAGCCCAGAATTTGACAAAGGTGAGTGCCACTGACATGACATCACATTAATTGTCAGTGTGACAAATGTTATTATGTCACAGAGATTGACGTTAGGTAGGGTACAGAGAGGCTCTGGCTTCAAAAAATTGAATAATTGCAAAAATTTACAGACACTTCATTAAGCCAACGGTGTAGTCAGAAAGTAGGGTGAGGGCCACCCCAGATATTTTTATACACAAACGCTTCGTATTGTTATACTCTAAAGTGCTTTAAAATTCTTAATTAAATGTTCAATAGGAAATAAATTGAAGGCAAGTTTACACGTTCAGCAATTATGCTTAAGGAAAGATTGTTTCCTTAGGTATAAGAAATGGTTAAATAGTATCGTCCGCAAAATCTATAATTGGTAAATTTCTTAAACAGGGATACCCAGAAATAGTCACGTATAATAACAGCCTGGTGACAGCTACTGACAGCTATAATTGCATTTATTCACTATTCTGTTGAGACGAGACGTAAATAGAAAAGCACGTAGGTAATGTCCGAAATTCTTCAGAAATTTCTACACGCCACAAAACTTATACGTGCTCGATTTACGAGAAGAAGACTTAATCCCTTCCTTATCAGTTAAATAAAATAAGATTTCCGATACAAACAAAAACATTACTTGTCCAAACCTGCTAACTAAGAAATTAGAATAGAACAGGTATGCTAAACACTTGTAAACACACCTTTTGTGGTAAGGGATGTTGGTCCTAATACTATAATCCCGGTTTTACCAAAGTTATATTAGCGGCAGTACCTACCTAGAAACCTTTAGAGGTTAGATATCTAATTAATAAATGAATTCTCACACATGAAAAATAAACACAAGACAAGCGTGAATAAAAATTAAGGAATAATAGAAACTAAATCGGTGGAAAAGTAGCTAGAAGTTGTAACATTATTTATGGTGAATAGAAATGATGAGCGGCATACAAAATTGAACCATTGTAAAGGAGACAACGCAATCATTGCAGTTTTGCAAAGGATTAGGTCCTGAATGGATCCTTTAAATGACTTTAAGCCACGTCTATTCATAACTGTCAGGTCAGAGCTTATCTCCAAAAGATAAGCAGCGTTATGTGGTATGTTGGCACAGAGACATAGTGAATGGAAAGTGCCACTGGGACTACGCCGCTTCCAAGCTTATTACAGAAACAAAAGCCTCTGAGATCTCCAGGGAACTCATGCGGAGACGATTCCTTTGTCGCAGTGTCATTGTGACAGTCTTGTGTCTGCACCTGTGTTCAACCCCATTCTCGGAACCATGAAAGCAAATGAGTTTTAATATTTTGGTGGTCTTAGCATGGATTAAGGGCTAGCTGTCGGATTAGGTGGGGATTATAAGGAGTACAACTGATAAGTGGGCGCTGAATAGATGCGACTTGCAAAGGAAGTCACCACCCGTTGCCTTGACGCACAACACCAGCAAATTTCTTCGTCTATTCTTTGCAGTTTTTCGTCTTTAATCAGAAGCGACACATCTTCCGAAAGTTATTTCCCTGGAGATGTGTCTATGGATTTACTGACCACCCTGGTGCAAAGTTTGCCATCTAAAGGATCATCCTATTATGGTGTACCCACGTTAATATACAAAGTGTACATAATAGCAAAACTCGTAAAATGCAGATCGAAATTCTCACTTAAGAATAGGTGAGTAAAGGACAGTTATCTATAAAACTATTATCAACAGTAGCCATTGAAAAACTGAATGACAAATTTACCTATTGACCGATATCTATTTTTGAAGTAACTGTAGCTATATAACAATGGCGACAAGCTGTCTGTCTTGTCTTGTCGATAAGTCCTTTTCAAACTGTACTACTCTTTCTCATTACAATTTATCAGTACAGTGTTCTTTTATGTAGAAATTCTAAATATAAAGTTCGGTTCATTTTTACCTGTCACAGTATGCTGTATTGAAATTCTTATCAGTTACTACAGTTGGCAGAACCCAACTGAGTAGGGGAGAGGAACAATATTTATAAACGTATTGTATTGTATTTACAATATAACAATAGTTAGAATTGTACGAAAAACGTACCTATACAAATTATATAGTAAGTATCTGATCTCGTAGTTAGATTACACAAGGAAACAAATTTCCAACTTTCTGATAAAACAAAAAAAATATTTGTTCCAGATTATATTTGCCTTACATAACTAGAAACTGAAAGTGGATTTATTATAGCAAGTCTAGATTTACAGATACAGCGATACTTTAAGTGTATAAATTAAAAGAATATGCAAAAGTGCTGCTTTCAAGCTATATTTTGTTGAATCGATAAAAAGCCACCAAGTGTGGAATATCAAACTCGTTCGTAAGACCCTCAACATCGTGACATACACGTAAAGATCCTTCTATTTTAAAATATGCTTTAAAAAGCTCGTTACGCTTTGTAAATGAAGACACTCTCACACCTCGTGCGAAAAGATTCTATTCATGTAGCCTAGAACCCAATAACTTGGCTTTTTTCTTTTGATAAACCTAAGTCTTTAACCAAATAATTCAGTTCGCACTGGTTTATAAGGTGAGGCGTGCCTAAAACTTCAAATAGTGAATCGTCACGATTGCCTGATTTGACAGAGTGATTTCAGACACTCTGTCAAATCAGGAAATCTTCTTCAAACAGGCGCAATTTCTTCTGTGTACAAAATCGAAGATGATGAAGTGGATGGCGCACTTGGGAGATGATGGTTCTCTCCATGGGGTGATAGGTCGCGATGCTGATGGCAAATTTGGATATTTTATTTTATGCTTATCCTTCTTCGAATATCCGGCGACACTATCGTGCAAAAATTGCAATCATCTTTATGATTGGAAGGCTCTCGCCACAACAAGGGAACTGCAAACGGCATTTTCTTTTGCTTCCCTTTCATCCACTTTAAAAGTCTGATCTAACAGGAAATACATCATATATTAGGTGTCCATGGCTTTTTCAGATCTCCAATTCTAAATCTAAAATAGCACCAGTATTTTTAATTTACATATTTTAAATTTATTTGGTATATAATGATAATTACGAAAAAGTAAAGCTTAGATGTTACCATTTATCAATGAAAAAGTTAAATTATGTTCTGAACCGATAAACTCAGCAAACGTTCTCATGTTTAAATTAGTTACTTTACTGAAAATATTATAGTAATTTAACGGTATGTTTTTAGTGAAATAACGATCGGAAAGTCGGCCATAAAGAACAATGTTCCCACAGTGTTTTTAGCAGTAAATTTGTGGGTAAAGCGTAACATTGTCGAATAATTTAGTGGAACGATACGTAACCATAGATCCGAAGTAATGCGCGGGACTGGTAATGTACAAGGATGGCGGGGCAATGGCGAGCTGGTAAAGCGGTAAAGGGTTCATTTACCATCTTGGTCGTCGAGAGCGATACCACTCGAGGAGTCGCCGTCTCGAAGTGGTAGCCTCAGGGGAAAAGTCGAGGTACCCGGAATGCTGGGAACCGCCCCAGGAGCTAGTAGCTGCCCCCCTTGAATTCCCCACGCCAGCTCTCAGGGGTTAGAGGTCATGTCTCTACATTATCGCATCTTGGGCAACCAATATAGCGACCGAACGGACCTCTTTGCTGCGGTCCGCTGCGACCAGCAGGTTCGGTCATCCCGACGATTTATTCTTTTCTCTTCTGCTGCTTGCTTGCTTTCTTGCAGAGCAACAAGCCTCTCTTGTTTGCTTCTTTTTAGATGACTTCTTTCGTTTTATTTTGACCGGCGAGAGACAATCGGGCGATTTTCTACCAGATTCGTTCTAAGTAATCTATAAAAGCAAATTTTGATC
This sequence comes from Aphodius granarius, assembly GCA_963971325.1. Lineage (NCBI taxonomy): Eukaryota > Metazoa > Arthropoda > Insecta > Coleoptera > Scarabaeidae > Aphodius > Aphodius granarius. The sequence goes on along the minus strand of OZ020227.1, from coordinate 11,852,922 downwards.
TTGAGTTTTCCAATTGTTTTAGTGTAGATTTTCGACGAATTTGTCTAGGTATAGTTTGGCTGAAAGAATCGTTAAAATTCACTTAAGATTACATAAGTTATTAAGTAAATTACGATCTGTAAGTATCACAATGTATCTGAAAACTAAAAATATGTAAATTTTTGTCGAAATTGTATGTTATCCCCGTTCACATGTCAAAACTATCAAAGAGGACCTAGGAAAAGTACGGTCTTATGAAACAGCTGGAACGACAAGAAAAAAATCCCACCGGTACTTGTAATTATCGAAGATCAACATCATTCTACATGAATGGCGAACTAAATCGAATTCCTATAGATGTATTCGGGATAAATGGTATTTGCCGTGCCTACGCAAAGAAATTATCATATCAAGCATGTCGTTTTTTTTTTCTTCGGACCCAGTTGGCGAGATCGGTATTATCAAAGAACGACAAGACAACGTTGAATGTATAAACCAATACCCGAGGAATTGTTAATGCTAATTCGGCGTTATGCATGCTTACCAACTTGAATAAATTAGCTTGACAATTAGTAGTTATTAATGCAGGTCGAAGAACCCGGCGACAAGCCATCTACAAGAGGTAAACGACAACAGAAACACATACGGTAGGCCCCGCCGCCCGTAACTGTAGTTTTAATGTTATTATGAGGACATTATGCTAAATAAGACGTCGAATTAAAATTAATGTTTGTAATTCTTGCGGTTTGAGATAACGCGACACACCGCCGACACTAACTAACGACTTTACCTCGGGGTCAAATCAACGCGTTCACAGTTTTTTTCTCTGCGTAGATTTATTTCTAATTTATGTAGAACGTTTCTTGTAATAACAAACGTAGTTATGTATAATAAATAATAATACGATATTGATATCTTATTCCTTTGTCTAAATTATCGATTTGTTTCATAATTGCTTCTCTGCTAAGTTTTCTAGCTGTTTCTGTAGCTGTCCTAATGTGTATTTAGATGTAAAAAATCATATCACGCTTTGTAGAAACAAAAATAGAAGACGTTTTGGTTTAACAACCACAACACTGTGTATTGAAAAATACACACTCATATCTCCTAAAAAAATTATAGTTGGTTGTAGTTGTAGTTTTGTTTTGGGTGCGGTTTATTCCGCTGCACCTAGGCCAATTCTTGGCCCTTTGTGCTTACCCATTTTTACATACTGTTTGATAACGACAACCAGAGGTGTTCAACTGGTTGCCGGCACCCACGGTTTTACGCCTCTTGCGAAAGGCGGTGGGATGAGGATCTTCAGCTGATGCCTGGATTTGAACCCAAGACTTCCTAGTAGGAGAGCAGCACTCTACCGCTAGAGCCACTCGCCCCTGGTTTAACAACCACAACACTGTGTATTGAAAAATACACACTCATATCTCCTAAAAAAATTATAGTTGGTAATCGTGTAGAAAATTTCTTGAACTGAATTATGAATTAGGGTTTTGCGATTAAAGCTTATTGATCACGGTGGATAGCTGCTTACCTACATTTTCACAAATCAATAAATAAAACCTTTATTAACGAATAAGTTATATGCGATGGTATTATTAATACAAAATAAAATGTCTCTCAAATACTTTAGACTTTGCCGATTAAAGTATAGAACGCGGTCGCCACCCAACTTTCCGATAACTTATATCGTTGACACAGGGAAGGTCTAAACACTTTCACAGTTATTCAATTTCGTAAAACTACAGCCTCTCTGGACGTTTATCAAAATCTCACAGTTTACCCCACAGCGACGAAGGTTGTGGATTCTGTCAGACTATTTAGATTGGACACATTTTTTAGAGAGCGTCTGTCAGACTGTTTTTATAAATCCTTATAACGCCTAAACTGTTCGTCTCACTGATCTGTAAATTGATACACATGTTTAAAGACAGTGGAGGATAATTTGTAATCAGTTTAGTCAAAATCGGATAAATCCCTAAGAAAATGTATGTAACTTCTGCCACTTCCGGTTGTCAGATCGTGACCAAAAGCAATTCTGTTCGACCCTTGATTATTCTAAATATGTATACGAAAATTCAGACCGATCCGTTGTACCGTTTGGACAGTATCGTGTTCACAAATATAGAAACAGAAATTTTGCAGAAATCCTTGCAATGGATTCAGGTGACTTCAAAACTGTTCAACTACAAGGTGAAAAGGTGATACAACGCATTATATTTAATGATTTGACACATCCAAACAAAGAAACAGTAATAGAAGAGAACTTATTCTGTTTATTCACATCCAGCAACTACTGTTGACATGGTGTTCCTGGTGACCGAGCTTGAAGAAGCATGGGCCAGCCACTAATATCCCGTGGCGAATTAACGCCCGTTCAAATAAGTTTGAGCCTGTCCAGTGAGTGGTTTCCCAGAATTCCCATATAGAAACGGCGTTTCTTTCGGTTGTCAACCAGCGAGTCGGAAAAAAATGTCAGCGGCAGCACGTGAGCGACCATAATCATGAGGCTTCCCGGTAGCCGTCATGCGACGGCGACGGCAAACGTGGAGCTTTTTTTCAGGTGTATGCGAGATGTGATCATCGCGGGAAGAACATTAAGTAGCTGGTGTAAGGCCCTCTCGCAACGGGTGGGGGTTTTCTTCGGCTACTGTTCGGGCTTCTGTGTATATGATTGGACATATATGTACCACCTCAGCGCATGCGCTCTGTACCCGGTAGCAGCAAGAAGTGAACAGCGATGGCGGACAGATTCATGCACCACAAGATTGCTACCGAAAGCTTTCAATTGAAATTGCATATGATCTCCTTCAAAAAACTTGTTAACTTCAGCGATAAATCTGATTATTTGGTGAACTAAACCTTCACAGTGACTTCCAAAAACATTAAAATGTATTCGTTGAAATCCCTATTTTTGTGTTGATTGTTGATTGCAATACTTTTCTTCTATAGGGGATCTAGTCGGAAAGTAATACCTAAGTGCTAACTATGGTTGTTGACGCATTCCATATAAGTAGATGTTCGATTAAGCTCAATGTCCGTAGTTTTAATTCAATGTTGCGCGACGTTGAATTTAAATTCAAATTGTGAGCGTCTGAAAGGATGAGGATGGAGAGTAGAGATTGCGTGGGTATCGGACGACAAACCTCTTCCTCGATCTCCGAAGCAGTTGCCCATCTTTCACCGTGGTAGGTGTGTTCGATAGGCTTGTGCGATGTACAGAATGTCTCTCGAACATGTGAGGTCACGGCGTAGGAAAAATACGCATGTAAATAAGCCTCTGCGGCCGGCCGTCGACGATTTCGCCAATTTGCTTGCTTTCGGTGGGAACGCATTCTTTACGCGGGTTTATCAACTTTGGGCGTAAACATTTTAAAGAATTTTCGGTTTTGACCACCTAAAATATAATAACAAACAGATCCTTAAAGTTTATCGTAGATCTTTCAACAGAAATTAGGTACACTTGTGATAATAATCTCCTCAGCAAACAAATCTTTCATCTCAACAAAACTCGTGACCAGTGAAACTGGTGATTGGCGAAAAGAACCACCATATCACGACATACTCCTTATAGAACGAACAGTGAGTACTTATACTGCACAGTGGTGACGTTACGGCAGTGCGTACACTCCTGTTAATCGACAACTCAATAATAATTAAAACGATGTTAAGAGACGGTGAAAAAGTGGCAGGCAGAGGCGGTTGGAAGAAGCTCCGAGTCGTGGGGGGCACCCACAACGGCTCCGGGTCCAGCTTGGACGGCACCGGTCGACAGGCCCGCTTGTCGGTGGGCAGCGGATCCAGAAATGGCTCGGGAAGGGGATCGAGGGGCTCCGGGGGCGACGACGAGGCGCAGCAGACACTACTGTGCAGTTCCCACGCATACACCGGACCGAGAAGGAGCATGAGCCAAGGTATGGGCCTATGGTGGGCTATGGAACGATCTGCACGTAACGAAATAGAACGAAACGATGTGGGTCCAATTCCTATTTGGTGCAGAATCAAGTGAATTTGAAAGCTGCCATCTATCATAAAAGCTTTCCATTGCTTTTAGATGCGTTTCATTGCGTTTCATGCAAAATTGCGTTTCATGCTTCCATGCGACAACGAAGTAGTGGGGAAGTCAGATGCTGACAACCCCAGATATTTAATTATCTACTCCCAAGCATTAGTACGTCATTCTATGCTATACATTTCTGACTGCTTATCTCAAGGACTATTGTTATGCAAAATTATGAAATCAACATTTCTGTCCGTTTATAGTTTATAGGTACTAATTATCATAGTAACGTTTTCCTTAGAACTGTTTTTTTGATTTCTAAGTTCTTTGTAAGTTCTGCTGCTCTAATCTTGGTTTCTGACAAAATGAGCGAAACCTCATTCATTATATACCTACTCGTCTTCGAAACGTCAATGAAAAACTTTCGATTCGCCTTCGTCCAGATGTGCGGTATCCTTGATCCCGTAGCGCGACGAACACTGCGGCCACAGAATTAACTAAATACCAGAGTGACTTCATAATCTGCATACCTGCACACCGTCGGACACGTCGCGTATAGCGGCCCCCGATTGCCCGGCCGCCGGTACGGACAACCAGAAGACATCGCCGGCGCTCCGACACAGCCGCCCCTCCTTCCCCGCCCCTACCCACGGCCGACATGACCGTCAATCGACCACCTCGATCGACACAGATCGACATTACCAAATAAAATACAAAAGATAGGCCGCCCCCCGTCCGCGCATTGGTGTTTTCCAGAAGACGGCCGATCTCGATCGTCTTTTGTATAGGTACCTACTCTTTGTCTGGCGGTCGCGCTTTCCTTCGAGATGTTGTTGTGCGGAACTCGTTTCGCTACAGACTATGAGGAGCTGTCGATCGTGGCGACCTCTTTTTTTTGGACGCCCGCACAGAGGATGGTCCGAAATGTCGTTTTATGTATTAAAATTGAGAGTCATACCTATAAAAGTTTCTTTAAACGTTGCATAGCAAGAAAATTCATTTGTATACATATTCAATACAGATTTGACTGTTTCTTTTTGATCAGCAGAGATCGAGAATTGCAAAGTGTTGTTACTCTTTATGCCAATAAAGAATAATGGAAATAGTTTAAAATACATATGTTTCTTTTCCATATTCGTCACATTGCTCTAAAAATATTTCAAGATTCGCTCAGGTCCTGACAGTAATTGAAAATATCTGAGGTGGCCCTCACCCAACTTTCCGACTAAATCGTTGGCACAATAAAATGCGTAAACACTTTTGCACTTATTTAATGACAGTAACATGACAGTAACACGTTTGTCAAAATCTGATAATTTGGAATACAGCGACGAAGGCTGTGTGTCAAACTGCTTCTAGAAACCCTTATGCCACCTAAACCGTACATCCCACTGATCTGCAAATTTGTATACATACCTATTTAAAGTCACTGGATGGTGAGTTGATATCAGTTTAGCCAAAATCGGATAAATCCCTAAGAAGACGCTTGTAACGTTTGCCACTTCCGGTTGTCAGATTATCACCAAAAACAATCCAGTTCGTCCCCCGGTAATTCTAAATACCTATACCAAATTTCAGCCCGATCCGTTGTTCCATACATACATACATACATACATACATACATACACACATACATACATTTTCCAGAAATCTTTGCAATCGATTCAGGGGACCCCAAAACGCGTATTTCCGCTAAAATCTCGAAATTTTTTTTCCGTCGATTAAAATAGTTTCCTTCTAGGGACTAGTCTGAAAGTAAAAAGCAAGACTTGTGACGCGCGTAGCCAACAACGCCGTGAATTTGTCAGGAACCAATAATCCAGATACTGGGAGAGCGGGTTATTTCTCATACAGGAAACCTTTTGTTTCCACAAAGAGCTGTCAAATATTGACGGACGATGACAGAACCATGACACCGGAGCTGACAATAAAAGGCGGAAACAATAAAAGAAGTGTGCTTAGATCGCTTTACGATTGCCATGGCGCCTCTGATTCACGTACGGCAAAGGCAGCCCTACCACAAGAAAAAATCACCCGGGTTATGTACAAGAAATAGGTGTGACTACCGGATGTTACCTTTATGATCTACCTATCCTTTTTTGCGAAGCGCTAGGCGCTAAAGTTATGAATAATGTTCTGGCAGGTATGCGTTTGTAGCGCCCAAGATAATAAAGGCGTAAAAATATTGGGGTTTTGGGACGAAGATTTTGTTGGTAATATTTTGTACCTGGATCTATGGCAATTATTTTGTTATGAGTCACTATAGTTACATAGATAAGGCACTATTGCAAAAAGAAAATATCTGGGGTGGCCCTCACCCAACTTTCCGACTATAACGTTGGTACAATGAAGTGTCTAAACACTTAAATTTTGTAACGTCAGTTTCTATGACATAACGCCATTTGTCATACTGACATTTGAAGTCATGTCAGTCGCACTGACATTTGTCAAAATCTGACAATTTCGAATACAGCGACGAAGGCTGTGGTTTCTGTCAAACTGCTTGTATAAAAGCTTATAACACCTAAATCGTTCATCCCACTGATCTGAAAATGTATTTTTTGTTCTCAATCGGATGAATCCCTCAGAAGACGTATATAACATTTGCCACTTCCGGTTGTCAGATTGTCACCAAAAACAATCCAGTTCGTCCCCCGGTAATTCTAAATATGTATACCAAATTTCAGCCCAATCCGTTGTACTGTTTGGGTTAAGTTAAGAAGAGCACTGTTGTTATGTTGATTTATTGGAATTTTGTACTTATGTATATCCTTCTAGGGTACTAGTCGGAAAGTAAAAATTACTCTAAAATACTCGGCTTCGAAAGAACAGCCCACCAAAACATATAAGAAATTTTGTCATATGTTTTGATGGGCTGTGTCCAATAACTTTTTTATTTTTCTGTGGATTTTGATAGTTCTTTGGCAAATTATATTCAATTCAAAATTCAAATTATATATTCTTAAAATTTTTTCCAACAAAACACAATTTTTAAAATATTATTTCTACAACTCATTTGATCAAAATTTGTCAAATGTTTACGTGTTGGCTTTTACTTTCTGACTAGTGCAGCAGTTCCCAACCTTCTTGAGGCATTATACCCACAAAGCGGGTTAGATATTAACAACTACCCACCAAAAAATATTTTGAGCAATCAGTGACCAACAATAAGTGATCAACAGTGATTACACAGGGGTCAATGTTAGTTAATTCTGGTCTACTAAATATGAAAATAACAAAATATTTGTTAAATTGACTCCACTTTTTGAGACAATGGCAATCCATTAATATTTTAAATAACGTTAACTAAAAGTGCCCAATATATTTAAAAGCATTTATTCAAAGATTTCAAATTAAAATAACGCTATAAATTATCGTTGGCATAAAGTGTTAACCTCATAAGTCCATATTCAACGTAATTTGACATTTTTACCATTCGAAAGCATGAGAAGTATTATACAATTCTGAAATTAACAATAAAAGAATTAAAAAACCACAAATTTAAGTTAATAAAACGCTTTGTGTTACGTTTTCTATTGTATTTTTGTTCAGGACAGTCCCTTTCTAAGGTCCAGCAGTAGTATTATATGGCAATACCATCGGCCTTCATATCTTGATATACTGCTGAAACCGTTGCTCTTGTTTTTCATTGTAATCACTCAGATAGTCAGAAAATTTATCTAAATGACTATGAAAATAATGTAACTTCGTACTTATAGTAGTTTTTCAAAATTTTGAAGCATTTTGTCAACGATTTGTGTTGTTAATATTGTTCAGCTTGGTGATTTTCCAAAAAAAAAAATCGATAACTGATACAAAGCTTGTCCATGCTTCCAGTTCAACCTAAGTCATGTGATTTGTGGACCATCAAAGATACCGGTTTCCAATTTTCCTGGCCTCAGGAAATGATTAACAAATATATTTGGAACAAACATCATTCTTATATAAAGCTTTCACAAACTGTTTAATTAGCCCTAATTTAATATGTAGTGGTGGAAGAATTATTTGTTCTCGACTTATCAATGGTGCATGGCCGATGTTAGCTTTTCGTACGGTCATATTTATTCTCGACGGTCAATTTTTCCTATCCCAATGTTCATTTTTGCACGACTGTCCCACAGACAAAGAGAACAGGGATATTTAGTATATCCATTTTGCTGACCCAATAAAAAAGCAGCAGCAAGTTGTAGAGTAATATGTTATATTTCAAAAAGTTAGTTCAAAGATTGGTTTTGATAAATAAAGACTTACTAGCCACACGAAAAGCAAAAATATTCTTTATGGAGGTTTAAATTTATACTATACTTTGATTGCATCGTTTATCATAAGAGTAGAGTCAATTCAAACAAACTAATTTTACAACGAGTACTTCATAATCATAGTCTACCAAAATTGATTCCACAAACTGATGCCGCAGAAAAAAAAATATTGTCCTGTGTTATCTTTCTCGTCTTTACCCCTCAGAAAATCGTTTTTTACCCTTCAGTGGGCCCCCAGGTTGGGAACCACTGGACTAGTACAATGGAAGGAAAGTATTGTACCTAATCAACAAAAAATGTTTTAGAGATTTCATCGGAAATGCACGTTTTGAGGTTGCCTGAATACATTCCAATGATTTCTGGTAAATGTTTGTGCGTATGTATGTATGTATGTATGTATGATAGCATCCAAACAGTACAACAGATCGAGCTGAAATTTGGTATACATATATTGAATTGCCAGGAGACAAACTGGATTGTTTTTAACCACAATCTGACAACCGCAAGTTGCAAATGTTAGGTATATGGTCTTTCTTAGGGAAACTTATACCAGCTGATCCATCACTGACTGTAAATATGTATACTTGTTTACAGAGCAGTTTGACAGAATCCATAGTCTTCGTCGCTGTGGTTACGAACTATTACATAATTGTGCGACCAAAAATACAAAATACATAAACTGACAAACGCTCCAGACAACTATATCTCCAAAGAACCTCAATTTCAACTTTTCTCTAATCTCTAAAATCTATTCCACCTCTAGAAAGTCTCTCCTGTAGGTAAATTAACATCACCTCTTAACTTCTTGACTGGTTTCGTTGGACCGCCATTATCTGAGGGCGACCTGTGGGGTACCTTTAATTATTACATAAACCGTGCGCACCAAGTATCGTAAAATTGAATGTACCGATCAATCTTCACGGGGACCACGGTCCCCGCTTAATCTACGGCGCATCCTTTTGGATCTGGCCGAAATTTGATACTTCCAATGTGTAGTTAGTTAACTCGCTTACAGATACGATCTCGATCAGGCTAGATGGACAAATAAATTAAGTTATTGACAAGTTCTCTAACTCGACCGGACCTCTCGGGCACGTTTGGTCACGTTCAACGTTGGTGGACTTCACGAAACTCAAGCGCACAGGTACATCAAGGGCGTGTTTATCTATAAGGTGTTTGGCAACAGATAACACCAGAACCACCCAAGTTGAAACGTGGATAGCGATGATAGGGTCATTCTACTGTCTATAACTCAAAAACTAAGCACTTTTGTACTAAGATAAGTAAGGTACAATCGTCTTAGAAGGGCACAGTTAATCACCTAGTGCCAGATGTATGTACCTACTGTAAACTAAAATTTTCTGTTGTGAACCCTATGCAAAATGTAGACAACCAACAAGTGCTTACTTACTTTGATCTGATTGATTATTAATCCAGTTTTTTCTTCTCGTATTACACACACATTTGCACTGTACATACAAATAACAAACTTCACGGAACAAATTCTGTTTTGATACTGGCGCCCTTCGTGTTTAGTGAAACCTATAGAAAGCAAGGAACCGCATTTTTTATGGCCCTAAACTGCACCACAAAGAAAGTGCGGTCTAAGATCCGTTATGCGGAGAAAGAACTGTATACTCTGTAAAAAAAGGGCGAGCGTCATAAAAGCCAATATAACCCTTTTGGAAAGAAGGAGGTGCAATTTACACAAAGTGAATTTTTTGAATGGAATTACGGTAAAAAAAGGCCGGTAATACAACCACAACAGAAGCCTGAGGTGAGGTTCCTTGCTATTGTGAACAAAAAGGAGGTGTTTCTTATCTTACCACAAATTCACACATTTCTTGATAAATGAAGAGTCGTATTTTTGTTTGAGAATATGCTTTTTAAAATAAACGAGAACTATATATAGAAACACACCAGTATTTATATTGTCTGAAAACTGATGTTTCACACTAAGAAACCTCTTTCTACAAGTTAAACATTAATTTTTCGTGCAGTAATGTTGTGTAGTGTCAAACAGAAACTGTGTTCAATATTGTCACAATATCTATTTAAAACTATACAATTTTCTTCTTCAATAATATGTTCAGAACTTTACCTTGGCATTTTTGTGATACATAGTTTCATTAATAACATCCAAACTATGACTACTTATATAACTTTGACCCAATATTAGCTTTAATTCAAAGAAAAGAGTGCTCCACATTCTGAAATACAATATATGTAATTCTTGAAAAAGAAAACAACCTTTTCAGAATAGCAGAATAAAACTAATAAGTAATTTTCGAGCATTCCATAAATCATAGAGACAAGGAGATTTATTAACTCAGGAACTGCAACTCCAGCAGCAAGAACTAATCTTAAAAAATATCTGGAGTAGTCACGTTTATCAAAATTTGCCAAATCGCAGCCATAGCTTCTAAACCGTTCATCCAAGCGAATGCATGTAACAGCATTGTATTTATTGTTTTTTAATGGAACTTTATGGATACTGTTATAGAAAACTTTAAAGTATTAAGCAGTGCTTATTTGACACTTTGCTATCATATCACCAACAAACTGTAATTTCTTCATTCATAGCCACATTCTAACTGCTACTTCATTTAGATCGTCATATATGTAGTTCTAATACAAAATCGATGATCCTGTATAAATCTACAGCCTAATGGCCATGACACATCTTTCAAAGCAATCGTTGAACTTTTATTGTAATTAATATTGATATTATGTTAGGTTCAAGCGGCCTATGTATTACCAAAGAATTGGACAATACAGAGATGTACAAAAGCGTACTAATGACGAACGAAAAACCTCTCTCAATGAGAGATAACTTTGTCTTGGATGATCCCAACATTGTATCCACGCGAAGAATCGATTTGAGAGACCACTAATAAATCTGAAGGCATCGTTTTCGAGGTACAGCTGACCAAGAGCACCAAGAACAACCCAAGAAGAAAAAAAGAAACTCTCCCACAATGCCGCAAACAATGCGGCCATAGTTGTCAGTCGAGTGACATCCACAGTCCATACACATGCTTACATTATGAATTTGAAGAAGTACAATGGACGTTTATGACGCGGGAAGGGGTAGGAAGAAGAATAACCGAAGAAGAGGAGGAAGAAGCGAAAAGACAGAGCACTGGCTTCGTTATAATAATAGTAATGATGTTTTGTGTGGCTCCGATGGGTAGATCAAAGGATTGAAAAGAGGCTGTGGAACATTTCCCATCAACAATCCGATCAGGAATGCTTAATTCTTCCACGTGAGGCAACCAATCGGACCGTGAGGCGGTCTCAGAGAGAGCTCGGCCTACCTAGGAGATCGGCGCGAGTGAAGCGCGGGGACACATCCTTCGGGGAATTTTTTATACGGCCGCGGATTTACGTGTTTGACGTTTACAAACATTTGACGATCGGCGGCGGAGGCGGCGTCATTCATCTCCATCTGACGGTTTTATGGTGTACTCCACAACGGCACACTCGCCGCGTGGAATGGAAAGTTTTTTATTCCATTATTGCACGACAACAGTATGTGCTGTTGACGTTGAGGTTTGTTAAAAAATGTTGAGGTTCTTTAGGTCGTCACCAGGAACTTCGTTACTAATTGGTTAAATAATGGTTTTTAGTTTTTATTTAGTATAAGGAAAGTATTGTAATCGACGGAAAATGACGTTTCGAGATTTTCGCGGAAATACGCATTTTGAGGTCCTCTGAATTGATTGCGATGATTTCTGGAAAATGTGTGTGTGTGTGTATGTCTGTGAAGACGATTGCGCCCAAACGCAACAACGGATCGGGCTGAAATTTGGTATACGTATTTAGAATTACCAGAGGACGAACTGGATTGTTTTTCTTGACAATCTGACAACCGAAAGTGGCAAATGTTACATGCATCTTCTGAGGAATTTATCCGATTAAGACCAAACTTATACCAACTCATCCTCCACTGACTTTAAATACGTATACAAATTTGCAGACCAGTGGGATGAACGGTTTAGACGCTATATGCTTTTATAGAAGTGGTTTGACAGAATCCACAGCCTTCGTCGCTGTGTTGCAAATTGGCAGATTTTGACAAACGTCAGTGCCACTGACATGACATGACATTAAATGTCAGGATGATAAATGTCATTATGTCATAGAAACTGACGTTAGTTAGGGTCCAGATTGGCTGTGGTTTTACAAAATGGAATAATTTCAAAAGTGTTTGGATATTTAATTGTACCAACGATATAGTCAGAAAGTAGGGTGAGGGCCACCCCAGATAATTAATTTTTATGAAAATCGACAATTTAAACCAGATCAGAAACATTAAATCAAATTTACATTAAGATTACAACTGTTAGTACGCAGCAATGAATAATAATACAATTAAAGAAACCTTGGCATTTGGCAACCAAAAGTAATTTGGACAGAATCCTTTTTTTCACTATATTTGATTGAAATTTCGTTGGTGTGTTACAACTCATTCAAGTAATAGGTAGATTACTAATCATGGTGTATAGAACTCATCACTTGATTCTTTTATTCACGTTCTACACACTGCCACTAACATATTTCTCTGTTAGTGGCAAAAAATGGGGCAACAAAATCAACTTATCTGACACGTAGTTGTGCAGGACTTTATAGTATAAGATCCGGACCTAGATCGACCTTCCCTCATCCTTTTTTCTGATCAAATCTATTTTTTATACAATATAATGTGTAAATGAACACAATGTCTTAGGGTTGCCGACCCATATCCTGGCAAGGCTATTTTTAATTTAATATTATTTAAGGTATTTTTTTTAAATAGTTCCGGTCATTCTTTTTCTTGAAAAATTTGGTACCAATCGAGAGCCAAAGACTTACAAAAAACGCCAAACTAAGATCGGTAACTGGTAAGCACGAAGGTAACTGCTATTCTGCTTAATTGTCTGTCGTAAAAGTAGGCGATAGCACAGCGGTAATGTAAACGCGCGCTAAGCGCTTGTCATGTGAACGTACCCTTTTACTCAACTATTCATATTTAAAATCGCGACAACCCTAAGATATGCCAACTTTTGCAATGGCAACCCTACACAACGATGTTCGCAACAAAGCAACCTACATTTTGGTATACAATTGATTGAAAAAAACGATGAGGGTAAATTACTAGTACCAATTGACCTTAAATAATTTAAATTAAAAATAGCCTTGCCAGGATATGGGGCGGCAACCCTAGCACATTGTGTTCATTTATACCTTGCATTGTATGAAATATTGATTAGGAAAAAGGATGAGGGAAGGTCGATCTAGATCGGGATCTTAGACTATTATGTGTAGCTGAATAAAGCAGCACTAAATAGGCAAAAACTACACAACAAATCATTTTTTTAAATAAAGAAATATGCGCCGAATTGAAACTGTGGGAAAATATTTTGTGCGGTGCCCTGAAGCCGACCGCTTTTCCACACGTTATAAATTGTCCATTACCCACCGCGGTTCCTAAATAACAGATAAACGATTCTCTGACTTCCAATCGAATGGTACGTGACGGAATTTTTCTATTACTTCGTAATTTCCATTCATTGGCCAGCTCACATGCTCCGTTTATATCATTATTATTTCCTCTCCTCATCTCTCATCTCGGTCTCACTCATTCTCTCCCTCTCCTTATGGAGGGATTCCCATCTGGGACTGGTCGGTGAATACGTAGGTAGCATATAATCTAAATAAAAACCCTCTGGGTAGAGGTCATATGCCATGAGAAAATCCGTATGAACTGGCAGAAGCAGATAGGTATACTAGTCTTCATATAAATGAGCATATTTCATTTTTTTTTTTAATTTCTAATATCAGTTATATAAATGTAAAGACACAAAATATTTTGGAAGATTGTGTTAGTCAAAATGTAAAAATTTAAAGAAAGAAAGAAGAAAGCTTAAGAAAAAAAAACAATAATCGTGAAGCACGGGTTCAGTTAACGCGATTTACCTGTAGAGTCGCGAGTTCTTCGTATGTACTTATCCACATGGGGGCCATGGGAAACTTGATCATTGATACCGGTAATATAATAGCGCTATATTCCCCCTGGCAGTTTTGCTCCCATTAAATCGGCCTACAAGCGTACCACAGTTACAACGCAGTGTCTACTGTACGTTTAACTGGTAAATTAGCCGATGACCAAATATGACACCGATGATGTAAGCTTTGTCAATTAAAATTTAACATTTAAATACGAGAGAGAAATGTAGGACTATAGACTAGACAAATTTAGGACTAAAAGTTTTATTAGCGAACAATTTGCATAAATTTTTTTAACCAAAGAAAGGACAATTGTTTTAAATAGTTGATAGGCATTGTTGAGTTATTTAACTAGCTAGTGCTGCCATATTTCGCGTGAGAAAATCCCATAGGTCAGTCTAACATCACCAAACTGAAATCTAAAAGTGGTATAACTTCTTGTGACAGCGCCGATAAATACAGGGTTTAAGTTTGAGATCGGTCGATAATATCCCCGATCGATTTTTGTTGTGATTCCCTGGGTAGTCACTCTAAATACTAAAATTACAGGTTACGCACCCTGTCATGCGTTGATGTATCATTCGACGACCCTCTTTACAATAAATAACCACCACTAACCGCAAAGCTTCCTACATCAGCCACATGCTATTAAAATAATCCTTTTTTATTATACATGATCAGTATGATCACAATAACCAACAAACTATATACTTTCAAAAATATGTATTGATCAATTCGTAGTTTATGACAATTATCCAATAAACTATCACTTCTCGCAATTCGCTGGAGGTTGACCAGTTATGGGAATCTCCCTTTGTAGGGCACAAGGAGGTTTCCTCATTCCGCCCTGGTTGTACCTGGCTAATAGGTGTTGCAGCTCCAAATTCTCTTTCCTCAAACACAAAACTTCATCGTTCAACTTCCTGCGATCTTTCAGAATCTCGTAATACTTCTGAAGGCCAATGAACAATCCATCCCACAACCTTAGCTTGCTGCTGTTGAAAAAATTCTTGTATTTATCCCAGAAGAGCTTCACATCTTCATCCGCCATCATTCGCGAGACAGTGGTATGCTTCTGGGAGAGTCTTGCAGCTAACGACTCAACTCTGGAGATTCAAAATTTATCAGTTTATTGGATTAGATAAATAGATTATAATAGTATATTATTATACAAGTTTTATAAGACGTCAAATTGGCGCATGAGTTGAACGAATGCGCCAATATGTCTTATAAAACGAGTGTAATATACTATTTTTTCTACTTTGCGTCATTAATTTTATAAAAATTTAGAAGTATATTAGGTAAAATTCCAATCTAGAGTATTTATGGGTGCAACCGTTGGCAACACTGTCATCTGTCACTTAAATTCAAATATCTGTGAAAAAGTAATTATTGATAATTATTATATACCATCATATACTAGTAGTATGAAACCTAGGATGCAACACGCATGTTTAAATATGTATAAAAATATACATACTTCGCAATTTGTGCGATTCTAAAAAATCAGTTTGTGCTTACTTTTGTGGTTATGTGTATTTTCGATTGACATGCATTTGATATCAATGTGACCAATCTTAGAAAAAAGTTACTAAAAACGGTGTTACAATTTGCTGATTGTAACACCGAAAACAGTGTTACAATGTGTGCATTGTGAATGCAAAGTAGAAAAATAAAATATATACCCGGTGGTTTCAGCGAAGAAATCTGCCAGGAACTCCCTCATTGCTCTAATAACATACACTGGACTGATCTGCAATGGGTGATTGTACTTGCATGCGATTTTTACAGTATGTGATGACTTCTTGAAAGTGTTCACTGTAGCGCTATCACCTACTACTCTATAAAAAAAAACAAACAAAATATATCTGGTCTTTAGATCCAAGGCTTTATCAAACTCGTGCGGATATATGGACACGAACACGAACACGCGTATATGTTCTGACCACCCACGGTGTGTTATCAGCGTATACAGCAGGCGTTGATGTTATTTTTAATTCGCCTAAGATCATTAGATCGCGCTGTCAGTACTGATTCGCACGGTATGCGCGCTGTTAGATCGACCGATCTTGACAGTTGGTCTAACAGCGCGCGTGGAGTGTTGTCAAACTGTTGTCACATTCGTTGCAAACGTTTTGCGTTCTTTGTGTTCTTTAAATTCTTCTTGAGCATTTATTGTTTTTAAACATGGTGTATGGGTGCTGTGTTCCTAATTAGCCATCCGTGAACAAAGACGGATGTGTAATGCATTCGTTTCCACAAGATTCAGAGGTATGTATCATACATATTCGTTTTAATTTCGTTATACTTGATACAAAGTTAATTATTTGCTATTATGCACTTCTAAGATGAAACCATAAATAAATTTGTATAATATTCATTGATATAAGTTTTACTTATTTTCAGCATCAGGAAACTTTGCAGATACTGATCCAGAGGGGACATCATCATTTCTGTATTAAATTTTATTTTATATTATATTCGTGTCTGTACATTAAATATTACACTTTATTACATTTTTATTTTGTCCTTTTTTATCCTTATACAAAAATCAAATTCAAAACATCGCGAGGAAATTGTGTGTCTTCATTTTTGTTGCCTTCTGGCGAGCGAACTAGACAGCAACTCTATCGTTGTTGTCCAGTCCGCTCACCAGAACGCGTCAAAAATGAAAACATACGCAATGGTTCTACGAAAATTTGAAAGTACGCGGGAATACTGTCGTCGGCAGCGCCATCTATCGACGTAAGGCGAACTAATGTTAGAGGGAAACAAAATACGGTGGAGTGGGACATCTATATCAGTACATATATATATCTTTTATCTATGGTTCTGACTCTGACACCAGAAAATACTACTTTCGTGTTCGCGTCCGCACGCCCGCGCCAATATGATTAGACTTTAAATAATTTAAACCTACATTTCTTCCCTGACAATCGGTGGCATACATTCATCGGTGGTGATCTCAGTGTCACCACTTAAGCTGCTCTGGGTTCCTTCTTGCGCAACTACCAGTTCTTTTACTATGTTGGTGATGACCTCTTCTGGTTGACATACCGTTGTTGCGATTGTTGCATAGATGCCGTTTTCAATTTCTGTTTCAGTGCCTGAATTTTAAGATATTCTTTTGAATAAAACTGTAGAAATTATCGTTATTTTTACTTTCCGACTAGTACTCTAGAAGGAAAGTATTGTAATCGACGGAAAAAAAATCGGGATTTTAGTGGAAATACGCGTTTTTGGGATTCTTTGAATCGATTGCAACGATTTCTGGAAAATGTATACATGTGGGTATTTATGTATGTCTGTGAACACGATTGCGCCCAAACGGAACAACGGATTGGGCTGAAATTTGGTATATATATTTAGAATAACCGGAGGACGAACTGGATAGTTTTTGGTGACAATCTGACAACCAGAAGTGGCAAATGTTACATGCATCTTATGAGGAATTTATCCGATTGAGACCAAACTCATACCAACTCATCCTCCAGTGACTTTAAATACGAATTTACAGGTCAGCATGATGAACGGTTTAGATGCTATATGCTTTTATAGAAGCCATTTACAGAATCCACAGCCTTCGTCGCTGTGTTGCGATTTTGACAAACGTCAGCGCCATCACATAGCATGACACCAAATGACATTAAATGTCAGGATGACAAATGCCATATGTCATAGAAACTGACGTTAGTTAGGGTCCCGATTGGCTGTGGTTTTACAAAATTGAATAATTTCAAAGGTGTTTAGATACTTCATTGTACCTACGATGTAGTCGGAAAGTTGGGTGAGGGCCACCCCAGATATTTTATTAAGTGTTGTAGATCGTGTCTCAAAAGTGTTATACCTAAGTAGTATACCTAAGTATACTAAAAAGTAGAAGAGCAAATGGTGTTTTGTAAAACGCACCATAATAAATTAAAATAAAAATTTCTAATGTACCAACAGCGCACAGCGACATCTTTGGAGTGTAGGTCCAAGCTACTGTGAACGGCTGCAGCGCCATCCACGCGGTGGACGCTAACGTAGTTATACCGTATGTCCAAATAAATACAGACTGTATTACAATTTTTTGTAAATAAAACTTTTACGCCTTGTACCGACTTAACCAGACAACACTTTATATCGATAAGTTAGGTATAGATGTTTCAAACTAAGGCCCTTCGCACACGGTGAAACTTTATTTAGTCGTGTGCGAGACTGGAGTAGTCGACACGACGCGACCCAAACACTTCCTATGTAGTAGAGTTGGGCTCCGCTAATGGAGCTACCAGAGTCTCAAGGAGATTTCGGTCGTGAGACTGAAATCGGACGCAACCCGGCAGCCGCGTCGTACGCGATTAGTTTCATATGTCGTGACGATGGGAAAGCACTTTCTTCTATTTATTGCCTACCTATTATCATGTTCTAATTAATCCTCTCGCCTGTGACACTTTGCCTTGCATTATGCGTTACTGCCTGTGCTATGAAAGGGTTAAGTTGGAAAAGCAAGATTTCAAATATAGGTGTTTGAAAAAACAAATACAATAGAATAATAGATTAACCGCTTTATTTTGAATAAGGTCATTTCTTCGTCACTGGATTCGTCACTAAGCATATTCACAAAAACTCGAAATATGTAAGTAAGTAGTTATACCTACCCAGCTTTTGTCAGACTGATTTGGAATTTCACAATCCTTGTATCAACGAGATTTCAGTCGCAACAATGTGCGATAAAAAGGATCCTCGGAAACTTTGTCTTCCCGCTACTCGAGTCGCGGGATACTTGAGTTTCCCATACGACTAAAAAAAGTTTCACCGTGTGCGAAGGGCCTAAGAAGAGCACAGTTGTATATGCAACCAAATATACACAGGCAATTTATAAACCATACACTGGGTATGATTGGTTGCATATACAACTGTGCTCTTCTTAGTTTGAAACTACTCTAATCGTGTTATTTTTATCCCAGGGTGCACCCTGTATATACTCTTACAGATGGCAATGCGTTTTGTTTTGTTTTATGTCCAAAGCTTTGCCAATTTCAGACATACAATCGACATGACAATTTACAAAATAAGTAAACAGTAAATAATTACTTTGACTATCATCATCAGCGTCCATATTAGTAATTGATATCCTCTCAGAACCTGCGCCACGCGCAGACCCAGGTGCAGACTTGACACAAATGGGACACTTGGCATAAGGCAAGAAGTAGCTCACCATCTGGTCGATGTTCTCCTCCTCCTTGATGCCCAGTGCCTAAAATACCATCGTTATTTAACAAACAACCCTGTCTACAATAACAATCGAGCTGCGACATACTGCAAACACGTTGTCAATGTTGACCAAATTTCGCTCGTGCTCGCAATACGGGCTGAGCAGTTCCTCCAGTCTGGCCTCGAGGAGGAAGCCGCTACGGTCCGAGACCTGCTTCATGATGTGCCTCAGTAATCTGTCGTAGGTCTTGGCATCTTTGGGGGCGCCCAGATCTGAGCCCCTTCTTCTTATTGTACTCTCAACTCCTTTAGTGGAACCGGTTGGGCTTTTGAACGGGGCACCACTTCTATTCGATTTGCTGTCACCTAAATAATTGAGACCATTACTCAGTTAAAGGACACACGGCATAGGTAGAGTAGTTTTAAACTAAGAAGATCGCCGTGATATATACAACCAATTGCATTACATCTGTGATCTTCTTAGTTTGAAACATCTATGCTCACATTTGGTGTCTCCACTGCTCTTACTATCCTGTCTCATGATAACCTCAGCCGCCCTGCTATAACTAGGCAATTGGTCCTTTGTCACGATTCCGCCGTCGATCTTCTTCCACTCCAAACCCATCTGCTGCTCATGCAAGATCCTATCGATCATCGAGATCTTCCCTACGACCTTATTCGCGTTGCCCACGTTCAAATCCCACACCTGTCTATACTTCAAATCGTTGATTTTCGACAGTGAGACAGCCTTACTCTCAATCTCGATGACGCTCTTCTGCAACTTCTTCACCTCCTTCGTAAGACGCTCGATCTCCGACTTGGTGTGCTCGTCGTATTCGCGATTTCTCTTCCTGATGATGTTCGCGACGTCTTGTAATTTGTTGATACGTCGTTTCTGCTGCGAGTTTAGTATGAGATTCTCGTCTTCTCGCTTCTTGAGGATCTGGTAGTTGTAGTCGAGCTTCTCGTTGTTCATGATAGCGGCTGTCTTGATGGCCTCGAATTCCCGTTGGAGTTCCTCGACTTCTTTCTCGAGTCTGATCTTGGTCTCGCGGAATTTTTCTTGATGCTGGATGCGTAATTGGTCGAGTTCGTTGACGAATTCTTCCTGCTGCTCAAACTTCTTTTCGGTCTGCTGTTTCTCTTCAACGTCTCGCTTCTTGTATAACTCCTCCCACTTTTTATTGTTGGTCTCTATGATGAATTTCCTCTCCTCCATCATTACGTCGTCGAGGTAGTTCAACTCCTGTTTGTAAGCATTCCTCATGTGCTTAACTTGCTTCTCGATTCGATCAGCAAGAATGGTGACGTCATCGTTCTGCTTTCTTTGGTCTCTGGTAAATTTCCGTTCAGCTTCTTTAATATCGCTTCGAAGCATGGCAATGATGGCATCTTTCTGACTAATCAGTTCGTTACACTTCTCTTTCTGTTGCTCCATCTCTTCGTGGATGGCCAATGGGTCGTTGTAATGTAAAATATCTAACCACTTATTAGATACTTCCTCAAACATCAGCTTTGAGGTGTTTGCTTCTTCCTCAAGGGCTTCGATGATCTTCTCCCTTCCTATGCCCTCTTCCTCACGTCTATCCACCTCCCTGGAGTCATTCGCCACCCTCACGTTCGTAATAATCTCCTTGGACTCTGTTAGAAACTTATCCATAACGTCTGCACTCTTTTCCAATTGCTTTTGGAGGTTTACATTCTCCACTTCGGCTTCTTCAGGTTCTTCCCCCTCTGGCATATTTTGCCTAATAAATGCTTACAATAATTAC
Organism: Aphodius granarius; assembly: GCA_963971325.1. Lineage (NCBI taxonomy): Eukaryota > Metazoa > Arthropoda > Insecta > Coleoptera > Scarabaeidae > Aphodius > Aphodius granarius. The sequence goes on along the minus strand of OZ020227.1, from coordinate 11,831,731 downwards.
AATTTTGTATATAACTAGCATTAGGCTGAATGAACTATAGTTTGTCTAGTAATTTAACAATTAATCGAATATTTCACAATGTAATTATATAATACATGCATTGCGTGTTAAGTTAAAGCCTCTTTCAGCGAAATTTCAGAAAGTTTCATTGCTGAAACTGATAATTTAAAAATATTGGTTACAAATATGGATTGTTGGTTGCCTATGCGGGATCTATTACACACAATTATAGACATAGACAAATCGATGTTTTGTACTACACATAATTTAATTGTTGTCTCCTTTGCTCAATAACATAATATTATTTTATAATTACTTGTATTCTAGTAATTGTTTAACAAGTTTAACTTACTTCCGCATAGCTTCAACGCGTCGTTCAATACGCAATCTTCTAGCCAATTTTCGTTCATTTGGATCAAGTGACGTGATCTGCGGGTCTTCTATGGTAACCATACTTGGCTCTTCAGAATCAGTAATGTCTGCCATTTTTTATACGATTTTTTAATAACACGAAGAACACCCACAAAATGTCGATTGGACCGATAAGTCAATTTCAAGCGTAAACAAATTTCCCTCCATAGCAACGCGCAGGCGAACCTCCGAGGGCGCCACTTGTACAGAGAGCTCCTACATTACCGACCGGCGACCATTCTTTCCGAAGTTAGCTTCCTTCTAAAAATATCATGGCGGTAAGTAAACGTAGTTTTTCTTAATTCCCGATTATTCTGCGATCATCTTAATAATCTACGCGTATTTTATGCATGTTTTGTGTTCAATAAAGAGTTTGGTGTATAGTTTAACGAATTACACGGGTATTTTACGGATATAAAGTGATTGTACTGTAAGATGGTATGTTGTTGTCATGTGTGCGATTTGAGGTTGTGTATGGTCATTACGCTTATTTTATTAATATTTTTGATAAGTATTGTGTTATGAGGAGTTTGTATGGATGGAAGAGTATCAGTGGGGTTTCTAATTTGGGTGTTTTGAGTGATGATTTATGGGACTGGGGTACATAACCTATATGTGTTGAACTAATGATTATTTTTTTTATGTTGCAGCCGGTGGACAAGAAAAAGGAGGTTGTTAAAACCGACAAGTCCAAAAATGTTATGCGTGAATTGCATATTCGCAAGTTATGTTTGAATATTTGCGTTGGAGAATCCGGTGATAGGCTGACCAGAGCCGCTAAGGTATGTTACGTTTTCTTTTTAGCTGTGAACATTGTATAGTCAGTATAGTGAGACAAGAGTACAATGATTTTACAAACGAGAGTAAAATGCATAATAGTATAATTTCTATCATTTATTGACTTTCTCTTTGAATTTATTTTAGGTACTGGAACAATTGACTGGTCAACAACCGGTCTTCTCAAAAGCCAGATACACCGTCAGGTCATTCGGTATCCGTCGTAACGAAAAGATTGCCGTTCACTGTACCGTAAGGGGCGCCAAAGCCGAGGAAATCTTGGAACGTGGCCTGAAGGTACGTGAATACGAATTGAGGCGAGACAACTTCTCAGCGTCCGGTAACTTTGGATTTGGCATCCAAGAACACATCGATCTTGGCATCAAATATGACCCTAGCATCGGTATCTACGGTTTGGACTTCTTTGTGGTGCTGGGCAGGCCCGGATTCAACGTCGCCCACAGGAGGAGGAAGCAAGGCAAAGTAGGACACCCGCACCGTTTGACGAAAGAGGACGCGATGAAATGGTTCCAACAGAAATACGATGGTATCATCTTGTCGAGTAAGAAGTAAGGTTGACGCGTATTTATGTTTATTTTTAACGTAAGTGACGTTGGTCTTAATAAATTTATTAAGAAAAATTATATATGGTGTTTTATTTTTTGGTTTTGATTTTTTCTTGTGCATGTGTCCTACTTTTTGATTGTAGAGAATGTTTAACATTCTTTATTTTTAGGTGTTCTGCATTTCTATGTACTATTTTTAAATTGAACATATTGCTAAACAAATATTGCTTATATTAATTACAGGAAGATTCAATTCAAATAGTAAATTCACAAAAGAAACTGAAGAAGCTAAAATAAAGTGGATGAATACAATGTCAGGAAGCAATTCATGGAACATATTGTTCATAAGACGATTTTTTCAGGCATAACTATTTAGATATCACTACAAATAATCCTTTTTATATATATATTTGTTTTTTATTTTATTTCGTGTGTATATATATATATATACACTCAGATGCAGAAAAAACGGGTCATTGGGTTATTTTTGTAAACAAAAAACAGTTAATTTTTTTGTTTTAGTACTGTCAATAAGAATTTTAGTGTTTGACAATCAAAGAGACAACCATCAGAATGAAGAAAAACACAAAATATGGTACTTATCAGTTTATGTAATGAACAAAGCGAAAAAAATGTACGTATACACCAAAAAAAAATGACCCGTTTTTTTTTGCATCTGAGTGTGTGTATATATATATATATATATATATATATATATATATATATATATATATATATATATATATATATATATATATATATATACATATAATAATTGATTTATTATACCATGGGCTAAAAGGCGTACCTTGGGGTGTACTGTTTACCTCGACGCGACGTTGCTTCTTGTCCTACATTCCGGGGATGTTGCGACCGAAGCATCAATTGGTGACGTTGGTCTCCCTGATTAAGGTCCCTTTTGTTTACTTCTCCATAGAGCTTCCATCTTACTCTTTGGCTATACCGTACTGATGAGGACTAACAAGTCCGAAACACGTGTCTACGGTTGCATTTAGTTAGCGGTTATGCCCGAAAAAATACTTTTACTGTTTAAATTACACCGCAAATAATTAATTTTCCGTATATATATATATATACAAAATAAAATTAAGTAAGAAGCTAAATGTTGTTTTATTTAAAATGGTAGTATTGTGTCCAACAAAGGAAAACAAAATATTTTTATCTTGATTTAGCTTGTTTTCCTTATATTTCCAAAGAAAAAGTAAGTACGTGAATTTGGGGTTTTGATATATCTTTTGAAATTTATATTTTTTGAAAAATCCAGTGTTTGTTGATCAAAGTGTGATGTAAACGTATTTTCTTATCTAATTGTTGTCTCTAGAGAAAATTTTCGCAAGAAAATCAAGGATTTTTATTTTTAGTGCGAAGTGAATATGAAAAATTTTGAGTACTTTGTACAATTGTTCCATATTTTATGTTAAAATTGATTTCTCTCCCTGTATAATGTGCCACCTGTAGTTTGTGCATCACTTTCTCTTTATGTGCCATGAGTATAGATGTTTCAAACTAAGGATAGCACAGTTGTGTATGCAACCAAGTATACGCGGGTCAGTTATAAACCATACACTGGGTATAATTGGTTGCATATGTCACTCAGTTTAAAACTACTCTAAAGCCATCGTAAATGACTATACAGTAGAGATGGGCTTATTAGTTCTTTTTAATGAGCTAGTTCTTCCGGACTATTTCACAAAAAGGAACTAGTTCAAAGACCTAGTTCTGAAGAACTACTTTGATCCATACTACTTCGATGAACGTGTCTTCATGTGTTCTAGCACGTATATATCTCGTTCCGAACGAAACTAGGATCTAGTTTGGACAGAATCGATGTCTGCCTTTCCACTTTGTCTTTTTCTTGAAGGATCGTTATTTTGTTTATTTGTATTTTTGTTTTGAAAATAAATAATTATTATTTTATTTAGGTATATTTTTTAAATATTTATTTAATAAGGCATAAAAGATATATTGCTGCACGTATTTTAGCCTTATTCATACTGCAATTTTAGGTGGGGAATTGGGGTATTATTTATAAATTATAGTATAACAAATACTGGCGAAATTACTCTTAACAGTGATGGATTCTGTGGTGATGGGGCATATCCATTATCCAACAGGAAAAAACTATACCCTAATTATATTTTTGCCATCCGCCGTTAGGTAAAGAAACTACTGGCGGGCGGGGCGCTTTGTCGCTCGTTTGATGTCACCACAACTCGTTCAATGAATGGGATATGTTTCACCAAAGCAAGTCTTTCGAACTAGATTTCATGTCCCTGTCTGCACACGTTGCCCGACACAAGTCGTTCACTGAATGAGATATGCATAGAGATATGTTTTAGTAAATCAGGTCTTTTGCGAACTAGTTCTTTTTATTTTAAAGAACTAGTTCGTTCACGAACTACCCGCCTCTACTATACAGTATACATCATCATGGGAATTGACAATATTACCAACACTTCAAAGTGAATTTTGAAATCTTTATATTGGAGGAAAAAGTTCAAATAATTCAACTTATTTAATTTATTTATATTCTATATTTATTTAGTGGCAACCAACTGTGTTACGTTTGTCAAAAAAAAAACCTAATGAATCACGAAGAAGTCGCATGTTTCATTTCTCACTTCCGGTTGTCAGTTTGCTACTAAAACCAGTTCGTCCCCTGGCAATTCTAAATATGTACATATCCATCAGATTTCGACCCGATCAGTTGTTCCGTTTGAGCGCTATCGTTAATCGTATATACCCACACACATTTTCCAGTAATCATAGCAATGGATTCTGGGGACCCCAAAACATGTATTTCCGCAGAAAACCCATTTTCTGTCGGTAAAAATGCGCTCAATAATTTGTTTTCAAGTTTTAATAAAACACAATTGCTTTGAACATTTTTATTAACAACACCAATGTACTGTTTATTTTATAACAATTGAATAATTACGACATAACATTATTGTAATCTATTTTATCTTCGAAAAGAAAATAATACACATTTTGCGTTTTGCAGATATTGCACCTACCGACCCAAATGCTCTATCGGTAAAAATAGAACCTAAAATAAATCGTAACAATTACCTAATAAACCTCTGATCATCGTAAAACAAGTTATTTGCTCAAAGGTACAGTAGTCTAGCATTCGAGAATTTCGTTCTATATTTCATATAAAAAATACACGAAATTTAATCTACTCGCTAAACATCAAAACCGTAAACGTAAAATATCACCAATAAACACTCGAAGGAACTTAAGAAGTAGAGCTCTGCCATATCAAAAAATACAGTTCTTGTGCATTTTAAAAATAATCCATATACACACCAGCTGTGCAAGATAATAAATACTCACTAAAGTACTCATACAATCTATTTTTTACACATAATATAAATAAGTCAAATTGTAAATTCTATTTTGATTACAATTATGTTGCCCTGCATTTCTCAATATTACTAATCTCTGCTGAAGTAAAGCCTAGTATACTTTGAATAGCTCTTAGGTGACCGTGAGTATTTTCTTTATCTGTTAAGAAATAGTAGATTGCAGACTTCAGGAATTGTAACGTTATCTCAGGATCTATCTTGTTCTTGTTCTTTGCTTCTACAAGTTGCCTATACATAGCCTATAAAATAATAAATAACACATTACACATCATCAAACATCAATAACACAATTAATTGTGAGTTTTCATTTATAAGCACACAATTTTATTTAACTCAATCAATAATTAGTGCAAAAATAGAGCCATGCGTGTCTGTCTAATTGGTATGTAGAACATTCCTACGGGAAAGAAACCTAAACTCCAGAACTACGAGAATAAAGAAAGATGGAACTGAGGATGCAAAATCAAAAAGCAGTAAGACCGCTTCCCAGTGCAGTCAATTGATTGTGGATTGTTACCTTTCTGGCACCGAGTACCCACAAAGAGACTGCCTCTTTTGCGCTTAGTAATGGTCGTGAATGCACTGTGTTAGAGGATGTCGCATATTCTACATCCTAAAATTAGTAAGACATGGAAAAAAAGACAACACGTGACTTATACTGTTTTAATTATGTTCCAACACACAGAAAATACTGTTCATGAACCAAAGATCGTGTGTGCAAATTAAACACAAATTCTTCACAATTCTTTTTTTGGGTGTTAGAAACAAACAAATTGAGGATTACTAGCCTCTAGCAAACTGGACAAAACCTACCTTCAGGTTATCTAACTCCGTCTGGGTAACTTGTAATTGATGCAATAACTCAGGAACAGATATCCTGCTTGGATGATTATTAGCAATTTCCATCACCTAAAACACAAAATGTACACGGTTAAGACCACCTTTTATCACTGTTTATTGTGCAATTCACCTTCTTCTCCTGTTCCACTTTGGCTGCTTCTTGACCTTGATGATACATCTTGAGATAAGTCTGCTTCTGCACTGACTCTTGATCTTCCAGTTTTTTACAAGCGTCATCCAGCTGCTTCTCTAATTCTTTAATTCGGTCTTTTGCAGAATCTAATTCAGGTACTAATTGCCAATATCTTTAGAGAAAATGGTTCAGTAGTTATGACATCTACAATTTGCTCAAATTTAATACAAACCTGCTGTTAATTTCGGTTATCCTCTGCAACAACTCCTCAACTTTATCATTATGCTTCTGTTTGATCTGATGGGTCTCCTCCTCGTGGATTCTAATCAACTCCTGAAGCCTCTTCTCATATTCCGTGATCAACTCCTGATGTTCCAACTGGAAATCCCTAGCAAAGTCAATACTAGTGCTTTTCTCACTGGTAAATATACTTCTACGGTGCTTATAAGGCTACAACAACAAATACATTTAAATGACAAAGTTGATTTATCAAGTCAGTTCATTTACCGATGGACTAAAGTCTTCACTCAACACAACCGAATCTTTGGAATGGATCGAAGAATTCGTAAAGTCATCATAATGGCCGGAATCAGCGTATGAACAAGACATATCCGTGTTCAGATGGTTTCCCAAGCTATGATCGACTAGGTCGCCATCTGGTGTCGCTTGCTCTTCAGTGGGGTTCTCTCGGACAGTTACGGCATCACTCGAGTTCGACTTATCTTCTGGTGAACTCAAAGCTGCCTTGTACAACCTTAACTCGACTACTTCTTTGGTTAACTTAATAATATCGTTGTCCTTCTGCTCTAGATCTCTATGCGCCTGTTGAAGAAGAGCTTTTAACTTCTTAACTTGCCTATGCGCTCGTTGTGTTGGGGTTAAGTAATCTTCTCCGGTAGCGCCAGCGTGTTGATTGCAGTGAACTACATACCTATTGAAAAATTATGTTATTATTATTTATTTCGATCTAAATTATTTGACTCTTACTTCATGCTTCTCCCAGAAAACGTTGTCCCGTTGAGGGCAACGCTCGCGTGATCGCATGATGAAGCCAGGCTGATGCCGCTGTTTACGCTGTTAAGGCTTTCTGTGTCCCAGTCTCTGTGGTTCAATTTGCGGACGTCTGGTGACACGGGAGTGGTTTTTGGTGAACCCCCCACTGGTGATTTTGGTATGCCCAAATGGGTGGTGGATAATGATAGGGACTGTAATACAGAGAGCAAGAATTATGACCAGAGAACTGCATGATAAATAAATCAACCACATATTATAGGCAAAAATCGATTTTACACAACCATCTCGTATTTTTGGTCCACATAACACACCTTCCATCGATGTATTAGGAAATGTGGATTTCTGCATGGATTGTATAAGAACACACATGGTTTGATGTTATATGAGTAATAGTATAATGTGCTACTGATTATTATTCATGGTGAGGGACAGAAACATACAGAAAATACAAACGTCATTGTGTTGTGTCAAATGTAATTCATATTCTAGATGTCAGGTTTATGTGTCAACGGTTGATAGCTACCAAAATCAGAGTTGAGGACCATTTGACGACCGCCAAATCACCATCAACAAAATGATCATAAGCTTTTTAATCTGTACCTGATATGACCTGATAGCTATAAAACAAAACCTACCATCGCATTAAACTTTGGTGTTCAATAATTTTGATAATCTTTTGATAACGAGTTGAATGTTATTTTTGGCAGACATTCTTGGAGACTATAAAAATTCTTATTTTATTCTTCGCGCAAAAAAGGACAACTTCACTTTTGACAAATGTTGTCCAACAACTTACTGATGATCAACCAAAACTTTTGTGATCTTTAATTGATTTTGATGTTTTTTCGGCAAGTTTTTGAGAATTGCATTTTTTTTTTAGTTTTGTTTATTATTGCGTAGAATATCCCTTCAACTATGTTCACCAACACAAGTTTTGGATCTATCTCTACAAAAAGCTGAGTGATATAACATCAAAAATAATAAATATATTCAACTCCTAATCGAAAATGGCGATGTATTTCTGTTTAGTTGTAACTATATTACATTGAGTTATTTCGACTTTCAAGTTCAGAAACGCGTTTGCTTTGTGATGGAATTACACAGTGCTTTTTTGTCAAAGAACAAGACATATTCTTAGCCACAGCTGAGGACTAAAATCACTATTCAAGTTTTACTTGAACTCCAGGTATTCCAACACAACGTTACGCTTTGTGCGCCTCCGGCAGCATTATTAGTAACTTCCTGCAAATCCGTTGCAGCGTCCTATTATTCTTCCCCTTTCAAATTCTCTTAATTGGCCAAAATTAGCACGTAACACAGACCATTACAGAGCAGTGTCTGTTTAAATCCACTATTTATGATACAAATCAAAAGAATGTGCTGTATTGTTGTGCATGGCAATAATTCATCATGATATTATTAATTGAGATATCGAATCCCATGTTAACAACTTCAAATCATCGTTTATCGCAACAATTAATCACGATGGGAGTACGATGTGTCTCGGGACGGCTCTTGTACACAATAATTTTAGATACTTTCTCGAGCAAAGAGCGTTCTGGTCGACTTGGACGCACAGTTCTGGAACCGAAAATTAAGAAAGTGAAGCATGCATAGTTTGGGTTCAAGGCAAAAATTGCAGCAATTTGTTTCCGAAAGTTTCCTGTATTTCTAGAATATCTCGATATAATATGATTTAGTTGTGACATTGAATTGGAATGAGTATCCTTCCTGAGAATGAGTCATGAATTGAGCAATAAGTTAGTAAAACTACCTGAAGATGGCTTTTAGAGCCCAAGACATTTACTTGAACGTGAAGTTTAAATTTAAAACTACAGATTAAATTAAGAATTCCAGCTATCGAACGCTTTGGGTGGAATTTAGGTCAACCACTTCATCTGATAGCTACAATTTATGGCTACCAGCACTAAAATTTCAGAAGACCATGTCATAAACTCAACCCGAAAAACAAGAAAAGCACGTTTCTTGAACTCGAACTCTACTAACATTTCACCTTTTCCTACATTGATCTCATAATGTCACAAAAGAATTATAACCGTATCACTAAATTACAACCACGTAATACATACATACATACATACCTGGTTTTTAATTAATCTCTAAAGGTTCCTGGACCTAATTTAGGTCAATTATGAATAATGCAGCACCAAAGTCACGCAAACCACCTTTATAATTCAATTTACTTTTCAACAACGTTAAAAAAATCGCGTTTAATATGCAAAAAGCGCGCGTACCAGCAGTAAAAAGCGACTGCAATCAAAGCCAAAAAGCCACTGAGCCAAAATCCATTAAAATCGATAGATGGGGTAATGATGGAAAGGCCGGAAGTTAGAAAGAGACAGAGAGAGAGAGATGCAAACTCACCAAGCTCCTAGTACGAGCTGGGCTGGAGGCCCCATTTTGGGGCCTCTTACTAGGCCCCTCCGTGGTCACGCTTCCTCCACTTCTTGATGAGAGAAACCGCGTGCCATGTCCTGGTGTGCCCCGTTCTATGAAGGAGTTGCCCCTACGTAGGAGAGGCGGTGTGGCGCCTACATGGGAGACCCCTGCCGGCGACGGTTGGAAGCGCTGCGCGCCGCCGTCTATTGAACGCCTGAAGGGTGAATTTCCGTCGACGGTTTTCAGGCGCAAGCTGCTCGAGCGTCGTAACGGCGCTGGGGAGGTTAGAACGGGGATCTTTGTGACGTGGTGAGGGTCGTCTTTTGGACGGAACATTGTACCACTCATTGTCATCAGGTTTCTGAAAAAAAAAAAATATTGATCGTAGTTTAAAAAAAAAACGGTTTATTTTAACAACCTAATTAGGAAAACTTGTGTTGACTTGTGACAAAAAAGGAAAGAGCATTAAATTTTATCATTTTAACGTGCAAAAAGTTATATTTTAACGGCAAAAAAATCAATTATTATTTACATCGCGTGTTGAAATTTAAAATATTGTACAACAATGCGCGGGTGCGATAAGTACTGTGACGCAATTATATAGGAATAGAAAGTTATTCCCATTGTTTTAGTTGATAACTTGAACGTTCAACCTGCGCACTTATTTTACAATACACAATTTTGCAAAATACTGTCCGAAAGAAATGTTATTGTACTACTATCCTTAAACACTTGTGGGATTAGTTACTTCTACAAAGAGGGAAAAATGTATTCGATACAATACAAATATGTTTGAGTGAAGAATGTCACTTGTTTCTATATCCGCAGAAAGATCATTTGGTTCGTTCAAGTAAAATATGAAATTCTCAGAGTAAGAATACGATTTTCTTGATGTTCCAAGTATTACGTTTTCTTGTTTTAAGTATGAAGAAACTGCTTGAAAGGAATTACGGCTGTTTTAAGCGATACGTACGTATACTTTTGGGCCAAGAAAGTGTTTGTTTGTTGAAGCATGTATATTTTTCACCCAGCAAAATATTGTTGTTGATGTAAAACGAACGTGTTACACTTTTTTATGTAGAAGAATAATATTTTCTTCATCAGGGCAAAATATACTCAACATAAACATACTAAACTCTTAAACCGGAAGAATAACTAGCCGTTGAAATGACTACATACATTGAAATTTTTATTACAATAAAATATTATTTCGATAGCAAAAAAATCCTCTTCATGCTACACTATATACGCAAGAACATTTTGCTTGATATCCAAGAATACAGTTCTCACTGTGTAGGCTATTCCACTACAATCCTGGTTTTCCTCATAATCCTTGTAAGTCACCCATTAAATAAAGCACATGCATAGATGTAAACCAACAATATACGAACACTCTCTCTCTCAATAATTGTTTAATTAGAGCAGTGTTTCCCAACCTTTTTTTGAGCTATGCCCCACCGAAGTTGGTCTAAAAATCTCATGCCCCACTTCATATTGTCTTTTTTTATACCTATACAGAGTTGGAAATGAACCTTACTCGGAACGGTGTACGTTTCTCATTTCGTCATTGGTACACATTCTGCCCAACAAACTTTTACTAATTTCCTCTCTGTGACGTAATGAAAAACTTGCGCCATTGGGGTATAAAAATAATAACATAAAACAATAATTTATTTGATTATTGAAATAAATACTAAGCATTTTAGCAGAAACAAAATTTGCTACATATTCTATTATAACAAAATAGAAATAAACATTCACTTAAAAACTAATACAACACAAATCTGCCATATTTTATTATAACAACACAAAGTTAAACATTTACTCTAAAACTGAAATTGTCACTGCAAGTGTTAATCGTACCCTTGAGTCTAGTTATCAAATATTCGTGCTCATTGCTAAATCTGGAAAAAGCACGGAATAGGGGAACATTTAATTAAACTGCCAATATCAACATTTGTAAAAACGGTTTTAGAAAAAGATGACAAAGATGTGATAGCTGTGCCCCTTAGTAGCAACACTGTCAGAAAAAGAATGGTTAAAATGAGCAAGAGTGAGAGGCACTGAGGCCTTGTTGATAACTTATGTAAGGTACATTAATAAGGAACATTTTTTTGAGGAAATGTTATTCTGCAAATCATAAGAAAGCACCACGACCTCCAGAGATATTTTTTCTAAGCTAAAAAGCTATGTTATTAATTATGTCGATAATATTCCAATACAGAACATAACATCTTGTGCTGCCAATCGTGCTCCTAACATGATGGGCAAGAAAAGTGGCTGTTTAAAGATTTTCATTTCCATAGCATAAAAATCCAGAAATGCTTCTTGTGCATTGTGTAATCCACAGGGAAAACTTGGTAGCCAAAAATATTTGTTCAATGAAGTATTAAATTTAGTTATAAAAAGTATGAATTATTTTGTACTTCACAAATTAACTTGAAATGTCACATTCGGCATTAGCTTTGATACAATTGACATATTTTATAACCGAATTTAATCTTCATTGAGAACTGGACAAACATTTTTGATTACCACGTTTTCCCTATGGAGCTATATTAGACAATGCACATGAAGCATTTCTGGATTCTTATCTTTAAACAGCCGCTTTTCTTGTCCATCATGTTAGGAGCACAGCCTGCAGTACAGGATGTTATGTTCTGTATTGGAATATTAAAGACATTGAAGTAATTATTTTGCTTATGTAGAATATCTCCGCAGGTTGTGATGCTTTCTAATTTACAGAATAACATACCTTCAACAAAATGTTCCTCAACAATGTATCTTAAGTGGCATAGCTATCACATCTTTGACATATTTTTCTAAAAACGTTTTTACAAATATTGACGGCTTAATTAAATTTTTCCCTATTGTGTGTTTTTTTTTTCAGATTTAGAATTGTGTAGGGATATTTAATAATTAGCCTCAAGGATATGATTAACGGTTGCAGTATGAACGGTACAAAGAGACTTTAAGGTAGGTTTTTTTTTTATCAAAATTTTTCTATATTCCAATTGCCCCCCTCAACAATCATATTGCCCCCCAGTGGGGCGTACGCCCCACGTTGGGAAACACTGAATTAGAGGCAAGGGTTTCCCCTTTATGCCTCGCCTCAGCAAATGAAATGCGCGAATCTCGACAGCGCAGAGTAATGAATTTTTAGTAATGAACAAATGATAATAAAGGTAAGAAAAGTAGTATGAAAATTGATAGATATATAAAAAATAATAATGCGTAAATGATGTTAAAAATGTTGTATTTGATATTATCAGCAAAAATTATTTGAAAAAACCTGGAAAGATCTAGCTGTCTTAGGAACCGAACCCGGGAACTCAATATCGTCGAACTTAAATAGCGGTGATATGCGGCAAAATACACGAGGAACTGTTAGCGCCATCTTTAAAGTAATTGCACAACTTTATGTATCTCTCAGAGTAAAAATCTTGGGTCAAGAAACTCTTTTTTCGTTTAAGCATATATATTTTTCGTCCAACAAAATATGTTGTTGTAAGACAAACGTCTACTTTTTATTGAAGAATAACTTTTTCTTCGCCAGAAAAAATATACTTAACATAAACATACTAAATTCTTAAATCGTAAGAATAACTAACCGTTGAAACAACTATATTGAAGTTCTTATTAGAATAAAATATTATTTGTATAGAAAAAAAATCCTATTATAATTTTTCTTGATATCCAAGAATAGAGTTCTCTCTGTGTAGACACCGGCAATTCACATTATGACCAAGGTACAATCAATCTTAAAACAAGATTAATACTCAAAACCGTATTTTATTTCATGCCTAGACACAAAATTGTCACTGACAAGTCAGTCAGTCGAAAAACAGCACATAATTATTTGAGTTGAGTGTACGCAAACAATTTCACACCGTACTAGTGAACCGGTAGTTTTCAGTTCCTATTTCTTTAGCAGACACTTATAACACTTTACGTTTCTCCTCAATATTAATTGAGGAAGTAATACGTGTAATGTAAACCTCTTGATTAGAAAAACGGATGTGGTCCTCATTACATATACATACATGCATATAACATCTAAGCTAATGGATTAAACGTTTCAACAAGCTCATTTAGTAAATTAGAACTTCACAAATCGCGATGACTGACGACTATAACACAAAAAAGAAATGATTTAATTAATATTATTATCAGTGAGGTTTGCTCTAGATAACAACCGTTATTTGGTAGGTAAATTAGAAACTCTTCTCATCGAGATATTGCAAATGATGGATGTTGTCATAAACGAAAAATCTTATCTTATTGTGATGTATTTGATTGTCTTGATGGCGGTGTGCAACGTTTCTTGTACCGAAGTTACCAAAATAACGGTAAATGTGAGCTATTGTTTAAACCTTGGGAACGTAAGAACTCTTGCTATAAGTTGCATGTATAACTAATAAGACCTTATAAGCAATAATACGCTAATGTGTTACGCAAATGTAATTTTGCGTCGTATAAAATTATCTGCGATTTTCTGAAATAGATCTGAATAGAACGGTTCAATGCCCTAAGAAATAAATTGCAACATTAAAATACCGTACTTATCTAACTACTATTTCTGGTAATTATAGAAATATGTACTGTGAATGTAGTAAATATAGTAGATATTAAGAAAATGATCAAAGAATTTTAAATTTCTATAATATGGCTGGTAAATAATTTTGCTCATTTCATTACGGGAAAGCCTAGTGATTTGCACGATCGATCAAACCACAATTAGGGCTTGAAAGAAAGTAAATTGAAAGTAATTTGTGTAATATTATTAGAAATTTCTCGGGAATTACATAATACTGTATATCTACTCTAAAATTAATATTTAGTATTACCAATGTATGAGCTGGATTGTTTTTGTTCACAATCTGACAACCAAAAGTACCAATATTACATGCGTTTTCGTCGGGATTTTTAAATAAAATAAACATACCTGTATATTTCAATATGTTTAACTCTCTATTTATTCGTAGTTCGCAATACATATTTTGTTTTCTTTACAGTACAAGTGTAACACAACAAAATTACTGAGTATTATAACGGTAAACTTATTATTTTGTTTTTGATCATCAAGATAGCGCTTGGGCAACTTTAACTGTTGCATTACAATGAAATAATATTACCTACAGCACAAACGTATTATATACTTGATAAACAAAAACGTAATCTGAAAATCAAAGCATTAGATATTAGATTATTTATATCCGGTTCTTGTATTGCACTTAGCTATAATTAGATTGTCTAAATCAATTTAAATTTGCGACAAAATGTCGTACTGGCAAAAATAAAGGTCACCATATTATTTAGATATTGTTATGTTTTGATCGTGTATGATGCAATATTATTACTGACTGTTCTGTATCCTTTGGTAATTATGAAGAACTCAAGGTAATGAGCACAATATACAATAACAAATACTAATACTTGAGGGCTAACCATTTTCATTTTCTTAATGGAATTAATTTGATATTAATCATCAATTATAAAAAAAAGTCATACAATCTTTTATTATCTGTTACAATAAACGCAACGGATTTAATTCGTTATCTAAAAATGAGTGATAAAAACCTTATTAATCTTATGCAAACATAGTTTTTCGGCAGATAAATAAAATCTAAATAAATAAATAACAAGTGTAACAACACTACCTAACAAAATTTACAATAAAATACTATAAATAAAAAACATAACTTTCACTTACCAGACGATTACGTGTTCTGTTGTTTCTCACTTATAATTGGATTATTTCAAAATCGTTATGTGATTCGTAGCACGGTTTTAAATGCTGAAGCTGGTCCGTTTTCGGTAGATTTTTTCAACATCACTGACACGTTCTAGGATGCACTAAATTGCAACAGAAATACCGTTTTACTTTCGCATAGTCGCTGGTACACGCTCTAGTTACTAGCGGCGAATAGAGGAAACGAAACGCTTCATGCTTTACCAAAGCGCTACACGCTTTTTGGTTGAGGGTTTTCCTCGCGTTTTGTAGATTTGGCGGCATATGAAGTTGCCTAAACTTATTATTATTAATTCCCGAGGTCATGAGTTAGCTGAGTTAGGCAACTATGTACACGTCTGAACACTGATGTTATATTATAGTTCGGCTTTTCTGCAGATAATTACTTTTTCACAGATATTTGAATTTAAGTGACAGATGACAGTGTCACCAACGGTTGCACCCATAAATACTCTAGATTGGAATTTTACCTAATATAACGCTAATATACTTCTAAATTTTTATAAAATTAATGACGCAAAGTAGAAAAATAGTATATTACACTCGTTTTATAAGACATATTGGCGCATTCGTTCATTTGGGGCACTCGTCGCTGGCGCTCCTCGTGCCCCAAACAACTCATGCGCCAATTTGAAGTCTTATAAAACTTGTATAATAATATACTATTGTCACACTGACATTTAATGTCATGTCATGTCAGTGGCACCACTGGTGGCACTGACGTTTGTCAAAATCTGACAATTTGCAACGCAGCAACGAAATCTGTGGATTCTGTCAAGCCGCTTCTATAAAAGCTATTAGCGCCTAAACCGTTCATCCCATTGATCTGTAAATTAGTATACTTATTTAAAATCAGTGGAGGATGAGCTGATATTAGTTTGGCCAAAATCGTATAAATCCTGAAGAAGACGCATGTAACGTTTGCCAAATTTCAGCCCGATACGTTGTTCCGTTTGGACGCAATCGTGTTCACAGACATACATACATATATACACACATACATACATACATACATACATTTTTCAGAAATCATTGCAATCAATTCAGGGGCCCCAAAGCGTATTTCCACTGAAATTCCGAACAATTTTTTTTCGTCGATTACAATACCTTCTAGGTACATACTAGTCGGAAAGTATAAAAGAAGTTATATTTTATTCGTGATGCATTCTATAAGCTGTGAATTCTCAATTTTTAATTAGAATTAATATTTTTAATGTCATGTTAAATTCCTATCTCGCATTATAAGTTATGAGCACTGTTTAATATCACTAGTCAACAGTTAAAATGTACATTGGATGCGACTATTTTTTTTATATATACTAAGGCCCTCTAAACTCAAAAATCGCATAAAAAAATTTTTTAATGGATACATTTTCGAGTTACAATTTTTTTTCTTTTTTTTTGTTTTTTTGCGGAGGTAGTTCGACTATTTGGAGCATATCTCGAGTTAGGAACGCCCAATTTGGTCGCCCGGCACATAAAATTGAAGGTAATAGTATCACCAACAATTGTCACTCAAATAGTTTTTCAATCGCTTCAGTAGTTTTAGCGCAATAGGCCACGATATTATAAAAATTTGGCCAAAATGAAAATGGAACATTTACTCTATCACCTGTGAAAAGTAGAAATCGTGGAAATATAGTTAGTTTAATATTTTTTACGTAGAGTTTGAACTTTTACGAAGAGAACAAGGTATTTACGATTAAAATCTATGCAAAAATAGCGAAGTTATGGTCATTTAAGATTGATAGGTACCAAACTACCAAAATTCTACTTTTTCTCTGTTTACAAGTTTAATTCATTGTGCTTAGTTTTAATGTGATGTTTTCAATATAAAGGAGATTAGAAGTGAGTTTGATTGCTGCTTCGCCTTATATTCTTGTCGAAATCTGTTTTTCTTATGAGGAACCAGATATAGTTGCCCATCATTTTTTCAATCCAAAATCCCTGGTAGCGCCGCTCAATAGTCTTCATTTCCTAGTGAAACCTCTCACCATGCTCGTCACTGACGTCACCAAGATTCTCAGGATGAAATCTTCTCAACTGCTAGCTCCAGGTGTATACCGTATCCCATGTGCTTGTGGCAGTGTCTACATTGATGAGATAAAGCGCTTTGTCAGCGTTGGGGTTTCAGAACATGAACGTTGTACAAGGCTGCGCCAGGTCACCAGTTCAGCGCTTGCTGAGCACAGACACAACAATTCTTCTCGACCAAACAAAAATCATCTCCCGGGAATCACGTTATTATCCTCGTAGAATCCGCGAAACGATCGAAATCTTTAAAGATCCCTCCAATCTCAATCGAGATGACGGTTGGCATTTGCATCATAGCTGGAAACCACTTTTACGACCACCACAGCCAATCACAGCTACCCCCAACCGCCCTCCCAACCAATAGTTGTTTGACTACCTGCGCAGGCACCTGCGCCAGGTACATATAACGTCGATCGAAACACGTACTGACTTATCTGAATATCATTTTTTGGTGAGATATGCCACTACGTGTTTTGAGCGACGATAAATACCCTCACTCTTCCACACACGTTCATTCTCTCCGTCCTGAAGATGCCTCTTGCAACAGAGTGCGAAACGTTGACTAACAGATGCGCATCTTGGTGCGAATCACGTGACGTACTCGTCTTCCGAATGGATCCGACCTCTACCATGCATTTAAGCTGCTATAAATGACGAAAAATACAAAATAGAGAAAAGGCCGAATTTTGGTAGTTTCGTACCTATTGGTCATAATTGATCATAACTTCGGTATTTTTTCATAGATTTTCATCGTAAATACCTTGTTCTCTTCGTAAAAGGGCAAACTCTACGTAAAAAATAAGAAACTGAGCATATTTTTACTATTTCTACCTTTCCCTGGCGGTTAAATGAATGTTCGATTTTCATTTATACTAAAAAAAATTCAAATTATGGTCAATTGCACTGAAACCACTGAAGCGATTGTAAAACAATATTAATAACATTTATTGGTGATTCAATTGGCTTTAATTTGATGTACAAAACGACAAGATTTGATGTTCCGAACTCGAGATATGCTCCAAATAGTCGAACTACCTCCAGAAAAATAAACAAAAAAAGAAAAATTTATAACTCAAAAACGTATCCATTCAAAAAATTTTTAATGCGATTTTTGAGTTTAGCGGGCCATGGTATCTAAGAAAAAAATAGTGGCATCTAATGTACATTTTTTTTATTATTTTGTTGACTAGTGTATTTAGTCTATTCTGCAATCAAAGCCAATAGATTTTATTCGAAAAGGTTCTATATTTCGAAATTTAGTTAAGTCTGAACGAAGGAAGGAAGAAAAGTCTCATCTGCTAGCAAAACCTCTTTATTCATTTTTCTGACACACTCCAAACAACAGTATTACAAAAATACATTTGAAAACATCAAGAGAAGCATTTGACGCCTTTATTGTCAATACTCAATAAATACTGGTAGTTTCATTTTTTTGTTAGAAATAATTCTTATATAAAATAGCAAGAATATTCTAGGATATTCAGGAATAAATATAAAAAGCACTTATGCAATACATTTACAATAATAAATATGATAGTACCATTTTAGCAAAAGACTACAGAAAAATGTAGGTATCTATTTTTGGACGGAATGTATACGGATATCTTACACACTGTATATTTTAAATAAATTAATAATTTGTCGAAATCTGAAAGAAATATATAAAAACAATATATGTATATTCATTTTATCCTCCTAAAGAATATATTTCTTTTCCAGCAAACCATCAGATCTTACTTTTTATGCTAGCTAATACTAACTTGAAAAAGAAAAACATATATCTATATAATGTATGTGTAATTTCGACATTTCTAAATATTGTCTCTCAATTCTTTATTTTTTTTCCTAATCAGCGAATTTCGAACACAAAAAATGTATCACAGAACATATCAATGAATTAACACTCTAAACAGTGCATTTCGTAAAATACAAACTTACGGAGGTTAACTTCTTATATCAGCTAATCACTCCATAAGTGCACGTCACTTTTAAAGAGATTCACCTCGATTAAAAATGAAAAGAGAAGCTCCAAAATAGGTTAAGCCTTATCGCTCTCCATGATTTGTTTCAGCCATACTTCAGGATTATAACTAGCCTGCTCTCCACCCATTTCAGCAGGTAAAACATCAGTGGCGACATATTCATGAAGTGTACTCAAATTATTACCATGGACGTAAATTCTATCCTTAGTTTTCTCCTTTAGAAACGGTTTTATGAACGTCAGCGCTGCTTCGACGTACCAAGGCTGGCAGATAAAATGTATACCTTTGAATCTGGCAGGAAAACAATCCTGCAAACCTTCTATCATCGTTTTTATAACGCTCGGCTTCAAATGCGTACTTTGCCTAAACGAAAATTCGGTCCAATCCACCAAAACGACGAAACCATTTGCCTGATTGTGAATATTCTGTATCAAGAATTCTAAAGTGTACAAGAAAGCTCGATATATTGACATTAATGTATACTGAGAACAGTCCCAGTTATTTCCGTTTAACATTAGGACGCATCGTCCTTTTCGATCTCTGGATTCCAAAACTCCCGGAAGTCCGTTCTCCAATGATTTCCTGATATCGTCGGCTTGTATACCGAAATTTCGGAAAATCTCCGGATTTTTTCGACGGTACCAATAGTAATTCCGCAACAATTCGAATGTTTCGGCGACGTTGAATTTCCTGGCGTACAAAAATTTTAGGAGTGTTTTATCGTCTTGTTGCATGCTGTCTTTGAATTCTATGTCGTCGCATCTTTGGATTGTGCTACGCAGGGCTTGTATGGAAGTTTGTTGATCTGTCGGTTCGTTCTTTTCGAAGATGTGTTCTTTGAGAATGTCTCTTGAGAGCATGTTTGATTTCCAATCAAATTCCAGAAATTCCGCCATTTTTTTAATCTAAAACGAGAATAAAGTTTTGTTATTACTGTAAATACATTTGTTAATGTAATATTAATTACGAGCATTCATTTACGCATAATTTTAATAAAGATTGCGTTGTTATCTTTGTTTTGCGTTAGCATAATGGCAAAATACACTAAAGATTAAAGTTAAATACGAGACTGAAATATACATAAATTCTGCAGCACTGCACTGCATCTTATGCCCTGGTCACTGTTTTACTAACGTGCTACTTGCTACTGGCTGCTAACAGCATAGTGTGACCACTCAGCAGCGCTCTTTTACCAGTTGGCGAGTGAGTTTAGCAGCAGCCAGCCCACCAGCGCTTGTTTAACTTTTACAGCAACCAGCATGTATGTTAACTCAGGAAATTATGTATTTTTTAAATGTGTTTTATAAATATTATGCGAGGTAATATTTTATGAAGATTTTTTTATGAAAATATATAATTTAATTATTAATAATTGTAGTAGAGCCGTTGACTTTTCTACAAAATACTTATAAAATATAGAATTTCTAATTTTATTGTCATCGTGGTTATGTTATTTACACTCGCGTACAGTGCTTTCAAAATTTATGTAGGTTCAAGGCAGGTAGTCAATAAAACCCCACAAATTCGTATCCAATATGAAATATTTTATGGTTGCGACATCTTCACCTGACAAAAGACAATACATTGTCTCACAATTGTATGTACCTGTCTGGTGACATATAAAATGCACCAGAAATAGTTAATCTTGTAGTTTGTAGTTTTGAACTGTGGCTTGCTGGTAATAGCCACCAACGTAATGTGACCACAAAATAGCCGCTGGCTGCTGTTGCTGCTAGCAGGACCAGCAACTAGCGGCTAATAAAACAGCCTAGTGTGACTGTGGCATTAGTGATGTCACTAAAGATTTGTTGGTTTACCTACTCGTATTTATAACCAGTTTCAAATCGTTTTATGAATAAAAATCTGTGGTGGTTCCAGCCCAACTTCCCGACAACCTCGTTGATACATTGTGTACCTTTGTGTTGACACTTCAGTCAACTTTTGCAGTGTAAAGAACACGTTTGAAATAAATTGGAAGTTATAATATCTTTGTTTGTTATTGAAATGTTTGTTATTTGGATTAAAAACAACATAATACTAACTGGAATTTGAGGTATATGTTGTTCTGAATGTCTTATATTCTACGCAAAACGAGACAATTTACAATTTAGAAAATAAAGAAAAATAATTGGAACATACCTAATGGTTGGGTTGGAATGCACAACAATAATAAGAGAAGCTTCGAATTAACGTAGTAACGTACACACTGCATCCATGTATGCATAAGATATCTAAACAACAGATTGTCGGCACACCACGACCTACTTCAACAAAGTCTGGTTTTGTGTAAACTTCAGAATCAAAAACTGTCTGGTTAAGATGAAAACTGGTAATAAAACTGTTGCGCTCGTGACATTTGCCCACACCTGGCCCTGATATGATTCTTGATCCTTCCTAAATATGTGGATTTATGGATTTTTATATCTTAGTTTGGAAAAATGTCCGAACTCACATTTCTGATAAAGATAATTCGCCGCTGATTTATGTATATCATCGTTACTAATCGCTAGAACTAACAAAGATTTATATTATCTCAAACGTGACTTTACATTGTAAATATTTACTGCCAAAATTACTTGAGGGATTCCAATATTATTGTGACTCATTTTATCCGAGATTTACAAGCATTTACAAGCATCACAAGCTCTTAAAAGCATTTTAAACAGATAACATTTCTCTTATTTCTGCTAGAAGCTTCAATTGATATCAAACATATCTATTATTTGTTACCTTTGTTGATTAACTTAGAAAATTAGTAGTCTTTACACTAAGAAACATACTTGTTAAACGTTTAAATAATTTAACTCATTATAGGTTTCTTTTCTCTGACTTATTTGCCTTGTCACTTTCGATGAACATCGATAACCTTATACCACCTTATACAAGTGACTGAAGACGAAGGTTGAATTCAGGAAACCAAATATAGACCGGAAGACCGAACGGAAACAATCGACTCATCCTATGAATATCAATGATTTTCGATGACAAACGACATATTATAAATAAACTAATTATTATTTACGCCCATAACAGTGCCTACAGTAGAAACAAAGGTTCTGCTTGGTTTATTATTTAGGTTAAATGTTAAATAAACAGCAGATGTTGATGCCGCTTGCAGTACAAACAAAAATAAAACAAGAGGTAACATCTGCCTCGAGGGTAATTAGCAGTTGAGATTCAGGCTTGCAACCAGCACTTTTTGTACTTTTGTTGCATAAATTTATTTCGCAAGCCTGGTAAAAGTTAGAATTAAGCACAACAACAAACTTTCACTGCGTATTGGTTATTTTTTTTTTCTAAACAATATTAAATCTGTAAACCAAACGCATTTTTTGCAACACGTTTACTTAGTTAGGTTAAAAAATATACCAATAAAGCGACCTTGGTCAAGGAAACTGGCTTACCTTGCTGTTCTTTTCTTATTTTTTCCAATTTTAATAATTGTTATTAATTTAGTTTCGTAGAAAACGTATAAAGGGAAGTATTATCACAGTTTGTTGACAGTCCTGGTTGATGTTATCATCATAACTGCTCGAACAGTACGAACACTCACTTTTACAACACTGTTCTGCTCAATAGCCAAGCAATGTAAAACACCTGGGTGAGTCATTAACAGTACATTATCAGCGACGTACGTTTCGTGCCAGAGGTGGGCTGATAAATGGTAGGTGGAAGAACGTAGGTGATTTCTTTACCAACGATGCTACTGTGCGCCCATGAATGATGTGGTCGGCCAGGGTTGGATTGGCTAGAATTGATATTTTTGTGTTTTTGTAAAAAAAGAACAAACTATCTTGTAATTAAAGCAAATACATTTATTAGCATGATTTTATTCCTTAAACAAAAAGAACCCTACAAAAAATTAAAAACAAATGTGACACCAGTGTAACACTAAACACTTTGACATATATTTTATTCATCTTATCTGTCATATAAAACCACTTTTAGTTAACCGTTGGTTAATGATATTATATGACGGTAATAAACAGATATATCAATGTATTGATCTTTAACAGTGGTTCCCAACCTGGGGGTAATTACCCACTGAGGGGTAAAAAACGATTTTCTGAGGGCTAAAGACGAGAAAGATAACACAGGGCAACAAATTTGTTTTCTCTGCGGCATCAGTTTGTGTAATCAATTTTGATACACTATGATTATGAAGTACACGTTGTATAATTAGTTTGTTTGAATTGAATCCGGTTCTTGTGATAAACGATGCAATCAAAGTATAGTATAAGTTAAATTATTTTAATTTAAACCTCAATAACAAAATATTTTTGCTTTTCGTGTGGCTAGTAAGTCTTTATTTATCAAAACCAATATTTGAACTAACTTTTTGAAATATAACTAAAAAAATATAATTAAAATGTTACTCTACAAATTGCTGGTGCTTTTTTATTGGGTCAGCAAAATGCATATAACACTAAATATCCCTGTTTTCTTTGTCTGTGGGACAGTCATGCAAAAAATAAACATTGAGATAGGAAAAACTGATCGTCGAGAAAAAATATTACCGTACAAAAAGCTAACATCGGCCATGAACCATTGATAAGTGGAGAACAAATAATTCTTCCACCACTACATCTTAAATTTGGGCTAATTAAACAGTTTGTGAAAGCTTTATATAAGAATGATGTTTGTTCCAAATATATTTGTTAATCATTTCCTGGCCTCAATACAGGAAAATTAGAAGCCGGTATCTTTGATGGACCAGAAATCACATGACTGAGATTGAACTCGAAGCATGGACAAGTTATCGAAATTTTTTTGGGAAATCACCAAGGTAAACAATATTAACAACATAAATCGTTGACAAAAAGCTACAAAATTTTGAAAAACTACTATGAGTACCACGTTAATTTATTTTCATAGTCATTTAGATAAATTTTCTGACAATCAGAGTGATTACAATGAAGAACAAGAGCAACGGTTTCAGCAGTATATCAAGATAACGGAGGAAAGGTATTAAGGCCGATGGTATTGCCATATAATGGCAGAATACTGCTGGACCTTAGAAAGGGACTCTCCTGACCAAAAATACAATAGAAAACCAAACACAAAACGTTTTCTTAATTTAAATTTGTGGTTTTTTAATTCTTTTATTGTTAATTTCAGAATTGTGTAATACGCCTCATGCTTTAGAATGGTAAACTAGCTCTGTGTATATGTCAAAATTTTCGATTTTAGTTATTGGGCATTCTAGAAATATGTGGTTAAGGCTTCCCACCTGTCCACATTCGCAATATGGACATTTTAGGATACATTTTAGGTTATCTGCTATCTGTTACTGTTGTTACGAATGTCCGGCAGGGGGCGTTTCGGGTTTGACGTTACTGTGGTAATAGCAGCAAAACACGGGTCGACAAAAATCGATTTTTTTTGATCGAAAATTGTTTTTAAGGCCGTTTTTTTGCTCAAAACTCTTTTCGAAGAGTATTTAGAGGGATCTTATCGTAAGACATGAGAGCGAGCGGCTTTTATAAGGTCGGCAGGAACGGATAAAAAATGTAAATTTTTGACGTTCATCGATCCGCTTGTCGGAATTTCTAGACGTCACGTGACATTTTCTCGAGGTTCGCCTTCACCCGAAGAGGTGCAAAAACGTGATTTTTTTTTCAAAATTGACGCATTTAATTTACAAAATATCGCGCAGTCCACGCGGAATTGTGTCCTTTTTTCAATTCGAGCGTCAAAAGTAATATCGAAAAGCCCAATTTTGCAGCTACTCGATCGCAAATGTCGGCGAAAATGGACGATTCCGCTGAACGCGCCCTACACTTGAAAGTTCGTAATTAGTATAGGTAGAAAATGTCAAATTACGTTAAATATAGACGTTGAAATCTTTAAGTAAAAGCTTCAGTCAATTTAACAAATATTTTGTTTATTTTCATATTTAGTAGACTAGAATTACCTAAAATTGACTAATAAATTTCATGCCGCAAAATCAATGTTCCCCTGTGTAATCACTGTTGATCACTTATTGTTGGTCACTGATTGCTCAAAGTATTTTTTGTGGGTAATTGTTAATATCTAACCCGCTTTGTGGGTATATGCCTCAAGAAGATCGGGAACCGCTGATCTATAGTCCATACAAAAGATGAATAAAGCCTTATATATTAACTTCAATGCTAACGTATATTTTGAAACTGGAATGAATTAACACCACATTAAAGTAAGGTACGAACACAATGGAGGAACTTCAGTAATGAGTGCTATACAAATTACAATTCCCTCCATATCACATAATTAGTGGACGAGACAGACGGGTACGAAAATAAAATTGCCATCATCCGCGGTTAGTTTCGTTTGTGGACTTGATTGATACGTATTCGTGTCGAATCTCTACATAACCTTCACACGCAATATACGAGCGTGGGTCAATAACTGTGATATCACAGTATTTTTACTTGTTTCCATGAAAACCATATTCTCAGGTGTCTATTAAATATGGGTGCTATTGCCGTTTACCATTTCTTGTTGGTTATTTACCACTATTTCTCGATCTGGTACGACCAGAAGTATGTCGACCTCTCATTCTTCTTCCCGGAACATCTCCGTGGCTCGATTTTTAGCGGGAAGCTCAAATATTTAACGATATGGACATTTGTAAGTTATTAATAGTTTCCTTAAGCTTTTTACTTCTTATTATATAATTACGTGGCTGTATATACTAAGTTGAATTTAGAACGATCAATTTTCTTATCTATTTTGCAATAAATCAGTATCTATGGTAAATATGTGTCAGGTTATTATCGCCATGATAAGGAAGAACGTGATTTTTTTTATTCTTTGTTGAGATAATAATTATTCAGAGCAAAGTACATGACTGCAAATCGAAATATATGCAATTTGCTTTAGAGAGACGCGGTTAATTAACTGTCATTTCAGTTCATCAATGTTCTATTAATATGGGGCTTTTAATTAACGTCCCTTTTGAGCGAAGCATCCCTTGCTAATGACAGCGTAATACTGTGATGATGGTAGGTAAAATCCTGAGTGATTTTGACATGAAGGGTAGTAATTAATAATTCATGTCAATATCGTACGAAATTTGGTAATCACATTATCACAAAATGGATAAAAATATCGCTCGTTGATTCGTTAATTGACACATCTTGCCAGATAATTTCATGATTAACTTTTTATCTAATTTGGAAAGCAATCCTAATGATTAGAGAGTGTGTACAATACTGAAAAAATAAAAGTGAATGTTTGTATTTTGAATAATGTCTGTATTTAAGATATTTGAAAAAAATCTGCAGCTAATGGGAAAGCTGGACAAATTTTAACTAGATTTCTGTTTACAGAGAAATATGAAAGCTAGAAAAGTTGTATGACTCACTAACGTGGTATAACGTTACTTGACACAGTAATTGTAATGTCTGTATTGGCGTTAAAAAGGGGTCTATAAACGCTATTCGACATGGATGAAAAGTGTTACTTTAGTCCATTTAGTGTCAAAAGTAGAAACGATTGTTTACGTAGTAAAAAAAACTCATTTTACCACAAATTTACGTAGCACTACGATTGTCAATTTGGTGTTAACATGTTACTGTCATTTCATATTCAGTTTTTGAAGTTTAAGCTTTTTTAGTCACCTCCCTAAACATCAATATTTGCCCGAGGTACATACAATATTTTATATCTTACCCACAATTTTTTTTCCTCAAAATGTCATGTCTGAGTCATGGTCTGTAGGTGTTCACAAAACCACAAGCTTGATAATAGTATATTATTATACGTTTTATACGTAAGTTTTATAAGACGTCAAATTGGCGCATGAGTTGTTTGGGGCACGAAGAGCGCCAGCGACGAGTGCCCCAAATGAACGAATGCGCCAATATGTCTTATAAAACGAGTGTAATATACTATTTTTTCTACTTTGCGTCATTAATTTTATAAAAATTTAGAAGTATATTAGGTAAAATTCCAATCTAGAGTATTTATGGGTGCAACCGTTGGTAACACTGTCATCTGTCACTTAAATTCAAATATCTGTGAAAAAGTAATTATTGATAATTATTATATACCATCATATACTAGTAGTACGAAACCTAGGATGCAACACGCATGTTTAAATATGTATAAAAATATACATACTTTGCAGTTTGTGCGATTCTAAAAAATCAGTTTGTGCTTACTTTTGTGGTTATGTGTATTTTCGTTTGACATGCATTTGAAATCAATGTCACCAATCTTAGAAAAAAGTTACTAAAAACGATGTTACAATTTGTTAATTGTAATACCGAACACAGTGTTACAATGTGTGCATTGTGAATGCAAAGTAGAAAAAATATAATAACACATTGTTGTTTTTACGATTCTCAGAAAATTTAATCTTCAATCTACTAAAACAGTTATTCAAAATGTTGTTTTTGATAATTCTGGTATTTTTTTCCATCACTTCGGATGTTTGAGACCTCAGTAGTTCGTTTTTATTATTCTATGGACTTTACGACTGGTAAAGTTGAAGAAAAAAACTGTTTGTCATCTGTATGTTGCCCAGCCTGAAAATATTCTAAACTGGTATTTCGTTTCTTGTTACGTAAGGATTGGCAGTACGGTAATAATAACATTTGTCTGTCAGATGATGAGATAACCTCTCTTCTCGTATCTGTGATGGTTTCGTGTTCGTCTACTAAATCGTAATAAATAATTTCATTGCCCATGCGGTGTATCGGCGTCCAGTAGTGCATGTCAATGCCGAAGCTCGCGAATAACATTCAGTTCAGTTTGATATCGGCCGTACTCAACGTAGAGCGCGAGCATGGCTGAAACGTCTTTGAAAACGGTCGCCTATTTTTGCATTGCCGCTCATTTTTGGTTGGGATGTTTCTTCGACTGGAATTATGTGAATATCCCGGTGGAGGTACACCCCATGGGCATGTCCTTTGGCTGGACAAAGAAATTGAAGTTCTTAACTTACTTGAACGCGGTCAGTATTTATATTTTTTATGTAATCCTTTAGGTTAGAATGTTTTGTTTACTTTTCTTTACCCGTTTTGTTACCCAGATGTTTCCGGTGTGTTGTGTACATAAGTTTCAGTGTCAGGTGTTTCGTTATCTGTTTAGTAAACATCTTCAGAAATCTTTATTTAGGAATCTGATTAGAATCTTCATTCACTAAATACACATTCTTATCTTTATTACCATTTTGTCAAATTGAAAAACAAGAAGATACCTAATAGATTAAGTGTTTTTTTTATCAATAATTCTTGATATTTCCCTCTTAAGAAATGAACTATTGTTTGCTCACTCACTATCCATTTGCAATTGAAACACCACATTTGTGTTTTTTACTTCCATTACATCTATTTAGAATTGGTATATATAAATAATTTATATGACCTTTGTTGATTTAATTGTGAACTTCCTATGTAATTTCTGTTTTTAACTTAGTACTATAACTAGTGAATACAAACAGAACTTGTGTTGCTGTTATGTATTTTGTCTTATTGCAAACTGTTTAATTATGTATTTATGCATTACAATGTGACTAAGCAAAAGTAGTTACATACATTATAAAACTAAGTATTTATGTATAGTATTTCTATTTGTTGTCATTACGCTAGCATCTTTGCAGTAATTTTGAAAAATCATATTTAATAATTTAAATTAGTATCGTAATTAAATTAAACCGAATTTCATTAATAGAAATCAAAAGTTTTGGTTAGATACGGTATTTTTAGCTTTGAGGTTGTTGACTTCACTGTTTTATCATTTATCATGCCGTGATGCAAGATGCACCGTTTAATTAGATGATAACTTAGGTTGTTATCGTCTCTAGAAAGAATACTGATGCATATTATAAAGGGGAATTATTGTACATATATGAATCTGTAACAATGTATAATTAATAGAAACATTACTCAGAATATCATAATAAAAATATCTGGGGTGGCCCTCACCCAACTTTCCGACTACATCGTTGGCACAATGAAGTGTCTGAACACTTTTGTTTCAATGGAATTCATTCAATTTTGGGTACCACTGACATGACTGACATTTAATGTCATGTCGTGTCAGTGGTACTGACGTTTGTCAAAATCTGACAATTTGCAACACAGACGAAGGCTGTGGATTCTGTCAAACTGCTTTTATAAACTTATATACCGCCTAAACCGTTCATCCCACTGATCTGTCAGTCGGTGTACCGACATATTTAAAAGTCACTGGAGGGTGAACAAGCATCACTTTGGTCAAAATCGGATGAATCTTTCAGAAGAGATATTTAATATTTGCCACTTCCGGTTGTCAGATTGTTACCAAAAACAATCCAGTTCGTCCCCCGGTAATTCTAAATACGTATACCAAATTTCAGCCCGATCTGTTGTATCGTTTACACACGTACAACAGTTATCCACAACTTTTTTTCTGAGCCGATTTTAATGAGTTATACATCATTGGAAAGCGTATAAATGCCCTGAATCCCCCCTAGTTTTGCCCGATCGAAAATTAGGGCCCAAAAATTAAAATGAAAGTTGGATTTCTTGAAATTTTGCCGAAATTCCCGGGATCATATCTCAGTTATTACAGAACCTATCTCAACGATCTTTGCACCACTGGAAAGGGCAGGTCTTCAAGTACACCCCATAGTTTTGCCCGGTAAAGATTATGACAACTTCTGTAAAAAAAAAATATTGAAATATTAGTGTTCAAAATGACCACCATATGCCAGCCACAACAGTTATCCACAACTTTTATTTCTCAACCCATTTTAAGGAGTTATACATCGTACTTTCCAGTAATGCAAAGCTCGTTGAGATAGGTTGCGTAATAACTGAGATATGTTCCCGGGAATTTCTTATTAAATTCAACTTTAATTTTTTGGGCCCTAATTATGATTTTTTCGATCGGGCAAAACTAGGGGATATTCAGGGCGTTATGCGCTTTCCATTGATGTATAACTCATTAAAATCGGTTGAGAAATATGAGTTGTGGCTGGTATATGGTGATCATTCAGAACACTAATCTTTCAATAATTTTTTTTGAACAGAAGTTGTTATAATTTTGATCGGGCAAAACTATAGGGTGTACTTGAAGACCTGCCCTTTCCAGTGGTGCAAGGATCGTTGAGATAGGTTGTGTAATAACTGAGATATGATCCCGGGAATTTCGGCAAAATTGCGAGAAATTCGACTTTAATTTTTTGGGCCCTAATTATGATTTTTTCGATCGGGCAAAACTATGGGAGATTCAGGGCTTTATGCGCTTTCCAATGATGTATATAACTCATTAAAATCGGTTCAGAAAAAAAAAAACGTCGTGGATTGTTGACACCCTATTTTCCGGTGTAACCAATACGAAGGTTCTGTATTCAATAAATATCTCTGTACCTAGTTTTTTAATCTTCTTTAGGGTTTTTATCGTTTCTTTAGTATCGAAGATACTCGAGTCGGTAAGATACACCGTATTCCCAACAAAACAGCCAGTCGAAATAATCCTTTTGAAAAGCATGCGCAGTGTACATTGGGTATCACTTGTATAATTCTGAGTTACAGATTATTTATTTATAGCGAAAACCCCAGTTGGTTTCCTGAAAACAACTTTCCGCCTTTCCCACACATCTCTGAAGTGCCTTAGCGAAAACACCTTGCTAAAACATGACCTATTTTTCTCGTGAATTCTAATAATAAAGCGCCATGTTTTAGTGCCTTCTATCAGGAGGGTAAACTAACTCCAAGTCTTAAGCATTGATTTAGTATTCTTATGAAGTTCTTATGAACCTTAGCAGTAATAACTTTTGTTTTCAGTTGTTGCAGTCGTTTTTCTACACAATCTGCTTCCTAAATGACGTCTACGGCAATCCAGAGCAACTCGTTAAAGACGAGAAGAAGACATTCCTCAGAAAACTTAAAGACATCGTAAGTTTCTTTTAACTTTGGACATACCCAAAAATTACTAATCACTTTATAATACTTTGCAGTTATTCCCAGCCTTAGCTTTCCCACTTGCCATGTTCGTCGGGCTCACATTCTGGGCCCTGTATGCCGTGGACCGAGAATTGGTGTTTCCAAAGGCAATCGATCCGTACTTCCCATGGTGGTTGAACCACGTGATGCACACGCACATTATGATCTTTATCTTCGCCGAGATGTATATTTCGTACAGGAATTACCCGTCGCGCGCAAAGGGCATGGGCATCCTCGCTTGCTGGATGCTAGTGTACTTAGTCTGGATCCACGTGATACACGCTTACGCTGGATTTTGGGTTTACCCCGTCTTGGACGTTCTGAACTTCCCCATGCGTATCGTCTTCTTTTCTTCTTTGTTCGTCATGTCAGGAGGTCTGTACATCCTAGGGGAGAAAATTAACACTAAACTGTGGATGCAGAAGATTCGAGAAGAATGTAGGATGAGGCAATAGCCGATGGATTCTGTCTAAATTTTACGAAACTTAGTTGATTTTTTTATTTTCTTATGTAATATATTCTTTGTTATAATATATGTTGGATTTTTGTGTATTTAGTTGATTTTGTAATGTGTAAGAAGTTGTGATATGTACTGTTACGGTACTGATTCTCTAGTACAAGAATTCTCGAGTTTACCAAATATTTTTTTGAAGTTTTACGCTACTTAAGATGTTATTATTGATGACCCAGGAAAAGGGGACAAATTTTCGTAGGTCTTTCGTAGGTCAATCCGGAAAAAGGTGCCTATAGAATTCAGCCTATGCTCTTTATATATTCGCGTGATGTATACAATCGTTTTGAGGAATAGTGCAGAAATAAAATTTTAAAGCGACTGTTTGTGAGATTTAGCTGTTCTTAGGGAGTATTTATATCAATCAAGTCTTAATGTTAACATTATATAGGTAAGCGATTAATCAGTAGAATGTGCCTCAAATTTTTGGCAATAATCTATTTCTAAATTTCAGTAAATAAATTAATTAAAGAATGTGGTTGTTTTATTTTTTGCGCCTGTGGAACGTCTGATTATGTAGTACAATTTGTAATATTTGGAATAGCATTGTACAGGAAACTTACATCGCTAGTTTGCGAGCGTATGGCAAATAGAGATGTATGTTTTCGGTCGAATAGCGAATAGAATGCTACCGAAAACACCCATCTCTAGCAAACGTGTGATAAATATACGATAGGAATACCGCCTGTTCTTCTGAAATTTTCAAGCATCTTGAAGAAGAAGATTCTGGGAGTTCGACAATTTCTGGAATAATATGGCAGACGTCAGGTTGGGGTCCAGGGTGACTGTGACGAAATTTGTGCAAATTTGATTCGACACTTCAATGTGTCATCGGTTTAGTTTAGTCGCGGAAAGTTGGTTGGAGGCCACCCCAGATATTTATCTACGTTGTTATTTCAAAAGAGCGCTCACCGGTTGTTATAATACATAATAAAAATATCTGGGGTGGTCCTCACCCAACTTTCCGACTACGTCGTTGGCACAAGTGTCTGAACACTTTTGCAATTCAATTCAAAAAAACAAAAAGACAAAAACGTTAGTCTATCTGACATAATAACATATGTCACAATCAGGGCCGCCGAGAGAAATGTTCGGGCCCGTGACAGGCCTGTGCAGCCCGGGCCCGTCACCTACCATAAACCCCCCCCAAAAAAAAAAAAAAAACGGCATGTGCAATATACATAAAAATTCATTTCATTTAACACCATATAAATTTTTAAATATTATTACAAAAACTTATTGTAAAGTTTATATAATTAAATAACATTATGCAAACATGAAATAAAAAAGTGATTCTTAAATATTTAATGCCTTATCTGATGACACAGATTCTTCCTTACATTAAGGTTACCAAATCTTTAATCAAGTCATCGTAATCAATTTTCATTGCCAGATCCCTTTCTATGGATAGCAGACCTAGGCCATTTAACCTTTCTGTCCCATAGATGAGCTATTAAAGTTCTTCATTGCCGAAAATCTGCCAAATGCTCTTTCACTTTCGGCAACTGTAACAAGCATCGTGCAAAAAATTCTGATCGCAATACGTATTTCGTGGAAAACACCGTGAAGTTGAAATTTGTAAATGGAATTTAATAACTGTGAGCCTAGTATAATACCTTAAAACGTGGTATTATAAATCTTTTTCATGTGATATATTTCATCTTTTAGAGATGGTGTTAGGTCTTTTGAATATTTGTTGATTAAGTTATTACCCGAGTCCGATATTTCTTAAAAATTTAATATTGGTAAAAATAAATTTTGAATGGTTTTTAAAGATGTAAAGCGCATGTGTAGTTGGAAAGTAATTGCATCAAGTATAACAAAGATATCTGCGATGGCCATCACCCTACTTTCCGACTAAATCGTTGGCACAATGAAATGCCTAAACACCTTGCAATTATTTAATTTAGTAAAGCGAGAGCCATCTCTGGCTTTATCTCTGTCATGTAATGTCAGTGGCACTGACGTTTGTCAAAATCTGACAATTTGCAATACAACCACGAAGGCTGTGAATTCTGTGAAACTGGTTCTATAAACTCTTATAGCGCCTAAACCGTTCATCCCACAGATCTGCAAATTTGCATACATATTTAAAGTCACTGGATGGTGAGCTGATATCAGTTTGGCCAAAATCGGATAAATCCCTTAGAAGACGCTGCTTTGCCACTTTCGGTTGTCAGATTGTCACCAAAAACAATCCAGTTCGTCCCCCGGTAATTCTAAATATGTATACCAAATTGCAGCCCGATCCATTGGTCCGTTTGGGCGCAATCGTGTTTACGGATATACACACACACATACACACATACATACACACATACATCATACATACATTTTCCAGAAATCATTGTAATCGATTCAGGGGACCCCAAAACGCGTATTTCCACTGAAATCCCGAATATTTCTTTCCGTCGATTACAATACTTTCCTTCTAGGGTACCTACTAGTCGGAAAGTAATAAACAGTTCTTATAAAATAGCCTTGTGTGTCATCCCCATCTGCACTCTCTTCGTCTGCTAATTTTCTTTTCTTCGCTTTCGACTGGTTTTAAACATTTTGCATTATACCTAATTCATTCGCAACAAGTGTAGCTTCAGTGAGAAGATCTTGCCACTTATTTCTAAAATGTTATTCTTTTAGTAGTTCTTTTAGAAGTGAGTCAATGTTTGCTGATGCAGGCTCAATTGTATGGTATAAATATTTCAAACAAAGGAGAGCACAGTTGTGTATGCAACCAAATATACGCGGGTCAATTAGAAACCATACACTGGGTATAATTGGTTGCATATGTCACTGTGCTCACTTAGTTTAAAACTAGTCTGCTATTTATTTTATTTGTCTATGGATGCTAATATTTTACACCATAATGTTGTAAAAAGTATAGCTTTGAAGCTTGAAAAATATCTTTCTAGTGGCACTAAAAGGTCATTCTGATGCTATTGCATTAAATTAGTGCAATAGAATCAGAATGACCTTCAGGCCCATTTTTGCTGCCGGGCCCGTGACTACAGTCACAGCTTTCACCCCCTCTCGGCGGCCCTGATCACAATGACATTTAATGTCATGTCATGTCAGTGGCACTGACGTTTGTCAACATCTGACAATTTGCAACACATCGACGAAGGCTGTGGATTCGGTCAAACCGCTTCTATAAAAGCTAGGAGCGCCTAAACCGTTCATCCCATTGATGTGTAAATTAGTATACTTATTTAAAATCACTGGAGGATGAGCTGATATTAGTTTGGCCAAAATCAATACATCCCGACGAAGACGCATGTAACGTTTACCACTTCCGGTTGTCATATTGTGGCCAAAAACAACCCAGTTCGTCCCCCGGTAATTCTAAATAAGTATGCAAAATTTCAGCCCGATCCGTTGTTCCACTTGGACGCTATCGTGGTCACAGACATACCTACACACACACACACATGCATACATACATTTTCCAGAAATCATTGCAATCGATTCAGGGGATCCCAAAACGCGTATTTCCACTGAAATCCCGAAAATTCCGTCGAATACAATACTTTTCTTCTAGGGTACTAGTCGGAAAGTAAAAAACTGCTACGTAATACTTATCAACCTTGACGAGAAGACCGGTCACTATTATGACACGTTGGTGTCGACCATGTGGAAACGATGAGAAGCTGAAATGTTACACTATGCAAGATAGTGTATTTCTTACTCCAAAGATTGTACATTTCTAGTTTGATAGCGGTTTAAATAAACGCGAAAATGACCGAAAAACAAGTGATATATTTCGGCATTGCAACCCATTTTATTTTCGGCTGTTACTATTATTGGAATAATATAAATATTCCGCCGGAAGTGCACTCTATGGGAAGAAAATTTGGAAACGTAAGCAACGCGTTGAAGTTTTTAACTTTTATAGATGCGGTAATTATTAATATTTCCCGTTTTGAAAGTAAAGTTATTATATAAATAGTAACTTTACTTTCAAAACGGGATAGTTTTTAATGTATAGGTATAATAATGGTTTGCTTTCAGTCACTTCAGGCTTTCTTCTTCGCTATATGTTTCCTCAATAGCGTAATAGGAACTGAAGAATGGAGACCGAAAAATAAACCATTGATTAGAAAATTAAAAGATATTGTAAGTATCGCAACATAAAAAAAAATGTAATGAGTGTGGACTGTGATTTTGATAAGAAGATGGCCACTCTTCAAGCAATAATCCACTCCAAGTAATATTGACAGTTACGAAGATAACCTAACCTATATCTAGCCACCACGTATGACAGCTGTCAATAAGTCTATTACTTGATGGCAGTGCATCAGAATAGAAAAATATCAAATCACATCTAAAACACAATTATAAATTTATTTATTTCAAAGAAAATTTTACGAAATATTGTATTTCAGCTATTTCCATCACTGGCATTGCCTTTGGGTGTTTTTGTGGGTTTGACATTTTGGATCATGTACGTCATTGATAGGGAATTGGTGTTTCCTTCAGTACTTGACGCGTACTTCCCCGAATGGTTGAACCACATCGTGCACACCAACGTCAGTATTTTTGTCCTCCTGGAACTTTTCATGTCATATAGGTCGTTTCCGCCACGATATGTCGGTTTGTCGATTCTTCTTGGATTCATGGCGCTATACTTAACTTGGGTTTTGGTTATCTACGTATACGGAAATGTGTGGGTGTACCCAATTCTTAAGATTCTGAGTACTCCTGGACGGGTAGTTTTCTTTTCAGGACTTGGGATACTGATCACGGGAATTTATATTTTGGGTGAGGTTGTTAATAATCGATATTGGAAGATGTATATTGTAGCAGAAAAACGGAAGGTTCAATAAATTACTGTCTAAAAACGTGTTGTATAAATCTTTCTTCATAGGTGTTATTAAAATTTTATTTGTTGTTATTAATCTGTTAATTGAGATAATTATGTATATCTTATGAAGAAGATTATGTTGTCATCAGAAATGTTATAAATACATTGATGCTAGTTCATCCTCCAATGACTTTAAATAAGTATGTATACCAATTTACAGACCAGTCGCATAAACTGTTTAAGGGATATAAGTGTTTAATTTGTAAAAGCAACTAGGAAAGTATTTATTTTTTTACAGAAAAACACAAAAACCAAATTAAAAAAATAGTAACATAGTATAGAGTAGTTGAACTGAAAAGAGCACTGTGACATATGCAACCAGTTATACCCAGTTCGTGGTTTATAATTGATCCGCGTATATTTGGTTGCATATACAGCTGTGTTCCTTTTAGTTTGAAAAATCTGTATGTATAAAATGCCCTGACTTACCTACTTAATTTTGGCCACTGCCTAAACAAACAAAGGATACCAAGGGTGTAAAATAAAAAGACACAATCTCCAGCGATAAATATAATACAACATACTCATACAGAGGATACAGTACCAAAAAGTTCCTAATAGTCAGCGTAACCTTATTTTTATTGGTATTTTTAACTCCAGTTAAAATATGTTGAACTGTTTTAAAAAAAGAAATTATAATACACCGGAACACTGCCGTGGATCCCGCGCTATACAGAACAAACACGGGCTCCCCGAGAAACGACCAACGGCTACGTCTTCCGTCACTCGATCACCGTTATCTCCTCTTTCACAAAAAATTCTACCGTTTCTTCCTCCACGTTATCCCTATCTCCATCAAGCTCATCTGTATCAACATCTATAAAAAAAAGTTTTATTTCACAAATAAAGAAAAATAGAAGAAATTGAAAAACAAAAAAAAAAAAATATTGTAGCATCTTATACAAGAAGAAATCTACGCTTCACAGATTAATTCTCAAACAAAAACGCTGCTTTAATATTCCCTGAGCGTATAACTTGAACTATAATTAATAAAATCGTACAAGTAAAATATCAGGGATCTAAAAAAACTGATATGTTGAAAATGTTTGAACTTACTGTTCCTGAGTTCAAGACGTCTCGGCTTCATTTTATTGAATTCCGCTATCCGTTCTTGGCGGTAAGCATTGAATTTCTCCATGAGGGCCGCACGCTTCTCGATTAGCTCCTTGGAGGCCTTCGATTGCCGCATGCGGTCCTTGCTCTCAAACTGCGGGTAGTACTTTTTCAAGTTCTTCTTGATCTCCTTCTGTTGCTCCTCGGTGAGTAACGTTGCCGGACGCGGCCTCCACAGCAACTGCGCGAATTTGTCTAAGTTGATTCGCTTGAGGATCTTACCTTGGAACGACCAGATCCAATAACCTATAAAAATACGATAAAAGATATAAGAAAAAAGAAAGTGTATAAATAAATTTAAAAACTGGCAACACTCTACCATTCAGGGTTGTTATGTTTTAAAACATTGTTTTAAAAATGTTTTAAAACATGTTTCTTTCTACTGTTACTGTTTATTTCAGAACTACATTCAATAGAAACATTTAGAGACTACCAGGGTTGTTTAAAAATAGCTGTGTTAAAAACCTTTTAAAATAAATAATAGTAAATAATTGTTTTGTATTAAATCCAACTAACTACCCGTGAGGTATTCCCCTAACCGTCAGGGAATCCAACCCAACCCAACCCAACTCATTTGTAAAAGGATAAATTTTATATTAGTCTTAAATCTCCATGACAATGTCATTATATTCGAAAACAATTTATTTTTTTCTGACACTGCCTTGAAAAGTAAAAAAAAAACGAAAAGAAAATGATTTAAAACATGTTTTTTTTGAGGTGTTTTGAAACATTGTTTCATGTTTTAAAACACATTTTAACAAAAAAAACTGTTGTTTTAAATAAAAAAAAAACGTTTTTTATAACAACCCTGCTACCATTACATTGTATAGATGTTTCAAACCAAGGAGAGCACAATTGTGTATGCAACCAAATATACGCGGGCCAATTATAAACGATACATTGCGTATAATTGGTTGCATATGTCACTGTGCT
This sequence comes from Aphodius granarius, assembly GCA_963971325.1. Lineage (NCBI taxonomy): Eukaryota > Metazoa > Arthropoda > Insecta > Coleoptera > Scarabaeidae > Aphodius > Aphodius granarius. Next base: position 11,793,097 of record OZ020227.1, on the reverse strand, counting down.
CTACTTATAGTTTAAAACTACTCTAGAATGTCATAATATGGCTTAAATTACACACGTAAACTATCAGGGAGTAATACAAAAAAAAAGAATGCTAAATTTCGAACAAACCTGTATCCACTTGGGTCTTCCACGAAGAGACCCCGGTCACGAGGTACCGTCCAGTTGGATCCCACTCAACATCAGACATCTGGAAGTGATCGGTGGTGTTCATGACCAAGAACTCATTGCTGTCGACAAACTCCAAAGATCCGCCTCCATTGGAGCCAAGACCAGCCAGAACAATATATTGTCCGTTCGGGGACCAGAATAGGTGATTGCAGGCACGTTTCTCAAACTTCTTGAGCAAAGTGGGCGCTTGCCCGATCTTCACCCCGTAGAAACTCACGTTTATATTCGGAGCCTCGCCGTGGATGAAGGCAAACTTCGTGCCGACCGGTTCCCACGCAAAAGCTTGTATTGGCTCTTTGCATTCGACGCTGTCCACTGGAATTTGCTTCTCGCGCATGTGGAAGATCTCGAAATTGTAATACATCCCCGAGTATTTAGTCTCGTTCTTCTCCTTCCGGATCTTCGAGTAACGGTCGACTTTAACACAGAGGTAATCCCCGGATTTCTGCCAGTGGATCTTACAATCAGCCACGTTGAATAAGTTCTTATTACGGCTCTCCGTCTTATTCGGGATATCGAGCAGAGTTACCCGAGCGGGTACATTTTTATCCTCCGCAACCCAAAACGCGATTGTGTTATCCGTCGGCGACCAACTGAAATCCCTAATTCCCTGAATCTTTAAACTCTTCTTCTCCAATAAACCGAAAGAGGGGGTCTCGTATATCGACAACATGTCTTGGCCCATCTTGGCAAAGTATCTGTCGTCGTGGGACCATCGGAATATTGGCCACGCGGATGGCATGTCAGGGTTGAAGGAACGTTTTTCCTGACCGGTTCTGATGTCCCAAATTATGATGCGTTTCTGGTCAGGATGGTTCAGGTCCATCTGGGGCGAGTAGGTGACGAGGTATTTCTCGCAAGGTGAGAAATCGATGAATTGGACGGCCGTGTGTGAGAATTTCTTGTACTGGGTGTAGTTGGGGCCGCCCCAGAGCGCGATGCCCAACTTGTGGAACGTCGATAAGAATGTACCAAGCGGTGACCATTTGACGTATGTGTGCGTCCATGACTGTACGGGACAATGAGAAATATAATTTAGATTTTAGATTTTCGGAAATGATTTGGTTTTGTTTTTTTTTTTTGTGAAGTTGTAATAATAAATGTAGCATTTTATACAAGAAAAAAATCTATGTGAAGATTATTTCTCAAACAAAAGTGCATTCAATTTTTCCTGAGCGTATAACTTGAACAATATAGACGACTGTACAAGAAAAATATCAGGAATTAAAAGTTTAATGTATTTTTTTTATAATTAAAATATCTTGTATAAATATAATGGGTATTTATACACTGTGGGCAAAAAAAAACGGTACAAATTTTTAATTACTTGTATTTCCGGTAATTTTTAGTAAATTCAAATATTTCTTTAAAAAACGAATTGCTTATAGTTTGAGGAATTAAAACATACCATATTCACAATAATCGAACGTTTCAATCCAACGTTATGTTACTTTATGGGTGACTATGCAGGATTTTCTAATTTCGGATCAATTCAATATGAAATGTGCTGTATTGAGGTTAGTGGGCAATGACATTAGTTTTATTTTTTGATTTTAACCAAAGGGTCAGTACCAGGGTTGTTATAAAAAACGTTTTTTTTTTATTTAAAACAAAAACAACAGTTTTTTTTGTTAAAATGTGTTTTAAAACATGAAACAATGTTTTAAAACACCTTCAAAAAAACATATTTTAAAACAGGTTTTAAATCATCTTTAAAACATACCATATTCACAATAATCGAACGTTTCAATCCAATGTTATGTTACTTTATGGGTGACTATGCAGGATTTTCTAATATCGGATCAATTCAAGGTGCTCTGTTCAGTTCCTGAAGAACTTGATCGAGAACAAAATTGACAGCGCCTATCTTTTCTCGAGGGTGCATTTCTTGATGCCACGTGCGGGTTCTCGCTCACGTACAGTGTTTTATATACCGCGTATGCGTACAAATGCCTTGGGTGTAGCACCTATTGTTGCGATGTGCGGCTTAGCAAACAATGTTCGATTTATTTCTGAATTTCCATAAGTATTTCTTTATTTTTTTTTTTGCTTTTTGTAGTATTATTGATTAGTTCTGTTCATTTGATTCTTTTCTTTTGTAATCACTGCTCTGTTTCTATTATGTAATAGATAATATACTTTTATATATTTGTTTGTAATTGCCTTGTAATTGGGGGTCTCTCTGTTGGGCAATAAAGGATTATTATTATTATTATTATTATTCAATATGAAATGTGGTGTATTGAGGTTAGTGGGCAATGACATTGATTTTTTTTCTTTGGTTTTAACCAAAGGTCAGTACCAGGGTTGTTATAAAAAACGTTTTTTTTTTAAAATTTAAAACAAAAACAACAGTTTTTTTTGTTAAAATGTGTTTTAAAACATGAAACAATGTTTTAAAACACCTCAAAAAAAACATGTTTTAAATCATGTTTTTTTTTTGTTTCTTTTTATTTTTCAAGGCAATGTGTCAGAAAAAAATAAATTATTGTTTTCGAATATAAAGGGATGTTCATGGAGATTTAAGAATAATATAAAATCTATCCTTTTACAAATGTTGGCTCTCTTGAGTTGATAGTAGGTTCTCTGTTCCATTTGGCGTTGTAATGGGATTCCCTGACAGTTAGGGGAATACCTCACGGGTAGTTAGTTGGATTTAATACAAAACAATTATTTACTATTATTTATTTTAAAAGGTTTTTACTGTTATTTTTAAACAACCCTGGTCAACATACAACACTTACGGTAAATAGTCTCTAAATGATGCTATTGAAAGTAATTCGGAAATAAACAGTAAGAACAGAAAAAAAAACATGTTTTAAAACATTTTTAAAACAATGTTTTAAAACAAATGTTTTAAAACATAACAACCCTGAACATAATGTTGGATTGAAACGTTCGATTATTTCAAATATGGTATGCTTTCATTCTTCAGACTATAAGCAATTCGTTTTTTAAATAAATATTTGATTTACTAAAAATTACTGGAAATACAAGTAATTTAAATTTTGTACCATTTTTTTTGACCCACAGTGTATTTATATTCCTATAGTGATTAATTCTCTGCAAAACAACATTTTCTACAACATCATTTTTCATTATTCCCAATTTTATTAATCATTTTTTTTATACAAATCCAAGAATTTAACTTTTCAATAATGCTTTTTTTGATGCTGAGTATTGTTATAGAAAATTTCAATTTTCTTGAACTATACACAAATGTATGCCTATCAAATGCTACGCATACTTTTGATGTCAAAGAAGAAAAGATTTTATTACACAACATACAATCTTATTTGAGACAGTAGACAAGCTTCCTCTCAGAAATGTGTGAAAAAATCATATATCAGAGAAAAATAAAGTAAAAAAAAAAATTATTACCGTCCTATCTTCTAATACAGTAGGTTCTGGCTGGGTATTCTGCCAAATTTGAACAGACTGTGATCCGGCTGGTCCCAAAGCTTTAACAACACAAAATTGGTCGTACGCGTCCGGTTCCAACAGATAATAATGCAAATCGTTCTGTCCTTGGTACGGTTGTGGCTGCGGTGGTTCCCAATTTTCCAAGATCGACTCATACTTAGAGAAATCGGTGAATAGATTGACTAAAAATGTGTGCTGCTTGTCGAGTTTGTAATTATTTATTGTTTTCACCGCTTCTACGGCGTGTTGCGGAAGTGCATATTCCAGGAAAATGTATCCTTTGGTATGTCCTGTTTCCGTTACAGGGTAATACTCGTTTATGATGGGTCCAAATTTACCCAAAATTTTCGTTATGACGGATTTCAATTTTTCGATACGGTCCGGCCCGACCTGCGGGACACCGTCCACGACTATGACGCTTTCTACTCCATCAGCTTCTTTCGGTTTGTCCCTAAGGAGGTCCCCGAGTAACTCTAAAATAGCGGAATATTAAGTGTAATACATAACCTATGAACTGGTGCATATGGAACAATAAAAGCTGAATAATGAAGTTATTTTGAAGATTAAATGATTATGGAGGATGAAAGGTTCATAAACGAACACTTAGGCTCGATTTGTAAGCGAAATAGCTCGTTTTAGATTGTATAAAAATGAAATTCCGGGTGCAGAGGCCATGCTGTTTGATGGTAGATTTGAGCGTAAATATTTTTGTATTTACCTTCGTCTGAGATATTATCCACATATCCTTCGGGGTCACTGAAGTTTGGTTCATCGTCGGTTGATAAAAACTCATTTTCATTTTTCGTGTGATCGCCGTTATGGCTAATTTTATCTTCTACTTTCTTTTTCGCCATTATGACACGCGTGGTGACGAACCACGAAAAGATCTAGTGAGAATCGAACCGCTCGTAAAATTCCCTAGTGAGCGCTCGTCACGTGATCTGGCGGGGAGTAATAGCTACTCGAAATATTATTCATTAACCATTCCACGAATGCACATCGTAATTTATGTTTTGTGTCTCACGAAAGAATAGACATAAATATGATGTTAAAAAATAAATACTGTAGTTCAAGAACGTCATTTCCGGTGCATTACAGCCTGGCGCCAAAATGAATTCCAGACAAAAAATCCCTAAATTTGAACACTACAAACATAAAAAATAAAGAAAATTTATTTCTTATCAATAGTACCAACGTTTGAGAAAGAAGAAACCTGACAAAAACTTTCATAATTTTACACTGAGGATACGACCCAAGACATTTATTTGCTTGTTTGGAAACCGGTTTTAAAAAATTCGGCTGATGTGGAACAGAATAACTTTTCCTTCTTTAAATTGCAAAACACTCTGCCCCAAGGCCCAACTTCCAGCGTATTCTAAACTCGAGTGATGTATCAACAAAACTGAAGATGAATGAATCCTTTATCTCTGAAATATGACGCTTTTTTTCTATTGAAATCATATTGAAATACAAATACGTATTTTGAACGTAGAAACAGGGTTGTACACGTTTCTTCTAAATACTGTAGACTCTATTATGGTGCTTTTCTACATATTTTACTACACACTACACAATTTTATTGGTTCCCTTTTTCTAATTTTGATTTATGTTCTGCTTATGGGTGTGGTAATGGGTTCATACTTGAATTAATGCTGTCATATGATGCCATGGAGTCTAGCTGCGCATGTAAATATGCAATTAGGGCGAGAATTTGCATTAATCTTGGCTTCAAACGCAGTGGCTTCAAATAATTTGTACTTGACGTGACATATTTTGTAATCAGCGAATAAATACCGCTTTATCGGTGTTGTTTAACTATCTGCGGATGCTGAACTGAATTTAAATGTTTATTTTAGAAGGATTATTATAAGTTTTATTTATACGAACGTACATTCATTATATTTTATTTTAATGATTGCATTGGTATTATAGCAGGTGAGACCTTGGATGAACCAAATGTATTTTTGGTCCTTTTTGGCACATCCGCCTGAACGGGCGAATGTAGATGGCGCTTTTTACTCCGAATCCGCCTGAACGGGTGAATGTAGATGGCGCTTTTTACCACAAATTGTTTAATTCAAATTTCTACCACCAGAGCGGAGACTCTTTCGTTCGTTGAGGCGGATTTTTATTAGGATGATGAACGAATATCCTATTGGTACAACAATTTTGTGCAATTTAAATATCTGGGGTGGCCCTCACCCTACTTTCCGACTAAATCGTTGGCACAATGAAGTGCCTAAACACATTTGCAATTATTAAATTTTGTAAAGCCAGAGCCATCTCTGGACGCTACCTAACGTCAGTTTTAGTGACAGAATTACATTTGTCATACTGACATTTAATGTCATGTAATGTCAGTGGCACTGACGTTTGTCAAAATCTGACAATTTGCAGTACAACCACGAAAGCTGTGGAGTCTGTCAAACTGCTTCTAGAAACCCTTATAGCGCCTAAACCGTTCATCCCACTGATCTGCAAATTTGTATACATATTTAAAATCACTGGATGGTGAGCTGATATCAGTTTGGCCAAAATCGGATAAATCCCTTAGAAGACGCTTGTAAGATTTGCCACTTCCGGTTGTCAGACCAAATTTTAGCCGATACGTTGTCACAATCAATTCAGAGGACCTCAAAACGCGTATTTCCGCGAAAATCTCGAAACGTCATTTTCCGTCGATTACAATACTTTCCTTCTAGGGACTAGTCGGAAAGTAAAAATCCAGGGTGCCCCACCTTTCCAACTAAATTGTTGACTTAAGTGTCTAAACACTTTTACTACCCCAACCTAACGTCAGTCATAGAATAATACGTTATGTCATGTCAGTGTTTATTTTGATTTTTAATCCAAAATTATAATATATACCTACCAATTATAATGAGACAGGAGGGCGATATTTAAGCGACAACCTTTTGTCCAACGGGTTATTTACTTAATTGAGAGAAAAGTACAATTATCAGGAATAAAATAATAGTTAAGGCAAATAAAACGTAACCACAGAGCAGTTCATTCCATTGTACTTCCCACAAGAGCTGCAGCTACGCATTATACCATACGCCAGTATTTTTATCCACGCATCCAAACACCGGTATTGGTGTTCTAAAAACCAGCAATAATATAACCAACGACCGGTAAATGTGCAATTTACCGTCACAAAATTTAAAAAGAGAGACCGTAGACCATGGTATCTCCCGCCGTTGACGACGTGAGGTCACTTTTACGCAGTTACACACCTTAGCGGTGCTCACCGAAAGCACTTTGGCCTCTTCGACAAACTAGTTGGCTCTGAACGTTGCCGTGGGTGAAACACCAGCGCCATAGGTGTGTTTTACAGTTTTCTTCAAGTTTTCCAAAGTGCAGGTGAAGTGGGCGTGCCAATTGGAAACCCATTTCCACAGCACTTCCCGCCGTTTTTCCACAACGGAAGTAAGTTTTTCAGTTTTGGATTTTATTTTGTTGTACATTTCTAATTTAAAGCGCCGTTATGTTTGAACTTGTTGAAAACAATCTGAACACACCTTAGAAGTTGTTAAGCAATCGCATATTTTCATATAACACGTATACGTCTTTTTGTTTACACAATAACTTCTCCAAATCGAATTTTATTTAGTTATATGTGCATATTTGAAAGTTTTAGAAACGTGGTGAGTTTCTGGTAGCAGCGTTCTTGTTTAATTTCTTATTGTTTTGTGTATCCCACGCGTTGTATGGTTGATGGGTTTCGTATTTTGATATGCTGCACTGCCGATAATATGGGTGATTAAAAAGTGTCGAATTACCTGTCGGTATGTTATATAATCGCGTTTTAATTATGGTGACGCTCAATTTTGTACTTACGGTAAAATGCGATTTGTCATTACCTATGTATGAGGTGTCGTGTATTATTTTGTTCGGAAAATTTATGTAAACAGTGTGATTCAATCAGAGAAAGAGCGCAGACAGACAATAACAACTGTTGCTAGGCTAGTTGCAAATAATTGGCATAGGTTGCGGATATTGTTGTTGTTTGTTCTGTGAGAAAAAGGAAATATGTTATAAACAAAGACGATGTTTTATAACCAAATTAGTCAAACGCACTAACAGTCAAAAATGAGAAAATGTCCGACCTGTGTTAAAATTCTTGTGCTGTTAATTGTTTTTCTATACCTATTTGATTCAATTAAAGAACACGCCCAGTCAATTAAAATGACAGGGCGTCGTGCAATCACTAGCACACTAATTAGACAATTTGTTTATTTTGAGAATCATTGTCGCTATATCACTTGGTTAGCCGCTCAATTTTGATCAAAAAGTTCAAAATCATTTATTGTGTTCTTTAGGTGGTAAGTACTGCTGGGTGTTAGGTGCATTCTTCTTTGTTTTGCATTTCCGTTTTCACACACGGAAATGTCTGAAGAGTATTGAGTATCTATAACAGAAATATCTGGGGTGGGCCTCACCCAACTTTTCGACTATATCGTTGGCACAATGAAGTGTCTGAACAATTTTGCAATTATTCAATTTTGTGAAGCCAAAGCCACTCTGTACGCTACCTAACGTCAGTCTCTGTGACAGAGGTTAACAAAAGTAATTGCAAAAGTGTTTAGACACTTCATTATGTCAACGATGTAGTCGGAAAGTTGGGTGAGGACTACATTTGTTAAAAAAAGCTAAATAATTTAAAAAAAAATCACAATCAAATAGCTTTGATAGTCGGTACCAATGTAAAAAAACTTAATAAAAACGTAATTCATTGATGTATTCCACATGATGCATTTGCGTTATAGTTCTTTTACAGTGATGTCGCACTTGAAAATGTAACAACATCCGCTATTGATTTTACAATGACATGTACAAAGCACATGTTTACGAGCTTGCTGTAGCTAATTACTTACCCTTTCTAGAAACTACGCAACTCTTTATTCATCGAGATTTGTAACATAAGAAAACAAGATTCAATACACCGAGGGAAAAATTTAAGCTGTGTGAAGTTAGCAACAAAAGCCAGCAACAAATTTTTTTTTCATCCGATTGCAATGAACTATGCACCGTTGGAAGCACATGACGAGCTGAGTCTACCATAGTTATTGCAACGGGATCAATTAATAACTACTACCTAAAAAATTAAAAAGAAAGTCAAAATTTCAATAAATTTCCATATCTTTAGAACCGCATATCTTCGCCAATACTTCATTATACTTATTAAGTGTAACACCAATCGAAAGCGCAACCTTCGGTTATACTACCATAGTTATTGCAACCCAAAATTTTGCTGATTAGTGTCTCAAATAAATTAATCAAATATGAGTATTTTTAACATCCGGGTACCATATGTAGTCCCACCTAAATTAAGTTAAACAAACGTATTCGCTTTGTGTGATCATATCGATAAATACATCAAAAGACAGCTGAGACCTGCCTTTACCCATCATAGTTAGTGCAGAACAAAATTATAACAATTAGCGGGTGAAATAAATCAGTGAATTCCAGACACTTTTTCCATCGGCTATTGGTCGACGGCGAACAGCGCTATGTAAATCCTTTTGTGCAAACTTTTTGCAAGATTAAATCTTATCGATATATACATCGAAAGATAGCTGAGACTTCCACCTACCTACCATGGTTATTGCAACGCAAATTTTTAACAATTAGCGGGTGAAATAAATTAGTGAATTCCAGACACCTTTTCCATCGGCTATTGGTCGACGGCGAACAGCGCTATGTAAATCCTTTTGTGCAAACTTTTTGCAAGATTAAATCTTATCGATATATACATCTAAAGATAGCTGAGACTTCCACCTACCTACCATAGTTATTGCAACGCAAATTTTTAATAATTAGTGGGTGAAATAAATTAATGAATTTAAGGCACTTTTTCCATCGGCTATTGGTCGACGGCGAACAGTACTATGTAAATCCTTTTGTGCAAACTTTTTGCAAGATTAAATCTTATCGATATATACATCAAAAGATAGCTGAGACTTCCACCTACCTACCATAGTTATTGCAACGCAAATTTTTAACAATTGGTGGGTGAAATAAATTAATGAATTCCGGTCAGTTTTTCCATCGGCTATTGGTCGACGGCGAACAGTGCTATATAAATCCTTTTGTGCAACCTTTTTCCGAGATTCAATCATATCGATATATACATCAAAAGATAGCTGATAGAGTTCTCTCTGTGTATTGTCTAAGAATTGTTCTTATTATATACATACATATATTTTGTCATTATTGCCAGACCTTATTTACTTTAAGACTTACCCATTGACATCAGAAAATAGCCGAAATATTCCCAAAAAAAGACACCACATTCATTTATTTGTGAAAATTGGATTGTACGATCATTGTTTTTATGTTAAAAAATAACCAAGAAAATGTCTTTTAATAACCGACAATTTTGACCATACATTTGTCATAATTTCCTGATTTTCCTTCGTGTTGTTCAGTAGATACTTGAATTTTGTTTGGTCCAAAAAATATGCCCCATTCTCACCTCACCCATGGTTTTAGTTTTGTTCCACAATTCTCTTATCAACAATTACTTAAATACCAAATATAACTTTGGGAGATATCAAACATCACTCTTTTCCTCATAAAACGACGAGTCTACAGTCACTGTACCTACGTCCTCAGAGTCCATCGCCCTTCCCGACAACAAAAAAAAAAAAAAAAACAAAGGAAATCTGCAGAACAAAGGAAATCCGCTCGCTAGTGAAATAAGGGAGCAGTAGGCATCCAAATGTTTGTAAATATGAAATCCCGAGCAACGTGACCGCATCAGATCGATATTTTTCTTGGACTTGGAAGCGCTAACCAACGCAACGGTCAACGGGAAGGTTAATAACCCGCACCTGAGTGCACGCGCCGCGGCAATCCACCATCTCCATTTCATCTGGTACGAAATTACCGTGGACAAACGCGAAGAGGCGTATCAGGCACTTATAGCCAACTAATAAAATATTCAAACGGCACCGTGCGATGCGACTTGAACTTTGCGTTTTGTACATGTCTCGCTTGTAGTGGCAGGTTCACAATACCTGAGTGGGTTAGTCAATTGATAGCATACCTGTGGAACAATACTGAACGATTCAGAATGGGAAACGCGTATAAAACGCGAACATAGTTAGGTATTTTAATCGGAAAAACCATGTCAAACTTTTATTTTAATCGATTTTATCAATATGTTCCATATATCTTTAGAGTTTAGATCATTCAACAGAACACTGTTGAATCGCCCTGTATATAATTATTGGGGTATTGCGCCAGACAGGTTAACGGTAACGAGTGCTTGACAGCCACGTAGGCAATCGGCAAATCGGTTCTTTAAATAAGAGACGAAGGAACTGCTTGCGCAAAGTCTTACGTGTTGTAATTTTTACCGTATATGAGTGCAATATAAGTGTTAAGTGAGCTTTCACTTCTTCTAGCAGTTGTCTATCTTCGTTTTCTTCTCATGGTTAACATACAAGACTGGGAGAAAACTAGTCACATAGTTTACAGTTTGGATTATTACCTATTTATACCGTAGAAAATGTGCGTTGGAATTCGTGTTGTTTGGTTATAAAATTTGATATCCTCCACAGTTTGTTTCAATGCACATGATTTGCTTTTTTTACTTTCCGACTCCTAGAAGTTAAGTATTGTAATCGACGAAATTTTTTTTTAGATTTTAGCGGAAACACGCTGTTTGGGGTACCCTGTATCCATTGCAATGATTTCTGGAAAATGTATGTGTGTATAGATGTTTCAAACTAAGAAGAGCACAGTTGTATATGCAACCAAATATACACAGGCAATTTATAAACCATACACTGGGTATGATTGGTTGCATATACAACTGTGCTCTTCTTAGTTTGAAACTACTCTACGTGTGTAAGTGTAACATACATGTTAGAGTAGTTTCAAACTGAGAAGAGCACAGTTGTATATGCAACCAATCATACCCAGTGTATTGTTTATAAATTGCCTGTGTATATTTGGTTGCATATACAACTGTGCTCTTCTTAGTTTGAAACATCTATACATGCGTTTTCTTAGGGATTCATCCGATTTTGACCAAACTGACAACATCTCATCCTGCAGTCGTTTTAAATGTGTACAAATTTACAGATCAATGGGATGAGCGGTTTGGGTTCTACAGGAGTTTTTATCTATTGGTTTGTGACGTAATGGAGAACTGACGGCATCATACCGCATTAGGCCACATGTTATTGTTTGAATATTATTGCCTCGCCAGCGATTAAAGAATAAATAAACAAGCAGTAGAGAAATAAATCTAGTAGGAAACCACATGTATGCGTGACAGTATATTATGATATTATAGTTATTTGTATCGAAAAGTGCCTTGTATGTATTGTTATTATCTCACGGACATTTGTTTCTGGTGTTTCATCCTCTATCTATAGTCTATACGTTTAGAGAGTTTATAAATGTGTAAACAATGTGTCAATGTAGTCGGAAAGTTGGGTGATTTTCTTGATGTTCCAAGTATTACGTTTTCTTGTTTTAACTATGAAGGAACTGCTTGAAAAGAATTACGTCTGTTTTAAGCGATACGTACGTATGCTTTTGGGTCAAGAAACTGTTCGTTGAAGCATGTATATTTTTCACCCAACAAAATATTGTTGTTGTAAAATGAACGTCTTACTTTTTTATATGTAGAAGAATTACATTTTCTTCGTCAGAGCAAAATATTCTCAACATAAACATACTAAACTCTTAAACCGGAAGAATAACTTTATTAGAATAAAATATAATTTGGATAGCAAAAATATCCTCTTCATGTTACACTATATACAGAAGAACATTTTTTCCTTTGATATCCAAGAAGAGTTCTCTCTGTGTATGCTATTCCACTACAATCCTGGTTTTCCTCATAATCCTTGTAAGTCACCCATAAAATAAAATACTTATGCATTGATGTAAACAAACGATATACGAGCACTCAATATCGTCAAACTTATATAGCGGTAATATGTGGCAAAAGACGCGAGAAACTGTTGGCGCCATCTGTAAAATAATTGCACAACTTTCTATGCATCTCTCAGAGTAAGAATCTTGGGTCAAGAAACTGTTTTTTCGTTGAAGCATATATATTTTTCGAACAAACGAAATATTTTTGTTGTAATACAAACGTCAATTTTTTTATAGAATGACTTTTTCTTCGTCAGAGAAAAATATACTTAACATAAACATTCTAAATTATTAAATCGTAAGAATAACTAACCGTTGAAACAACTATATTGAAATTCTTATTAGAATAAAATATTATGTATTTGGATAGAAAAAAAATATCCTCTTCATGCTACACTATATACACAAGAATAATTTTTCTTGATATCCAAGAATAGAGTTCTCTCTGTGTGATGCCTTCAATATTGTGTATGTACTACTTATTCGGAATTTGCATCCTTCAAATCTAAATGATAGCTTCCTGCCTAACTAATAATTAAATATATTGACGTGTTTTGCATTTTAAAGAATAGGTAATTAATTTTATATATGGATTTGACCATTGTCAAATGTTTTGAGTTTGCGTAGGCCAATGTGGTTAATTATTATATTCCTTTTCTACATTGCAAAATAGGAAGACGTTATTAGGTAGACAAACTAAGTAGACATTTGTTGCAAACATATTTATGTACAGATCAAGATATAACGAAGGAATGGAAAATGTTATGCAGTACACCTTTTAGAGTGAGAGTACAGTAACCTTGCATCTTGAAAAATTACTCACGTATACACTTTACCTTGGTTGTATGCATTATATTTAGTTGCAAGCCAAATATACAGCAAATGCTGAATGGAATGTGGAACGACAAGCCGTATGATTCATTGCAATTCACACAGATTGGTTCTCCCTGATTACAACATCGTGTATTATTATTGACATTATTGTGTATGAGTGTATTATTATATTATTCATCATAGATATGGTGAACATAAAGATGACTTTTTGGCTGCTATACTCACGCGGTAATGTTTATCATTAATAACGACCTGTTGCTGCTAAATGGACCCAATTTGTAAACTCGTTAAAGGTTGACCCCCACCTGACCTAATAACTGGATGTATCATCTTAGTCATTAAGTTAATAATCCATGGTGTTCCATTTTATTAATGAATTGCTTGTAAAATTATGATAAATGCATGCGCAACGTATATTTTATCTAGAGCTAAATATTCAATAAATCACGAATCAATTTTACAGGCGAATTATTTGACAGAATAACAATGCTCTAGAACTTTTTCGGTATTATAAAATAATTACATGTCAACTCAGTTATCTTCGATTTGTCATTCAATCCCAGCACAGGTTTGCACACCAAATGCTTAGGTCACGTTCAAAATACAGTTCTGGCCTTGAATCGGTTCATGAAAATCAACAGGTAGAATGCTCTACCTTATAAATAGAAATGACGTAATGCCACGATCACACCGCAACATTAAAGAAAGATGTGAGTAAACTCTATTAGCACCGATGATGTAGCTTCGTGTTTACATGATTTAAAACCCAATAACACTCTCATGTTAGGTACGCTACAATTTTATTCGATATGTCACTTACAGAGGAAAATCATCAGTTTTATTTATTTCTAACTGCCCTCGGCGTGGGATGATCCTTTAACCATTTTCTTTCCAACCATTTTGCAAGCACAGAATAAAGGAAATGTTACGCCTCTTAGAAAGAAGTCTGCTACATTCTAAAAGAAGATTGAATTACGTCAGCAACATTTCTCTCACAGTTTGTGTGGTAGATTTTGGTTGCTAGGACCCCAAAATGTGCATTTCCATTAAAAATGTTCAAAGTTGTACCTTCCCTTTGGCGGTCTAGTTTTGGGGTGCTTAACAAACTCCAAACCAATTTCAAGTGTAGTAGTTGGTGGAGTAGCAATACTACTCCACCAACTACTTGGACAAATTTAGCACCTACGAATGTCCAAAATCATCTACGTCATAAAAAATTTCCTCAAGAGGCTGAAAAAAGATTTTTGACAAACACCAATCAAACTTATCAGGCAAACTCAACTTTGTGAATGAAATATTGCACCAATGAATGTCCAAAGGGTTGTACACCAGAAGAAATTTCCTCAACAAGCTGAAGTAACCTTTTGGACAAAGACCAATCAGCTTCCTAGGAAAATTTAGCACCTACGAGTGTCCAAACTCATCTGCCATTAAAAAATTCCTCAAGAGGCTGAAGGGAGCTTTTGGACAAACACCAATCAAACTTATCAGGCAAACTCAACGTCTTGAATGAAATAGTGCACCAATGAATGTCCAAAGGGTTGTACACCAGAAGAAATTTCCTCAACAGGCTGAAGCAACCTTTTGGACAAAGACCAATCAGCTTCCTCGGAAAATTTAGCACCTACGAGTGTCCAAACTCATTTGCCATTAAAAAATTCCTCAAGAGGCTGAAGGGAGCTTTTGGACAAACACCAATCAAACTTATTAGGCAAACTCAACGTCTTGAATGAAATAGTGCACCAATGAATGTCCAAAGGATTGTACACCAGAAGAAATTTCCTCAACAGGTTGAAGCAACCTTTTGGACAAAGACCAATCAGCTTCCTCGGCAAATTTAGCACCTACGAGTGTCCAAACTCATCTGTCATTAAAAAAAATCCTCAAGAGGCTGAAGGAAGCTTTTGGACAAACACCAATCAAACTTATCTGGCAAACTCAACGTCTTGAATGAAATATTGCACCAATGAATGCCCAAAGGGTTGTACACCAGAAGAAATTTTCTCAACAGGTTGAAGCAACCTTTTGGACAAAGACCAATCAGCTTCCTCGGCAAATTTAGCACCTACGAGTGTCCAAACTCATCTGTCATTAAAAAATTCGTCAAGAGGCTGAAGGAAGCTTTTGGACAAACACCAATCAAACTTATCAGGCAAACTCAACGTCTTGAATGAAATATTGCACCAATGAAAGCCCAAAGGGTTGTACACCAGAAGAAATTTCCTCAACAGGTTGAAGCAACCTTTTGGACAAAGACCAATCAGCTTCCTCGGCAAATTTAGCACCTACGAGTGTCCAAACTCATCTGTCATTAAAAAATTCCTCAAGAGGCTGAAGGAAGCTTTTGGACAAACACCAATCAAACTTATCACGCAAACTCAACGTCTTGAATGAAATATTGCACCAATGAACGTCCAAAGGGTTGTACACCAGAAGAAATTTCCTCAACAGGTTGAAGCAACCTTTTGGACAAAGACCAATCAGCTTCCTCGGCAAATTTAGCACCTATGAGTGTCCAAACTCATCTGTCATTAAAAAATTCCTCAAGAGGCCGAAGGAAGCTTTTGGACAAACACCAATCAAACTTATCACGCAAACTCAACGTCTTGAATGAAATGTTGCACCAATGAATGTCCAAAGGGTTGTACACCAGAAGAAATTTCCTCAACAGGCTGGAGCAACCTTTTGGACAAAGACCAATCAGCTTCCTCGGAAAATTTAGCACCTACGGGTGACCAAACTCATCTATGTCATTATAAACTTCCTCAAGAGGCTGAAGGAAGCTTTTGGACAAACACCAATCAAACTTATCGGGCAAACTCATTTTTTTAAAGCAAATACTCTGCACCAATGTCCAAAGGGTTATACACCAGAAGAAATTTCCTCAAGAGGCTGAAGCAATCTTTTGGACAAACACCAATCAACTTCTTCGACAAATTTAACACCTACGAATGTCCAAACTCGTTTATATCATTAAATCAGCCCTTCCCAACCTTTTTCAAGGGCGGAAAGGTTGGGAAACGGTGGGTTAAGACTTTAATATCCTATAATCTTTGTCAGAAGTTTTAATAAAATATTGTACTTACCCCACAACAATTGATACATGCTGCCCAGGGAGCAAAGAACAAGTAAAAGCCGAATGCAAGGCAAGCGATGAAAAATGATATAAAAATCAGGACCAGAAACCAGAGAAATCCTACACAGGCATTTACCATTTTTGCAAGGGTGAATTTTGGAGTACATTACAAGCGATAAATGATAAAAATAAGCCGAATGGACGACATGTTCAAACAGAAATGACAGTAAATATAGATGTCATTTGAATGACAGACGTAAATAAGAAAGATTTTGTCAACAAAGCAACTTACAGGGAAGACTTCTTAGGGAAGTGGAAACCTTAGAAACCGTGGAAAATTCGTTTCATAAGTCTGCATACAATTCTTCTTAAACAATTTCTTAGTTAGTAAATACCTGTATAAATACATATTAGGTAAACAGAAATTTTATTCATTACTGGTGATGATACATTGGACAATTTTTTTACAGCAAAAATAATCTCCACGCTTCTTTTTTATTCCTTGCCCCCTCCTTCGGCTGGCGCGGCTTTCTTAATCTTTTTTCCTACCATTTTACAAGCGCAAAACAGAGGAAATTGTACTCCTTTCATTAAGAAATCCGATAGATTCTGAAAAGGCGTTGTTAATCTAAAGTTAGTTGAACATTTGGTAAAGTACTTACCGCGCAGCATTTGATACAGGCTCCCCATGGAGAGAAGAGGACGTAAAAGAAAATTGAAAAAAATGCGATAAAAAACGACACGAAGATCAGGCACAGGAACCACAGAAACGCTACACAACAATTTACCATGTTGGCAAGGAATAGTTTTAGTGTTATAACGCAAAATTAGTCGAAAACATTAAAAGGTGATGCTGGACACGATGTGGAAGAAACTAAACTATCCACATGTCCAAACAAACAAGAATGACAGTAAATATCGTTGTCACCCGGATGACAGAAGGCTTTCAGAAATTTTGACAGTAAAGCAACTCGCACAGAGAGAACTCTATTCATGGATATCAAGACAAATTATTCTTGCGTATATAGCGTATATAGCGTAGCATGAAGACGATTTTTTTTCTATACAAATAATATTTTAGGGTAATTTTATCCTAATAAGAATGTCAATATAGTTGTTTCAGCGATTAGCTATTCTTACGATTTAAGAATTTAGTATGTTTATGTTAAGTATATTTTTCTCTGACGAAGAAAATGTTATTCTTCTATGTATAAAAAGAGTAAGACGTTCGTTTTACAATATTTTTTTTTGTTAGGTGAAAAATATGCATTCTTCAACCAACAAACAGTTTCTTGACCCAAAAGTATACGTACGTATCGTAACATCAAGAAAATCATATTCTTACTCTGAGGATTTTGTATTTTACTTGAACCAACCAAATGATCTTTCTGTGGATACAGAAACAAGCGATATTCTTCACTCAAAGATATTCGTGTTGTATCAAATAAAATTTTCCCTCTGTGACGCCAATAAAATCACAACACAGGTTAACAGATATATTAGGTAAACAGAAATTTTATTCATAGCTGACGATGACTCTGTGAAGTATTTTTTCATCCTTGCCTCACTCGACTTGCGACGATGCACGAGTCATCTTCTTTCCTACCATTTTGGTAGCGCAAAACAGAGGAAATTGTACTCCTTTCATTAGAAAATCCGATAGATTCTGAAAAAGCATTGTTAATCTAAAGTCGTTTGGACAATTGTTGAAGTACTTACCGCACAACATTTAACACAGGCTCCCCATGGAGAGAAGAGGCAATAAAATACAAAACTGATATGGGCGATGAAGAAAGACACGATGATCAGGCACAAGAACCACAAAAACGCTACACAACAATTTACCATTTTGGCAAGGAATAATTTTCTTTTTATAACGCAAAATGAGCCGAAAACATTAAATGACTCTGTTGAACCAAACGTGGAACAAACAGAAAATGACAGTAAACATGCCTGTCATCGGGATGACATGAAATATACATTTGGCATAAGTCCACACAGATTTGTATTATATATATTTTATCTGTGACAGTAATTGAAATATATTTTCGAATTGTTCACAACTGGATTACAGATAGATTGGGTTATAAGACCTGAAAATTATAGCTCACTATCTTTGATTGTTTCTTCAGGAGATTGTTTTAAACGCAGACTTTACATTGCATACATATAGTAGATTAGTAGAATGCCACAATTTTGATTAACGTGTGATTATTTGCAAAATTGAACAAAATATATTTTTAATTGTTCACAACTGGATTACAGATAGATTGGGTTATAAGACCTGAAAATTATAGCTCTCTATCTTTGATAGTTTCTTCAGGAGATTGTTTTAAACGCAGACTTTACATTGCATACATATAGTAGATTAGTAGAATGTCACAATTTTGATTAACGTGTGATTATTTGCAAAATTGAACAAAATATATTTTTAATTGTTCACAACTGGATTACAGATAGATTGGGTTATAAGACCTGAAAATTATAGCTCTCTATCTTTGATAGTTTCTTCAGGAGATTGTTTTAAACGCAGACTTTACATTGCATACATATAGTAGATTAGTAGAATGTCACAATTTTGATTAACGTGTGATTATTTGCAGAATTGAACAAAATATATTTTTAATTGTTCACAACTGGATTACAGATAGATTGGGTTATAAGACCTGAAAATTATAGCTCTCTATCTTTGATCATTTCTTCAGGAGATTGTTTTAAACGCAGACTTTACATTGCATACATATAGTAGATTAGTAGAATGCCACAATTTTGATTAACGTGTGATTATTTGCAAAATTGAACAAAATATATTTTTAATTGTTCACAACTGGATTACAGATAGATTGGGTTATAAGACCTGAAAATTATAGCTCACTATCTTTGATTGTTTCTTCAGGAGATTGTTTTAAACGCAGACTTTACATTGCATACATATAGTAGATTAGTAGAATGCCACAATTTTGATTAACGTGTGATTATTTGCAAAATTGAACAAAATATATTTTTAATTGTTCACAACTGGATTACAGATAGATTGGGTTATAAGACCTGAAAATTATAGCTCTCTATCTTTGATAGTTTCTTCAGGAGATTGTTTTAAACGCAGACTTTACATTGCATACATATAGTAGATTAGTAGAATGTCACAATTTTGATTAACGTGTGATTATTTGCAAAATTGAACAAAATATATTTTTAATTGTTCACAACTGGATTACAGATAGATTGGGTTATAAGACCTGAAAATTATAGCTCTCTATCTTTGATAGTTTCTTCAGGAGATTGTTTTAAACGCAGACTTTACATTGCATACATATAGTAGATTAGTAGAATGTCACAATTTTGATTAACGTGTGATTATTTGCAGAATTGAACAAAATATATTTTTAATTGTTCACAACTGGATTACAGATAGATTGGGTTATAAGACCTGAAAATTATAGCTCTCTATCTTTGATCATTTCTTCAGGAGATTGTTTTAAACGCAGACTTTACATTGCATACATATAGTAGATTAGTAGAATGCCACAATTTTGATTAACGTGTGATTATTTGCAAAATTGAACAAAATATATTTTTAATTGTTCACAACTGGATTACAGATAGATTGGGTTATAAGACCTGAAAATTATAGCTCTCTATCTTTGATCATTTCTTCAGGAGATTGTTTTAAACGCAGACTTTACATTGCATACATATAGTAGATTAGTAGAATGCCACAATTTTGATTAACGTGTGATTATTTGCAAAATTGAACAAAATATATTTTTAATTGTTCACAACTGGATTACAGATAGATTGGGTTATAAGACCTGAAAATTATAGCTCTCTATCTTTGATCATTTCTTCAGGAGATTGTTTTAAACGCAGACTTTACATTGCATACATATAGTAGATTAGTAGAATGCCACAATTTTGATTAACGTGTGATTATTTGCAAAATTGAACAAAATATATTTTTAATTGTTCACAACTGGATTACAGATAGATTGGGTTATAAGACCTGAAAATTATAGCTCTCTATCTTTGATCATTTCTTCAGGAGATTGTTTTAAACGCAGACTTTACATTGCATACATATAGTAGATTAGTAGAATGCCACAATTTTGATTAACGTGTGATTATTTGCAAAATTGAACAAAATATATTTTTAATTGTTCACAACTGGATTACAGATAGATTGGGTTATAAGACCTGAAAATTATAGCTCTCTATCTTTGATCATTTCTTCAGGAGATTGTTTTAAACGCAGACTTTACATTGCATACATATAGTAGATTAGTAGAATGCCACAATTTTGATTAACGTGTGATTATTTGCAAAATTGAACAAAATATATTTTTAATTGTTCACAACTGGATTACAGATAGATTGGGTTATAAGACCTGAAAATTATAGCTCTCTATCTTTGATAGTTTCTTCAGGAGATTGTTTTAAACGCAGACTTTACATTGCATACATATAGTAGATTAGTAGAATGTCACAATTTTGATTAACGTGTGATTATTTGCAGAATTGAACAAAATATATTTTTAATTGTTCACAACTGGATTACAGATAGATTGGGTTATAAGACCTGAAAATTATAGCTCTCTATCTTTGATAATTTCTTCAGGAGATTGTTTTAAACGCAGACTTTACATTGCATACGTATAGTAGATTAGTAGAATGTGACAATTTTGGTTAACGTGTGATTATTTGCAAAATTGAACAAAATATATTTTTAATTGTTCACATCTGGATTACAGATAGATTGGGTTATAAGACCTGAAAATTATAGCTTTCTATCTTTGATAGTTTCTTCAGGAGATTGTTTTAAACGCAGACTTTACATTGCATACATATTGTAGATTAGTAAAATGTCACAATTTTGATTAACGTGTGATTATTTGTAAAATTGAACAAAATATATTTTTAATTGTTCACAACTGGATTACAGATAGATTGGGTTATAACACCTGAAAATTTTAACCAGTACCTAGACAAATTTGGCGAATTTGGGGGCGGCTGCCTGCAATAAAGTAATCTTTACTAAATTTTGAATATGGTGGGCTGTGGTACTTTTAAATTTGTTATCGTCTATCGTGCGCTGAGAATATCATTCAAAGAAACTATTATGTAGGTATGCCATAATATGTACATTTATGTTTCTCGTGATAACTAGATACGATAAAATTCTTGCTAAACGAATCTTATCAGGCGGCATCTATAGGTACTTAAGTAATTATATAAACACTTACAAGGACATAATCTCTCTATTAGTTAAATAAACAAATAAATCGATTACAGTTACTGTTATACGTAAGGTTTATTTTAAACTTAACATTTACAGATTTCTCCCGATACAAAATTAGAATTTAATGAACACATAACATTAAAATACGCGCTTCGTTTACTGTTTTCAATAATATCATCCAGTCATCATGGGAACGGTGCTCCTGACATCATCTTCTCTGCGCAGTAATGTGGAAATTGGACACCTGCCAGTAATATTTCAGCTATTTGCTGAAAAAAAAAAACAATTTCCACTTATTATTACTTTGTCTATTGTACGTAATGGTGTCTTATTCACCGCGCACATCATGCAGGCTATAATTTTCGGTGCTTTTTATGATTTTAAAATTGCTAATGTGGCGCTTACCGTTAAGGGATTTATGCAGACGCTCAATGGGTGGAGCAATATGTACCATCCAGCGCAAAATCCAGCGACGATGAATGAAATAAAGATTAATACTAACAACCAAATTATTGTGTATACTGGATTTCCCATCTGAAAAAAAAATCATAAATTTTGTTATAATAAAATTATGTTTGTTTAAAGTACCTACATACTACATACATTAATCAAATTCTTTATAAATACTTGAAGTATGCGCCTAAATACTTAGAACACTTCTCGGAAATTAATACAATCAGTTAATTATAACAGGCAAATTAATACGTAGGTATACTGGAGGTTTGCGAAAAGACTACAGTGGCCAAATTAATATAGGTAGATTAATTTTTGTGAAATTAGGACACTTATCAGAAATAATTGAAGTTTGAGCGTAAATACTTCACACAAATTGATACAATCTGTGAATCACAGATATCTGTTGCAGTTTGATTATTTATTTGATTACCTATACATTATTAAGATTCCACTTCAACCTTTCTATATTTGGAAGGCAAGTAAATATTTCTGAGAACTAACACGGGACCAAATCGCGTTCTGCTAAACTTACTGCAATAAATCTTGTACAATTCTTCAGAATTTGTAAGGAAATAATTAAAATAAGATCACTAATATATCTCGTATTATAACAATCGTACCAAACACCCAAATCAGATGAAATAAAATACGATTAACAGATTTAAGAAACAATTTCGTAAACATTGTTCGATAATAATTTCAATGTTACAACAATAAGTAGCTGAAATAGTTCAATAATAATTCATTAATCAGCACAGCATGTTTTCAAATATTTCCAAATATTTGCACCATATTTTGCGTAAATATTATACAGATATTTGGAAATAAATGTCATTCTAGAGGTAATGGAATATTTTTTAAACTGTATCCACATGAAGAACACATTTTTGTATTCTAAGAGTTTATGCCTTTGTGAGTGTAATCAGGCATCTTATCACCAGACAGAAATACAAAAATAAATATTTATATGTAGGAAATGATAAGGCAACACAAGTATACTTTTGTAAATTTTTATTTTACTTGAGTAAAATCATTCAGGTCTTTGGTTTATTGTAGGTAACTCCCACCAAAACTGGCGTCCTAAATTTACATGCATAGCCTCATTGGATAATGTGGGACACCGCACTCGTGTTTGGAGGCATTTAGAAAGCGTTTACTATAGAAGGAGCTAATTATGTAAAGTACACTAATTATTTAAAAGTTTCAAAACTAGATTTTTTTCTGTTGGAACTTTTTTCGTACTACTACGATACTATGTACTATTAAAAATAGCGCACAGAGTTGGAAACAGCATGTAACCAGACCTCTCGTATTGCGCAAGAATCTCAGCCGCCTAAAGAAATCAAAACATTTCTAACGCGTCACCTTACATGGCTACGAGAACTAAAATTCCAAGAAAACTACTCAAAAATCAAGCTTAGCCCAGCCTCACTAACTTACCTTGAACTAATCCGGAATAAACAAACACCGGAGCGGTTTTAAAAAGTGCACAAAAAGAACAAAACGAAATCAAAACAAAACAACTCCGGTCACCGGGTCTCTCACTGCATCTGCATTCTCCGCGGTGGGAACAGTCGAAGAACGCGGGTCTAGGAGTCGAGCGCTACGATTGGGCGTCAACTCCTCGGCAGTCAACTGTTTATAACTGTTTCCCGCGGCCAACGCGATCCTACGGACGTGATCTTTTATCGCAGCTGAATTACAATGAACAGTGTTGTAGAGTAGTTTCAAACTAAGAAGAGCACAGTTGTATATGCAACCAATCATACCCAGTGTATGGTTTATAAATTGCCTGTGTATATTTGGTTGCATATACAACTGTGCTCTTCTTAGTTTGAAACATCTATACCATCGTTATGGGTAGTATATTTACAGTGTAAATATTGTAAATGCTATGTTTAAAGATAGGAACTAGTTTGTTTTATCTAAGGTTTATCGTAAAGTCTACGTTTTTTTTTCTACGTCTATGACTAAATTTGTCGCTGGAATTTGTTTTGGGTTGGTCGCTTGGTGCATGGAGAAATGGTGGTTTGGAGTGGGAGGTAGAATGAAAGTACTCAATTTTGACCGAAGGAAAGAGTTTGGCACAATCTCAAAAGAAATGTTCCAACGCGCAGAGAAAAGAATGCTCAGTTCAAGTCAAATTACTTTGAATCAAAACAACGGTTGATTTCCATATCCACGACATAACTATCCACTTCAGCCAAGACAAAATTTTCTCAGTAGAAGCGAGTTAAGTGCCTTGATTCGAGATAAATTTAGTTGCAATGAGTCACATCAAACAGTCATCAACTACAAAGAACTATATGTAGTTTTGAATCAAACTTTGTAGTATTACTTCAAATATTTAAACATTTCCACCAAAGTAATATTGCTTTGTTTCAACTATTTGGAGTAAATTTTTGCAAGACAACGAATGTCTTAAACATCTCTCTGTGTGAAGAATGCATTAGCATTTGGGTCATGCCATGACTCATGAGACTGAGGGAAAACCTGCACTTGATAATAAGTAACCACGCAACTATCAAACAGGAAGCAGATAGCAGAAGTAAACAAAAAAACTACGATGACAAAAACTATTACCTATGGATGCCATGGGGAGGAAATATTCAATATTTAAACCTAATGTAAAGTAAAGGAAATCCAGTTGATAAGTTTTGCACAAGTTTCACAATTTCTTTCTTTTCTTTCCAGCATGTCTCCAGTTTGGTTCTTCTTCCTGCTAGCGCTAGCGTTATGCAACGCGCAGTACGACCCATATGGGCAAAAACCATTCGGAGATAACCCAGGCGGGTCACAGTACAGCACGAACGCGCCAGGACAGTACGACAGGGACAGGGATCGTTTCAACCAGGACCGTGATAGGCAATATGACCGTGATCGTCCATATGACCGAGACCGCCCGTATGACCGCGATCGTCCATACGGAGACAGAGATAGAGACCGCTTGGGGCAACCCGGATTGACAGACAGAGAAAGGTACAATCTCGACAGAAACCGCACCGACTTAGACAGAGATAGACCTAATTTGAATTCGTATGACCGTAATAGGACTGACTACTATGACAGGAACAGGCCTTATGGTGCCGGCGGACAACCGGGACAATACGATAGGGATAGGGATAATAGATACGGGGATAATCGTGATAACAGATATGGTGGGGATAGGGATAGGTATAACCAGGGAGGGAGGCTGGATACTTATGGAAGGACTGGATCTGGAGGATACGCGCCGCAAGGAGAGAGGATTGATGATCAAGGTTGCTGCGAGGATTATTGTTACTCCACTGATAGGAATCAGTATTTGAAGTTTGGCCCTAAGACCGCGTATTCTTTTGTTTATGGGAAGTCCGCAGGCACTCAGTCGATTCCTCGTAAGTATCATGAATTGTTGTTGATTGATGTTCCACGATGTTCCAAAGTTATGTTTTGAGAGGACTTTAGGTAGGTTTTGATTTTTTGCGTAGTCCTAGTAGACAGGACCGGATTAGAAACTTAGAAATGTACTTTATTTGACCATGTTATTTGTGTTTTTATGCCAAATAATCGGAATGTTAACTTTCCTTAAGTAAATAAAAGAGGTTAAGTACTTAAATTATTGAGAAATGAATAACTTTTGATACTCTTAATCCGGTCCTGAAAAATGGTTTTCAATGTTTTCTGTAGTACGCACAATTTTGCACCTACTATCAGTCCACACTTGCATATACATATTACACATTACATATCATTTATACTTACCACACGATAACGCACGAAATTGTGACTAACACATACATACGACATTTTGTACAAAATCTACTGTAAATAAAAATATTTGCATAGTTTTTTCCTTTGTAAGGCTTACCTCGACCATGAAGCATAATGTGTATAGGTATGATTACAGTTCGCTGTAAAATATACTAAATGGCATTGTTCTAGTAATTATTCAATTCTAAGTCAGTTATTTTAGTCATGTTTAAGATTTAATTATATACATATAAATTAGTGATGTAGAGTTTAGGTACTTTGGGTACCCGTTACTTCATACCCGGTACTTTTCACCGTTTGAGTACTAGGTTTTTCCTATATAAACTAACACACGACGGGGTATGTTTGGTTGCCTAGCGAAAGGGGTTAACGATCATAAAGAAAGTAACGGGTACCCGAAAGTAACTAAACTTTACATCACTAATATAAATATTTTCTAACGCTAGACGAAACATCCTGTATAAGGTTTGCCTGAGAACCACATAAGGGTGTTTTACTTCTTACTTCTAATTCAAATCACTACAAAGAATGTAAAACAACAATTACTCCTATTAACCACATAACAGTGACTCATTTAAGATTATAAATCTTGATTAATAAAATTAGTAATGCATAAGTGATGACCAATAGCCTGCGTACACGACACCTGTGACCAATATGACAGATTTATAATAAGTTATCAAATGCAAAAGATTTTTTTTAGCAGTATATGAGTAACTCTGTGACTATTGTCCAAAGAACTTTAATAACACACGATTGTATTGTTGTGATGTAATAATAACCTGCGCAAATTGTCGTGTCGGCCTTGAGGAAGGCGACCATTAAAAATGAGGTAAACATACGCGAGATGAGAGAATAACATTTTGTACTTAATTATTGCATATATTATTATGGAATTGTTTGTAAGATAGTAATTGTTCGGGGACAGATGCGAAGATAAGTAGTCAGAAACAGACACATTGTTTGTTTGCTCTGTTAAAACAGTAGTACCGTTGTTTGTACATATATGTAATAAAAATGTATGGATGCCGCACCAAACATTGATGTAATAACCCTTCATAAGATCGATTAAGTTAATTTAATTTAACAGATGGGAATCAGCAATAAGTTTCGTCATAAACTTCTGAAATTTAAGTACCTAATCCACAAAAGCCTAAAACCAACATTCTTTCAGAATGCAGACCAGTGCAGTTTTGGAGTTTGAACAAAGTTGGCGCAAACTATCCAGACACCCAAACGATACAACGACTGATGCAGTTGAACAGAGTGCAAGATGACATCATGAGAAACTACGAAGTTGAGGGAACTTATCCAAGCACCGGTCGTTTCTGTCGCGAAGATTTTGACCTGTTGAAGAGGTAAGAACTCACAACATGACCTCGGTTTTCCTCACTCCTTGGTGAATGCTGGGAGGCAAACATCATGCAAACAGATGTTCCACAGGCGCGAGCGATAAAATGATAACAGTGGCTTGCGGATGTTCTGTAATTGGCTTGGCTTTAAAAGAAGAAGAGAGATGATTGATTGACTTTGATTTCGAAAATTTACAGGTGGCGTTGGAATGACACCATCAACTACTCATCCGCCCATATGCTGTCCCAACAAGGAGTGGAAGATCTTAGATTGCTTGCAGGAAGATACCAAACTAAATTCAGGGAACTACTTGGTGTGCCCTATTCAGAAAACCATTATTATGTAAGTTTGGACGCAAAAATGAAAATCACTACCTAATCAATCGGTTCTTCTTTTTATAGTTCCAATATTCAAGAATGGACAGAATCCATGACAGTTACCAAGCGTTTGTCGAAGGGTTATTCCAAAATTCTGCATTTAACGTCCACGCCAATGTTAGAGACGAATTCGGACCTGTAAGACTTCGAAATATTCAACCAATAACTTTTTGTATGACTTTTATGTTTGCTAGGGTGGTTGTGGTGGCTATGGAGGCGGATATGGTGGTGATTACAGCAGTCAGTATTCCACCAGTGGTCAGTATGGATCCGGTGGCCAATACGGATCCGGTGGCCAATATGGATCTGGTGGCCAATATGGATCAGGTGGCCAATATGGTTCAGGAAGTCAATACTCCGGTAGTGGCCAATATGGTTCAGGAAGTCAGTATTCAAGTGGTGGCCAATATGGCTCAGGAAGCCAGTATTCCAGCGGTGGTCAATATGGTGGAGCAGGAAGTCAATACTCCAGTGGTGGCCAATATGGAAGCCAGTCTCCAAACCAATACTCCAGTGGTGGACAGTACTCATCCGGTGGTGGTTACCAGTCATCAAGCAGAAGCGTTAATCCACAGGAAGAGCGAGAATTGCAGCAACTTAGGGAGAAGCAGGAATACAAAGAGATGGCAAGGCATATCTTCAGGAGACTGGGCTACAGATATGTGCTCAACGACTCCGTCATTGAGGATATGTATGAAATGTGCAGACTGGAAAAAGCATGGTATATTCACAGAGAGTCTCCATGGTGCGCAGTTTTCAATAAGAGACAAATGAATCTGTTGGAGTATGCTGAAGATCTTAAAGATTACCTCAGGAATGGATACGGAAATGAGCAACAAAATAGAATGGCTGGATGCCTGCATCTCAGAGACATGTACAATAGGTTCCAGAAAACTGTTGATGGTAAGTTTATTATGAAATCTGGCAGCTTTCGGCATTTAGGCAGCAAATATTACAACAAAATCATTTATATTTTCAGGATATAGCAGTGAACAGAAAGTCGCAATAACCTTCTCAAGCTCGGATGCAATTCAGCATATGTTGGTCGCAATGGGAATTGCTAGGGACTACACCACACTTTCTGCCCAAAACTACTTCTCGCAAACTAAGAGACAATGGAAAACTTCGGATTTGGTGCCTTTTGCAGCCAATTTAGTAGCTGTTTTATACGAGTAAGTCGTGAGATTGATTTTATTACTAATTAAATTTCTAGCACTAGCTGACACGGTGGGTAGGCAACCAAACGTGTTGTATGTTTGGTTGCATTTCGATGCGCCAACCTCTCTGATATTATTAACATTATTACAAATTATTGAATTTTTAGGTGTGATCAGAGTCAGCGTGACATGTATAAGGTCATGTTCTACTTAAATGAGAATCCATTGGACATTCCAGAGTGTTCCGTGGGTCTGTGTTCGTGGGATACAGTGAGGAGCAAATTTGCTGACGCTATTTTACAGTGTCAACACTGCGCTGGAGCGAGTAGCATTGAACTACGTGTATCCGCTTTTGTCACGATAGCTGTAGTATTTTTTTATAAATTCTTTTTCTAGATGACAACCAGAGTTAAGGCTCCTTGCTATTTTAGTAAAAAAAAAAAAAATAAAAAAATATGGAACAAAACTTAAATTTGACATAATAGATTTAGCAAGGGGTTAAAATATTGCGACGTACAAAATATTACCTACTAGCTGCCATTTGCTTAAGTTCGTAACTTTCCAAATTTAGTTTAAGTTTGCAACCTCAAAAAGCATCCGTCCATTGTTGTTTTTATAGATATTTTTATTATAATATATAACATACAACGATTCCATTTTTTTTATGTGCAAATATGACCATATTAATTTAAGGTTGTAATATCTATATATATTAGATTTCAAGCACAGGAATTAGTAGAGTACAGCAAAATTTATTAATTAAGTTTTTACGCTAGTTCCAATGTACAAAATTGATTGTATAATGGATAATATAAATGTACATGTATAAAGTGATGCCACATACAAATATTATATTTTTTAATGGATTTTAGCTATGAATCTCACGTTTTTATTTTGTTCTTAGTAGTGTCTTATATAAATTCCATTGTTATATTGTTTCTCACTTCTATAAGCATGTGATTGTTTTAATTATGTATGTACTTTTAATTTTTGTTTTCTATGATTGTAAGGAACGATATTTTTACGATATAAAATCTCTTTTATAGTGTTCATATTCTGTACTACTTAATTTTTTTTTAATAAAAAATACTTTAAGATTTATTTTTCTTATTGTAATTTATCCATCTGGAGGCAGTCATATATCTTCTATAGGATACTCAAAATTTACAGCATTGTGGTGTATTTCATAAATATATTTAAAAAAAAAATGTTAATAAAAAAATCAATTTATTAACTGTTATCACTTATTTAACAACAGCATAATTAATCAGTACAACAAATCCTGTCATCCTTATGAGTATTCAAACAACCAAAGGAGTACTTAAATATCAGAACATCGGCAATAAAACATATGCATATTTAGCAACAAAACTTGTATTTATAATTAATAACACTTCACATCGTAGGCAAAATTCAAATTATATACATTAAAAAAAGAGTTCATACCAAATCATCGTTCGTACAAATATTCAATATGAATATATATAAATATATATATTATTTATAGCTAGACAGCTCCGACAACAAGCCAATATATAACACGGCATTCATAATAAATAAACAAAAATTACCGTCACGTAGCCACGGTGATCTCCCCGTTCATCTTCATAGTTTTAGCCCTTTTTGCGACTGGAGATTTAGTCTTTTCTGTACCCGAGTCATTATCCGAACTAACGTATTCTCGTTTCCTCGAATCCTTCTCCCGTTCCTTGTCCTCGCTTACGCTCTTACTTTTCCGTCGCTGTCGTTTCTCCCTTCCGTCTTTGTTTAAAATTTCTACAATTTGCTTGACACGCTGATCCCACTGTACGGTCTGACGCTGCACTATATCCACGTGTTTCAGTAGAAATTCGGTATCGGTAGGCGACGCTAATTCCCAAGCTTTGTTTGGTTTCAGTCTGGCGATGCCTTTAAATATTTCTTTCAGTTCAACAGCCGGGATGCATATCATGGACTCTACTTTTTTACGGTAAACGAATTGGTTCTGGGTGAAGAGGTATAACTGAAAACACAACTTTAAAATTTTGAATGCGAAGATTTATGCAGAAATGCTTACGACGTAATCCCTTGCTTGGCACATGACATCCGCAGAGACGCCGCTAATACTGGATAGTGAGTCTTTTGGGTATACCAATTCGGATTTAACAACCCAAGTGCCTCTAACTAAAACTGCTACTTGCGGGAGGAACTTTAGTATAGCTTCAGCTGTGACGCCATCGCTTCCAGAAAGCAGATGTACCAGCTGCTGAAATTGTATAATTTTTGCTGAAAAAGAAAATTATGTATATATTTTGGAGACAAAAATTGATATTCCATTCTATGTTATAGTTATAGGACAGTATTTGTTGGAAGAACTGCTTCAATTACAGTACAGATAAAATTAGAAAACAGATAAAAATTTCTATCACAAAATTGTAGTTTTATTTGAAGATGTACACAAGTTCGGTTTGTGAAACTTGTGCTTAGATTTTCTAGTCGATATTTAATAACTTTTATTTATTTTTTATAAGAACAACTTAAAAATAGTGAGGAAAAAATTGCAACTCCAATCAGCATGCAATTATAAAACATGAAAAAAAGTTTAAAATGTCTCTATGCATCTATATATTAAAAAATTACATATGACATTAACCCATACTAGGATTCAAGTCCTCAGTTTATGTAGAGCCGAATAAATTTTTTGGGGACATTTCTTGACAAGTAAACTTGGTTTGCTTCTTATCCCTATCGGTATCCTTTGAAAAGTATTCTAATACTATAACACTTTTGCAATCTCACAACGAAATACCTAACAATTGGCATATAATATCTAATATATAAAAGAGAACAATAAAAACAGTTACAGCGATCAAACATATAATTTTTGTCAATTCAACAGTAAAAAGTGATTGTTATTAAACCCTTTTATGAATACAAAAACAATCAAAATAAAAAGTCAACTAGTTTTTCTTGAACTACTGTTTCTAAAAAATTCAATAACTTTTTTTGAGTTTACTAACAACATTTTGATAGTTATTTCACTGCATTGCAAAGAAAGTAAACAAGATCGCCACATGCTATAGTTTAGAATATAAATGCCACAAATATGTAGATAAAGATCCGATTTGTACGCAAACTACAAATAGGTGTCTAATTTTTAGTTTCCAAAAATAATTGGAAAGATTTCAAGACAATGGTGAGAACAAATAATGACGCTATAAACATTTTATTAATATATAAAATTACAAAAATTATGCGCATATATTCATAGTATGTCTTAAAACATGTGTAAACAAGTCCAACAAACAAATAGTTTATCAGCTTGAAATGCATACTAAAGCACTTTATAATCATGCAGCATGTTTACAATAATCACAAACAAAATATAACAAGCAAATATATATATCCCTATTTAACATATTAAGAGATACTGGGTGTTATTTTAGATTTAAAGTTTCTCATAAAGTTTTTTTTTACTGTAGAAAAATGTTTAATATCCAATAGATTTTCAAACTGTTAAAATTACTATTACCACAAATACCACCACTATTACCACAAAAACTTACCATTTATTAAGGCAATTTTGCATTGTTCAAGCAAAGGTAACCGCCGCATAGACTGAAGAGTGGTACGATTAACTGGCATTTGAGAAATTTTGCTATCTTCCTCTAGATCTTCCGGTACTAGGGTACGAATATATTCCAGGGCAGTTAGTGAACTTGCTTGATTATGATCTTCCGAAGCTGCGGCAAATAACTTTTGTTTCTGTATCTGAAAACAAAAGAGCAAAGCCATATAAAAGTTATACTGTGATCATTATAAGTTATTATTTACCTGGCTTAAAGTACTTTTTTCATCATTCCAAGTACATTCAACCCATGTTTCAGGTTTATCTTCTTTAGTAATAATATTTTTAACATTATCAGCTTTTCCAAACTTAACAGTAACTTGTTTTATCGACGGTCCTGCTTCTTCTTCATCATCGTCTTCTACAGCTTGTACTTCCTTCTTACGTTTACCACTCTTGTCTAAATAATTAAAAACTGGTCTCATGTGTAACAAACCCTTTAGAGGGGTGATATGGAATTCTTTTCCATTAAAACAACCAACAGCATGATTAGATGGATCTTTAACAGAATTATGTGACTGCAGCAAAAGCCTGTCCATTAAATCATTTTCGAACTCTAAGTCCTTATTTTTTTGCTTTTCCGGATTTGTTTCAATGTCTCTTACAATATCTTCAGCTTTCGCAGGATCAAAATTCGGGGATTCTACGTTTAAAGATATGTCAAGTTTTAAATCTCGATTCTCCGGAGAAATGAATACTTTTCGTATGGTGTGTTCGTGTTTATAGGTCGAGGGGCTCATAGGGTGTTGTAAAATGAATAAGTTGTCTTGCAGACGCTTCGACAAAAATATGGGAATCTTCAACAAAAAGAAAACACATGGTAAGCTAACCTATTCTGGAAATAGGGGTATTTAAAATTAAGTACCTCTTTAATTACTGGATCGTCTTCGTCACTTTGTAAGCTGTGTCCCTCTTCCTTCTCCATTGCAGTGAATACTGATGCTATATCATGAAATATCAACACATTTTGCTGGATTGCATGTGTTATATTCCAACGTCAAGACGTAGTGTCAAAACGTAGCATCGTATCAAATAAGAAATCGCTTACCTTCAGATTCTGGTCAAACTTTGGCCTACCTCACTACCTATAACGTATGAGTATTCTTATTTCACAAACTAGTATTTTGTTGGGAAAACAACTTTGAGGTTATGCTATTATTTTTCTTGTTGTAAAATGAAAGCGAGAGGTCGTGCATGCTCATTAGCTTGCCAACCGCGCAATACAAAAACACCAATAGCGATTTTAAACTGGGGATTACGCAATTATAATTACCGTTTCTAACTGCATATTGTTAATTAATCAGATATTTTTTGTATAGGTAATAAGGATAATATATAATTTATCTAAAAATTGTATAAATACGCGAGGAATCATGGAAAAGCCGGTTATAAAACCTGACCGAGAAAAAGAGGAAGTTCCCAGAAAGTTACTAGCATTCATTTATGGTCAGTCGCTTAGAATTTTGTCGGCCAGTTCGGTATTTATTCCATTTCGTTCACAAATAAGGTAATAGAATACGTTTTCAAAATTTGATCAATTATATTTACGTATAACTCATTACATAATTTAACGTGCTATTCTCAGATAAATTCTAAGCAGGAATTGTGCTTTTATGGTAATCTACTGAGATGCCTGTAATCTAGTGGTACATTTTTTTCTAACTTTTATTCTTATAGCTGATAAATTAATAGCAGGATATGGCGGGACGTAGGAAGCCTATGTTAGCAAAAATAATCGTACCTGATGAACAACCAGCAATGTAAGAAGACGAAAAATCTTTTTAAATTTCAACTAATAACATTATTTATAGCGTACCTCCGGCAAATTTAGATAAACGAACTACCATAACCATCGGCGAGCAGACTTTTGACGTTGAGGCAGATGATTTAGTGAAAATTGGTGATTTAGGTAGAGGTGCTTATGGTGTCGTGGAAAAAATGAAGCACGTACCCAGCGGTACCATTATGGCTGTGAAACGTATAACAGCTACCGTTAATACACAAGAACAGAAGAGACTTTTGATGGACTTAGATATATCGATGAGAAGCAGTGACTGTCCATACACCGTGCAATTCTACGGAGCCTTATTTCGTGAGGGCGACGTATGGATCTGTATGGAGGTAAGAATTTTGTTTGTGTGTAAAATTTGTTTTAAGATAAATGACTGCTAGAACTTTTGTTTTTGAAAGCTGTCAAAGTCAAATACAACCACTTTTGAGGTTAATTTTAGTTTGACAGTGTCAAATCTAGATAATTTTTAGGTTATGGACACTAGTTTGGATAAATTTTATGCTAAGGTCTTCAAGAACAATAGGAAAATACCAGAGGACATTTTAGGTGGGTGCTAAAATTTAATTGTTGCAGATGTGATTTGTGTAGTGGTGCTTTTATTTTTTCAGGAAAAATAGTAATTGCCGTAGTTAGTGCTTTACATTACTTGTACAGCCGCTTGAGAGTTATACATCGAGATGTAAAGCCGTCCAATATTTTAATTAATAGGAAGGGAGAGGTAAAA
The DNA here is from genome assembly GCA_963971325.1 of Aphodius granarius. Taxonomy (NCBI): domain Eukaryota; kingdom Metazoa; phylum Arthropoda; class Insecta; order Coleoptera; family Scarabaeidae; genus Aphodius; species Aphodius granarius. The sequence goes on along the minus strand of OZ020227.1, from coordinate 11,758,246 downwards.
ATGTGTGACTTTGGCATCAGTGGGTATCTAGTCGACTCTGTAGCAAAAACCATTGATGCTGGATGTAAACCATACATGGCAGTAAGTATAGATGTTTCAAACCAAGGAGAGCACAGTTGTGTATGCAACCAAATACACGCGGGTCCATTATAAACCATACACTGGGTATAATTGGTTGCATATGTCACAGTGCTCTTCTTAGTTCAAAACCACCCTACTAAATTTTTAAATAACTGAACTCTGACAAAAAAATAGAATATACATATCGACTTCAAATAGAAATGTTTGAGATTACAGGATAAATTATTAAGGATTGAAAGAAAAGATATTAGTGCATGACACTTAGCAAAAAGTTAGCAACATGTAAGATATTCATGTAATCAATTTTGTAAACTTAATTTAGTTATTTGTAGAACCTTAGAATTGTATTTATATGTATTTATATGAATATTTGGTAGCTTCTAGAATTTGACACTGACACTTTAATACAGTTGTTCAAATCTGGCTTATTAAAGTTTGTTAAACTCTATACAATTTTTGATCAAATTCTACTGATTTGACATTGATTAAAGCAATCTTTGCCGGTAGAACTTAACATTGCTCACAGTTAAACTATTTGTTTACACACATTTACCACAAATAAATATCATTTTGAAAACGATTTGAAATCTAAAAACTCGAATTGTTTTGAGAATAATATGTATATGTAATAATTGAAACCCAAGAAGAACTTAATTTAGTCTGCACGGAAATTTCTTGCTCAAAACGCAAAAATGTTTACACAAATGCAAAGCAGCGTCACATAGTTTTTAAATAATTTGCATTTACTAATTCAATTTAAAACTATTCCGCATAACATAGATGGATACTAACCTTCTGTTTTAAATTGTGATCACAAATCTAAGAACAAGTATAGATGTTTCAAACCAAGGAGAGTACAGTTGTGTATGCAACCAAATATACGCGGGGCAAATAATAAACCATACACTGAGTATAATTGGTTGCATATGTCGCTGTGCTCTACTTAGTTTAAAACTACTCTATTACAAGTGTAATTGTTTTGGTTTTTTTTTTTTTTTTGAGAAGAAATATAAACAACTTCTCACGCTTTGACTATAAATTAGTTTTGCTTATTAACAACACTTTTGTTAATAACTAAAAATTATAAATTTCAGCCTGAAAGAATAGATCCTCAAGGGAATCAATCGAATTACGACATACGATCAGATGTGTGGAGTCTTGGGATATCGATGATCGAATTAGCAACTGGTAAATTCCCGTATCAACAGTGGGGAACGCCATTCGAGCAGTTGAAACAAGTGGTAACTGATGATCCACCTCGACTTCCGGCAGACGACTTCTCACCGGATTTCCAAGATTTAATCGCGAAATGTCTCCAGAAGAGGTACATGGATCGGCCAAACTACGAGGGCCTACTGAACCATCCATTCTGCGTTATGCACAGAGATAAAGAGACCGACGTTGCCTCTTTCGTCTCGGAGATATTAGATCTTCCGGACAATCCGTGAGATTCGTGCACCGTTTCCTAAATTTAATTTCGAGTGGTTTTTAGTTTGGATTTTTTTTTGTATTGTTTTAATAATGTTTTAATTTTCCCATTTTTAATTTTAACGTGTTTGCCGCTACAATTTAAGCATCACTGTAATAACACGCACTCATATTATGTTAACTAAATATACTTTCATCTTAGTCCCAGTTGAGAATTTTGCCCAAGTGTTAGTTTTCCTATTAGTTATTGGTTTGTTATATTCTTAACTGGGACAGAATATACAATAATTAGATGTTAGATTTGTAGAAGTTAGAATGATCTAACTGAATATTTTTGTATCAGTACACCGTGAGAAAATAATAGAGATATAGGAATGTTATTTTTATCCAACCAAGTAGTACTGCCAACCCCTTAAACAATGTTGATAGTGCCTAACTAATAATGAATGCTCAATTTGTTAGGTGGGCATTATTAGCTACTTATAATGTATCCTAACATTTCTTAAACTGTTGTATTGTATCAATATGTAATTAGGTAGAGGTTTAACGTAATGAGAATTGAAAATTACAATTTGCACTTAACGAGTTCGGACATGTTGATTTGTCCTAGGAAATGTTGAATTTTGTTTTTCGTTTTCCCTGAATTTAAGAAATTGTTACCAATGGATTTTTTAATGAAACTTTTAATTTGTTATGCATTTCCAAGGCGTATTTATGGAATTTTATTTAGGATTTTAAATCTGTTTCGATTTGATTGTGTATTCAGTTGTGCGAAAAATTATATAAAACACTTATAAGCACATATTCTGTTTTATTTTCAAACCTACAATCTGCATCTTGGAGGCTTATAGAAGATTAGTTTGGCCGATTGTCGCTAGAGGGCAAATTGGTATTCATATTGAAGTTGAGCAAACGACTCATTGTGAAACCTAGTCAGAGTTTCTAGTAGTATTTATAATTAGACAACACGTTTAAATAATGAGTAAAGGCAATCTGAAAAAGATGAAATTGGTGAATGAGCAGGTGCTGTGTACTTAATTACGGTGACCAGAATTTCATTGGGACAAAATTCAGGGATTTGAAGTCAAAATAATTAAGATCAATGCGAAAAAGTTTAAACACAAAATACGATAATGGCTTCAAAAATTGTAGACTAATTTTGTGCCTGTTACTTTATTGCAATTGTTTTTTGGAATGAAACTGCTATTTTAATGCCACTGGTTTTAGGAAATTCAATTATTTCTGGCAAAAAAATACAAAATTCCTGACCAAAGTCAAGTTTATTGATTATTGGGACTTATTGGGACCAGGTGCTGTTTTATTGCACCTGGTTTTTGCGAATTAAAATCTTTCTAGTCATAAAATACAACATTCCTAACTGAAGATCGAGGGAAACATTCCTGACCTAAGGCAAGTGTATTATTGGCACACCTGTCATTTTATTGAATTATTAGTCAGAAAAATTTATTGAAATAAATTCTTTCTAGTTGAATTTTATCAGAAGTCTGGAAATTTTTTCAATGCCGGCAAGACGGGGGACACGGTCTGAAAAATTGGGATTTGGGACGTTTGGCACTTTATATATTGGGACTGATTAATACAAACAAGAAATTTTTGGCCATTTTTTATTTAAAAGTTATAGGTACAACAAAACTACAAAATATCTATATTAAAAAAGCGATAACAAATTCTCATTACGTATCTAAATCCTAAACAAAAAATATTTTTATCTCTCAACAATTATATATGTAACTTCAGTCGCAACAATTCTTATTATAAACCCAATAATCATTCGCTCAGTAACAATCCATACTGTTGACCTCCGGACAATACGTCCTCAAAATATCGTCGAGTAACGAATTCAAGTCATCGATATTACTCAGCCACTTTGTCTTTTCCCCAACGATTGCATCCAGATCATTCTCTAACACCTTCAAGAACAACTCCGGGCTGATATTCTTCCCATGTTTTGCAAACGCACCCGAACTCGGTACCTGATCCGAATGATTAAGAACATTTGACAACAAACTCAGATCATTCGCATTCACAATTTGGTCGATTATATCATCGGAATATTCCATGGCAGGGGTTACCGGCGGTGTATTTAATGTTGAGGAAGTCGAGTATCCAGAAGTTGAACGAGAACTGTCAGATTTCGAAGTTGATGGCATCTCAGGCATATTTCCACTGTTCAACTTATACATTTGCAACAAAAGAGAAAACTTTTTTAGTTTTTCAACTGCCGTTTTTAAGACTTCTATATCGCAGTCCTCCTGCAAAGCATTTACAAAGACACCCAAACAACCGCAATCGCTCAAGTGGTGCAAGACTTTGAATAGACGTAACCGAATCTCGTTTTCTGTTAAAGTCACAATTTTCTTATGTTCTTTCGAAAATGTCACATCCGGAAACTTCCCGTCGATCATTCCTTGATTCTGGAGGTGATTCAGGATCACTTTACTCCAAAAATCTAAGGCATTTTTCTTCACCTCCCAGTGGAGGTCAGCTGTCGCCGCGTAGTACATGGAGTCATAAACTTGCTCCATCATCTCAATGGGGAATGCTTGGTGTTCATATATGAACCTATGAAATAAGAAAAAGCTTGACAAAAAAAAAGGTTGATCCCCGAAACACTGTTACCATAAGAACATTTAATAAAATTAGCGCCACCTGGACTGATAGAGTAGTTTTATACTAAGTAGAGCACAGTGACATATGCAACCAATTATACCCAGTGTATGGTTTATAATTGACCTGCGTATATTTGGATGCATACACAACTGTGCTTTCCTTGGTTTGAAACATCTATACCATCCGTACTAGTAAAATAATGTTTACTAACCTCATCAAACGACTGGCTTCTGTTCTCACGATAGCCTCCGGTTCGTTTCTTAAAATCTGCATGACTTTTTGTGGTAATTCTAATTGTAGCAGAATTGGATTCCAGAATTCGGGCACGATGATCATTTCTTGCATGCATTTTAAGGCGGACGCTCGGACGAAGCTTTCGGAATCGTTTAGAGCCATGGTAAGTGTTAAGGAGATCAGGTCACAGCTGGTTATAACGGTTTGGAATGAGGGGAATTTTGTATAGGAAAACGTCGCTAGCGTGTTGAGAACTTCTAAGGCACCATCGCGGACCTCCCAGGACATGTCGTGCAGTTTGTTAATCAACAAAGGGCCGATATGATCCAGAGCGGAATCGTGTGTTTTATCGACTAGTAGCGCCAAGTTTGGTGACATGTATTTTGCTATTGACAGGTTTAGCAGTTTTAAAGCCTCTGCTATTACCTGAAAAGATAATAGCAAATATAAAAATAATTATACTCTTGCGTTAAATAATTAAAACTTTTATTGATGATTCAGTGTAGTATTAATAATGTTTAAACTGATTGTTAAAACAATAGAATAATATAGATACACATAAAACCGACAAGTTTATTGATTATTGGGACTACCTACTGCTTTGTTGCATCTTGTTTTTGCAAATTAAATTCTTTCTAGTCCTAAAATACAACATTCCTGATCTAAGACAAGTTTACTTATTAATGGGACTACCTGTAGTTTTATTGCATCTGGTTTTTGCGAATTAAATTCTTTCTAGTCATCAAATACAACTTTCCTGACCCAAGATAAGTGTACTGATAATTAGGACTACCTGCTGTTTTACTGGATCTGGTTTTTGCGAATTAAATTCTTTCTGGTCATAAAATACATTTCTGACCTAGGGCAAGTTTATTTATTATTGGGACTACATGTGATTTTATTCTTTCTAGTCATAAAATACAACCTTCTATTTAGTTAAAAGTATTATGTTATTGATGGGTTGAATTTGAAATATTCTGCTACAATATGACAAACGTAATACAATAAACTTATAATAAATTTTACTTTCAGATAAAATTGTTTACTGTTTGTTCTATCGTGTTTATGTGTTTGTTGTGAAATGACATATTAAAAAAATAATTGAGTATGTTTAAATATAAAATCACATGTAGGTATTTTTTGCAAAAATATGTGCTCTTTTCTATTAAACAAAAATATATATCTACTGAAATGTAGTGACTTTGCAATAAGTAAAACAATACAAACAAATACTAAAATCAGGTGTCATAAATTCCTATGTATTGAGTGTGGATGTGTATTATTATCAGGATATGAATCATAAAACGTCTACTACTGATAAAAAAAAAATAGGATGACGTTATTTTGAGTTGGTGCTAGTATGGATATCTTTATATGGATAATAACCATTCAAATTTTAACGATAAACGCAATTAATATTTATGCAATACTTATCAGGAATATTCAGCCCATTTGGCAAATATGCATAATTTTAGAATGGGACCGGATTTCATAATAGCACTTCCTATATTATTGTGAAATACAAAAAAAATAAACTATTTACTTAATTTGATCAGATAAATTTAAAGCAACAATCACTGTAATTAATGACAACAGAAACTTTATAATGATGTTTGTGAATGAAATTGTTGAGAATTATTATGTTAAATTAAATTACAGGCAGTATTTATATTTAGATCTTAAAAACCAATAAAAACATTCTGTGTACAATTCTTCTGCAATGTAATCGACAGATCTGACAACCGGAAGTGGCAAATGTTAAGTACATTTTTTTAAGGATTTATCCGATTGTGACCAAACTGATACCAGCTCATCCTGCGGTGACTTTAAATATGTATACAAATTTGTTTAACAGAATCCACAACCTTCGTGGTTGTATTCTAATTGTCAGATTTTGACAAACGTCAGTGCCACTGATATTACATGACATTAAGTGTCAGTATGACAAATGTCATTCTGTCACTAAAACTGACGTTAGGTAGCGTCCAGAGATGGCTCTGGCTTTACTAAATTAACTAATATTCAAAAGTGTTTATACAATTCATTGTGCCAACGATATAGTCGGAAAGTAGGGTGAGGGCCACCCCAGATATTTTTTCAAATAATTTCACAATGTTTCAACTGTTACCTGTATATTAACATTTGAAGTTGATAATAATAATAAAAAGTATGATGCAAACAAAACAAACTAAATATGAATCATATATAATTGAATCCAATCTATCTCAAGTTCACCTTATCAAAATTCATCATTATGTCAAATGTTATGCAATAATGACTCCCATCTAAATTTAACTAACAAATTTAAAAATAAAACAAACAGATATAAATAAACAAATCTCACCCTGGGTTCCCAAACGTTCAGATTAATGAATTCAAGCACCACACTTAAGACGCATATAGTCTCCACACTCTCCATCCACGTGATATTATATTCGTTAATAAACGTCGCCAGGCAGTTCATAAGCGCGACAAGATACGAATGATTCTCGATGAAGGGGCCGCATCTATCCGGATGATCCTTCAAGAAACACGTAATATCCTTAAAGGCATAAATACTAGATTGAAATATAATAATCGCCCTACTTCTATGGTAATTCTTTCGATTACACATTATAAGCCTTATAGCATGTAAAGCCAAAGGAAATATTTCACTCAATTCGATAATTTCATTCTTCCACTGATATGCAATTCTTGTAGTTTGCTCACCCATTGATTTTAATAGTTTTGTTATAAAAACATCTCTGATATCATCACATTCTAATGCAGTAATTGAAACGGAGCAACATCTTACGGTGATTATCAGCATGGGGAGAACTTCCACTGGAAGAAGTGAGTTTTCTACTCTGAGCATCGATTCTTCAGTATGAAATTCCGGAAAATGAGGTAAAACACTCTTCCATAGGTGATAGATGTAATGACAAGTCTTTAAAACGTTAAAATGTAGCCCTTTAGTAATCCTAGTGCTTAAAACTTTTAAAAGGCCAGCCCCAAGTTTTTTAATCTCAGTTCGTGGTAAAGTTGTACCTTTTATTAAAAGCATTTGTAAGAAATACGAAGAAATGATGGTTTTATCTATCTCGTAGACGAAATCGATATTTTGGGCGACGCTTGCCAAATTCCACATGTTTGTTTCGAGATTGTGGTTCATAATAAAAATTAACGGAATTCGATAGTCACCTTTGGAATCTGTTATAAATTTCTCGAACATGTAATTTATTAGCTTTAATATAGGCTCCATACGTTTTCGTAAAATTTCCTCACATACTTCCGGATAAATCCCGTTTTGTAATGGATAATCGGAAAGTTTTATCGAAATCTGTTTTATAATTAAGTTACAGAAGATTTCGTTGTAATCTAAACTCTCCCGTAATAAATTATACATAAACTCCTGCCCTTCTTTAGCAATATAAATCGTTTGACCTTCTAATGCATAATTGAAGACCCCACGCCAATTGTCAGTTGAAATAAGCCAATCCAATCCGGATTTATGCTGGAGCAGTGCAGAAAGCATTTTGATATATCCGAGCTTCATTGTAGGAGCTGTACTTGGAGATTTTACTTCTAAAACTTGGCATAAAGTGTTGTAAACGTTGTAGGTCTTGAAGTATGTAAATTTCTTCTCATCTTTTGATAGGAAACTTGTTAGATTGAGGACGAAGTTTGATGCGGAGCTTGAAGGTTTTCTCTGACCCGCCTCCCAAATAGAACAAGCTTGTATAATCCATTCTGTTAGTATCGGAAGGTTTAGTAACTTCTCGCTTAAACCTGCAACAATTATAAAGGTTAGAAACCCCAGAAGATAGTTACGAAACAAACGTTAATCACGACAAAACAAAAAAGAAAAACAAATGTTAACCTAACCTTTATCGTGTTTTCCAGACAAATGTGAGAACAAGCTGTTCAGATAAATGTCATTTCGCACTTCAAAATTCGGTTCTAGGAGTTTTCCCAGGAGTTTATTCAGCTTTTCTCCGTACTGTATAACTGAGACATCCATCTTTAACTATCAAAATAAATAAATAATCGCTCGCATAAGTAAATAGACCCTTCACATCTTCGTCGCCACCATAACCAAACAGGTTGATAAACAAACTGATGCGCAGCGATGCGCAATGTATCGTTTCGTGCGCGAATAGAATTGACTACAATTTTACACTTATACATTCGTCCTTGGATGTACAAGACATCTAATTAGATTTTTCACGTGTCCTACACAAAAACATTTACAGTAATAGATTTATTCAATAAATTAAACCGTTTTTAAAAATCTGTTGTGAAAGGTTTTAGCCTCCAAATGCACACTTACACAACTATGTATGTGTATCAACATTTTCAAGAATATAAAAAGAATATTAAAAATAATGAAGGTCGATTCACAAATTAGATAACATTGCATCGGTAGGTATACAGTGTGTATACGTACAGTGTGTACAAAAGAACCTTACTTTACCCTGTATGGTTAGCACATAATAAATACATTATAATATAATTCTTATTTATAAACTACGGTGTTATCCATTATTTGTTGATTCATCCCCATCGGCTCCCAAAGCCTTTCAAATCTTTGTTAATAAATGCAATGTTAAACTGAAGATGGCGCTGTGTTTCTTGTCTTTTTGTTGTTATCTTTTTAAATTTTTGAAATTTATGAAAGTAAAAAGTTGGGTTTCAATATTGATCTTGATCTGATTAGTAAAATAGAAAGAAAACTATGGTCAGAAAAAAAATATATTGATGTCAAATGGATCAAAAATAGGTTATCGTCGTTTATATAGGGATCTGCATCCCTAAAGAACCAAAAATATTTTTATGTAACAATGTTTATCGCATTACGATTAAAGAGATTAGACAAACTGAACATGATTCATCAGATCGATAAAGATACACTGCAAATTTCCGAAATTTAAGCAAAATATCTGTCACACAATGTTATCTGTAAACATAACCTAAGTTGTGGGGCAAAATTCAAAAAAAGATGGAACAAATGAGCGAGGAAGTTGGTTTAACCACCGAAGAGGCTTTGAAGCGACTACAAAAGGACATAGAACAAGTCCTAAACCAATTTCAACAATCGCAGAAGAAACGGTAAGTTTTTCTTGTAAATCGTTGGGAGTGTTCTTTAAACGTTTTCTTTTAGAAAATTTAAATTATTGATAACTGAGGCATTGAACCACAATAGTCAACACACAACCGTCAACTGGGTTTCTATATTGTTCAGTTTATTCTCAGTCATCACTCTAGTCGTTGCATCAATCATCGATTACAATTTAGTTTATGCTTTTGAAGCTTTATTTCTTTTAATTCTCTTAGTTGGTAATATTCTTTTTCAACTATATGACAAAAAATTACGCCACAACGAAATTCCATTGCGTGCTAAACAATTGATAGAAAACATCGAGAAACAAAAGAAATACATAAAGTGGAATGGCGAGCATTATCCTCAATTGCATTTACCAATTTCTCCTTGTATAACATTACAGTGGACTTACCGTGATAATAAGATTGTAAATTTACCTTGGGCATTATTAGTGAAGGGAGATGTTATATTAGTGAGACCGGGGCAATTAAGTCCTGGTTATTGCGAAGCTCTTGATAAAACAAGCGAGTTTCCTCTTTTACACGGTAAAGAAATGTTTACGCCTAGTTTACGAACAGCAAACGAGATTTTCAGTATTCCGAAGTGTCGGAAACCTTTGGAAACTCGTCTGTACCGTTTACTAGAAACTCCGTATTTAAATAATTTGAGAATTGCTTTAGAGTTGGCGTTGGAAAGACCGATCAGTCTCCACAATCAGCATCGTCACTTTGTTATGGTTAATATCATGGAAAAAGTTGTTTTACCTATATTTTTTTCTGTGGTAGTTTTAGTTAATTTAATACGATTTTTCTATCTGGAAACGTATATCGGGAAAGCTTCGCCTACTAATTTATTTCTCTTAGTGCCGGTAGCGACAATTCTACCGTTTTTACCGCTTATGTTTCCTGTAATTTGGAGTTTATTAAATAGTTTTGGAGTTGCTCATTTTAAGACTCTTTACGAGGAGAACTGTTCTTGTAAAAGTGTTTTAAATAAACTGGAGGAACAAGAAGAAACTGACAGTATAAGCAATCACCATATCGAGTGTGATTGGCGGGTAATATGGAAAAATTTTTTGCAAATTACTCAGGGAAAAAGTTCCATGATTTCACGTACAAGCAATATTGTTCACGTATTAGGTTCGGTGACCGTAAGTTTGAAAAATACTGTTATTATCAGTGATTAATTTAACTATGTTTTAGGCCCTTTGCTGTGTCGACAAAAAGGGGATACTATCGTGGCCAAATCCAACTGCAGAGAAGGTGTTTTTCTTACACAACAACGATGATTTATCTGAAGGCTCCAGGTGATGCATTTATCTCATAAATTTATAAAATAGTTGTAGTTTTCATCATTTAGTTAAAGAAACACTGCCACTTTTAAAAAGAACGATTTTCACACATTTTTAATTTGAAAAAATTTAATTCAACACTTTTTTTTGTTAAAATGTGTTTTAAAACATGAAACAATGTTTTAAAACACCTATAAAAAAAACATGTTTTAAAATATGTTTTAAATCATGTTTTTTTTTTTGTTTTTTTTTTACTCTTCAAGCCAAAGCCAAAAAAAATTGATGTTCGAATCGAATATAAAGGGATGCTCATGGAGATTTAAGAATGATATAAAATCTATCCTTTTACAAATGTTGGCTCTCTTGAGCTGATAGTAGGTTTTCTGTGCCATTTGGCGTTATAATAGGATTGCCTGACGGTTAGGGGAATACCTCACGGGTAGTTTGTTAAATTTAATACAAAACAATTATTTGCTATTATTTATTTTAAAAGTTTTTTATCACTGTTATTTTTAAACAACACTTAAGTAAGTAGTCTCTAAATGATTCTATTGAATGTAGTTCGAAAATAAACAGTAGTATTAGTAGAAAAAATGTAGAATAATAATAGAAATAGTAGAAAATAGTAGAATAGTAGAAAAAATAGTAGAATAAAACATAGAAATAGTTTTATGTGTAGTAGAAAAATACATGTTTTAAAAACTTTGTTTAAAAACATTTTTAAAACAATGTTTTAAAACAAATGTTTTAAAACATAACAACCCTGCTAAAAATTCAACAAACTGACAAGTGTATCAATAATATGTTTGTCTTAAGTCAGAAATGTTATATTTTATGACTAGAAAGAATTTATTTCACAAAAACCAGATGCAATCAAACAACAGGTAGTCCCAATAATAAATAAACTTGTCTTAGGTCAGGAATGTTGTATTTTATGACTGAAAGAATTTAATTCGCAAAACCCAGATGCAATAAAACAACAGGTAGTCCCAATAATAAATAAACTTGTCTTAGGTCAGGAATGTTGTATTTTATGACTGAAAGAATTTAATTCAGAAAAACCAGATGCAATCAAACAACAGGTAGTCCCAATAATAAATAAACTAGTCTTAGGTCAGGAATGTTGTATTTTATGACTAGAAAGAATTTTATTCTTTCAAAACAACAGGTAGTCCCAGTAATAAATAAACTTGTCTTAGGTGAGGAATATTGTATTTTATGATTAGAAAGAATTTAATTCACAAAAACCAAATGCAATAAAACAGCAGGTAGTCTCAGTAATAAATAAACTTGTCTTAGGTCAGGAATGTTGTATTTTATGAGTGTTACCTTTAGTGTTTCGAATTTGGACGAGGACATACCCGATACGGACGATAAAAAGACTAGAGACTCGGCACAATTTGAAGAAGGGGGCTCCTCTAGTACCGGAGAAGTCCTGGACCTGACGCATAACCAATCGGACCCTTTTAAGTTACATTTCGATGACACCAAGTGGAAGAAGTTTCTCTCTTCTTTGAAGCCTCTGGGATTATCAATTCTGTTGAATACTTGCAATACTGAAACGCAAGTATGTTTTACTTTTGTGATGTTTATTAGTATTTATTATAAAACTTGTGCCGTCTTTCAGGAGCATTATACAAAATTTTGTTCGCATATTACATGTGAGGCCATGTATAATGAAAATCTGGTCCCTGTTATCAATAGGAGGTGTCTTTGCGAGTTGGCCACGGAAATTGGTTTTTTGCAGCAGGCTCAAAAGATATTTACTTTGGAACAGCAATTGTCCACTTTTAGGCATCTTGTAAGTCATATCCTTGTGTTATTCAATCTTTTATATTAATTCTATTTTTAATGAGCATTTATTTATCTATCCATACAACTAAAATAACTATTTTTTTTTCATTGACTATGTCATCATTGTGTAAAAGTTCTAAACTGTTAATTCAAATATTTATAATAAAGATTATGTCAACCCAGAGGTCGCTAGCAGTCAGATGGGCGGCGACGTTGGTAATGCAACATAAACTCACTATTTTACACACAAACGAGAATTTTATTTTGTTTCACAATAATTTATAGGTTTTACAATAAGGTTTCATAATAATCAACTGCCTCAATACGAATACCAATTTCCCATCTGGCGGCAGTCGGGCGATCTAAATCTGTGTGATTTCCTATAGCAACCAGAGATGGTTCGGAGGGACAATAAGTACGCCAGATCGCTGAGTATGTCGACAAAGTTGAAATTCCCATTCCCGCACATGTTTGCTGTTGTCGTAAAGGAACTCAGTAGTGGCTCGATGCAGTTACTGTCCCAAGGTACCGCCGACATTATCCTGGACTCCTGCGTCGACTACTGGGACGGACACGATCTTTCCCCGTTAACGCCCGCAGACAGGAAACGAGTCCAGGATTTCTATCAGCGTAGCAGCTTGACCGCGTATTGCACAGCTTTCGCTTATAGGTTAGGTATTCGCCGATATAGCGCAACGAAAATTGTTTTTGAAAGAGAAATTCTGCTGTTGTAGACCTTTGTCGAAAGGCGTCAGCAATAAGTTGAGTCAGGTTTATCTGGAGTTGCCTAGTGATAGCAGGCATCTCTATCAGACCCATAGAAGCCCCACGCCCTTGCATTGGGATTGCAGCAAGAATGTGCTTGAGCCGAAAATAAAGACGCCTCTGGGACAGTTCTATAGTACAGGTAAGTTTCTTTTGTTTTATCCCATTAGGTTTATAAAACTTGTTTTTATTTTGTTTTGGTTATCACTAAATGACATTTTACTGTATCTTTTTGCAGATTCTTTACTGTATAACGACAGCCCGGCTCTGGACGTTTGCGATGCAGAAAGCTGCTTTGATATGCAATGCAATCAGGTCTTCATTGGCATGGTTACAGTACAGTATCAAGCTCAATCAGATATGGTAATCCACTGTTGACATATTTTTTGTTGGTTTGTGGAAAGTCTCGTTAACACTTAATGCAATGTAATATGCATTGGTCGTTAAATGTTAATCAGCCGTTTAGATTAATGGGACTTTCTGCAACGGGGCACAATGTCTAGAAATAGCAACTAATTCATAAATTTCTACAAGGCCGATAAATCAGCAAATAATAATATTAATAATAATAGTAATATTAGTAATAAAGTGCCTTTATTGTCCAACAGAAATTCCAGTTACAGGACAAAATATGAAAATATAAGATAAATTAAAATAATAAATAATAATAATATAAAATATGCAAATGATTGAATATAAAACATTGAGCAAAGTTTTATCTTAGGTGCAACTTATCGAGCAGCTTGAACGCGCATGCATCCGATTCGTTCATTTCAGCAAGGAGAACGAGTTAAGATCGAGAGTTTTCAGCGAGAAGATGGGCTTGGAAAGTGGCTGGAACTGTCACATATCTCTACTGAGCGATCGCGCAAGGTTAGTCAGATTCTTCTCGGCACACGCCGACCGTACTTTCTCTATCTGTATCACCCTGTATTACTTAATCGTACTCATCCATTCTCTTGTCTATCTAATTATCTGTTGTTCCACTTACTTATACTGAAAACTGCTAACCGTTAACAGACCGGACGCTTCCATTGTCGCTACGAGAAGGGGCACTGGTTATATGTGCGAGAAAAGGCGCATATCGCAGAGTGCGCGTAAACTTCAAACAGGCGGTTCGCCAGCCTCTTGCGATCGAGATAGGTAGTACGCTGAATATCTTGCGATTTGGTTTGTTTTTAATTGTTTTTCTTTTATGTTTTGCTTCAGTTGCGCTTAGTGTACCAGCCGTATGATTATTTGGTTTTTAGGTTGTAGGCTGTCGGCTGTAGTTTGTAGGATATGGTTTATGAGAGTTTACTTTTTTGATCCTTGGTGGGTTTTGTGAATAGGAATGTGTAACTTTATTTATTATATGGGGATTCCAGGATATTTCCTAAAGTGTTTCATACATCAAGCGCATTCATACATAACGATTTAGAAAATGATTTGAATTACAAAACATTTGTCAGCAATCTTTTTTTTATTAAAATTATGTACTTGAATCTCTCAAGTACAAAAACGCTGAATTTTGTATAACCCTATATTTAGAGTAACGATCCCAGCTGAATAAAAATATAAATACCTGTCTCTTATCTCTATCTTCATGTAACTAAATGAATACATAATATGTTATTACAAGTGTTATAATGAGCGAATTGAGGACAGGTAAAGTCTTCAGGCCCCAGGAGCTGAAGACTTTACCACTTTCCATAGCACACTAGAGGTTCTTTTTATTGGACATACATTATTTTATCACGTAAACTTTGCTTTCTTGTGAATTTTGCTTTACGATTTGCAACAGTTTGTAGAATATAGCACCTTGTAAATTATGCTTTGATCAACATTTAGTAGAAAAATATATACTTTACAAGTCCGCAATTGCAATCTTGTGGCAACAACTCATCCGACTTGAAGTGTATTCTGCAACTCACTAGTCACGTACCAAATAACATCACAAAGAAAATCATACATTGCGAAAAAATGTTTTAGTAATTTGGAGAGTTCGAGAACCATGAGTTTTTCGGCGCCGTCCGCTATCAACATAGAACACTCGCTGGTAAAATTCGAAAACGAAGCGACGCCGATGCTAAGAAGCCGTGAAGAACACAAACACTACAACAGCGACGAGAGCGTTCACGCTCAAGACAGCTCGAACCCTCACGACTGGCAGTCGATGAGTCACCTGACAAACGACAGTAGCGAGCACAGCGCCCCCATAAATTTCGACATGAGCAATCGGGTACGTTTCGGGTACCGGAGTTTATATTTTTTAGCTTATGCATGTCGTTTTCACTGCAGGGTTGTTATGTTTTAAAACATGTTTTCTTCTACTGTTACTGTTTATTTCCGAACTACATTCAATAGAATCATTTAGAGACTACTTACCTTAAGTGTTGTTTAAAAAGAACAGTGTTAAAAATCTTTTGAAATAAATAATAGCAAATAATTGTTTTGTATTAAATTCAACTAACTACCTGTGAGGTATTCCCCTAACCATCAGGGAATCCCATTACAGCACCAAATGGAACAGAGAACCTACTATCAACTCAAAAGAGCCAACATTTGTAATAGGATTCGACGATTAGACGATTTTATATTATTCTTAAATCTCCATGAGCATCCCTTTATATTCGAAAACAATAATTTATTTTTTCCGACACTGCCTTGAAAAGTAAAAAAAAAAACAAAAAACACATTTTAACAAAAAAAGAAACTATTGTATTTGTTTTAAATAAAAAAAAAACGTTTTTTTTTAACAATCCTGGTCTTTTCAGGCAAAACTGCCGAGGGGTATCGATAAAATACGACCGCACATCGAGAAAGTCGACAATGTACCACTGCTGGTCTCCTTGTTTACCGATTGTACCTCCACGGTAACCAAGGAGATGCTGCATATCATGCAGGATTACGGGGAGGTCGTTTGCGTGATTGGGTCTTCGGCTAGCAACGAGAATATGGGGATTTTTATGCAGGCTGATGCAAGGTTTGTCTTGGCTTGAAGATTTGTTAAAGTTTAGTGCATAAAACTTATTTTGAACAGCATCTCCGTGGAGCCACTCTATCCTCAAGTGTGTCAGAAAGTGCCTCCTTTTTGTACAGACAGTTTGCCTGAAGGGGTTCCATCCCCTATTGACCTGGCGAGTCAATTAAATTCAATAGCTTGTTCATTGTCCATGAAGAGGCAACAGCCAATATCCATCTATCAACTGATTAGGGAATCCAGGCATTTCGTCGCATCTCTATGGAATACTGGTAAGTTTTTTCTTACCCTTTACTAAAAAAAAAAAAAAACAAAATCTACACTTACTTTCAGTGCAATTTTGGTTATGCTGTTGTGCGGTAGTAAGTTTTATCCAGTTACTAGCAGCGTCGTTTATGCTTCCTGCGCTGTTGACTCCAGGTCAGGTGCTTTGGTTGATATGCTTTGTGGTTCCTGTCTTGAGTGTGTCTTTGATGGCAACGCCTTCCGACAAGGATGTAATGAAGAAACCTCAGCCAAAGAATCAAACTGTCTTCAATAAAGACGTAACGTGTTTTTAATCGTCTCATTCGTCCACGTTCATTTCAGGTTTGTTATAGGTGGCGCTGTTCGCGTTATGGTGTTACGGTAGCAAGTTTTTGACGCTCATTGTTGTCGTCCTGCTAATGCATGGTGCGACGGTGTCCGCCAATTGCCACGACTTCTGCTACGTGCGGAACTGCACGTGTCTCCTCCTCTATTTGCCGCATTTTGAAAACTCTACCGTTTCGAATGTTTGGACCGATCTTGAATATGAACCTTCTATCGTCTATGCACAGAGTATTAGCGTATTTTTGATAGTTTTACATTTAGGTGAATAACTGAATTTCACTATAAAATATTGTTGATAATCTTGAATTGGTGTTGTTTCAGTTCCTATTTCTGCAGGGTTTGTATTTAGACAGCATTTGTTTTATCAGAGGCGGCCTCATTACAATTACTTATGGTTAGGTGCTATTGTTCTTGTGTAAGTTAAGCATGGTGTGTGAAAATATTTGTGCTTATAGTATGTATCTTTTTTTAGTTTGGTCTCTCAATTTATTTATTCATTGGTAAGCATTCTACTAGTTGCTGACGAACTACCAGAGTCTGACGGTTTTACTCTGATGCATGGTTTCCAAATAATCGGCCTCCTATCTCCCATTTTTACGGTCATTATTAATGAACTGGTCAAAAGGCAGGAGATTAAGTAAGATTAGAACTACACGAATAAATAATATCTTGTTACCAATGGTCTTTTTTAAACTTTTAGGGTAAACCTACGGTATCAAAGACGCGCAAGGTTAGACTTTGGGACGAAATTGGGTATGAATTCACCATTTTAAGGACGTCATAAATTTAACCTTTTTACGATCTACTAGCAACAAGTCTGATCTACTGCCGATTACTGAAAAGTATTAAAACAAACAACACAAAAAAACATCTCAAAAAAGCATAATTTTTTAATTTGATAAATATGCTTTTCATATATTATACGTATCGCAGTGGCAATATGATATAGGGAAAAATACTACTGAATAGATTGATAATATTTATAATTAAATTATAATGGACAAATCTGGCCTCAATTATATTTTTGTATGCCGTGGCAATACATTCTAGTTTTAATTTTCGCTCAGAGGCTACAAAACAACTCTTTTCTTAGTCATTCTTAAGACTTTATTTTTGTATTAACTTTACTTTGTAAGATTACTATGATTGTGTAGATATCTAGAAGATAAGATTTACGTCTGGATTATGCATTATTCATTTTATTCTTGTGATTAGTAAATCTGTGGACTGTTTATTATCTCTAGGAAAATATGTTAATGTATATTTAAATATATTCCGTCAATAAATGTTTTTGGATATTCTTGCGTTTTTCTGCAACCTGATCATATATTTTAAATACCTCCACTGCTAATGAAATTCTGATATTAAATAACAGAAATAATAGGATAATGTTGTAGTATTTGAAAGAATAAAAAATTAAGCATACTGGTTGTATTTTCTTGACACCCCGTATATCGACTATAATAACAAATATTTGCAAATGCACTTAGATGTAAAAGATAACACCAATACAGTGTTTTTTTACATAATCTAAGGAATACATATAAATAGCTTTGACATCTGTGCTCATTCCATGTGAAGTGTAGATAAGTGAATTGTTTTATGAAGACAATGATTCAACTTAGACTTGTTCTCTTCTTCTCATTTATAATTCAATTACAAAGTAAGTTTTATTCAGAGTTTTATTCATGTTATTAAATTGAACAAGAATTTCTTGTAATTAGGTGTTGTGTTATTTTACAGCACTTGTTATTCCAAGAAGAAATACAGGTGAGATTGATCTGCCAATATCCCAGCCAAAAACACCAATAATATCAGACAGTTCTGGTAATTTGTTAGCCCAACCAAATTTTGATACACATCTTACTAATCCAGATCAAAAACAATTACCTATAACAAGTAACCGCCATGGTGTGACAATTCATCAACCAGCAACACCTGTAATACCAGAAGGTTCTGATAATTTGTTTAGCCCGACAAATTCTGATATTCATCTGACTAATCCAGATCAAGAACAATTACCTATAACAAACAGTCACCATGGTGTGACAATTCACGAACCAGAAACACCGGTAATTTCAGAGGGTTCTGGTAATTTGTTTAGCCCGACAAGTTCTGATATTCATCCGACTAATCCAGATCAAGAACAATTACCTATAACAAGCAACCAACATGGTGTGACAATTCATCAACCAGAAACGCCTGTAATACCAGAAGGTTCTGATAATTTGTTTAGACCGACAAGTTCTGATATTCATCTGACTAATCCAGATCAAGAACAATTACCTATAACAAACAGTCATCATGGTGTGACAATTCACCAACCAGAAACACCGGTGATTTCAGAGGGTTCTGGTAATTTGTTTAGCCCGACAAATTCTGATGTTCATCTGACTAATCCAGATCAAGAACAATTACCTATAACAAACAGTCACCATGGTGTGACAATTCACCAACCAGAAACACCGGTGATTTCAGAGGGTTCTGGTAATTTGTTTAGCCCGACAAGTTCTGATAGACATCCGACTAATCCAGATCAAGAACAATTACCTATAACAAGTAACCAACATGATGTGTCAATTCACCAGCCAGAAACACCTGTAATACCAGAAGGTTCTGATAATTTATTTAAACCGACAAGTTCTGATATTCATCCGACTAATCCAAGTCAAGAACAATTACCTATAACAAGCAACCAACATGGTGTGACAATTCATCAACCAGAAACGCCTGTAATACCAGAAGGTTCTGATAATTTGTTTAGACCGACAAGTTCTGATATTCATCCGACTAATCCAGATCAAGAACAATTACCTATAACAAGCAACCATCATGGTGTGACAATTCATCAACCAGGAACGCCTGTAATACCAGAAGGTTCTGACAATTTGTTTAGACCGACAAGTTCTGATATTCATTCGACTAATCCAGATCAAGAACAATTACCTATAACAAACAGTCACCATGGTGTGACAATTCACCAACCAGAAACACCGGTGATTTCAGAGGGTTCTGGTAATTTGTTTAGCCCGACAAGTTCTGATAGACATCCGACTAATCCAGATCAAGAACAATTACCTATAACAAGTAACCAACATGATGTGTCAATTCACCAGCCAGAAACACCTGTAATACCAGAAGGTTCTGATAATTTATTTAAACCGACAAGTTCTGATATTCATCCGACTAATCCAAGTCAAGAACAATTACCTATAACAAGCAACCAACATGGTGTGACAATTCATCAACCAGAAACGCCTGTAATACCAGAAGGTTCTGATAATTTGTTTAGACCGACAAGTTCTGATATTCATCCGACTAATCCAGATCAAGAACAATTACCTATAACAAGCAACCATCATGGTGTGACAATTCATCAACCAGGAACGCCTGTAATACCAGAAGGTTCTGACAATTTGTTTAGACCGACAAGTTCTGATATTCATTCGACTAATCCAGATCAAGAACAATTACCTATAACAAGCAACCAACATGGTGTGACAATTCATCATCCAGAAACTCCTGTAATACCAGAAGGTTCTGATAATTTGTTTAGACCGACAAGTTCTGATATTCATTCGACTAATCCAGATCAAGAACAATTACCTATAACAAGCAACCAACATGGTGTGACAATTCATCAACCAGAAACGCCTGTAATACCAGAAGGTTCTGATAATTTGTTTAGACCGACAAGTTCTGATATTCATCCGACTAATCCAGATCAAGAACAATTATCTATAACAAGCAACCAACATGGTATGACAATTCATCAACCAGAAACGCCTGTAATACCAGAAGGTTCTGATAATTTGTTTAGACCGACAAGTTCTGATATTCATCCGACTAATCCAGATCAAGAACAATTACCTATAACAAGCAACCATCATGGTGTGACAATTCATCAACCAGGAACGCCTGTAATACCAGAAGGTTCTGATAATTTGTTTAGACCGACAAGTTCTGATATTCATCCGACTAATCCAGATCAAGAACAATTACCTATAACAAGCAACCAACATGGTGTGACAATTCATCAACCAGAAACGCCTGTAATACCAGAAGGTTCTGATAATTTGTTTAGACCGACAAGTTCTGATATTCATCCGACTAATCCAGATCAAGAACAATTACCTATAACAAGCAACCATCATGGTGTGACAATTCATCAACCAGGAACGCCTGTAATACCAGAAGGTTCTGATAATTTGTTTAGACCGACAAGTTCTGATATTCATCCGACTAATCCAGATCAAGAACAATTACCTATAACAAGCAACCAACATGGTGTGACAATTCATCAACCAGAAACGCCTGTAATACCAGAAGGTTCTGATAATTTGTTTAGGCCGACAAGTTCTGATATTCATCCGACTAATCCAGATCAAGAACAATTACCTATAACAAGCAACCATCATGGTGTAACAATTCATCAACCAGGAACGCCTGTAATACCAGAAGGTTCTGATAATTTGTTTAGACCGACAAGTTCTGATATTCATCCGACTAATCCAGATCAAGAACAATTACCTATAACAAGCAACCATCATGGTGTAACAATTCATCAACCAGGAACGCCTGTAATACCAGAAGGTTCTGATAATTTGTTTAGACCGACAAGTTCTGATATTCATCCGACTAATCCAGATCAAGAACAATTACCTATAACAAGCAACCATCATGGTGTAACAATTCATCAACCAGGAACGCCTGTAATACCAGAAGGTTCTGATAATTTGTTTAGACCGACAAGTTCTGATATTCATCCGACTAATCCAGATCAAGAACAATTATCTATAACAAGCAACCAACATGGTATGACAATTCATCAACCAGAAACGCCTGTAATACTGGAAGGTTCTGATAATTTGTTTAGACCGACAAGTTCTGATATTCATCCGACTAATCCAGATCAAGAACAATTACCTATAACATGCAACCAACATGGTGTGACAATTCATCAACCAGAAACGCCTGTAATACCAGAAGGTTCTGATAATTTGTTTAGACCGACAAGTTCTGATATACATCCGACTAATCCAGATCAAGAACAATTACCTATAACAAGTAACCAACATGGTGTGTCAATTCACCAACCAGAAGCTGCTACAGATTACACTAAACCGGGTCAACTACCGACCACCAGCAATGTAGTTGACGAGACAACTCCTAAGGCAGAAGTTTCTACAACTCCGGAAAGCTTTACTACAGATCACGCCAAACCAGATCCATCATCAACAAGACACCCGCATCACCATGCTGGTTCTAATGCAAATTCTGTCACAGACACTTGTAGCATGACTCATTTCTTATTGCTATTATTTACGTATCTAGTATTTGTTGTTTAAGTTTGTAATGATTTTGTGTACCCGTTTATTGATGTAAGAAATAAAATAAATGAAGAAAAACCGGGATTTTCCCGAAAATCGTGTTTATTTCGTGTTTGTAAAGGAATTATTTAATTTCTATGCATAATAATAGGAATTGCTGTATATTCTAAGAATTGTTAATCGTGGCAATAAGAAACTTTATATGAATGTTTTACCATGATAAATATTTATAAACATGGATGCACTAAGATTGCCGCAATAAAGTTTGCTCGCCTTTGTATTGTGCAAAGCGTTATTAAGACGTATAATGTTTACATACAAATCCGTATATATACGCTGCTTATTTGTGTTATGCTCATTAGTTCGTACAAAAGTGGTACATTAAGTCTAGATAATATTTAGGAGAAACGATGTGGGGTGTACGAATTATATTTCTGCTCGTAGCACTGACTATGATTAGTGAAGGTGAGGCAGCAGTATTTACTTGAAGTTTATACATCAAATTTTAATGAATTTTCAGTTCTTGGACAAGGCAACCTGGGAAACACTTCTCCAGATACAGGAGCGTCACCAACACCTTCTACAGCCCAAAGTTCTACAACAGTTAGTTCAAACTCTAATGATAACACAGGTGATCAGACAACTCATGAACCAATGCCCTCAACACCTCCAGTTTCTGGCGCTGTTTCAGTGACAGGTTGCACATCGGTTGCATTATTAATGGCAATGATAACATTAACGTTTCAATCGTAAGGTGGTTGTATTGTTAAGAAATCACTATACCGTGTATAATAGCGAAAATTAATAAAAATAAATTATGCTTCAAATGTGCGTTTAATTAAGTTTGTTTTTAAAGAGGGCTAATGGATATTACATTAAATATGTAGTATTTGAACCTACACAGGTAAAATAAGGAACGTGTTGTTTTCTATGTGTATTATTAATTGTTTGTAAGAATCATTCTATTGTAATCGATTAAATTTGTTAGTATATACAAATATTGATAAACGCGCTCAGGTCAGTTAGATAACGCAAATAACAATATGTCGCCGTTAATATACAAGGCGATACACTAATTTCTTTACAAACTGAACTACAAAAGCTGCGTATGCCTTCGTTCTAAATTCATTGAGCTCGTATTAACTAGCTTTCGATTAGATCATGAGCAACAGATTTTTTAATGATTGCGAATTGGCAAAATTAGCTAAACTTCACGAAATTGAAATATTGGTTTCGACCAATATTTCAATTTCGTGACTTTAGTCTTGGGTTTCGACGCGTCAATATGTTCTATAGATGTTTCAAACTAAGAAGAGCACAGTTGTATATGCAACCAAATATACACAGGCAATTTATAAACCATACACTGGGTATGATTGATTGCATATACAACTGTGCTCTTCTTAGTTTGAAACTACTCTACCATGTAGTTGGAAAGTTGGTGCAAGTTGATGCGAATGGAAAGTTATTTAAAACTTGTCATTTGCCGTACAATTTTGATGCACCAAGCGCATCATCTTTGACACAAGCAGTTGTTAATTTTAAGCTTTTAAGCTCTTAAGTGTTTGTGTAAATAAAGCAGTCGAATAAATATTACACACAGTGCGCGTTGAATATCAAGATAAATTCATTATGAACGTAGTATGTAGTTCAACAACGTAGTTTTGACATCGTTTACCAGAAGCTAGTCACTTCTAGTCTTGTGAAAACATTTAGTTAAGTTTTTGTATTTTGCAAGACACATATTGCAGATAACGACCATAAAGATTATTTTTGTCCAGCGTAAAGAAGTGGTGGATGGATTTGCGCATATAAAACAAGAATAATCAACATATTACCAGTGCATTTGGTACTACAAAGTTCTTGAAGTAAGGTGTACTGATTTATTAATCACCAAGATGACATTCAGCCTTAAAAGTCTTCTTTTGGTCGCAATGATTGCGTCCATAGGTCAGTTGTATTTCAGCTTTTTTGGACTGTTATTTTGAACTGTAATTTTGTGTACATTTAAAGACTTAAGCTCATATTTTCTTCAGCCGCGTCAACAACAACTGATTTTGAGAACCCCACTGCTGCACAAGAACCATCAACAAATAGTGACAGTATAACATCAGGTAGTGTTGATAGCTCCACGACTCCAGCTGACGATCTAACGAGTAAGAGTACAATATCAGATAGATCTGATAGCTCCACGACTTTACCTAATGTCGCTATATCTTCATCTGATGGCCCAACAAGTGAGAGCAAAACATCAGCTGATTCTGATAGCTCTACATCTTCAACTGCTGGCCCAACAGGTGAAAGTACAACATCAGGTAGTGTTGATAGCTCCACGATTCCAGCTAACGATCTAACGAGTAAGAGTACAATATCAGATAGTTCTGATAGCTCCACGACTTTACCTGATGTCGCTATATCTTCATCTGATGGCCCAACAAGTGAGAGCAAAACATCAGCTGATTCTGATAGCTCTACATCTTCAACTGCTGGTCCAACAAGTGAAAGTACAACATCAGGTAGTGTTGATAGCTCCACGACTCCAACTGACGATCTAACGAGTAAGAGTACAATATCAGATAGATCTGATAGCTTCACGAATTTACCTGATGTCGCTATATCTTCATCTGATGGCCCAACAAGTGAGAGCAAAACATCAGCTGATTCTGATAGCTCTACATCTTCAACTGCTGGTCCAACAAGTGAAAGTACAACATCAGGTAGTGTTGATAGCTCCACGACTCCAACTGACGATCTAACGAGTAAGAGTACAATATCAGATAGATCTGATAGCTCCACGACTTTACCTGATGTCGCTATATCTTCATCTGATGGCCCAACAAGTGAGAGCAAAACATCAGCTGATTCTGATAGCGCTACATCTTCAACTGCTGGCCCAACAGGTGAAAGTACAACATCAGGTAGTGTTGATAGCTCCACGATTCCAGCTAACGATCTAACGAGTAAGAGTACAATATCAGATAGTTCTGATAGCTCCACGACTTTAACTGATGTTTCTACATCTTTAGCTGATGGCCCAACAAGTAAAGGTACAACATCAGGTAGTGTTGATAGCTCCACGACTTCAGCTGACGATCTAACTAATAAGAGTACAATATCAGATAGTTCTGATAGCTCCACGACTTTAACTGATGTCTCTAGGTCTTCATCTGATGGCCCTACAAGTGAGAGCACAACATCAGCTGATTCTGATAGCCCTACATCTTCATCTGGTGCTCCAATAACTGAAAGTACAACATCAGGTGGTTCTATTACTTCCCCGTCATCAGTTGACGACTCAACAGGTGAAAGTACATCATCAGGTGAATCTGATAGTTCCAAAGCATCTACAGATTCCGATAGTTCCGAAGACAATGAAGAAGATGAAGAAAGAACTGAAATTCCAACAATAGAAAGTTCTGGTGCTTTTTCTGTACAAGGCAACCGCATCTCATGTATTTGGTTGTCGCTTTTGACAATGTCGTGTATGGTCTGATGTAACATATATATATTTTATTAATGTTTTTATTAGATGTTTTTTTTATTAGAAGTTTGTTTAATTCAAATGAATTAAGACTGAGTATAACTAAGGTAAATATGTATTATAAGATGGAAAGAAGCGATAAAGAAAAAAATAACAATGAAAGACTAAATTAATGTTTGATATTTATACTGTGATCTTAATTAAATGTCTGAAGGTATTACATGTCAACAAACGTTGATGTGTAATATGTGTTCTGAGAATGTTATTGCTAATTCGCTGTTTATCACAGAACAAATTAATTTATTATATTTAGTTAAAATCTCGTTACTCTCAAAAAGTAAATTTGCTAAACTGTACGATATACAGTAGAACTCCAATTATCCGGACCTCGATTATCCGGATATCCGATTATCCGGATTCGAAAATTGTTCATAGCTAAAAAATTATTTTATTTAATAGATTGAAGGTTAGAATAGCAACGATATTAACAGCGAAAAAATCTTAGTTCAGTTTATCCAGATAAAAGCAACTACATATGTAGCTGAATTGGAACGATGAATTCGGGAAATTCCGCAATAATATACGTGCGCACTATCGCAGTTCCAACACATACTTAGGGGAACTCCCTACCTTGCTTCCGTTGTGATCTCTGGTGCAGTTGTAAAATTGTTTGGTTGTTAAATTGTGACTGAGTGATGGCGCCTAAAAGAAATCGTGTTGTTTTAACTGTGAAGGACAAAATGATAATCGTTGATCGTTTAGCAAAAGGTGAATCTGGGAAAAAGCTGGCGGATGAGTATGGTGTCGGAACTTCAACGGCACCTGGCTATAAAATGAGCAAAGACCGTGTTACTATTTTGACTTGCGGAAATTCAACAGGAACTCACAAACTTCCACTGCTTATGATAGGAAAATCAAAGAAACCTAGGGCGTTCAAGAACATTAAAAATCTTCCTGTGGTGTACATGAACCAACAGCGAGGGTGGATGACGTGTGTGACGTGTTTGTACAGTGGTAGGTACGACAACAGAGGAAGAAATAGAAAAGGGAAACGTGCCTTCTCACAACGATGCATTTCAGGCTTTGGAACTAGCATTAGTGTGGATGGAAAATCAAGAAGACTGTGATGCTATTCAACTGCTTCATCTTAAAAGAATTCGCGACTTGGCAGCTAAAAAGCGATGTAGCTCATTGAAACAGAAATTAATAACCGACTTGTTTAAAAAAAAATAAATGTAATATAACTAATATGTACAGACAGAAATACATTAATATAGTAAGCTAATATATCGTTTTTTTTTTATTGTTTGCCTTGTAACGTTTTGTACAGATGATTTCAATTAAGAAATCAGCCGCGCAGATTTGTCATTTGAGTGGCTCTATTTAGTTTGATATCATCTCTACTCGATTACATTAAAAAATCCAATTATCCGGATTTTTGATTATCCGGATCGGGTCTGGTCCCAATTAATCCGGATAATTGGAGTTCTACTGTAATTGCAAATGACAAATAGACAAGACTATCTTTGCTGTAGATAAAATACGTTTTGCATTAGGGTTTATATACTACCCAGAACTTTTTGCTGTGGGTTTTTTCTTGATATACAAGGTTCCTGCAATTTGTGGAAATAACCTGACGTTTATCAAAGTCCGCCAATTCGCAACCGCATTATTATATCGCCTAAACCGCTCATCTCATTGATCTGTAAATTGGAATTATATTTAAAGGTACTGGAGAATGAGCTGGTATCAAAATGTAGCCGTTAGAGCAGATGTGACTTCGTTTTTTTTAACGGATAATCTGTTTCAATATCACTATATGTACTCTGTTCGCCATTAGCAAATATACATTTATCAATCAATACGTAATCGTTTGAAATACATAGATACCTCACTTAGGTGTACACAGTGATACATTTGCGATATTCCCTTATCGAAATATTTAATCCTCGCCACGGAGGTGATCAAATATCGTCGCCAGTCGAAAGGCAGTTTTCGTTACTAAAAGTTAGATATTACAAAAAATGGCACGCGTTGAAGTGCTTCTCGCTACTTTCGCTTTCCTCTTAGGTAAGTAATAATAAACTACTAATTTGTTTTACTGAGTTGAGTATTTTGCCACTACAATAATTTGTTATAATTAATTATTTGTAAGGATTTATCAGGTTATCTTTTGGGATTAATTAGTAACAGGCATATTTGGGTGTGTCATTTTATTAGCAAAGGTAATTTCCACAACTGGGAATCATAGTATTCTAGTAAGTACAAGGTGTTACAAAATTACACCGAAAAGCATCGTGTTGGTTTCTGCGGTATAATAAGTTGAAAATGCATTATCTACAGCTGTGTGTCATGACCAAAACAACAGTAAATTATACATATTGTTCAATTTACTTTACATATTTTAGTTTAAGTTTACATATTTGATAGTTTATCAACAAGAAATTGTATCAGGAAAACTTGTATTTTGTGGACACTGTCAACAAACAAAACAATGGATTGCTAGTTTTCGAGTAAATGTATCTATTTATTGACCATGACACATTGCTTGAACATTAATTAATTTTAGTTTTAGAAAATTTGAATGCAATTTATTCAACATATTGGGCAAATGAAATAATATTTCATGCAACTTTCAATGAATAATAATATTATCAACACTCACAATGAGAACATTTGATTTCCAAGTACGCATGCAGGTATTTGTTCAGCGTATTTCGCTTATCGCACTTTTATCTATGGTATATTCCCAACTTAAATAAATATGTTTAGATAGAGAAAGGCATGAGTGTAATGTTTGTTTTATTTGATCATTTCTGACGGTTGTCGTTCTAAAAACTCTTTTAAATAATTGTGCGAGATAAATATGTATCTTGTATTGTTGTACAAGTAAAGGAAATGAAACTTAATTTATTCTTTATGAATAACTAAGTCGTTTTTACTGTGTATTTACTACACGAATGTCCTATTTCAAATATGTAATTATTTCTGCAACATTTGATCTGTGTTAACGACATGAAATATTTGATTTTTTTTTCAGGAGTGACAGCTGCACAGAACGTAACTGAATGTCACACCTGCATTGCCAGTGATCCATATTGCAGTGACCCCTATGATGAGGTAGCTGGTAAAACTGCATTATGTTCCGAAACAACGAGATCTGGAGTGATATTCACCATAATGAATGAAGAAAGAACTGTAAATGCCACCGTTCGTTATGTATGCATCAAAATTGATATATCTCGTCCAAGTAAGATGATAAACTAAGTCATGTTTGGTACATTTATCCAAAATCTCTTTGCCAGTAGGTTTATGTACAGTTGCACTGCGACTGCTTTGTTAGGTGCAGATTTTGGACATGTACCAAGTAAATGTACATGTTCATTTTGTACGAAAGAAATAATCGTTAATTAATGTTACAGATGCAACAGATGGCGTTGTAAGGAGTTGTTTTAAGGAAGTGGATAATGTCGGAGCGTGTGATTTTATTGGAGCTGAATACCAGAATGCCACAGTAAGAGACTGTAATGTTTGCACGGACAATAACTGTAACTCCGGAAGCCATCTTCAGATTTCGGCAATTTTGCTGGGAGCATTTATGTTCCTTACTTCAAAAATCTAAGAAGTCACTGAACATCCATGTCATCTTTGTGTGTGTAGGGTAGTTGAGCGCTGAAATAAATTTATAAAAATTATATTTTGTGTTAATTGAAAGTACGATATGTTACTATGACACTTGGAGAATGTTTGATAATAAAATACTATAATCAGTCTTATTGTCTTATTCCATTAACAAATATTTCATATTATCAAATGTTTTTATTATCTAGTTAGAATTTGAATTTATATAATTTATAGTTGAAATTATAAATTCACATTTGTAATTAAAATTTTAATGCAATAGAACAATAAATAAATATCAGATATGTACCTACAATTATTATGAAAAGTCTACGAACTGGTGTTAAATAAATTAATGAGTAAAGAAAATTTCTAAATAAAAACAAAAGTTTATTGAAAGTCAACTGATTTAAGCATTACATATTTTTTTACACATTCATTGATACAATTTATTTATTGCAAAGGCAATCGCACTGAAGAATACGCTGTAGAGGGCTGATGCATGAATTGTGTAACTTGAGTTACAGTAATCCCCATTACATATCGTACAGTCCGTCAGCTTGTATCCAAAGTACTGTTCATTGTCCCTGTGATTCTTGCAAAATTCATCGGCGTATGCAGAATCCAAGCAACCACGAAAAACTTCAGTTCTGTTTTCGTAAGTATCTATAAGGAAAAGAAGTTAAATAAATGTATGAAATGTATAAATGTATGATAGAACCAGATGCGATAGAACAAGATTCAAATACAGCATCCTTAAGAGAACTGTCACAGATATTTTATTGTAATTTTATTGAAAAGATGAGCATGTGCTTAAAAAATATATATAATTATAAATGCATAATACACATTTAAACTTATTCTAAACGCTTTGGTAATGTTTTCAAATCAAATTATGTAGAACGCAGTTGACAAAATAACATTTTCAACAAAGTGACACATTGTTGTTTAAAATAAGATAACAGCGAAATTTACCGCATAAGTTAATAATTTACCGAGAACAATAGAGATTACAAAGGAATGTGGATGAGTCACCACATTTTGTCGACACTATTTGAAGAAATGTTTGTTATTAATGTTAATGGTTAACTTTTTCTGACTAGTACGCTAGAAGAGATTTCAGCAGAAAGGCGCGTTTTGGGGTCCCTTGAATCCATTGCATGATTTCTAGAAAATGTACGTGGGTGTGTATATGTGTTAGAATTACCGTGAGAAGAACCGGCAAATGAAAAAGTCGGCATAAGTGGCAAATGTTACATGCGTCTTCTTAGAGATTCATCCGATTTTGGTCAAGTTGATACCAGCTCACTCTCCAGTGACTTAAGTATACCAAGTATTTACAGATCAATGGGATGAACAGTTTAGGCGCTATAACTGTATTATTTTTCTAGTAGAAGGAACAGCAAGGCAAGAAGCAAGAAGACATGACATTTTACCATTTATCATTAATATAATAATATACTTACATTTCTTCTCATAGTGAACGCATCTTATTTCATTGAAAGCTCTGCTTGTGTCCTCTATATACTGATCTCCGAATATAAGTCTAAGGTCTGAATCCAAAGATCTGGAATGTGACGTGCACGTAGCTGTTTTATTTCTAACTGGATAGAAACATGTGCCATTGTTGGATTCCTTACAGGAATAACAGGTCAACGCATCCCCTAATTAAAAATTATTGGTTGTATATTAAAATAACAAAGATGTATAGGTAAAATATCACTGCTTACCACTAGTTATCCAGCAAGTTAGTCCTAAGGCAACGAAAATAGTTTTTCCCAGCATTTTGCAGATTTGTTAGGTGTACACTGTTAGGAATGCTCGATATAGAACTGTAATAAGTTCTCAAATCAGTGTCATTTATAACTTTCTTTATCTATTGCTTTTTACTTTGTGTTAAATTGGAAATTCCTCAGTATTGCAAAATAACCGAACCTATATTTACACCCAGATTGAATACTATTGGTCCATTCGATGTTAATTTATTGACGTTTATCTTTATTTGAGTTCTATGCATATAGAGATGGTCTGATTCATATAATGTGTTTTACGAAATTTCGATGAGTAAACTATTCCAAGGTATGTATAATAAAATATCTGGGGTGACCCTCACCCAACTTTCCGACTACATCGTTGGCACAATGAAGTGTCTGAACACTTTTCAGCCCGATCCGTAGTTTCGTTTGGGCGCAATCGTGTTCACAGACATACATACATACGTATCCACATACATACATTTTCCAGAAATCATTGCAATCGATTCAGGGGATCCCAAAATGTGTATTTCCGCTAAAATCCCGATTTTTTTTCGTCGATTACAATACTTTCCTTCTAGGATACTAGTCGGAAAGTAAAAATCTATGAATAGGACAATATGACAAAATTACCATTTTGTCATTTTATTTCTTTTGTAGTATTTGGATCTAGAGCAGACAACTTTTTGACTAAATTCTTGACACAAGTGTCTAAAGTACTAAAGTATTAAAATACTTTAAGTAACAGATTTGTTCACTATCAATGCAACACCTTGTTTGGTGGGAAATGATACGATCATCAAAAGGAAACTATTTTCATTATACATCTTATTTTCATCATTATACATTTTATTACCATAAGATATGTTTGAGTTACTACAATTTCATAATGGCGTTCTTAGTTATCATCGCAAATGGTACGTCCTTCGCCAACACAAGAAGCATAAGCCATGGCATGTGGGATGAAATGCTGTTGAACAGACCCTGTCAGCAATTGCGACCACGGTCCAGTTGCAAAAATACCAACTTCATCACCTCCATGGGTCTCCGACCATACTGGTGCACCGGTAGGATACTCATAGTCCTTGTCATCTGAAACCACAAATCTTGCATAAAATACCAAATGAATCACCACTATAGAAGAACATACGTGTATCGTCTTTAGTGATGTCATGTCTGATCCCATCAACATAAGGTTTATAACCAGGACCATTGGCATAAAATAAAGTTGAAATTGGAATACCATCATCAGTCTCATCAGCAGCAATTGCAATACCGAAGAGGTCATTACCACGACGGGGATAACCAGCCATTGAGAAAACGTGGGCATGGTCTGAGGTAACAACAATTAAAGTCTCTTCTGGGTTCGTTAGGTCATAAGCCTTTTGAATTGCTTTGGAAAATTCGATGGTTTCATCTAGGGCTCTGCGTGGTAAGGTGTCGTGGTGCGCATGGTCTATCCTGCCACCTTCCACAAACAAGAAGAAACCTTTTTCTTCTTTAGAGAGGACATTAATGGCCGCTTCTGTCATTTCTTCTAGGGATGGGTCTTCATCTGTGGCATCTAGATGGTATCTGCAATGACCGCTTTCAAAAAGACCAAGGAGGTATTCGGTATCTTCATCGATGTTGGTTAAAGCTGTTTTATTCCAGACGTATGCGTGAGGAGAATCAGATTTGGCGTTTATCCATTCTTGGATTAGATTTCTTCCGTCTTGTCGTTGGCCGAGGGTGCCTTCTTCATCTGTGATTGAGTTTGGAAGCATTTTTCCACGACCGCCTCCCATAATGACGTTGAGATTTTTACCAGTTTCTGTGGAAAGGAGTTGCGAAGCTATGTCCTCACACTGTGTCGGGGTTCCGTCAGCATCACATTCCCAGTCGCGATTTGCAGTATGTGAGTACACACCTGTATTAAGAAGGATGGTAAATACTAGTCGTATTCTGTTAAGGTCTAACCTACCTGCTGGTGATGCATGGGTGACTCTAGTTGTGGTGACTAAACCAGTCCTCTTGCCAACGAGTTGAGACCATCTTGCGATGGATGTAACGTGGAAGTCTTCATTTAGGGAATCATCGCAATCATCAAGACCTACAGAGGCTGTCACTCCAATGGTGGCATCATTTGCTTTGATACCACAAAGGTAAGCAGTTGCTGTGCAGGCTGAATCCGGTACTTGGGCATCAACACAGAAAGTCTGCAAATATTCAAGAAGTTACAATTGATGTGAAGGATTGGTATTTAGAATAGAAGAGTAATATACAGCTACCTTTGAAAGGCCAACGTATGGAAATTTCTCGAAAGATAGTTCTCTTTCCTCGCCAGTTTCGTTGTTTTGTTGACCCCAGTAAACCCTAGCTGCTTTAAGAGTTGGTATGGACAGACCATCGCCTAGGAAGAGGATGACATTCCTCGCAACATCTATATCATTTTCATGCATAAGTTACTATAGATTTTGTATTAGTTCGTATACAATAATATATTACTTGTGTTTGCTCTGAGGGATAGCTTATGAGAGAGTAGATTTTGAGCATTGGTGTTCCAGTATTCAGGGAATAGTTCTTGTGGATCAATTTGGCCGAACATCTTGGATTGCTGCTTTGTCTGACTCCAGTGCTTATGCATATGAGCTGCAGTAACAACCGTATAAAATTCTATTATTGTGTAGTTTATAAAATGTACATACCCTCCGGTTTGGTGTTATCAGGCCTACCAATCGCGGAAGACGCGACCAACAAGACGAAAAGTATCCGAAACATGGTGTTTTGCTAATTGGAAACAATGTCGAATAACTTGTGCCCATCTTAATATAAAAATGTGTTTATATACGCAAATGGTTATCAAGATCTAGACACTTGAAACAGATTGTAGGCGATATTATTATCATATTTGGACCGTATGATTAAATATTTACAATTCTTGTTGCCAAAACTCATAAATGTGATGGCCAGGGTAGACCTGACCATCACAGTACCGACCGCCTTTCTTCAAATAAATAGGACAAGCTGATTTAGGGATGGAAAAGAACACGAAGTTATACAATCTCATATTTATTTTAACATTAAATATTGGATATAATAGTTCAATAAATCTCAATCATCAACTTCTATCGGATTGAATAAAAAATTACATTTTAACCTTATAATAACAACACGTAATCTATTAACTTATAAAACTATGAAGGACATAAACGACACAAACGCAGATGTTCTCAAATAGTGAAAAATTGTTCGCGGATACTTGCTAAGCTTATGCATATCGATTTATTAATAAATTGGCAAGTATATATCCAATAGTATTTAGATCATGAACATCGACGCAGAGTGTAGGTATCATGCAGGACCTAATTAGGAATTAATAATTAACCTAAATAACAACAGTTTGATATCATATCCTTTGGTAGCAACATCATCTAACCATATCAATAGACACTTATTAATAATTTATATTGATATAAACCTTACACCACTACTCATACATTCAATATAAATCATAAGATTGTCTCCCCAAATAAACTCTTCTTGCATGGAAGACAATAACAACAAAATTTAACATTGTTTTCAAAAAACTGTTTACTCAATTCTATAGAAACAAGAAAGTTTGCAATCAAAGTATTCTATATTTATTGTCAGATTGTAGCCTTCTTCTGACACAACGTTTCCCTATATTTTGATCCTTGAAGCTTATAAAGAGAATATTATATAGTGTAAATATTTGGTGCAAAATATATAAAAAGTTTATTATATTATACGTAATATATAAGCTGGAAATGTACAAAGACACAGACTACAACACAGATTTATTTTTGCTATGGTTCTATTAAAGATTGTTCTTTGTTAATGTTTTCTGGTCTATCCATTGTTTATCGTTGCTTTGTATTGTATTTTAATCATGGGATTATCAAGCGTTTGGGGTATTATATGTTTTGAGCAATGATTTGAACATTTTAAGTTACCAAATTATACTAATATCAAACCTGCCTAAGTAGTGAACAGTCTTGAAACTTGGTCACAAAGTTTTAAAACATTTATTTTCTGATAATTTTTATAGTTGCACTGACTGGACCAATTCTATGTTGATTTAATTTTCTCCAAGTATTTTCTGTATGATTATACATGCGACAGTGCTATCTCCCTAGTTAATAATCTCCAGAGGTTGCTACCGTAGTCTCCTATTCCTTATAAAGCTTGGTCTCAATACCCTGTACCTGTAGGCACACCCCTGTATATGTTTTAGATAAACCGGCTAAAATAACGAAATAAATAACGAAAAAAATAAATGAGGTGACATTTTTTTTATATAGACGATATGTTAAACAATATTGTTGAAATTTGGTTTTACTTTTATTTTTTTAATACCTACCTACGTTCAAAGATACAGCTCTCTAAATTTCAAGAGCTGTGTGGGTGTAAAATTTCTTGTCGATTAAAAATAAACATCTTATGATTAGATACACCCACAAATAAAGTGTTATAATACCATTTTCAAGTACCCACTATAATACAATAAAAATGTATACATGATAAATCTTGATTAATCTTTTTTTTTTTTTGGAGATGTGCTTTAGTGGTAACAACCTCCAGATGTGTTGTATACTCACCCTGTTTTCGCTTAGACACTACATTATATATATTGGTAATAAGACAGTACGGCTTACAGCGAGAATTACTTATAATACTAGAGAATAGAGAAGCAGTGCTGTTCTAATGTGAAAGTGGATATAGATGTTCCACAACATGATAATTTTCTTAAATTGTTCCGGGAATATTTTTCTGGGTGCAATCCTCTGTCATCTTAGTTCTTTGCAGTCAGTATGGTGACGAATTCTAAAACAATAAAAATAATATCTCTAGTCATAAAAATAGCTATTAGCAATTCCCGAGCAAAGTCTTATTACCTTCATAGTTGACTTGACCATCTCCGTCCATATCAGCTTCTTTGATCATGTCATCGACTTCCTCTTCAGAAAGACGCTCACCCAAGCTGGTCATAACATGGCGTAGTTCATTGGACGATATTAGGCCATCGTTATTTTTATCAAATACCCTAAATGCTTCGCGTAGCTCTGCATCGCCATCGGCATCTTTCATCTTCTTGGACATCATCTGGAGAAATTCGTTGAATTCTATGGTTCCATTTCCATCTTGGTCTACTTCGTTGACCATGTCTCGAAGTTCAGTCTCTGCAGGAAAATATATAAACTCATTTTAAACTACCAGGAAACTGTCGTTAAGAATTAAACAATGACTTTTTACTTGTTGATATCGTTGATGTGATAACATTTGATTCCGACGAAATAATTTCAGTTTAATGCCTGCCAAGATGACATAGCAAACCAGTGACTGGTAGAAATTTGTACTAACCTGTTGGACGTTGGCCAAGAGAACGCATAACAACACCTAGTTCTGCCATAGTTATCGTTCCATCTTCATCTTTGTCGAACAGCATGAAGGCTTCCTTAAATTCTGTACAAGGCAAATAGATAAATATTAATAGAGATGCTGACGAAATAAGTCTTCGTTGAGTTAATATATGCAATAATTGCTTTCTGTATTTCTCTGGTTACTTACTTCACGATTTGACAAACAAGAGAAAACAGGACATATAAAAAGAATATTTTACAACTGAGTGGATATGTAACAACTGTCAATCTGGCAGTTATTAAATGACACTTTCAGTTCTTAAATAACAACTTTGCGGAAAAATATGTATTCTGTGTGTACCTTTTAGTAACCAAATGTTTAAAATATTTACTAACTGAGCTGATAAGTAACAACTGTAGATCTGACAGTTCCAAAATATTTTTCACTTGTCATCGCAATGGATCTGTTGGGGCCTAAGTCAAGGGCCTGGAATACTCCAATTTTTTGCTTTTTTAGTATAAAAAACGGCAATTTTTGAAGAAAATTTGGCTGGAAAAGTGACTATTTTCCTTCAGTGAAATCATAACCTCAAACTACATTTGCAGTGTGCATTAGGTTGATTATACACAGTATGTAGTTTACATTACATAGCTCTATTATAATATTTAAAGCGTTCCAGGAACCAACAATTGTTGGTTAAGGGGTCTTAAGACCCCTTAACCGACCTCAAGTCACCCTAAAACAACGCATCTCTATTTTTTTACAATTAAAACTATAGGACAAAAGAAGTATTTTTTGGGAAATTTACAAGATTATTCCCCATTCGAAGTTCCAGACTTCTTTATGAAACAGTACAGACTGTAGAAAGGTCTCGTGATAAATCTAATAGAAGAAATGGGAGAGTTTGTTCAAGGCAGTACCCAAAGAACAAAAATTCCACTCCACCTAAAGGTTTCTTGTAAATTTTATATCTGTATTTACCGTCGGCTGTTACCAAACCAGCATAGGACAAGATATTTCTTTGTCTGTAAGTCAACCGGTAGTGAGCACACTTATCAAAGAAATAAGTAGGTATTACTATTTCTCATCATTTGCTGCCCAGATATATTAAATATTCAACAGTACCTACATGATTTTATAAGTGAAAGACGGTTTGCATGCTAAACGCATTTGTTACCCGCAGGTCGGAATTTAACAACTTTGCTGACAACTCTTGTGTTCTAGTTGCTATAAAAGTTACTAAAACTTAACCTGTAACAACTTCACTTTTCCAGCAACCGAAATAGTAACTCTGATACAGAATAGAAATCGGGGGTTTTATAACTTTTGCATACAGAATTGACAATTGTGTTCTAGTTGCTATAAAAGTTACTAAAACTTAACCTTTAACAACTTCACTTTTCCAGCAACCGAAATAGTAACTCTGATACAGAATATAAATCGGGGGTTTTATAACTTTTGCATACAGAATTGGCAATTGTGTTCTAGTTGCTATAAAAGTTACTAAAACTTAACCTTTAACAACTTCACTTTTTTAGCAACTGAATAGTCACTTTCATACAGAATTGGACTGATTATCGGCTGATTTGTTAACATTTATTACAATCATTTTTTTGTGTAATGTGTCGTAATATTTCATGTAGGTACTTACCGGCCACTTGATCTTCAGATAATCCATATTCTGTCTGTAAAAAACGAGCAAACATTAAATTTTGATAAGTCATGATAAGTAAAGAGCAAAGTCATGTCCTACGAAATTACAGTATAACGTGGGTGTACAATAAGTACATATTTATATTTCGAGTTCGAAGATTTCACAAAATGATATTGACCAAAAAAGTACAATTACGTCTAATAAATTTCCTATAGACATATAAGAAATTGAAGTGCTGAATTGATTTTTTTTTTACAATTGCAAGTACCGTGCTTAACACGGCTAGAAATGGTTAGAATTTACAGTTCCAGTAACTCAGCCTGGGAATTTTGCTTGAAAACTTCTTGGGAAACTAAATACGGACAAGTTTTATTTTAGAAAACGTTTGGCTACAGTTTGGGGGCATGTAGTTCGCCCGCAAAGGCAAATATCTCAGGCAGCGAGCGTCCTCTATGTTGAATCGCCGAAGAAGTATAACGACTACATCTCGCAGCTTTCTAATCTTTTGCTTTTGTGGCTTATTGACAACGTTCCAAATTGGCACTCGGCCAGGAGAGAAAAACAGCCGGTATACATTGATTTTAATGTTGTAGCTGACATTTGCATTTGGAATCCTAAGAACTGGATATCGACTGGAAGAACATTCAAACCTTAGATAAGATTTTACCTAACACTCAACTAAGAAACTTCAAAGAATTTAACACTTTTTATGAATGCGTTTCAATTTCCCAAAAAATGTACGCCACTGGTCAAATATTGGTCTACCGCGCAGCTAAAGAATGCAACTTCACTGTATTCAAATATGTTTGAAACAATCCTACATCTTACTCAGTTTTATGTTCACCATCAATTAATCCTCCAACGACTTTTATCAAGCAATGGCAAGCAAACAATCAGGCACTTTATTGAAACAACTGGTCCATAATAAATGAAATAAAGCTGATACATAAGGTCTGTTCCAACATGACGAATAGTGTGATGGATCAGATAAAACAGTGAAACAATGTTTTCAGTTTTCAACTATAGTCGTCTGTGTTGTAACAAACTTGGTAAGAAAGTAACTATTACTTACGTACAGGTTTATAAGGTTTACGATAAAAACAGCAGGACGAAAAATAGCTGGGTTTAATATAGCAGGTTTGCAGATTCAAGAACGAATACACCAGACATAAAATACAGCTACGCTTCGAGTATGGAAAAGTCATCTTAGAATTGCCGCGATAGACTATAACAACAGGATTATGTTTACGGTGGGTCTATGTTTGTCGGTCAATGAGCTATTTAATGTAGTTTAGCTAATATGGGGACGACAAAACGTTCTTTGTGCTGACCTAAACAAACGTATTAAGTACTTACGTCTCTTTTAAATTTAAATTTAGTCTAGTTAATTTTGTCGGCATTTTACACTGGGCCATTGCGATGAAACTGTTATCAAAAAGAGAGGTAATAAAGCAAGCATTTAATCCATTAGGCCAAGTAATACAAATCAAGATAAAGTCACATAATACATTAGGACTCTGACAGTAAGTACATCTGTTGTGTTAGTTTATTTCTGCTTTATATATGTTACCGCTAATACCAGATTATATTAATGTTTACTGTTCGACTAGCACCTAGAAGGAAAGTATTGTAATCGAAGGATTTTTAATACGCGAAATACGCGTTTTGGTGTCCCCTGAATCGATTGCAATGATTTCTGGAAAATGTATGTGTGTGTATGTGTGTGTGTATGTATGTATGTCTGTGAATACGATAGCGCCCAAGCGGAACAACGGATCCGGCTGAAATTTTGCATACTTATTTAGCATTGCCGAGGGATGAACTGGATTGTTTTTGGCCACAATATGACAACCAGAAGTGGCAAATGTTACATGCGTCTTCTTCGGGATTTATACGATTTTGGTCAAACTAATATCAGCTCACCCTCCAGTGATTTTAAATAAGTATACTAATTTACAGATCAATGGGATGAACGATTTATGCGCTATTAGCTTCTATAGAAGCGGCTTGACAGAATCCACAGTCTTCGTCGCTGTGTTGCAAATTGCCAGACTTTGACAAACATCAGTGCCACTAACATGACATGACATTAAATGTCAGCGTGACAAATGTTATTATGTCAGAGAGACGTAAGGTACAGTGTAGGAGGTCAAAATGGCGGAAACAACCGCGACTCCCTAACATGGTAGCATTTTGGCCAAGCGCGGTTTAAGGGCTTTAATTACTGGTCAAAATTGTAATTCATCAAATCTCTTCCAATTTATTCGAAGGCAAAACTAACTGGGTTCTTTCTCTTGAACCTTGTGAACACATTTTCTGACTACTAACTGACGCGTTTAAGTATTTAACATTTAATAAGGGCTGATAAAGCAAGACTACTCAAATGAAACGAAACACTTATCAAAACAATAACATCTATTAACAATAATAATCAACAATCCCGTTTGATAGGTTACATAGAAAAATGAATGAAGCTTTGAACATATTGACGTTTAAATTAAACCTAGGAGTTGATTTAGACAGACACACTTTTAGCAGAAATATGAATAATTTAATTTACAATGAAATGCGAGACGAGTTGAAAAGACTTACCAGGGATAAACTTAAGCGCCTAAGAACGCTTCACAAAAACGTGTACTTTACATGACGGTGGTTGAAATGAGAAGAGCGTGATCTGTTCGTTTGCATCCCTCGACCCCAAAGGAAGCCGGAAGCATTTCTTCTTAGCCAATGACAACTCTTCAATTTTAAACTTATAACACGCGGTCAAATCCTAAACCAGATGTTCAACCCTAGCAAAAACCTTTGACATTCCCGAATGTTCTTACAAATATCTCGCTTAATTTGATCATATCTTAATAAATAAATAATGGGTTTCCGACCCATTACAACAGAGTGGCTCTGGCTTCACAAAATTGAATAATTACAAAAGTGTTCAGACACACTTCATTGTGACAACGGTGTAGTCGGAAAGTTGAGTGAAGGCCACCCCAGATATTTTTCTTGCAAGCATCAACAATTTGAGAAAATCAGTGATTTTAGATGGGTCATTGAAAAATTGTCGATGAGAAATGCCTTGCCCACGAACTGAATTTTCTATTCTACCTGCAAATTGTGTAACTTACTGCTATTCAAGTGATTTGGTTGGTTGACCGTTTGTCCTAGAACTTTAATCAACAGAACTGAGACCACTTGTAAATAGAAGACATTTCCCATAGAATAAACTTGGGTAAAGGCGTCTTGTTTCGAATGAAATTTTCACACAATACATCAGAGTTTTGGTTCTAAAGTCAACTTTGTTGTACTTCAACGTACAAACAGAAAATTTTATTCAAAACAGCTGATCAAACAGCTGATCAAACAGGTTCCAAAAAAACTGTCAACAGGTTGCTTATTAATCATTTCTGAGAAAACTAAGCCAAACAAACAAAACATTTATTGAGAAGAAGAATAAGAACAAATAGATTTTTTCTTTAGAGCCAACATAAAATAGGACACAAGTCACTAAAAGCAGAATTTCAAAGACACTTGAGGCTTGAGAATCATTGTCGTATGGAGCTGTAGGTCTTTAATAATCAACTAATGAAAATTGTTCATGTAATTTACCCAGGAAACTATAAGAATATTAGAGGTCGGTGGCGTCTGGAGATTACAGATCGCCGGCCGCGGAATTGGCCGATAAAAGCGCGGTCTATTTTTATATTTCCAACACACAATTTTCGATCCCCGGACAAGTTTATTTACGTATCATAATTTATGGAACCAGAAGACTCCGGCGTCTTGCCACCCAATTATACGAAAATAGCCGCTACACAGCGAATTACAATAGACTGTTATTACTATTAGTATTAAATCTCACATACGGAAGTTTGTATAACGTCCAAGTTGCTGGTCAGTCGCCTTAACCTATAGTATTCCTTTCCGTATTTTCCGTCCACTTCACTCACAGACATTTTATCCTATTTATGACTATTTATAAATTAACACTACGACAACACAAAACTGTCACTTTTCACCACGAAAATAACGCGCGGTTATGTACCCGATGACCGTGTCTAATATCTAATTGGAAACTGCTTTGCCTTTCAT
The DNA here is from genome assembly GCA_963971325.1 of Aphodius granarius. Lineage (NCBI taxonomy): Eukaryota > Metazoa > Arthropoda > Insecta > Coleoptera > Scarabaeidae > Aphodius > Aphodius granarius. The sequence goes on along the minus strand of OZ020227.1, from coordinate 11,716,096 downwards.
GATTTACCACGTGCGTATACCGACGAGTTTTCCGAGGCACACTACATGTAGACACTTGTTTATATCAGGGTTTGCCAGTGTTGTTGATTCTTGGCAAGTGTGATGTGGTGCCTGACTGCAAACACCTACTGTTGCGTTAAATCTGTTGTAAATAGATACAAGGACTTTGAAACGTGCTCAGGATTTTATTAAAACATTGTTTTCGAATTGGGACCCGAATCTCTCCAGTAAAATTTGAAAATATCCGTTTTTAATCCGCAACGATCGGCAATATAAATTTTATGGAGGAATCGTGTTCATTTTATAAAATATTTCCCGATCTAGAAATAGAAAACGATTTATGTGCTATATTTTGATGGTTCCTTTGATATTGTTCAAGTGCAATAGAATCTATTTGTGTTACATCATTCACTTCAAAAATGTTTTCTTACCAAGTCGATGGTAACGATGAGGTCGTGTTGATTGTGTTTGCCCTTCTTATGTTTCTTGTTGGTTTTCACAGCAACTACTGCAGCCGTAGCGGCAACTTTAGCTGGAGCTTGCTTGATGGGTTGACCTTTCTGCTGAGTTTGTTGTTTCGAATGAGTTTTATGCTGACCCTGCTTTGACCCATGTGTTGGAGTCCGAGGCCCCTGAGATTTTTGGGCAACATGACCGACGCTTCCATCCGCTGGCTTATTACGAGCCTACAAGAAAATAACAAGTTATACCATGGGAAAAAATGTATAACTAAAGTATCGAATTTCAGAGTTTTAAAGCTGAAGATTGGTATACATATTTAGAATTAAATGCAAGTGTTAAATGCGTCTTCTGAGAGACTCATCCGATTTTGACCAAATTGATACCTGCTCATCCTCCAGTGACTTTTTAGGCGCTTTAGGTTTAGGCGGTATAAAAGTTTATAGAAGCAGCTTGACAGAATCCACATCCTTCGTAGCTGTGTTGCAAATTGTCAGATTTTGACAAACGTCAGTGCCATTGACATGATATGACATTAAATGTCAGTATGATAAATGTTATTATGTCATATAAACTGACGTTATGTAGGGTCCGGTGATGTGACTGTGGCTTTACAAAACTGAATAATGTGTTCAGACACTTCATTGTGCCAACCATGTAGTCGGACAGTAGGATGAGGGCCACCCCAGATATTGTTTATTGAAACTTCTGCTCATTTAGTCATTACTCATTATAAGGAATTGAATATTCGTATATAAGAATCAGTAGTCAAAAGTCATTAGTTCAAAATCTATTATCCCTCAATGTTTGTGTACTCAAACCTGTTACACCATATTTATATCAATGCGCATATTTCATTTGACAGATTACATAAATTACGAAATATGTATGACAAAGACATCTGTGTGACAGTGGGATCGATGATGTAAATACTCATAACAAACGGAAAATAGTGAGAGTTATTGCTTTTATCTGTTGTACGATGACAAACCACAAACGGTTTTACAACTAGGAAATCACCGAAAGATAACGGCGATTTTATTAGTTTGATTCACGCTTGAACGGGTTTATTAGCAGTCTGACATGACATGACGTTAAATATCAATATGACAAATGTCATTGTGACATTTCACAACGATATAGTCGGAAGGTTGAGCGAGGGCCACCCCAGATATTTATGGTTGCTAACGTGTGGTTCTGCCTGAAATTAAAACTTGGGCTTTTCTTTGTGATGAAAAAATACAGCTATTAAACTCGATTTTGTTTTTCTCCATTATCTCGAAACCAACATATAATATTAATTTTATTAATAATATTTATTTAGAAATAATCTGAATCACTCAGAAATATTTTTCTGTTACATATACAGGGTTTTAAATAGGTATAATGGGTGCTTTCGAAGCGAGGTCTGTTTATATTTTCTATATATAATAAACCAGTTTACAATAAGATATTTAGGTGTGAAAAGTAACGCGCTATAAAATATATACTTTAGTGAGAGATAGCTGATATTTAAAAATGTATTAACTCATAAATTTTTAAAAGTATTTAAATTACTTTTGGAAATACCCGTTTTGGGGATTCCCTGAATACATTGCAATGATTTCTGGAAAAGAAACAGGGTTTCTTATTTTATTTTGTAGTTATTCTCTCTAATATCTTGTGTTCATTTGTCTCCTGGGTAAGGTATATGTTTGCTTATAATCATCTTGGTGTACTATACAAATCAGTCATATACGCGTGATTTCTGTTTCATTTGAGAAAGTGATATATTCTCAATAGGCAGTCCATACGTCATTTGTTTTCGATTCCTACTGAAACATTGGGCAACTACCCAATATATATTTGCTTATTTCTCTATGTGAATAATGTATATGTTACGGTCATAGTGATAAATAGGTTATTATTAATAATTACCGGTTATTATTAATAATAGCCAAGTGGGGAGGTTAAAGTGAAGAATTTATCACATGAACCGGCTATTGTTAATAATTTCCAGCATGCTGTGGTCAATGTGATATATTTCAGTTCGATATTGCATTAAGGTGATGCTACAATATAATAGAGCCTCAGATTTGAAATTCTGTTAGTATCTACATAATCGCCACACAACGAATCTATTCACTGGGTTTTCAGTGTTGGGCCTTTAGTGACGTTAGGCCTGACTAACTTATTTAGTTACTACTCATGACTAAAATAAGGAAGATTATCAAAACGAGACTAAAAATGCCAATCCACACTAATTGCATGCACGAGTGTGTAACTCTTTGGGTCATGCTTATTTGCGCAATTCTTAAAAGCAAAGTAAGTAATTAATTAAAAACTCGGTTTGTATTATTTTACCAGTGCAAACGTACGTAGTGCTTCTGCATTTTGCAATTCGTGGCAATAAAAAATATTTTTATTTATAACTTTATTATCTTTTTAATACAAAACTTTAAAAAATGTTTTATATTTAATTTTGAATACAAAAGTCCTTCTAGACCTTTATTTTTTGTGGTAGTACAACAATGACACCATTTATACTGTCAAAATAAAACGAAATAAAGTTTGTAATAATAGGACGTCATCTTCTTTTGTTTTTTTGTATTTTTTGTTGGTGATAAACACTTTTATAATAAATATATCTGTGAGATATTAGATATACTTAGGGTAGGTATAGGTAATGGACATACTTATGTAGGGAAGATTGAGGCAAGTTGTTACCATGTTTAATCTTTTATTTATAAAATTATTGTCAAACACCAAAAGTAAAAATACCGTGTTAGGAACAGAATCATACAAAAATGTTTGCATCATTTGTGCGGTGCAATTTATGTAAAAACATCTATGTAAACTAGTCTAGTTCTTACATGTACATATTTGCATTGAAAATTTTTTTATTAAATGCGCAACAGTTCAAGATAATTAGGATTTGAGAATTTACTTAATAAATTGTAATTGTACATTTACAAAAAACTACCCACATGCATTAAATATAAAAATGGGTGTTATTGATAATAAAATGGTTAACTTTTTTTAACACTCTGTATAAACTGTTCTTCTTTATGTTTTCGTCATTGAGCCGTCCTTGGGTGTATACCAAATATCATTACCAATTATATCCAGTAGTTTCTAAAGTACAAGGGAGACAAAAAAAGCATTCTGTATTATCAATGTTTTGTATTATTCGTAATTTTGGTCATTGGGGTAGCCGTACTGATGATTTGCGTCGAGTAAATAAATGTAATAGCTTACATAGTAATCAAAATAACTTAGCTAACTTCTTTGAAGACTGTATTGTCTTTTTACAAAATATCTTTTGTAAAAAGTAACATTTTTATCACTTTTACCGTGCCCGTTAGGAAATTATTAATAATAGCCGGTTCATGTGATTATTTAAGCGTTTCTAATCACATTGACCAAATGATGCGGTTATTATTAATAATAGCCGGTAATTATTAATACAAACCACATTTATCACTTTAACCGTAACATATACACGAAAACAAAACAGAAAAGTGATTTCTCGGAAGTAAACTTGCATAACTGCATAGCCAGGAACACAAAATGAACGAACGTTTACCAACAGAAATAGCTGTGTTCGTTTTGAGACATTATAGCATGTTGTGTTACTGTTGCTTTCAGTTCACGAAATCCCAATACAAGAACTTGAAGACCAGATTCACCACGACGCGACGCGACGTCGCGACACCCACTTTTCTAAATTTATCTGGCGGCATATCAGCATCAGTGACACCCAATTATATGACCTAGGGATGCTGAGCGTCCACCGACTTTTCATTGACAGCGACTATAAATAGCCGCACGAGTGTATTTCAATCTTTTTATGGAAGAATTTTATAAAAATAGTTATGGCTATGACGCGCGTTATACAATTTTATTCCATCGGCAAAGTTGATGTGTGAAATTTAACAGACGCGGTTTCCATAAAATAGCTGTTAGTGTTCATGACTTTTATGTTTCATATAGTGAATTAAATATAACCACGGATGTCATATTTTATTCTGGATATAACTTTAAAAAAGTTTGAGCTTATATTTCAAACTTTGTCAGTATGATGTACAAGTTTAAATTAGTTTATCTGGCTAATTAACAGTGTATTTTAGTCCGTTACAGTATGCATCCAAAACTGCCCTAAAGCAGTCTATATTAACTTATGTGGTCAATAAACCTTACAACAATAAAACCGTAAATAAGAGGTCTAATCTTTTTCGGGAATGTGAAGACTTTGACCCAATGTAATAAAACCGCAGTTAATATTATAATAGTCTATACATAGTATTTTGATAAGCGCATAAGCACACGCGTAACGAAGTTAATAAATCCTCCAACAGCGGCTTTGGTTGACCGTATCGTGATTTTGACCGAATAAATGAATAACATTAACCCTTTGATAAAGGTAAACTGCGATCTGGAGAAACATAGTTCTAAGTATAGTCCACAAAATATTATCTTTACTGAAGGATTTATTGTATTCCATCTGACGTTATTAATGAAAAAAGTATGATATATGGAATTATATCATGCGTAGTCTTTTTATTAATTACGAAAACAGGGTACTGGTAAATATGTTTGTGTTGGAATGAGTTTTATTGTTAATTGGTTATTTCAGTTGTTTTCAGATGTCGTATCTATATTTGGAACTATCACAAAACATGCAAATATAGAAAGCTTTGTCAGATTAGATTACGCAGATACGAAAAATAAAGTAATAATCATCTGAAAAGAAAGCGAAAGATAATATATTCATACAATCGCCATAGATGTGAAAAAATGTCCGTTTGAAAAATGACTGTACTGAGAGAGTTTTTCTGCCGAACAATTTATCAAAGTTACTTATCAATTATTCAGGTGCAGCGTTGGTTTTGGACAGAATTCAATTTTCACGCTGCGTGCTATCAATGGCGCTGTAATTCGAAAAAGAACGACTTGCTTTTAGGATAATCCGTAAAATGAAGGGGCATTAAACATGCAATTCTTTGTCGCCAAAACATTCTGCTAATGACGAGAACGTGTGCGTGTGTAAATTTGTTTTACAGTTGCTAATTTTACATTGAATAAAAGATTCTAAAGATAATAAATATTATAGTCAATAATGTATTTAGAGTAATTGTTTTCTTTAAACATAAATATATATTTCAAACAAAAACAGTTGGCAAAATTGGCAAGAAATGTTTTCTAAATTTGGCACCGACATTTCGAAAAGCGAGTGATCTGCCTATGAATGACAATTTCCACAAACGCGAATTTCCTTGGCACGGTAAAACATAAACAAACAATTAATCTGCTTTCATCCGTTAGCCAAAATACCCGAACGAATATCAACATCGCACCCATTCGCTGTTTTGACAAATTCCGCAAGTCATAACAATAAAGTTTTAATATGCAGGACAGAAGAGGCGCCCGCAGCGGCTCCATATAGTGGATTGTGATTCCAGCTGATGTCGGCCAACCAAAGACATGCTATTTTTAACATGGAAGCGTTAAGATGCTAGCGGGTTCCCTAAATTGTGTTATAAAGCGTGAAAATTGAGATTTTCAGTCTTCAGTTTTAGTCCAACCTAGTTACAAAGTTCAACATCGCCCTCCATATAAGCGGAAGAATGGTTAGTGAAGTGATTACTGCGCTTTGGTGATGTATATTGTTAAGCTTTGTTTGCTCATTATCGCTTTCTTGTTTGATATAAACTGACACGCATTTTAGAGCTGTCAATACAACTACGAATGACTGCTACATCATTAATTTTTTTGCTTGTCTACGTGTAAGTTTTTTTGTTATAGTTCTGTTTTTTTCAAAATTAAACTGGCAAAGTTTAAATTCGCTTATTTAAAGGAAATTAGGATTGGCTTTGTAAAAGGTCACATAAATTCAACGTTATGCTTAAATCATGCACGGACAATACTGAACGTCTTTCGTCTATTAATATATGCAAAACTTAAATTAATTCAAGTGGCGTGCCTGTCTTACAAAATTTGTTTGCAAAGTTGTTACTGAAGTCTGAAAGTGCGACAGGACAGAAGACGGGCGGCAGCGAAGGGCACAATATCTTTGCAAACTGCTTAAAATTTAATTACGTATTCGCGTTGCTCACGAAAGAACTCGAAACACTTCAACAGGGCTAACTATTAAATATTCACAATGTTTAAAGGTTTTCCAAATAATAATTTTCACAATGTATATATGATCTATTTGTTGTATTTTCAATACGATTTTGTTTTCAGGCGGAAATCGTGTTAGACAAGGAGCAACTCATCAGTAAGTATTAAATAGTAAAACTCACTATTTAGTCTTAATTAAATTTTAAACTAATATTTATTATATGTTTCTTGCAGTGCTTCAGAAAGCATTCAACATGTTCGACTCAAGCAAGAAGGGCAGTATCGAGAAAGAGAAAGTGAGAACGATCCTGAATACGTTGGGGCACTCCTTCAACGACCAAGAACTGGAGGCATTACTAGAAAACGAAGATAGAGACGGTACGTGTAAAAAGGTACAATAGCCCACGTATAACAGTGCAATGTTTTGCGTTTAAGCGGTCGATACGAAATAACTGGTCTACCGCAAAAAGGTATACCGGTACGGTTCTCGCTAGTCTTGGAACAAACTTATTATATTAACCGGTTAGTCACGTCATGTCAATCACGTATACAGGAGACGCAATTTCCATTCCCCACTTACAAGGTTCCCCATAAATCCTTTCGCACTAATGTAATTGTTCAAATGGATGTTCAATTATCCTGAGAGACTTAGAATCAATACACCATCAATCATAGAGAAGGCAAACAAGATGACGGGGCACCACGTGCACAGACAATTGTAATTAATCAACGAGTAAGGGTGTTTTTTTTTTTTCGGGGGGATTACGTTTCTATCTCAAAGTTTAAGGAAGATGTCACTTGTATCTTCGTATTTATTTTACGTTAACAAGAAATGTACGTAGTTTTTTTAGAAACGAAAAATCGATTGTCGTTGAAATTATATTTCCACGTCAAGGACAGATAATCTCCCTGTGTTTTGATAAAAATGCGATAACCGGACATGGTTATTATGAGTAATGAAACAGACAAAGAGAGGGCAAAGTAATAACTTTGGTCGGATATTCGAGTACGTCCAGGGAAATGAATGCGAACGCGGACGCATTTAGGCCACGGCCACACTAGGCTCTTTTATTAGCCGCTAATTACTGGTGCTGTTAGCAGCAACATCAGCTAGCAGCAACGTCAGCCAGCGGCTATTTTGTGGTCGCATTACGCTGTGTACGAGCAAAAGTACTGCGGGTGGCTACTATGTACCAGCAAGCCTCAGTTAAAACTACAAGGTCAACTATTTCTGGTGCATTTTATATGTCACCAGGTAGGTACATACAACAGTGAAACAACGTATTGTCTTTTGTCAGGTGAAGGCGTCGCAACCATAAAATATTTCATATTTGATACTAATTTGTGGAGTTTTATTGACGACCTGTCTTGAACCTGACTACACATTTCGAAAGCACTGTACACGAGTTAAATAGCAAGGTCACAATGACAATAAAATTAGAAATTCTATATTTTAGAAGTACTTAGTTGAAAAGTCAGTGGCTGTACTACAATTAGTTATTTACAAAATTATTTTAATTATTAATTAAATCATTATTTTAATTTTATTATTAATTAAATTATATATTTTCATAAAAAAATCCTTTTCGGTTCTTCAATTGTTCCAGTATATTTCTAAATAACAAATTGTTCAAAAGTTACTGTTTTTATCCATAATTTCATTTCTACTTTAAATTTAATGTTTTATTTATATAAACTTCAAACACAAAAGTAATTCAACCAGTTTTCTGTCCAATTTATTAATTAAAATATAATATACAATCATATAATTATACAATTTAATATACAATTGATATAATTAAAATCCGATATATTTTACAAAATATATTAGTATATATGCATTTCTACTTCAAATAAAGCTCAACACGTCACAGCAACGTATAAATATTACATAATATTTGCATTGTATGCATAAAATGCATAAATAATCATAATCCAGGTTATTCAATTTTGAAGAAATATTTGAATATATCCACCACCCCACATCTTGCATTCCAATCAACGTTGTAGCAACTTTTCGGCCGGTGACTATTCGTTATGTGATCAGTATTTTAACAACTGTATCGCTTACAGCCCTCTTTATATATTGGGAGAATAATACCTCGCATGATTTTTATAAAACACATTTCAAAAATACATAATTTCCCGAGTTAACATTCATGCTGGTTGCTGTAAAAGTTAAACAAGCGCTGGTGGGCTGGCTGCTGCTAAACTAACTCGCCAACTGGTAAAACAGCGCTGCTGAGTGGTCACACTATGCTATTAGTAGCAAGTAGCAAATAGCACGCTAGTAGAACAGCCTAGTGTGACTATAGCATTATCGTCAGTGTAGGGTAGCGTGTCTCTATATCGCTCTATGGTCACGCAACTGTCTTACTTATTATCAATTAGGTTAAAAGTATGTATTTATGTGTCATTCATTATGCGGGTCAGCGCGCTGCAAAGAAAACTTTAACCGATTACTTTAATGTTCTGTTCTTGGTTGCGAGTATGAAATATGTAATGAATTAATTTCTGGTTTTACTCTTTATGGAGGTACCTTGTACACGCTAAAGATCGATATTTGTCCATTAAATATACATATATGGAATGGTTTGGTTGAGATGGCTGGTACACATTATCACATTAGTTTGATGGATACTTATGTTAAAAGTTGGGCACTGAGCTTTAGTATACTAAATGATGTTTTTATATATTAAAACCCCTTTCAATATTAATATAGATAATCAATAATATAAAGGTATCATGAGAGAATGAGGATAACACGCAATCAATTGCGTACGTACACATTAAATATTTGTGTTGTTTTGTCATAGTAATGTGCTATTTATTATTAATTCTCATACCGCCAAATAATGACTTTCGTATTACAACATATTTTATTTCTCTTCAGGTTCTGGTGTCCTGAATTTCGACGCTTTTTGCCGTGTGGCAAGTCACTTCCTCGAGAGCGAGGACGATGAAGCTCTTCAGAAGGAACTCAAGGAAGCGTTCAGATTGTACGACAAGGCAGGTCAGCATCACCCTTTTAACCGTCTTTTTCCCGAATCTTTTTTTGTGAACTTTTTACCCATGTATGAATAAAGTATCACCCGTACAAAAAACCTCTTTCGTATATAGAATGAAACGTTTCGAACTGCTAATTTATCCTAATTTGAAACGCTTTGCCAAACCCATTCGCAACGAAATCTCTAAAATGCGGGAAACGTATCGGCAGCGAAAAGATTGGAATGCATGAGAGCAGAATGGACGGTGCAAATATTGCGCATGGATTTGGAAAAAATCGGACGAATATATTTGCCTGGCTTATAATCCCCATTTTGCCGTTTTCCATTGAAAAAAGCAGTGAAAAATAAACACTGTAACGTGAAAAATTGGGAATTATTTTTGCCCTGGTTTACACAGCTTTCTTTCCGTAACAAATAAGTTTAGTATTTTTAATTGATATGTTTAATAACTGGGATGAAACAACACTGTAATTTCTTTACTATTTTTATGTCTATTTTTACAGGAAACGGTTATATTCCAACTTCAAGTTTGAGGGAAATTCTTTCGGCACTTGATGATCAATTAACGGCAGATCAACTGAACGAAATGATTGCTGAAATTGACAGCGATTCATCCGGAACTGTTGACTTTGATGGTACGTGTTAATCTTTTTAATCAGAATTTATACAGGGTGTAATAAATATGAGGGCTAAAGAATTATTTTCTGTATTTGTTATGCCCTACGGAAATTTTCTGTCTGTTAATATGCATTTATAGATATTATATCCAATGCATTTTTCTTACAGAATTTATGGAAATGATGACAGGAGACTAAGGCAGCAACCCCCAACATTATACCCTGTACTGAAAGTACTGAACACACTTGCATTTAAGTTGTAATTGTATTATTTATTATTGATCAATTCTTTTTATCAAAACAAAAAAATCTCGGCTTATAATTTAATTGTACGTTACGTATAACTAAATAAAGTTTTTTTTCTGTGGAAAGTGAATTTTTGCCATTTTGGAAGAGGTGCAAAATAGTAAACATCATGCCTATAACCATGCAAAACTGCTGCTATCTACATATTTTAAAAGATTTACTTTTCGGAACGGTGTCATATACCAAATAATCATAAACCTTTATTTATTGTATGTCTTAACTTTCTTTCTATATAGCGGTCGTTCTATTCTATAAACTCTACACAAGCCAGTAGCTGAAGTTAGGTACCTATTGTTTTACTAAGTTCTAGATTTCCGGGAGAAAACCGCGTCAACGACGATAAAGTAGTCAAACGACCAATCCAGAAGGAAATCGGGCAATGGAATAAATAGTCGAATTTTATGAGCTGAAATTACATAATATCTGGAAGATTTAAGCTATATGTATAGGTATTTACTTCTGGCCTGTAAAAAAATACAAATCATGTTCATAACACAGAAATCTTGTTTCCATTCTTCGTGTATGTGTAGGAGTGATGATATATTATAGATGATCCTACCAATAACAATGATACTAACAATATTATTAATTAGTTTTACTTTGACTTGACATATGAAAGAATTATGATTTAAAAACACATGCATTAGCAACAAGAAAATCAAACATGTGGTATAATATGAAGTATTTATTGTTACAAAAGAGGATGTAAGTACATAATATAATTCTTCTTCTTCTTTTACATACGATATAATGTAAGTTTTGTGAGATTTCAAAGCTTGGAAAGAAACATGCCGTATGCAAACATATTGCATACATAAAATTCGTTACCCTTTTCATCTACAATATAAAAATTTCTACAGCCATGTGATAGTTTTCCTGTTACGACTGCGCTTCCGCATTCGCCATAAAGAGGTCTCCCATGTCGTTCTACTTTACTATCGGCCACGTAAAAGAGTTTATGGAATCCAGATTCTCTGAAACCTGTGTAATATCAAACTATGATATCGATGTAGAAGATAAAAGGTTTTTGCTTTCCTGGAGACGACATGAATACTAACTTACAGCTACTTTACATAGTAGAGTACTATTTCTTGCTTTTCTAATTAGTAACTAGAACAATGTTATTAAAGTATTGTGAACATGGTAACCATTATTGGCATGATAAGCATGCTATCAATTTTGCTAGATACCTTTATGATGGATCATGCTACACATCTTAAGTACCATAAATATCAATCCGGAAGTAGGAAGGGATACACACCCGTTAAACCGGAAATTAAATCTCCCCTTGCGCAACATTTTTTCATAAAATGACAAGAGATATCTGCGGAGTGCTTTGCCATTTATCATGTGTACGTATTTTTACTGCCATACCGACATAAATAAGAAAAATTTCCGCGAGGGAACACTGTTATTAATATCAAAGAGTTGATTATTTAATATGACAAAGGAAAGAATGCCACGTTGTTCTGCAAAAGGAGTGAAAAGAGGGTGCGGCATTTCGTTGGGTTGGGTAAAATCCTCCCTTCGGTAATGAAATAGAAGGGTGTGGATTCTTTATCGAATGCTAAATTAAATCGTCACTCCTAACGGTAATGGGAAGTATGTATAAATACTATTACCTCTCTATATAGCTTATTTTTATCTCAAGTTTTACTAATAAAATTTATTTAGTTTTAAATTATTATAAACGACCATATTTCGAAACGAAGAAATGTCTATCAATAATGGTGGCGGCGCCGGAAAATATTAGGCTATACATTTTGCTTGTTTAAAGAATTTCTGTTTTATTTTATATATTGAGTAACTTATAGCAGCTAAATTAAACACTAGAACGTAATAAATATCTACTCAAAACTGCTAATATGGACGGAGTACAATTTGAGCAAAAAGACAAACCCCGATAAAGTTATGGAAAATAGAAACTTTACAATACCTTGCTTCTATTCCTGGGTGTATACTCCTCTTTAGAAGGCTTCCTTCTTTTGTCCTTTAGGATCATTCGCGCTGCCGCAAACGCCATCTTGAATTTTTTATGGTAATCTCGTGTGTTACGTCCGCCAATCCGTTACATGTCAATTCGGTGACATTTTTCCAATACAACTTTAGTAACTTGTAAACGTTAACATTGCGATTCTTGCAAAAGAGTTACCCATGACTATAATTTTACGTGAGCTTTTAAACAGATGTTAGATTATGCTGTCATTATTTTATATTAATGTATGTTTCTAAAAGAATGTAAGTAGTTATGATATTACTTACATTCTACATTAATAAGTTTCACTTGACCTAAATTGATTATGTGCATGCGTTTTGAGGTAAGTAAATGGTGGAAATATATATTATCCAGTTGATTTATATCATTTTTAGGTAACGGAGGGTTATCATTCTCGGTTATTTTTAAAGCTTAACAACGTAGGTCGTAGACTGTAGTAGTAGCTACGTTATTTTTTTCGAGGAATATGGTTATAGCCCGTGTAGATTGTGGCGCCATTTTACGATAACACTGCAGTAAACTTGTTATATAAATTTGGTGGAATAATTTATAGTGCTCGTGAAGTTGATTTTTCCAGGAAAATAAGTTGCGGTGAAAACCACCTGCGCCGCAGCATAATATTAAAATAAATGTCAATTTTAAATATTGTATATATTTTATAAAATCGAATTGTTGTTGACACTTAAAAACAATATCTAATTCGAAATCACAACCCGTTCACTATGGTTCGCCCCATAGTGAGCATTACATTTGGTAATACGAGCACCAATTAAAGTTTATCAACAGTAACACCGCTAATTGGTTGCATGCGATATGCGACATAAAGTTTTAGATTTCCAGTTCGAAATAGAGTGGCTAATCCCGTAATTTCGATGATAATTTCATAGAACTAGTTAATTTGATACTGCTGGCCTGCAGTATCAGACCAAAATTGTTCTAGTCTGCGGTTTAATGGTAATGTGAGACGTACAAATGATGGTAATTGGCGTGGTTATAATTGGAGAGTTGTAAATCAAAAGGGTCTAAGTGCCATTTTTATGTTTTTTGAGGTTTTTGTGTCAATAGGTTCTACAGGTCACCCTCAGTAACAATCAAAAGGATCTATGTCAACATCAATTCGAGTTTAGTCTGTACAACGGTCAAAAAATGGCATGACATGGCAAAAAGTTCCATACGTCGTCTTTAACACGCCCACCTACCAGTTCATAGTATTAATCAAAGCAGCGCATATACAATGAGATAAACTAGAAGACCTAAAGAACATGATGGAGTACTTGCGAGGCGAAGCTAAACACTTTAATTCGGACCTTATCCGAGAGTTTGCTTCATACTGAATTAAGTGTCCTAATTAAGTTTTTATTTACATAACCAAGAAACAAATACCTTGCATTCTTGTTAATATACCTTTCTTATTCAGGTATAAGAGTAGCTGACGCTTTATTTGGTAAAATACCTGATTCATAATTTCTAAATTTCCGGGAGGAAACCACGTCAATGACGATAAAGTTGTCAAAGTTTCGCACACATGTTGCAAGAGGCATCTTCAGAACGTAGCAGTAAGAGAGCTACGACGAGAAGAGAAGAGATTCTCTTCGTAGCTCTCTTACTGTTACGTCCTGAAAATGCCTGGTGCAACATGTTATTGCTATTATTAACGTATATTTGTTATTGTTATTGATGGTTGGTAGCTTTCTGCTTCCACGTGCGAAACTTTTAGGTAAATTAAGTTCCTTTTCAACTCTTTTTATTGCTTACATGGTTTTAAAATATTATTTACATCATAACTCGGTAACAAATACAAAGATTTGAAAATTAGTATCTAATTACATTGGTACTACGATTCCATGGTTGCAATTGGTATCTCGCTTCTTAATAGATAAAACAATACATATTCCTTACAAGTATCGCATCTACATGCCATCATGCCCATGCCATAGGTGCGAAAGTAACGAACACTAGAAGGCTTTTGTATTACGGTCCAGATATGTCCCTTGTCGACTGCGGATATGCAGGATTTATATGTTGAAATATGTAGGTTATGATATCAGAATCTGATCCGCTTGCTAATGTTGCATTTGTTACAACACTCATAGCCAAAATTTGATCTTGCACTGGCATATTGGTAGAAGACTCATCAATTGAAATAAATACCTAAATCATAAAATAATAATAATACTAATAATATATTTTACTGGCGTATAACTGAATATGCGGACACAAATACCACTGTCCTTGGTACATAAATAAATATTATACTCACTTCATCTGATGTGCAAGCACCTGTGGTATAATTGATGCCAATAATTGCAACAAGAAAGAAATATATACCCACCATTTTTATGATTTAGGTATTGATTTGCATCTGCATGTTATCTATATCTATTGTAGGGTAGAAAAATTTATTGATATCATGCTTCATTTTATTTTGCCTATCTGAACTATCTGACCTTGTTTTTAAAAGAAGTGATCTAATCAGGAATTACATTTTTTTCAGAAATTGAATTTGATGAAGTGATATCCACATTGTATGGATATATTCGTTTCAGAATTAATTAATAACAGAACCAAATATCTGAGGTGGCCCTCACCCATCTATCCGACTATAACTTTTGCCCCTACCTAACGTCAGTTTCTATCACATAATGACATTTGTCGTAATGACATTTAATGTCATGTCATGTCAGTGGCACTAACATTTGTCAAAATGTGACAGTTTGTGACACAGCGACGAAGGTTGTGGATTCTGTCAAATTGCTTTATAAACAATTATAGCTCCTAAACCGTTCATCCCACTGGTCTACAAATTTGTATACATATTTAGGGTCACTGGAGGGTGAACTGGTATCAATTTGGATAAAATCGAAAAAGTCCCTAAGAAGATGCATGTAACATTTGCCACTTCTGGTTGTCAGATTGTCACTAAAAACACTCCAGTTCGTCCTCCGGTAATTCTAAAAACCAAATTTCAATCCGATCCGATATTCCGTTTGGGCGCAATCGGGTTCACGGCCATATAGAAACCATTAAATTTCTAGAAAACAAACACCCACAATGTTTACAGTGAAAAAAAAGCATTTTGATGTGTTTTTTTATTATTAAATAAAAATATATCGAAGCTATATCAAGAGTTTTTACACCAAAGCTACATATATGAATATTATTTCGTGACAAAAGAATGGATAGAAGATATATTGATTTCCTACTTTAAATCATATTATCAACATTTGTCAGGATACTAACGTATGCATAAAGTTCACTGACTTGCTTGTCGAATATCGATTTATTTAGTATGCATGCTCGTATGTCCAATCAAGATATACCTAATAACAAATTCCAATTGTGTTCGTGTTCGACCACAAGTGCCAGTTCAGCGAGCGCAGATTTGCGATTTAGCTGAAATTTCTCCATACATATTACGGACGGTCTGACACAACACATTTTTAAATAGCTTTTTTACAGCTACCGATTCGCGAAATCAGCGATTGGAAATTATTTAGCTCGCTATATAACCGCGAATTTGCCAGCCGCTGGTGATACGAGCTACAAATTTAAAACGTCCGAATTTGCTGACGCTCGCAGGTGGAATTTATTTGTCGCGCTTCGGTAAACGGATGACGAATTGTAGATGTAAAATTTTAAAGCTCGCCTGACGTCTAACATGAAAGCACACTCCTCGAGAAAATATCAGGAATCCACACCTACTCCTGTATATCCGGCGACATTTCCGGCGACGGAATGAAGAAGCCTTGGGCTTCTTTCTAAGGGAACTAAAAAAAGTATATTAATGTAAATATACCAAATATCAAGATAGATGTTTGGAGGTTAACTTTGCAATAATATTTTTGCCGTTTATGAAACCCAGCTCGGTTTATTCACAACGCAATCTTAAAAAGCAATTTTGAAGAACACAATAACAAATGTACTGGGCCCCTACATTTCCCTGCTCCATAGCGTGGTGGATTGAGCTTTATTGGGCCGTAAATTCTGATGTGACGAGCCGGTAGAAGCGGCAACAATCGCGGCCCCACATCATTTATTAATCGGACAACAGTCGGTAAACAAAATTCGTTGTTTCAAGGTCTCGATCAACGTAAGTTGTCTAGAAATTTCCACCTTGTCAAGCTCTCTGACATTGACAGTTTTAGTAAGAATAATCCGTTTGATGGTCACACATTTTCCACTTTATATTCGATATCCCAATTTGTTTTGTTACCTACCTCAAAATTAACGAATCGTTATCATTCTCTATTATGGGATGATTGTGTTTCCATTTGGCATAAAACCATTTCATTGTTTGTAATTTATGCTATAATGATTGTGATCGGTAAAAGCTATAATAGTTATGACTATAATTAATGATTAAAAGCTAGGGGTGGAGCTTAGTTTGCGAGTAAACCCCCCCCCTCACAGCCACTGACATTAAATTGAAATCCAGAGTGGCCAGATGGTACCAAAAAGTTAGACCACTAAAACATCACTCTAGGTCGGTGGTTCCCAACCTTCTTGAGGCATATACCCACAAAGCGGGTTAGATATTAGCAATTACCCACCAAAAGATATTTTGAGCAACCAGTGAACAACAATAAGTGATCAACAATGATTACACAGGGGAACATTGATTTTGCGGCATGAAATTTATTAGTCAATTTAAAAGCTTTTATCGAAAGATTTCAAATTAAAATAACGCTGCAAATTATTGTCGGAATAAAATGTTAACCTCCTAAGTCCATATTCAACGTAATCTAGCATTTTTTAACATTCGAAAGAATGAGGCGTATTACACAATTCTGAAATTAATAATAAAAGAATTAAAAAAACACAAATTTAAATTAAGAAAACGTTTTGTGTTACGTTTTCTATTGTATTTTTGTTCAGGACAGTTCCTTTCTAAGGACCAGCAGTATTCTGCCATTATATGGCAATACCATCGGCCTTAATACCTTTCCTCCGTTATCTTGATATACTGCTAAAACCGTTGCTCTTATTCTTCATTGTAATCACTCAGATTGTCAGAAAATTTATCTAAATGACTATGAAAATAATGTAACTTGGTACTCATAGTAATTTTTCAAAATTTTTAAGCATTTTGTCAACAATTTGTGTTGTTAACATTGTTCAGCTTGGTGATTTCCCAAAAAAATCGATGACTCATACAATGCATCTAGTTCAACCTAAGTCATGTTATTTTGTGGTCCATCAAAGATTCCGGCTTCTAACTGTCATATTTATTCTCGATGGTCAGTTTTTCCTATCACAATGTTCATTTTTTGCACCACTGTCCCACAGCCAAAGAAAACAGGGATATTTAGTGTATCCATTTTGCTGACCCAATAAAAAAGCAGCAGCAAGTTGTAGAGTAACATGTTATATTTCAAAAAAGATAGTTCAAAGATTGGTTTTGATAATTAAAGACTTGCTAGCCACACGAAAAGCAAAAATATGTTTTATTGAGGTTTAAATTAAAATAATTTAAATTATACTATAGTTTGATGCATCGTTTATCATAAGAACTGGAGTCAATTCAAACAAACTAATTATACAACGAGTACTTCATAAATAAAAAAAGAATGTTGCCCAGTATTATCTTTCTCGTCTTTAGCGCTCAGAAAATCGTTTTTTACCCCTCAGTGGGTAATTACCCCCAGGTTGGGAACCAATGCTCTAGGTCTTGAGGTATAGTAATTGAAAGTTACGAAGATATTCGATTAAGTTGATTTATATATAGGTACTGAAATAATATCAAACACAAACAACGCACACAAAAGATATTACGCTGAAACCACTGCTAGAATCTTTGCGCTAATTTCATCGACTGTGAGTGTTTTATCCTTAAAAAACTGTTTCAGTAATATTTCGCCCCTAAAGTGTCCAATTTGAATTAGCGGCTGCAGAGATTGTGTACGTGATGGTGGTTCTATAAGATTATTTCGGCCGTTAATTAATTTTGTTGAGGGATGGCTTTTCAGCGCGATAATAAATAATGCATTAAGCGATTATTCCAGTGCGCCCCTCGCTCAGGGCATTAATTGGAGAATTGTGGAGAAACGGTGTCAAGAGCGGCTAAACTCGCGAAAGATTTGAGATGTCTAACTCACCCTCTCTACACCTCTCAGCCCACCGCCCCTTAGACTGCCTATTCCTCGCTAGATTACCGACATTTTCGAATGAAGTGCACGGATTCACAGCGCTACCAGTTCGATGAATGTTCCGTTAATCGCCCGGTACTTGTTTGGCTTCGTTAACAAGGGCTCTTAAAACATAGAAAGGCGACTGATTACACAGGAACAAGCTCTGCCCTATCGATCGCATGTTTATTAAATTTTAATTTGTACTCGACGTCGTTGTCGGACATTTTTTACATTATTAGAAACGTAATTTCTAGGAATGCCTACATTCCTAAAATGTCTGAAAATATGCTATTTTTATTCTTACTGTTCCTAAAGCACTTAAAATTCAAAGAAGCTGCATTCGGACAACACATTAATCTTTTTCCTGCACCGATTTATCACACAGATGTTTTCCGGGTTCATACACGATTCACAGAAATCTAACGAAAACAACGCTATTTTGATTTCGACTCGGCAAATTTTGGTAATTTAACGGAAGTCAAGAAGTTCTTGGAATTCAGCTGTGTTCAACATTATCGAAATGTAACTCTCGCTAACGACTTTGCGATTGTAGCGTTTCCAGATGTTCTCGGCCATTAGCAGAAGCGTTACTGTCACAGCTGAACGGTTCTCAGCTTTCTTTCAAAATCGACAGTCCGACTGAAAAATCAACGTTCTTTGTTACCTTGAAACTAGATCTAGTAACAAGCAATTGTTGTGTATATAGTGTAGCATGAAGAGGATTTTTTTCTATACAAATAATATTTTATTCTAATAAGAATTTCAATATAGTTGTTTCAACGGTTAGTTATTCTTACGATTTAAGAATTTAGTAAGTTTATGTTAAGTATATTTTTCTCTGACGAAGAAAAATTATTCTTCTATAAAAAGGTAGACGTTTGTCTTACAACAACAAAAATATTTCGTTGAACGAAAAATATATATGCTTCAACGAAAAAACAGTTTCTTGACCCAAGATTCTTACTCTGAGAGATACATAGAAAGTTGTGCAATTACTTTACAGATGGCGCTAACATATTATCGCGTCTTTTGCCACATATTTCCGCTAAGTATATAAGTATGACGATATTGAGTGATCATATATTGTTTGTTTACATCTATGCATAAGTGTTTATTTATTTTTCTTTGACCACGAAAAACTTATTCCTCTATAAAAAAGTAGATGTTCGTCTTACAACAACAAAAATCTTTCGTTGGACGAAAAATATATACAGGGTGACATAGAACAAACTACAATGCATAGCACCACGCGATAGAGGGCCAAAAAATAATAAGAAAAGTTCCTATACACTAATGTCCGATCGCTTTTTGTTTTTAAGTTACCTGCTGTTGAAGTTATTTAATTTTTCTGTTCCAAACGCCTGCACCTGTCAACAAATGTTGAGAAAAGAGAACAATTTGAGCATTTGCGCTAAATTTTGTGTCTGTTTGGGTTTAATAATAATTTTTTCCATTAAAATTAAGACTTTATTTGTTAAAAAAAAAAAAACATAAAAAGTTTCCAAAAAAAAAAGGTTATGTAAGGTACCAATTATTTTACATCGTCATTTAAGGAGTAACGAGTTCTACTGAAAAAATAGCAAAAAAATGGGGTTGTGATTAAAACAAATAAGGATGACCTCATCGCTCCGAAATAAATGACCTCATAGTTAAAATGTTTACGTCATAAGGTGGTTATTTAATAATTAAAATTGACGTGTCCGAACGATTTTCTTGAAAACATTAAATAAAGATATTATGATTTTTTTCCAAACTTTATCATTATTTAAAAGCTACTTAAAAACACTACTTAAACTACTTGACTTTAGCTTGCTTTGATAGTACCATAGGTTCAGTTTCATGAAATCAAAGCCTGTTACCTCTACTGCCTAATTAAAGTAATACTAAATAACATTTATCAAAAAAACTTCAACAGCCGGTAACTTGAAAACAAAAAGCGATCGGACATTAGTGTACTTCTTTTATTATTTACATTAGGGAACTTTTTTTATTATTTTGCGGCCCTCTATCACGTGGTGCTATGCATGGTAGTTTGTTCTATGGCACCCTGTATATTCGAGATTCTTACTCTGAGAGATACATAGAAAGTTGTAGAATTACTTTACAGATGGCGCTAATAGATTCTCGCTTCTTTCGCCACATATTACCGCTATATAAGTTCGACGATATTGAGTGTTCGTATATTGTTTGTTTACATCTATGCATAAGTGTTTTATTTCACCGGTGACTTCAATATAATTATTCTTCCGGCTTAAGAGTTTAATATCTTTATGTTGAGTATATTTTGCTCTGACGAAGAAAATGTTATTCTTCTACATATAAAAACAGTAAGACGTTCGTTTTACAACAACAACAGCATTTTGTTGGGTGAAAAATATACATTCTTCAACGAACAAACAGTTTATTGGCCCAAAAGTATACGTACGTATCGCTTAAAACAAACGTAATTCCTTTCAAGCAGTTCCTTCATACTTAAAACAAGAAAACGTAATACTTGGAACTGAGAATCTGTATTTTGTATTTTACTTGAACCAACCAAATGATTTTTCTGCGGATATAGAAACAAGGGATATTCTTCACTCAAAGTTATTCGTGTTATATCGAATAAATTTTTCCCTCTGTGTACAATGCACAACAATACATTATTTAAAACAGTGTTTTGAAAATAAGTGTATGAAAATAATGGGCAAAACTTCTGGCGTGTTTCGTTTGTACACAGTCCAAACATTTTACGCTGTCGCGTCGTCGTTGCGCTTTTGTGTGTTCTAAACTCGCCGCAGAAGAGATTGCCACATGTTTAATGTTCATGTTTAGCTGGCTTTTCGTCGAACAAAGGCACGGCTTGTATAGCAAGTTTCGTAACGATATCGTCTTTGATATTTCCTAGACGTGTTTAGTGAAAACACATGTAGAATTATGACATTTTCATTCCTTTTTGAATTCGGTATTAATATTTAATTACAACGTAATGTTTACGACATTTATGTTTAATTAAAACATTGATAGTTTCTTCTAATTATGAAAAAAATCATAATCAAAATACACAAAAAAAATAAATTAAATTTGACTGTACGCGTTCGTTTTCTCGACATATCAAAGGGGAGAAGTAAAGAGAAGGACCTTAAGAGAAAATGGTTATCGTTCCGCGAAAGGTGCTGTGTAAACGCCATCGTGGATAGACTAGGACGTCGTTTGCACAACGAAACAGTGGGCTTCGAGACAAACACACTATATTGGACGAATCCCGAGTCCTGTTGACTGAAGATTTTGTTTGCCCTGTCCTTTGATACCCAATCCTCAAACATACGCCCGGCTACTTGGCCGACATAATTAAAATGTAAATGTACATGGCTTTGGAAGTGTTCGAGCGAATGTATAATTGAAGTATTAAATTACGTGATAGATTAAGTATGGAATTATAAGGGTATTTCTACTGTTAGGTATTTCATGGATTGATAACGCAAACCAACAAAAACTGAAATATTGAATGGTTCTTTAATTAATTTTACTACGAAACGCTCACTGAAAGGATTATATAATAGTCTTAAAAGCAAAAAAAGCGAATATAAAACCTAATGAAGTAGCCCATTAGAATCCATCCCCATAAAAGTCTTCTTATGTTTCCATCTTAAGTTTTTTTATGAATCCTCCGTAAATCACGCTTCCAGCGCTCGTTAAGGTAAACTCTAAGAGTGGATTTGAAAAGATTGCGTTCATTTTTATTCACCGTTCCCGATTTTACTTTTATCCCTTTTGTCTGTGACGTCTGTAGGCGTTGGGCCCTTTTCGCCCTCTCACCGTTGATTTGACGAAGGTGTTTGTTCCTCTCATTTCTGTACGATTTACGGAACAAAGGACTCGTGTAGAGATTCACACTTTTCGGACACAATGGGGATACCCGTAATCGGTGTTGAAAGGATCTCGGATATTCTTCTTTTATTTTTTGTCGTTACGAAATTTGTAGAAAAAAATTAAAAATATGTTTTACGAATAAGAAAAACGCGGACTAAGACTGATTTATTCAACCAAATCTAATTAGAATAGCTATCTAACAATTTAAAGAATGCACAAAGTAATGGTGGTTTAATGTTGTTTGTGTACAATTTGGCGGATGCGCCGGACAATTTTTATTACACTGTTGGTGGTACCATAAATGTGCTTTTATTTAACAAAATATCTCACATTTATGCTATATATATAATATTCCCCCAACATGAAATAATACACATACCAAGTTATACCCACAAATACATACCTCAATTTTAAACTCAATAAACAAATTAATGACAGCATATTATCTGATTGCCTATATTAAAATTGTAAAGTACATAAGTTTTTAACAAACATCTGTTAGGAACAAACCTCTCAAACTTCTGGGTAAACTCTCTTTAAATAATTAGTTATTCACGCACTAAAATACACGCGAGACCGTTCTACCTAATACCAGAAGCACCGTACCGAAGCAATCTTAACTTTCGACTGAATGGGGTAGTTACCCCCGGCGTGGAAACACGAATGCATGTGCCTAACCTCCGCGCAAGCGGCTTACTCCCTAAATTGTTGTCCAGTCAGATACTCTTTTCTTTTCCTACTGTACTTCAAAAAACTTCCAGTAGTTTTAGAGTTTTAGAGATACATGTTCCAGCAGAATATCTACTCGAATCATCACACCCAATAAGGGATGAACATCTGTCGCAAGTCTCATGGAGAAGTTACTTGTTCTGACAGATGTTTGTCCCGCACTTCCGTCGACACTGCACAGAGTGTTCCATTAAAGTTATTAACTGCATAAAAGCTTACGGTGTCTAGCTAAGTGAGTGTGGTTTTGAGATCTTGCGGTATTTACAGTAGAGTACACTGCAAACACCGCAAGATTTGCGCTGTGTCAAAATGGAATGAGGTGTTGTTTATACAGAGTAATTGCGAGGGAATAATAGTGTCGAGAAAGAGTCAACAGCATAAAAATTCCACGACAACATGTGCTTAACTGTAACAACTAAAAGAATTACTAAGTACTAGGAAATTTGGAACGTAAGTATTCTTTTGCACAGAAACCAGAAATATATGCTATAAAGTCAAATTTTAAATAATCTTTAAAATAATTACCAACATACCCAAAGAAAAGTACAAAAAACTAAGTTTTTGTTCTTTTATTTGAAAAAAGTATAGATTCTGAGTACAAAACAGCTTAATACAATACCAGTCAATGTTATTATTTTATTAAGTGCCATAAAATATGTATAAAACTGAGGACTACATCTGCACAGTTGAATATGAATCACTTACAGTGCTTTCACATTATTAAAAGCAGCTGCGCCCCAGTAAAAGAAGAACCATTATATAAACCGATTACGCAAAGGGAAATTTCATTCTTCCAGAATACTATTACTCCCGATGTGATTACATTTACCCCAAATTGTGTTACTATCCGCGCCTTCTTACAGAATATTAGATCTTAATATATTAAAAAATATAATTTCTTCAGCGGGACAAAGACACGCCGCGCAGTATAATGAAATTTCCTGGAAAGGTTTAGAGAGGGATGGGTCTCGTTCGCAAGAACTGAAAAGCGACGCGCTTTTAATTTAACGAAACTTCGCTGGAAAAACAGTATTATCGAGGTGCAGATTGGAAAGCTCGACGGGAACGCTAAGAACTCATTGCATTAAGCTAAACTTTGCGTACAATCTATTCTTTCGTAGTCAACAAACAGATTGCTTTTAAGATATAGGTCACTTGAAGTAGGTATTTTTTTTCTCTCTCACTAACCATTAGGCCAAGAAGCGAACAAATACTTTTAAGTAATTGATGGAAAGAGAACTTAAATGTACGTAATGTAACCTCTTTTGCTGATCTTTTAGCACTCAATGTGTTGCTGACTTACACACAGAGGGAAAAATGTATTCGATACAACACGAATATCTTTGAGTGAAGAATATCACTTGTTTCTATATCCACAGAAAGATCATTTGGTTGGTTTAAGTAAAATACAAAATTCTCAGAGTAAGAATATGATTTCCTTGATGATCCAAGTATTACGTTTTCTTGTTTTAAGTATGAAGGAACTGCTTGAAAGGAATTACGTTTGTTTTAAGCGATACGTACGTATACTTTTGGGCAAAGAAACTGTTTATTCGTTGTTGTTGTAAAACGAACGGTTACTCTTTTTATATGTAGAAGAATAACATTTTCTTCGTCAGAGCAAAATATACTCTACATAAACATACTAAACTCTTAAACCGGAAGAATAACTAGCCGTTGAAATAACTATAACATATGCTCAAATTCTTATTACAACAAAATATCATTTGAATAGCAAAAATATCCTCTTCATGCTACACTATATACAAGGACAATTGTTCTTGATATTATAGAATAGAGTTCTGTCTGTGTAGGCTATTCCACTACAATCCTGGTTTTCCTCATAATTGTTGTAAGTCACCCATGAAATAAAACACTTATGCATAGATGTAAACAAACAATATACAAACACTCAATATCGTCATACTTATATACTTATCGGAAATATGTGGCAAAAGACGCGATAATATGTTAGCGCCATCTGTAAAGTAATTGTACAACTTTCTATGTATCTTTCAGAGTAAGAATCTTGGGTCAAGAAACTGCTTTTTCGTTGAAGCATATATATTTTTCGTTCAACGAAATATTTTTGTTGTTGTAAGACAAACGTCTACCTTTTTATAGAAGAATAACTTTTTCTTCGTCAGAAAAAAATATACTTAACATAAACATACTAAATTCTTAAATCGTAAGAATAACTAACCGTTGAACAAACTATATTGAAATTCTTTAAACGTATCTCCATTCTTTAGTTGCCAAAATAGATTGAGACCAAGGTCAATTCTGGCAAAATCAAGAACTTTTCAAGACAAACGTCTACGTTTGTTGGGCCTGTAAAAAAAATATTCATGGAAGAAAACTCAAAGGACTGTTGGTTTCTCTTTCTCGTAAAAGTAAACAAAATTCTTTGTTAGAATTTATTTACAATAACTTCGAAAGCGAGCCTTATAAAAACTTGGTATTTAACCGGTCCAATTACAGTAAAACGACCCACCAGCGTTAAAACTCAAATAATCAGCGCTTTTCCGATTTACTTTAATTAACTTTGAATCCGCCGGCGAAGAAAAAAGTCAAAACAACAAAGCATCCTGCTATTGTTGCCTGGGGCGCAGCGAAATTAAGACAAAAGAACGACTACCAACGGATGTGAGCTTCCAATCGCGGTACCGCTTTTGCTAAGAGGATTTGTATTTCGTTCGGACTCTGACAGGATTGCTTTATACTCGCTCTACACCGGCTACGCTCTTCAATTTACCTTGTGAAGGGCGACCATTTTATGGGATACGGATATTTATTGCTGAAGTGGCACATCAATAGCTAGTGGCTTGTTGTCGAGCAGTACGCAGTTGAGTGGTTGGAAAATCCAACGATTCTGGCGATTGTTAGTTATTTGAAGTTTGGAGAGGACGGAATTTAATTGTTTTAATCGCTCCCTGTTTTCGAAATATGCTAGATGTCTAAATTGCTTCAAACTGCTTCTATAAACGCTTCTAACCCCATCTGTAAATTGGTATACATACTGAATGTCACTTGAGAATGAGCTACAAGACATTTATTTAAAAAAAACTACGTGCCTCAATTTCTATATTACGAAACTTACTTAAAAGTGGATCACACTTCAGAACTAATTAAGCTATCTGTGCCATCATCAGATGTGAACGTCAAGTTCTCTCACCCTCGATACGGCGTTAAGCGATTTTGTAATATAGAACTGTACCCTATAGTGCCGAAGGCAAAATGCGGTAGATGGATAAGATCTTTATATCCCGTATATTCGGGTTGACAGGCCCACCGGCGGCAATCACACGTGTATACCCTGGAAGCAGATGCCCCGAAAGTTGCACAATATCACCGAAAGCCCGAATATTAACTATGTATTTACTCCGCAACTAGATTGGATTTCGAATGAAACCGTTCATTATTCTCTGACAGCGGCTGATTTGGAACGTGTCAATTTGTATTTGATTGACAAATTGGCAGCACACAGTTATTAAAGGATGGAATTTAAAGGATTTCTACCAATATCTACGAATTAATACATTTTGCTCGTTCAACTAATTTCCAGTTAGCGTATTTGGCTGTAGACGGCAGATATTTTAGCTCGTTGCAAAACGTGAACATCAGATACCAGATGACGCTGCAAATGATAGCAGCCTGAAGCTACAAATTGCAGCAATGTGTACAAAATTTCAAATCAAAACTGTCAAATAATACCTTCCTGTTAAATGTTATTTGTAGAGTTGATTTAAACTTAAATGTGTAAGTTGCACCGGATTAGGATGCGCAGTAGAGCGTTTTATCAATCATGGGCGGAGATGTTTGGGAGGTGTTTGGGAGATTGGAACGCATTCATTGAATAAAGCAGATTGTACGTCTGTAGTAATTCATCGCTGAAAAGATAATTATTATTGATAACTCAATCGACGTTAGGGAGCTCATGCTGCTAAATAATAATAAAATTCCTGAAATCTTGAACGTATCCGAGCGTGTTAGGATATGTTTCACTTTGTTTACATACCGTGACAGCTGGAATTCGATTCTCGATAATTCAAACTTCAAAATGTGTGAAAGAAAATGATTTTTGTGATTTTTCCGTTTTAAAACCCCTCTGGAACGAGCCGCCTTATTTCGGAATTATTCAACGCCAAATGACGCCACACTGCGCATATTTTGTGCGCTTATTATTTTAAATCAACTCTACGATTTTTGTTGAAACAAAACATCTCAATTGAACTAACATTATTCTTTAGGTGTGCGTATTTGAATCTACATATTATACACTATCGATTATAGTAACAAAAAGGTTATGTATTTTATAAGGTATTGCATGTTCTAGATTCTAGAGGGTTATACATTCTCAAAGTATGTCATATATTTATGTATATAATTTGTACTTGAAATAAATCAAATATTAACATGGGAGTTAAATGTGAAAGATGGCCGCTGTATGGATTTTATCAGTGTCGTCTGCAACACTTCTTTTATTATTTATTTATGGTGGTGGAAAGCATAACTTTATGAACTGGAAGTAAAGGCGATAATAACTATAAAAGCCTTCGCCCTAACTGACTGACACGTGAAATTTTTATAGTACATGCAGTTCTTTATACTGTCACCTAGAGATAAGGGAATATTTAACAACGTTGCCTTTCTCGTATGCCCATAAAGTTTTCATCATAAGTTTTCATGCATTACAGCTGCCAGGGATAAAAAAAACTTTATCCAAATACATATATGCAAATACCTTTCTCCCAATGTCGTCAATAAAAAATATCTGGGGTGACCCTCACCCAACTTTCCGACTATCTATCTTTTGCACAATGAAGTGTCTAAGCACAATTATTCAATTCTGTGTCATACCCACTCTGGCACCTACCTAACGTCAGTTTCTATGACATAATGACATTTGTCGTTTTAATTAATGTCATATCATGTCAGTGGCAATGACGTTTGTAAAAATGTGACAGTATGCAACACAGCGACGAAAACTGTGGATTCTGTCAACTTGCTTTTATAAATGATTATAGCTCCTAAACCGTTCATCCCACTGGTTTACAAATTTGTATACATATTTAGGGTCACTGGAGGGTGAACTGGTATAAATTTGGTTAAAATCGGATAAATCCTAAAGAAGATGCATGTAACATTTGCCACTTCCGTTTTTTGTCGATTACATTACTTTCCTTCTAGGGTACTAGTCAGAAAGTATTAACTAGTATAGTTAAACTAGTATAACTAAAACCAGCAGGGAATGAATAATTGCCATTTAACGTCACTGACAATATTCTACGTACATGCATGTTATTCTCGGTTTTATTTGGTTGTAAATCAAATACCCCATTTAGACTCAACACAGTCTACATAATGTGTACAGTGTACATGTTGCTTGTACAAATTTGAATTGCGAAGCTGTTAGAGTCGCTAAACGTAAGATTTAAATGTTTCTCAAACAGTGGACTGGTTCTGCGAATTCAGCGAAGCATGTATCATCATTACCATGGTTAAAGTCGGCCATATTTATAATCCTCTTTGCGATGTAAATATGTACCCCTGGGTCGTCCAGTATCCACTAACAAACACTAATTTATTTCCAACTCGAGTAAGATTATGAAGCACTTCGGGCTACATCCAAAACTTGCGAAGTTTCTGGTATACGGTGTGTTTATACGCTCTAAATTACTTAAATTCCTCTGTGTAATGGTCGTTATAATTAGATTGCTCGGTAAGGTCGAATTGCAACCGGCTAATAAATTTTCAATGATAGTTAAACGTCTAAAACTTTTAAATGAATATTATCTTGAAGGGATCTAGAAGATGTGTCTATTTAACTTTAGAGGATGTTTTAAGTTAATTTCGATAACTAAATTCAAGGGAACCGGGAAGTTTAGTTGAAATAGACAAGAACCAAGTCTTCTTTATTAATTCTACTATAAAGTACAGTTTAAATACTCTATTTTTTTATTACTCCCTTCTCCTTTAGTTTTTCATTAAAATGTTGGAAAGGTATCTTTTCACATCACAAAAAAAATTCTCTCAAATTGAAGTCTTCATGCAGAGACCTCTATGAATTCAAATAACATATGTTATGTATTTTCATATGTTTTCTACTTTGCCGGCACAACTTTATGATCAATACGAGACAGAGACGCATTTTTGCTAGTATAGAAACAACTAAATATGCTTTACTTTTTTCTTTTGTATGATTTCTTTGTGTCTTCATTTTTAAACTCTATACTATACAACCCTGCTAGATAACACAAACATTACAGTTAAATATCCAAACTATTAGTAATAAAGCTGTACTAAATTTATACATTTTAGTTGTTAAGAATGTAATTGTTCAAAATGGTGGAGGCGCTTACAAAAATAATATAAATATAAAAATAATGTCATTTAATTACCTTATACTTTTTAAACATATTTGCACAACTAAAATATAGCGTTTGAAATTTAACAACGACAGTGAAGCAATTATTTAGCTGATGAACGCGTTTGATTTCATGGCCTTTGATCTGATCAGTGCGTATGCATTTAGCACTATAAAGCTAAATACGTACATAGTATAATTATCTGCATAAATCGGGAGCAGCAGTGTAAAAATATATTCGGCGAACTCATTAAAATAACAGTGGAAATTGCATTTATAAACTTGCGCAAAGCTGGATTACTGCCAATCGGATTATCATCCTGCTCCGTGAAATTGGAGTAGTATGGAGATTTATTTTTCCTTGTACGTTTTGTTGTATGTGGTATTTTACTAGTTCTAATTTGTAAGTCTTTAAAAACACACGTTGAAAGGAGGAAAGGAGTAAACGAACATGTATCCACCTATGACTACAATGTTTTGTCTTTCAGGTTAAAGTTAACTTGACATTTCTATTCGTTTAGTTTACTGGACCAGGCATGGGAATAAATTGAGACGTGTTTCACGTTCTCGACACCTGGGCCAATCTGTTAGCTCGTCATTCATGTCTGAAGTGATGTAGCCAATATTTCATTGTCGGATACGGTTTCCAGTCCCATTGTACATATACTCCGGGTCTATTTGTTCTTATTATATTATTGTGGTATAGATCAGTGGTGCGCAAACCGTGGGTCGCGACCCCCTGAGGGGTCGCGAGAAATTTTTTTTGGGTCGCCAGATTAGCGGAAATATAAAAAAAAATAATATTTGACTAAAAAAATATTAGGCTTTGCTTCAACAAGTACCAAGTACCATTATAATAGTGAAATAAAATTATATATTATTTTATATGGTCGGAGCTCAACTATTTGTCAAAGACAACATTTTCATCTGCAAGCATGCTACATTCTAAAATACAAAAGCGAGAACTCATTTATACATCCATTCACATACAGCCGATTATATAAAATTCTGTACTGGGAATTCTGGGAGTCGATATATCAAAATAAATACATGCTAGAAAAGCTGCGAGCACGTTTGATACGAACGGTTCGGAGTTCGTAACCAAAGTAATCCCCTCCATTAAATGTTGAGTGCGCAGCCTAATGTTTACATTTCTCTGAACGACTTCTGGGTGGACGGGCTGTACCAACGTTCAAATGTTTTAACGTGCACTTTTTTTCCGTCTGTGCTGCATTAGTTCGGTTTTGCTACTTTTTAAGTTTATTGAAGTGCATTCTGTAATTTTGTTTGTATACTGCTACTATCAGGTATGTACATAACATATTTTTTAAGAATTGGACAGTTCACTAGCGAGTTCGTTTTAGTGTTTTAGTTTTAATACATTCGTAATGGATAAATGGCTAAAAATAGGTACCAAACGTCGAGAAAATGAAAAGAATGACAATGCAAATGAGAATGAAGAACCAACACCTAATAAACTTAGAAAAACTGCGGATGAAAATCCGAACAAAAATGAT
Source organism: Aphodius granarius (assembly GCA_963971325.1). Lineage (NCBI taxonomy): Eukaryota > Metazoa > Arthropoda > Insecta > Coleoptera > Scarabaeidae > Aphodius > Aphodius granarius. The sequence continues at coordinate 11,685,015 of OZ020227.1, read as the reverse complement.
TCGACTGGCAGTGCGTCTACTTCAAAAAACACAGAACTAAATGCGTTATCTCATAAAAAAATGAGAAAATATCAAGAAGAGTTTATTAAATACGGATTTACATTTTGCGTAGTTAATGGGGAAGATCGTCCGTTGTGTGTTAATTGCTCAGATAAATTAGCAAATGAAAGTATGAAACCTACTAAATTAAAAAGACATTTGGAAACTAAACATAAAGAATTTGCAAATAAATCTGAAACATTCTTCAAAAGACGAGCACAAAGTATGAACAATCAAAACGTATTTTTGAAAAAATATACTAACATTCCTGAGAAGGCTTTACGGGCATCTTTAGAAGTTTCATATTTAATAGGGAAAAATATGAAACCACATACAATTGGAGAATCGCTCATTCTTCCTTCAGCAATTAAAATGGCATCAATTATGCATGGAGAAAAGTATGGTAACGATTTAAAAACAATACCATTATCAAGAGATACCGTTTCTCGCCGAATTTCCGCCTTATCACGTAATATCGAATCAGTTCTGTTAAATCGAATACAAAACTCTCCTGTATTTGCTCTACAACTTGACGAAACCACTGACATTACAAAAATGTCTCAATTAATTGTTTATGTGAGATACGTTTTTGAAGAAGACATAACAGAAGATTTTTTATGTTGTAAAAAATTAGAAGGAAAAACAACTGGAGAGAAAATATTTCAAATTATTAATAGTTATTTTGAGGCAAATGACCTTACCTGGACACACTGCGTCGCAGTTTGCACTGATGGTGCTGCAGCATTAACAGGTAGTAATAAAGGACTAAGAGGGTTAATAATGAAAACTGCTCCTCATATTGTATTCAACCATTGCATGATACATAGACAAGCTCTTGTTGCAAAAGATATTGATGAAGAATTGCACAAGATATTACAGGATGTTGTTAATGTTATTAATTACATTAAAAGCAACAGCGCCCTGAACAGTCGTCTCTTTTCAATACTCTGTAATGAGATGGGTTCTGTGTATGAGACATTATTGCTACACACTGAAGTTAGATGGCTCTCACGCGGCAAAATACTCCGACGCATTTTCGATTTGAGACACGAAGTTTACTTTTTTTTGGAAGACAAGAAACATATATTGGCAAATTTATTCATTAATGAAGATTGGCTAGGAAAACTCAGTTACATGGTAGATATCTTTGAAAAGCTTAACGATTTGAATTTGAGTCTGCAGGGAGAGAATACAAACATCTTAATAATGAGCAGTAAAATTGAAGCTTTTAAGAATAAGCTTATACTTTGGCAAGGAGAATTGGAGAAAAGCAACACAGACATGTTTCCGTGCTTTTCAGAGTTTACCAAAGAAAATAGTATGGATTTCTTGTTATTTAAAAACATTATTGTCCGGCATTTGGTAAAACTAGGAGAAAACTTTTCAAAAAGGTTCGAAAAATTTCCAGAAAAAGAGTTAGGTTGGATCCGTGATCCATTTTCGTTTGATATTTCGAATTCCAATATCCCTTTAAATGAAAAAGAACTGTTAGTGGATATTTCAAGCGACGAAACTCTGCGCATTGCATTCAAATCTCTGACTTGCCAAAAATTTTGGTTATCGCTTGAAAATGTATATGCTGATTTAAAGAAAAAAGCAATAAACATTTTGACTCAGTTTGCATCGACTTACTTGTGCGAAGCTGGGTTTTCAAAATTAGTTGCCATTAAAACGAAAAGTCGATCTCGATTGGATCCAGAGGATGACTTACGGCTTGCAATTTCCAATACGGACCCAAACTTGGAAGTAATTATGAGATCTATGCAAGCACATACCTCATGTTAAACTCTTATTTGTTGGATTTTTTTAAAGTATATCTTATTAAAAATATGTTTATACCCATATATTATATAATATTGTATATCTATGTATATATAGATAGATAAAGCCTTTGTTTTATAAAATTATGTCTTTTATTCAAACCTCTAGTAACTTATAAGGCAGAAACATAAACGCAAATATTAAAAAGCAGAAATAACTTCACTTTAACTACGCTGACGATTAAAAAACGTCTTTGGTATATCCGGGGGTCGCGACAATTTTTTTTACAAAATGAGGGGTCGGAAGTGAAAAAAGTTTGCGCACCACTGGTATAGATCAATAGAGAATAGGCCTCTCCCCTATTGAATTCCTAGAATTCCCAGTCTCTCGTCTGGCGTGCCTAAATGCATTGTTATGTCACTTCTAATATGAAATGTTCAGTTGTTGTATGTATACACGTAAAATAAGATACACAGGAATATTCCCTGGGTTGTTTAACAACATATCAGTAAAAAAAAACACCTAAACTGCAAATTATTGTTACTACATGCAATTACTGTCGTGTATCGTTACATAGAACAATATGAGAAGTCATCTTTCAGATGAAAATATGTATTGCGGAACAAAGGAAAACAAGACAAAGGAAGTGTTAATCAAATTTCAGAAGAGAAAGGTACCAATCTTGAGACATCTTCATTGTCAGATATTTTGACAGAAATTTAATTCCTGCATTCTGCAGCTCCTATATAATTTATATAAAACATGCCAAAGTCACATTAAATCCGCATTTTAAATCAAATTAAATATTATTTCAGAAGTATTTTAACTAACAACCATTACTTTATCCCTACTATCAATACAGGCAAGTATACATACGACAAAATTTCGATTGGACATGCAGGCTTTATTCAACGGAAAACGCAAATAAATGCATTCCACAGAGCTGAATTGCTTTGTCAAATAACCAGAATGTATGTATTTTGTACAACTGAGTTAATGAAACCTTTATATAAATAGGAGCAGTTAATTGTAATAATTAATTAACTGTCAAATCAAAAATCTAGTTGAATTAATATTTTGTCGACAATTCCAGTTGTAAATTAAAAACATTGTTTTATTTTAGTGCATTTAATAGAAACTACCAATGGAATTTACCAATAAAGTAGATTTCGTCGTACTTCGTTGATTTTGAATCTAGAAACCTTCTCAACTTGGAGGAGGACACGCTCCAATGCACAATTTTAAATCTATGTACTTTGGACAGTAGCCGAACTTTTCATATAATTCAAAGCACCGAGTCGGATAAGTGGATTATGGGGAAAGTTGTACGGATAGCGGACGAAACGGATGTCTGTGATAATTTATTCCAGCGCGGGGGTGTTGGACCTCGCCTCATCTGTTTCAATCAGACATAATTGCCTCAATGTTTGCTTTCGAGTACGGCCGTCACGATCTACCTCATAAATGAAAATTGCATCTCATCATATTACCTTGGAGAGGTATCTATGCTTAGAACAAACATTGCTTCTTTCATGAAATTATAGGAAGGCTGACGCAAAAATGCAACCAATTATTTTTCAATTATATTACTTCATTTTAAAATATAATGTAAACGTTTATTCTTCTTCTTCCTGGTCCTTGGTCCTTTCCTCCTTTTCTTTCTTTTCCTTCGCTAACCTCTCCAAATCCTGCTTACTTCTCTTGTAGAAGTACTCATCTTCCCTTTGGCCAATTTGCGCCTGATCTAGATCGACCTCGCTTTTGTCCTTCCTTGGTAATTTCGAATACAACCGGAAGCATCCATTTATCCGCCGGCTGAACAATGTTAAGCTCAATTGCTTTAACATGATCAGTACTTCATGTTCAGCATAAAATTGCAGACCATAAATTACAGTAAATTTGGATTGGAAATTCCAAACTGTCAACGTTTGACATCTGTCAATGTTTCGGACAACTGACGTATTAGGCTCAACATGGTGACTTCATTTTTCACATATGAAGCTACAAACCATCTTGAATTCTTCCAAACTAAACTGCGCAGGCATTTAGCAATGTCTTCAGTTGTTCACGTATCGATAAGAATTCGATGGTAAAAGAGCAAAAATGAAGAGATATGTAAAAATCTCTTCATACTTCTCCTTCTTCATCATCTGGGTCTTCTTCGATACGATACGGTCTATTGCTATCGTGTGATTCTTTCTCTTTCTTCAAGCGCTCTATGGCTTCTCTATTTTTCCTGTAGAAGTATTCATCTTCGCCTTGAACTTGCAAATTGTCCAGTTCGGCATATCCGGTCTTTTTCTTCGGTATTTTAGGCGAGTCTTCTTCGTATAGGCGGATAATAATCTGTCTCGTTGGGAGCCAGTTGAATGATTTGGTATTCAATTGCTTTAAGAAGTTCATGCCACAAGGAATTTTGAGATTAGTTTTGATACTGACAATTTTGTACCTTGATCTAGTCAAAGCTTTGACGTATGTCATAAACATAACCTATAATTTAATTCAATTGTCGAATTAAGATTAATTTGATCCTTTATAAGTTGTTAAATATTATAGAGGATACATTTAAGTTATTTTAATACTTGAAGCTCGGAATACATTTAGATATTGGGTTATAGTGACACGAAAAATAGTTTTGATGAGCATAAAGTAAAGTCACTTAAAAGAGATGATAATAGAATAAAGAAACCTATCTACAAATTTTCAATACAGATTACTACACAGAGAGAACTCTATTCTTGGATATCAAGAAAGATTATTCTTGCGTATATAGTGTAGCATGAAGAGGATTTTTGTCTATACAAATAATATTTTATTCTAATAAGAATTTCAATATAGTTGTTTCAATGGTTAGTTATTCACACGAAGTTAAGTTAAAAAAAGAAGAAAAAGTTATTCTTCTTTAAAAAAGTAAACGTTCGTCTTACAACAAGTATTTCGTTGGACGAAAAATATATATGCTTCAACGAAAAAACCGTTTCTTGACCAAAGATTCTTACTCTGAGAATTACATAGAAAGTTGTGCAATTACTTTACAGATGGCGTTAACAGTTTCTCTCAATTTTTGCCACATATTTCCGCTATATAAGTTTGACGATATTGAGTGTTCGTATATTGTTTGTTTACATCTATGCATAAGTGTTTTATTTCATGGGTGACTTACAACGATTATGAGGAAAACCAGGATTGTAGTGGAATAGCCTATTCAGAAAGAACTCTATTCTTGGATATCAAGTAAAATAGGGTATTCCGGTCATGTCAAAATTTGAGCAGACTTACGGTTTAAACTACCGTACAAGTTATCAGGAGTCATACCGTAAAGCTGTAAGCTATTTTGTTTAGGTTTTCTATGAGATAATTGCAATTAAAAGTGTTTTTTTTTTTAATTTACCGACCACCCTCGGTAATACACGAAGATTACCGATCACCAGTAGCGCTGGCAACAGGGGAACAGCTGACCGGTCGTGGCCACTTGAAACACTAGTCAACCAAGGTGTGTGAGTGAACAGAACAAGAAAACTTACAACGTTGCCAATCCGCCCGTTTTAAGCGATCTTTGTGACGTCACAAAGACCAACTCTAATTCAAACGTCAAATGACAATTTCTCTTAATTTAAAGCAATGTTTGAGATTTGATGTGTAAAGTAGCAATCAGTAGCATCCCTACTTTCTGAAAAACAACAATTTGAAAAACATCGGAATACCCTATTGCTCTTGCGTATATAGTGCAGTGGCGGCTCGTCAGGGGTGGCAGGGTGGGCAGTGCCCACCCAAAAAATATTGGATTACCTGGTACTGGTATTCAGTGTTTCACATTTTTATTTGGACGTTCTTAATTCAATATTTGTTACAGTTAAGTATTTGCCTAATATAAATTCCTTACAACCACTGTCTATATGCCTGCATTATTATATTGAATACATAATAAAATCCAACGCTGCTACGCTACTGGCCGTAGAATTGGTAAATAACGGTGGTGTATGCAACCGAAACTACCAGGTCGGGGTGGCAATTGAGATTGTGCCCACCAGCGGTGACGGTTTTCTACTGCAAGCGCGTAAACTGTCCAGCAAGCCGGAAGTGGGGGTAGCGAAAAATGCATGTGTGACGTCAGAGGACTAGGCAGATAACCCCATACGATAGCATAGACGTATTCTAATAGTCAATAGCGCATGCAACAAATTCGCGCAAAAAGTCTGCCGTTTTATTAGGGTTGTTTAGTGTTTACCCGACCTTCTTGTTGGTTCTTACGGTTAACTACTTCTTAAAAATATGTCGGTTCAAATTTGTAGTGTTTACTTAATAACATATAGTAACACTTCATTAAATAAGTCCTTAAAACTGCATTGATATTTTGCCCACCCAATTAAACATATCACGAGCCGCTACTGATATAGTGTAGCACGAAGAGGATATTTTTGCTATCTAGTTATTCTTCCGGTTTAAGAGTTTAGTATGTTTATGTTTGTTCTGATGAAGAATGTATTATTCTTCTACATACAAAAAAGTAAGACGTTCGTTTTATAACAACAACAACATTTTGTTGGGTAAAAAATATACATTCTGCAACGAACAAACCCAAAGTATAAACAGTTCCTTCATACTTAAAACAAGAAAACGTAATACTTGGATCATCAAGAAAATCATATTCTTACTCTGAGAATTTTATACTTATTTTATTTGAACCAACCAAATGATCTTTCTGCGGATATAGAAATAAGTGACATTCTTCACTCAAAGATATTCGTGTTGTATAGAATAAACTTTTCCCTCTGTGTAGAGCGCGAGATCTGTTTTTTGTTATATACTGTCCTCGTGCTGTCAAATCGAATAAAATTAGTCTGTATAGTCTTTCATCGCTTCGTCTCACTTATTTCTAACTTAATAACGCCCCACGGCCATTTTCCAAATTGAACATAAAGCCGAGCCATAACAGTTCAAATCTATCGCCCTTTTGACCTACATTTTCCACGCTTCCTTGAACAAGGCTTTAAGATAATTTATAGACTGGCGTGACCCTATCCACGGATCGTGCATCCCACACCAGGATAGAATACGTCCATTTTCACCCCTTGGGATGTATGTATTCTAATAAACGACCGTTCAACCGCATAGCAACAAGTGGACCTAATTCCACTCACTCACTATGGATATTCGAAATTTTATGACTCACATAAACAAAATATATTTGAAAATAAAGATTTTCTTAAGTTAGTAAACAAGGAAAACATTACAATTATCGAAACTGTTGCATATCACATAATCCTGAATATTACAGGATTTTGTACATAGTATTTCAGTCAGAGAATACTATAGAAAAGGGCGGTCATATTTTATTGGAGTAGCAGACCCTGAGCTCTAGGGTTAACATTTTAGTTATTTAGGGTTATTTGGAGCTTATGAAGGCTATTCAAGGCAATTCAAGGTAACATTTAGGTCGTGACATGATCAGGATGTGTTGGGTCAGAATATTTGGCACCGTATGAGACGGGGCCTACAAATGAGTCCCATCAGTAAATATGTCCCTAGTACTTAGGGTAAAACTTGATAAATTGTTGCGCTACAACAGCTTCCTGTCGTAAACAAGTTTTAAAGTTGATATCTTTAACCGTAACCCAAAACATTTCACCTCTTTTAATTATATATTTAATTATAACATTATATTTTTGCCTATATAGTGTAGCATGAAGAGGATTTTGTTCTATACAAATAATATTTTATTCTAATAAAAATTTCAATATAGTTGTTTCAACGGTTAGTTATTCTTACGATTTAAGAATTTAGTATGTTTATATTAAGTATATTTTTCTCTGTCGAAGACAAGTTATTCAGTAAAAAAGTAGACGTTCGTCTAACAACAAAAATATTTTGTTGGAAGAAAAATATGTATTCTTCAATAAAAAAAACAGTTTTTTGACCCAAGATTCTTACTCTGAGAGATACATAGAACGTTGTGCAATTACTTTACAGATGGCGCTAACAGTTTCTCGCGTCTTTTGCCACATAGCACCGCTATATAAGTTCGACGATATTGAGTGTTCGTACAGTATAACTTCGCTAATCCGGACATATATCGTTCCTGACCATGTCCGGACTATTGAGGTATCCGGATCACTGGAGGTTTTTTTCTTTTGTTGGAAAGGGTCATTTTTTATGATGAAGATGAAAACAACTGGGAATATTTGAATATATGTGAGCCCGGACGCAAAAAGGGACCTGTCGTAACGTTATCTTGCACAATATTTTTGCACGTAAGGTCTCTTCCGATATGTACCGTTATGCTGCACGTTATTTTCGCACGATAGGTCCCTTTTCGCATCCGAGGTCACATATAACCAAAACATAAAATTAAAAACTAAATTCTGAACATAAATGGATAAAATAAGCAAAAGATTTCAGTTATTTTTTAAAAATATATCAATCTTTGTTTATATTCTTTTGGATACAGCTACATCAGTAAATTTTTCTCTGGGCCTTTTGAGAAGCAGGATTTTCGAAACATTCAGTAAGCAATGTTCTACTCATCCGTCCTTTGTCAGACGCCCTGTACACAACTGGTATTGAGCTCATTCTGCATTTAAAAGCATCTAGATTTGCCGCTATTGCTAATATTAAGTGGTAATTTATGTGATCCGGTTGCTTCACAGTAAGACATTAATGTTAAACATAACTTTGGTATTTTCTACCTGGTTTTAACTGCAAATTATATTTTGTGTCCGAACTAGGGAGGTAAAATTTCTAAAATGTCCGGTTGACAAGAGCGTTCGGATTACTGGAGTGTCCGTACTAGAGAGTGTCCGATCTATCGAAGTTGCACTGTATATTGTTTGTTTACATATATACATTTATTTCATGGGTGACTTACAAGGATTATGAGGAAAACCAGGATTGTTTTGGAATAGCCTACACAGGGAGAACTCTATTCTTGGATATCAAGAAAAAATGTTTTTGCGTATATAGTGTAGCATGAAGAGGATATTTTTGCTATCCAAATAATATTTTATTGTAATAAGAACATCAATATATGTAGTTATTTCAACGGCTAGTCATTCTTCCGGATTAAGCGTTTAGTATGTTTATGTTGAGTATATTTTGCTCTGACGAAGAAAATGATATTGATAATGATATAAAAATGTAACAGTTTCTTGACCCAAAAGTATACGTACGTATCGCTTAAAACAGACGTAATTCCTTTTAAGCAGTTCCTTCATACTTAAAACAAGAAAATGGTAATACTTGGAACATCAAGATAATCATATTCTTACTCTGAGAATTTTATATTTTATTTGAACCAACCAAATGATCTTTCTGCGGATATAGAAACAAGTGATATTCGTCACTCAAAGATATTTGTGTTGTATCGAATAAATTTTTCCCTCTGTGATACATTACAGAATTTCACTATTGTCTTATTGTCTTGACTTCTATTTAAAATTTGCACCGGTGTTCAACAGTCTTAATTAAATTACGGACAAAGAAATATCCTCTATAAAATTCTACAAGCTCGAACGCGGAAAGTAATAATACCCCCAAACCAGAAGACATCGCTTCTTCTTTCTTGCCGCGTTATAATTGAGTGTCACCGGCGGTAAGTCTTTAATTTCGAGCATACAGCCTGTCCGAGCCAGGAGGCAAAGTTGAGTGAAATTCGCACATTGTTTTCAGCGGCAATAACGAAGTAAAATGCCGTTCCGAGACGCGAGCTTTTGTGTTCAACAACCATTATTAAAGGCGGACATTCCATCCGCGCCCATTTTAGCATACCGCAAGCTTCGTTCTACGCGCGTCCGTCCGGGCCTATATACGTCTCGTTATATTTTGTGCTTTATGCGAAATGCCGACTTAGGGTGGGAAATAACCGAAACGCAATAAATTTTCAAAGGAAAGTGTTCCACCGCGAACAACGTTTTGCCCCTAAATGTAAAAGTTTGGAATTCTGCGGGACAAAAAGAGCCCGTGGTAAATAAAGTTAACGTGCTGTGACAAATTCATGGAAATGCCGAGTTTAACGGTTAAAAATGAGGTAGAAATCCCGTTGTGGGTGTAAATTTTATAATACGTAGGTAGGGTAACCATACAAAGATTACAACAGACCTAATAGACGGAAGAAATGTCGGCATTCCAGCAAAAATATGCGCTTTGGAGTACCCTGAACCCATTGCATAGAATGTGTCTATATATGTGTATGTCTGTGAACACGATAGCGCCCAAACGATACAAAAGATCAGGCTGAAATTTGGTACACGTATTCAGAATCACCAGGGGAAAAATTGGATTGTTTTTGCTGAGATCTGGCAACCGGAAGTGGTACTTGTTACGTGTTTTTTTTTTTTCTTAGATATTCATCCAATTTTTACCACATTAGTGACTTTATATACCTATTGACAGATCAATGAGATGAAAGGTTTAGGCCCTATAAGCTTTTGTAGAAGTTGTCTGACAGAATCCACTACCTACTTTGCTGGTCACTGACATGACATTATAATGTTATTCTCTTTTATTTGCTATTCTTGACATTAGGTTGCAGTCCAGAGTGGCTGTGGCGAAATGGATATATTGTTACGATGTTTCAATTTGTAAATGAGGTATTAGGAAAGTTGGGTGGGAACCACCCCAGATATTGCAAGGAATTTATCTGATTTTGACCAAACTGATACCAGCTGAGATATGTATATCAATTTATAGAACAACGGGATGAACGGTTTAGGCGCTAAATGCATTCTTAGGAGCAGCATGACATAGCCACAGCCTCGGTCGCTATTGTTCTGAATTGAGAAATATTGATAAAAGTCAGTGAGCACTGACATTAGGTTGGAATACAAAGTGGCTGTGCGTGTTCATGATAAACGAGGAAGTCGAAAAGTTGGCTGGCGGTCACACTAGATATTTCTTAATCCATTTGGGAACAACGTGAGGTCTCAAAATGTTAAAATTACTATTTTCTTACAATATAACCAACATCCCCAAGGTGCAGACTGAATTAAATAAACCATAATTAAGAATGTGCTAAAGCAAAATACAATCTGGCGACGCGAATGCAAACAAACATTGATGGTCAAAACACAGGCATGTAAACGACGACTCGCAAAAGACCGCACACGAGAAAATTCCAAGTAAAACTCAAGTAAATCTGACTTACCGGAGACCACAGCGTGCCAAAAATTCGCGAAATCCCGATAAGAATGATAACAATGACCAACGCGTTCTGCGTTGGTCTGTCACAACAGGTTTCAGGGGAAAACCTGTTGTGACAGCAACATCAGCACCCGATGCCGATGGGTGCCCACGATTAGCAACTTGCTGTGATTGGTCGAGGTTAAACATGAATTTATATAAATTATAGATCCATTGCCTTTTGCCTGTGAAACGTTGGACTAAAATCAATAACAGAAGTTGAAACCATCACAGTTGCAACATGTTATAACTCAAAATCATCAGCCTCACATAGAACTAGTATTCCGCGACGGCATAAAAAACAATTTATAACTTATACCTTCTGGTTCGCATCAAATTTTCCAGGTCATCTAGCTCAAGGAATTTTCCAATTGGAATCTTCTTAATATTGCAAGGCAAGCAAGGACCTTTTGTCGTGCGGAAGCCGACGATAGAATCCTTGTGCACTATGGAGGACAAGTGTCATCTCTGTTGCTCGTGTTAACAAATGTTAAAAGTTTTTCAAACTTCTGACGAACTATTCACCGTCGACGCTGACGATACAAGAGAAAATCAGAAGAGTTTTACAGAGTACTGAATTGTCGCCATGGCAACGGAGACTAAATTCAATATGCACGGAACATATTCGTTCGACTATAAGACAAATTCCTTATGGATCCTTTGCAAGAAGGATTAAGTTGGGACGCTTCAAGTTGATATTGCGAGTCTTATTGGAAATATCGCTTATGAAGTGATATTAAAAGTTTTTTATTGCTTCGTAGTTTCTCTACTATTTTCACTTTATTGCTTTAATTCTCGTCGAAAAAGATTGTAAAAAATCAAGTACTGTTACAAAAAGACAATGAAGTGCTTAATTAAGAAATCCTGGGTTAAAATAGTGATTAAAATTCTTAATTATAACATAATAGCAATATATAATTTTATACGACAGATAAAAATCGAAGTTTACAAACTGAGTTGGCCCCATAAACGTCCAGACTAAAATCGCTTGAAATTTAGGTCATACATGCCTTTAGATATGCGAAATTGCTACGAAAAATACATTAAACTTTAGTACTTTATATGAAGTGCACGCGGAAGTATAATGCAGCTTAGAAAAGCGCATACATTTGCGAAGACAAGCGCTTGGCTAGCGTATCCAAGCTGAAATTATGCTAAATCACGCCCGCACCATGTTAAACTGTTTTTCATCTTTCATATCTTTCAATGTATCTCTAGATAATGTATCGAATGTCGTAAAGCAATGATATAGTAAAAAAAACATTGCAAATGGTAGATAGATATTTAGACGGACTACATGTTAATATATCTACCAATTTAATTGATAAATCAACTTCGTACAAATGAAAATCGATTAAATTTAGCTTTGTATGACCAAACGGCAAAGGTGCTGGTATAAATTGAAAATTTAATGGCGCCTGTCGTTGAATTCGACATTCAAGGGACAGCTTCGTTTTCAAGTTCGAAAGCTTTCCAATTATAAGTTCTGCAATATTTGTTCTCTGCGAAGACGCATTGTCACTAATGAGATTGGTTGCCTTAGATCGTTAGTTGTATCGATTAGAGAGAGCCAGAAATAGCTATTAAAACACCACACAATTATAAAGAAGTACAATTAAATTTTAAATCGAAACGATAATGAATTGGATTCACTCCGATTATTCTGGTGGAGAGATGGTGAATTATATATAAGCTTTGGGATTTCTGTGGCCACACCTCTACCGTTTAACCATAAATTATGCAAACCGGAGAGTGTTTTAGCACGTTGGGTTCTTGGTATTGCAAAACTGTTGTGTACTATGCCCGATATGACATAGTACTTACTTTTTTAAATACTTTTTCTATAAGAGCTTGTATTAAATACTGTATCAATAATGTTGCTATATAGCAGTAATGAAAACCATAATTAATTATTCCTTTCTTAGTTGAACCCTCTCAAGTATTTTAGATAATTAACATTCAAAAGGGACACAATTCCATTTGAACTTTGACTGAACTATAGTTTCAGTTCTGCCAGTTTCCGAAGGACCATTTGCAGGACAGGATTTCGCGTAATTTCGACACTTTATAGAGAACTTAAACTCTCGAAGATCGGTAAATTATTAAGTGCGCTCTATCCAGTGGAGACAGTCATTAACAGCACTACAGAGACCCATTACTTCCGATAATTGAATTTTAAATGTTATTAATTTGTTTACGATCAAGTCTAAATAATAGATGATGACGTTACAGGGCGGTAGTCTTATGGCCGATTGTTGAAAGGATGATTAAGTTTTAATTACTGAATATTTCCTTAACGACCGTTTCGACATGTCAGATGAAAGTCAATCAATATCTAAGTGAAGCAGTTTAATGTACACAGTTAACTGTATTGACATTTCAATGTTTGACAGTTAAATGTATTTACACACTCAAAGGGAAAATGTTTGCTGACTTAATCGACGAAAATCTCAAAGGGTCTCCCTAAAGGTCAGAACGAGTCAACATCAAATAATGAATAAGGCTTTCATGTTGTGGAAATTATCCAGACCCGCCTCGAAGAAAAATTGAGTACTAACGTTGGACTTCGTTTACAAAAATTAAAGCAGAATTTCAGAACATACACCAAAGATGTGTACAATTTAGACAAACACGTTTACTATTTCATATATTTACGAGGAGAATTTTGAAGTTCACGTTGGTATACAGCAAAAGCAATTAGTGAGGTTTGAAGAGTCCAATTAAACATTTTATAATGACGTTGTTTACTAGTTCAAGAGAAACGCCACTAAAAACGAATGGCGCTGTAAATGCGCATAGACAGAGAACAAAAAACATTAGAAAATAAACAAATTGACACTTGTGGACCTAATTGGCTTGTTTATCCAGTGAGTAACATTTTAACATATCTTCATAAATACTTAAAAGAACATAAATACTTAAAATTTAATAAGAAATAAAAATATATCCTCCCGATTAAGGATTCGTAGTTCGTAATTTCATTCATAGATTTTAATGAATGAGTACGACAGTAATTCATAAACAACATCCAATTATAGCAGCATACATACACACATACAATACAGTTATAATTTCGGTAGCGATGAGTAATCACGAGCGTTTTTTTTTCAGATGCAAGAAGCGCAGCATAATTATGAGAATGGAGGAGGGTTTTGTTGGGATGTTCTGAAGCGACACATAAAGCGAGATATTCCACAGGTACCTTACCCGTCTCATAACACGAAGGGAAAACGATGAGGCCTTCATTATGTGCGGTTGGTATTGGTATCGGTTAAGTAACTACTTGGGTTTTTTGCTTTGATTCGGGATTGCTACTCGTGTATTGTAATATAGCGGTACTAAAAAGTTTCAATGTGCTTTCGGTAGGCAGGAAGTTGAGATCAGCGGCTGAACTGGAGGCAACCACGTCGTGGACTGAATTGCGCTTGAACCCTGAACGCCTTTACCCGCTTCCTGGCGACCAGCGACATCGAAAACGACGTAGATCGCCACGATATAGACTTGTCTTCAACATTCAATTCACAAATATTTTTTGGGTTTTCTGTTATTCGATATTTATTAAAACAGACATCTTCATGATTTCTTCACAGCATGAGAGTACGAAGAGAATTAGTCTCTCAAGAGTTATTAGAAAAAAAACCATTTAACCCTACAACATTTATTGGACAATGACTTGAACAAATAATTGCTGAACAGCACACATTCGTTTCATATTCTGTAAAATGGGATAATATTGAAGACGATTGCCGTTAACACTACACAGTTTCCTGTGCATTCCATTAAAAATTGCTGTAAAATATTGTACAAAACACGATTTATTGCACAGTACTATTACACAACATTAATTTGCGGAGTGTAAATTGTTAGGCATTAATTTATTATTTCTTCATTTTATAAATATCGCATATCGTGCATTATTTTTATTATAGTCTGAAAGGGGATATTATTTATACTTATACAACTTCTTTCAAAAGCATTTATACAATTGGTGGAGGAGCCGGATTTGATCATAACTTTAAACATTTAAACACATGTACGTATCTAATTTTTACTTTCCGACTAGTACCCTAGAAGGAAAGTATTGTAATCGACGGAAAATGACGTTTCGACATTTTCGCGGAAATACACGTTTTGAGGTCCCCTGAATCGATTGCGATGATTTCTGGAAAATGTATGTATGTATGTCCGTGAACACGATTGCGCCCAAACGCAAGAACGGATCGGGCTGAAATTTGGTATACGTATTTAGAATTACCGGGGGATGAACTGGATTGTTTTTGGTGACAATCTGACAACCAGAAGTGGCAAATGTTACATGCATCTTCTGAGAAATTTATCCGATTGAGACCAAACTCATAACAACTCATCCTCCAGTGACTTTAAACACGTATAAAAATTTGCAGATCAGTGGGATGAACGGTTTAGACGCTATATGCTGTTATAGAAGCGGTTTGACAGAATCCACAGCCTTCGTCGCTGTGTTGCGAATTGTTAGATTTTTACAAACGTCAGTACCCATAAAATGTCAGGATGACAAACTTCAATATGTCAACTGACATAGTTAGGGTCCAGATTGGGTGTGGTTTCACAAAATTGAATAATTTCAAAAGTGTTTAGATATTTCATTGTACCAACGATACAGTCGGAAAGTAGGGTGAGGGCCACCCCAGATATTTTTATAGATATGCTTCCGACTTTTGTATCAGTATAGATATACTTAAAACATTTTATTAGTTGTCTTAAAAATTTTTATTCGGGCGATCTACACCAAACGTAGCTCGATATGGGGGCGACGAATAGTCTGCCAGGTTTATACAGCAGGCAGCGCGTCTCTAGGCAACGAGATCACGCCCGCCTCAACAGTAGGTCTCTCTCATGTCGGTGTCCATCGGCGTCATGTTCAGTCATGTTAGGCGTCCTCACCAATTTGCGAGCATTTTAATTACCCGACCTTATACCGGATATCCTTCGATAGTGAATGAACTCAACAGTATTCTTCTACCTTCTGCCAAATTGATCTCTTCATTTCAGTATCGACAGTTTGGGCTGTTCTTTTGTCGATTACTTATTTTAAAAAGTATTTATTTGCTTATTTAGAGATACATATATGTCTACAAACTAATATACAAAAGTAACCGTGTGCATTATCATTTCCTTAAGGTCCTGTGCTTCAAACTCATCGTGTTGATTTTAAAACTCTCGTGCAAATAAATAATATTACTGTCGTCCCTAATTCTAGCAGCTCTGCAACTCCCAATCAAGCAGTCCTTCTTTTCAAGCTTTTTGATCAACTCCATCAACGATTCTGATGACACATCGTCTTTCCTCTCAACCCTGGACATCTTTATCCCAGCACTTTCCTCCAGTTTCGTATATTTCTCCACCACTTCAACACCTGACGTTGGCAAGACACCTTTCTTGGGATGTGGAAGCGTCTTCGACCACACTTTGGAATTAGGCTTTTTGACTTTTTCATTTGTCAATCTTTGGATTACTTCTAGAAGGTCTGAACGATCCTCTTCAGGCAGCATATTTGATATCTCATGAAGCACCTACTCAAATAATTGTTATTGCTTATTGAAGATAGCACTACGCTAAATAAAAGCTAAATAAAAAACACTAAATAAAAACTTACATTGATCTTATGCATTGTTAAAAGAGTTTGGAAGATGTCACCACAACATCTATGGTTCCCATTTCTATGCTTGTCTTTGAGAATTAACGTCAGCGGGCTTTTGTCTCTCAAAAGGCAATGCGTCGGTTGTGATTTATCAGCAGAATTGTTTTTGGTCATTAAAGTATCGAAATAACTCTTTGTAGAGAAGCTAGCACTTCGTTTAGCCACTTTGGTATTTTTCGACTTGCTATCTTTCTTACAAGCTGTAGCAGATAAAACGTGCCTGGCAACTTTACCTCGATATGGTGTTAGGACCAACCTTAATTTTCCATCTTCCAGCATGGTCAACATATTTCTGGCCCATTTCCAGTTTTTATTGTAAGCTTCTACAATGCCCTGAGCAGGAGTTAGCTTACCTTCGTTGACCAATCTAGCGAAAACATTCAAAGCGTTTAGTTCTTCACTCTCAGAAGATTTCTTTAATTGGTCGATATGATAAGATAATCCATGGGAAGTAGTGAATATCACACTCAAATACGGTCTAAGAACTGGAGCAAAATATTTTCTATTTTGATCCATCGCCTTATACAACCATTTCAAGATGATCTTCACCAAAGTTAGATCATCAGTTATGTTGGTGTAGGTTATATCTTTATCTTTACGAACCAACTCGACTAGTTTCGTTGTGGAAGTGTCAAAGTTCACTTTTAGTTTGGTTATTATCTTTTGATTTGTGCAATTGTTTAGATATGTATCTCTAGCTTGCTGTAGTATTGTCACTAGTATATAGATTATGTCTTCAATTGGGTGCTCTTGTTGATTAAGGTCTTGTGTTTGGATCCAACCTCCATTGTCATTCTAAAGAAAACGAAATGACGGTGCTGGAATATTTCACTAGTAGAATATGATACCTACCTTCCATATATGTTCCTTAACACTTAGTACATTCTTCAACAAAAATCCAATATACTCCAACTGTCTTTGGGTGTACTGGGTAAAAGCTGTTTCCCTTCCATTTGAGGAGAAGGCTAAACACATCCTTCTACCCCTGGTTGAGGGAGGTGGTGTCAAACCATCAATTGTGTCCTTCCATTTCATCAAAAGCAGGGTTTCCAAGTTGATCGATGTCATCATTTTGGAAAATTCTTGATTATGACGCAGAGGAGTTAATGAATCGTCAAATAACTTCACCAAATATTTTTGTAACTTGTGAGCTTCGATTAAATAATCATCGTCACACAAATGACCAGGATTTGCTAGGAGGTTAGCCTTCTTGAAGAAATAGTTTGGGTGGTTTTCCTTTTGCAAGGAAGATATCAGCCTATCAACAATCTTAAGGACTAATGTTGATAGATACAAAGGAGACCAGTTGATAATTATATTTGTTGGTGAAGAATTATCCTTCTCCAATTCGTCGAAGAGAGCTGTTCGAAGAATATAATTATTGAGGATCCTATAGGTTACCTGTCCTCTTCTATTCGTATAATAGTTATTTATTTCGTTAAGACTTAAAGACATGGAGTCCAAAACTGTTCGGACAGTACTTTCAGGATTGTAGTGATTTAATATCGTCTCTTCAGCAGCTGGAGAACGGATTTGCCACGCAGATGAATGAACCCCAAAACCAACTAAGTACATCCCCTAAAATAACATCTATGTTAAATAAAAAGGATATTTGATAAAAACGAAAAGTAAGTCACTGTTTTGGCTGCTGTGTGATACAAGAAGCAATCAGAGTGGCCTAACGAAATCCTAAAAGGAAAATCGGTGGAGGTTGGCCAATAATCCACTCCAATTCCAACCAATAGACGAATATTCATTGAAATATTAGCTAAGGCTGGTGATAGGAACTCTACGCGAATCCTAATGCCTGCTGGTTCGTCAATAATTGCTAGACGAAAGTCTCTAGGATCTGGAAACTGAGGGGAACTTCCACCTGAATAAATAAATAATAAGTTTGTATATGAAGAAAAATTACATAAGAAAGAAATGATGATAACTTACCGGTGCCATAGTAAACTTGTTCTGTTGATTTAATATGTAGAATATGGTGTAAAGTAGCGGCATCTACAACTTTTCCTGGTGATCCACAAACAAGCGAGTCATCAACGTCCAGTGGAGTGCATAGTTCTTCGCTGGCTGTGGCTTTGGCCAGCAATTCAACCAGTTTCGATTGAATTCTGTCTCTGAAATGTTATTATCAGCAATTGGCAGTTTCAAACGGTTTGCAGTACAACCTTCTTAAGTATCCTGTTGAATTTACATATTCCGACCAATTCTTCAGTGTTGTTCCTTGTAGTCTTACTCTAGCGTATCCAGCATGTATTTCTGGATCATCTTCGAGTATGCTATACTTTGGTGTTGCGTCGTCCTCGTATAAAAATGGGGAGGATAAAGAATCCATCCGAAATAAGTATTGGAGATCATTTAACTGCTAAAAAATGACCGCCGATTACCAAATGTTTGTTATAATTTGAAGATAAGATGCTTACGTTAGCGTAGCTTGGCTGATGTAGCGCGACTAGGTATTTAGATGAAAATTTGTTGTCGATTACTCCTATTTGGCAAATAAGTCTTTGTAGCAAACGCTCAGCAACGGATCTTGCCAAAATCATATTCTGCTCTAAAATATATTAGATAGAAAAAAAAAACGAGATTCGTTTCATATAAATCATACATACCTACACAATCATTTCTTTCTTCTAATTTCTTCCGAAATATGTAGTTCAAATTGTGCAATTGGTCCGGACAGAATTTCAACTTACTCGCTGGCAGGACCAATTCATCCAGTTTCCTACAGGACACCACCTTTTCGCCATCTTTACTAACCTTATATCTCTTCATATCGACAAATATCAACCTACATAAATGAAAAAGCGTACTGGTTACTCTATTTCCGGATGCTAGGACATTATATCCGTATCACAATGGTCCGAATTAACAATAATCCCCACTCTGTGGCACTTCCGACTGATGCGAATACCTCATCCACGCCGGAAACACTTTGTGTAATATACGGTATGTAAATACCTATTTTCAATTGCCTTCCGTGTCGATAGTTTATCATGCAAGTCGCGCTGCTGCATGTTATTGCGTTATTATGTCTTCAGTTTACGTACGTACGCAATGCACTTCCAGAGTCGCCCCTTATTCAGATTGCACTTTAATGGTACGAGGGTGACTGGTTTAGGCGCTGTATGTCTTGATTCCGTCACGAAAACAGCATTAAATTAAATGTGTCGTTTATCAATCAATTGGTTGTGGCGGTAGAGTGTGATATTAACTCGTTTAGGACCACGGTTAAACGAAATCATGTGATATATGGCACGATATGTGTTAGATCACTTAATTACAGAAGCAATAGACCTCAAACCAATTATATTATAGTATTTTATAATACAAAGGTGTCAATTTTTACTTTTGAAGCCTTAATTTCTCCACGAGCACTGAAGTTTCTCTATTCAATATAAAAGAAAGAAGAGTTTACATTATTTGCGCTTTAGATTCTAAATAAATTAAATAAATTCTGATTCTGACAATGGTATTAAAACCAACCCCAAAATTGCACGTCGAACTATGCCAAAACCGACCTATATATTACAGTAACAGCCAGTATGCTAACATCCCAACATTTTTTGTTTAAAGGGGAACAAAAAAAATATAACTGCGGTCGGTCATGTGGTAAATAGCAGATCTTTTTACATATAGGTATATGAAAATAAATCATGGCTATATCCCATTTTAACAAAATATATCTTATTCAATCTTATTATTTTTTGTATAGGCTACGTAAATATTTAGTTACTGTTGATAATTTGATTATACAAACATACGCACAGAAAGATAATTACTACAAATTAATTGATCGGACGCGATGACTACATTCAGATAAAAACCTTCGACAACAATTAGCATATAGATGATTAATAATGTTCCAATAACGGGCTGTTACAAATTTTACAGTCATAATATTATCTCGATTGCGCAAATTTCATTGCTAAAATGAACAGTAATAAATTTTAAAATTCGCGTCAACTCAGCTGGTATTGCAGATTCCTATACTGCGCTAGAAAGAGACAGATCGATACCATATGTAAAATGGCGATTTTGACAGCCACGCAGTGTTTATTATTATGATTGCATTTTAAAGCCCATTGTGTTGATAAAACCGTGTACGTTCCAGATTCTTGGAACAATGTGTCGGTCCGAACATTTGGAAATAACCATGTAGAACATTGAACGTTATCTCGCGTCCAAATTGATTCAGTAGCGAAAAACAACCAGTGCGCCACAAGGTATAACACAAATAGGATAAAAACAGCATACAACATGGAAACAGTGGGTGATTACGTCTTCAGCCAACAGAATATTATCGGCCAAGGAGCGTTTGCTGTTGTTTTCAAGGGAACCAGCAAAAAGGTGTGTTGTGCTATTATCAAATTAGAGCAAAGTCTAAGAATTTCTTTGTAGGATCCTAATCTTACGGTCGCTATTAAGTCCATCACGAAGAAGAGCCTCGCTAAGTCACAGAATCTGCTCAGTAAGGAAATTAAAATATTGAAGGTAAGGTCAACGAATGTCATAAACTGTGCACCTTTGTTTACATAAGGCGTTACGTTAACATAATTTTATTCGTATTGACATTATTGTCTCTGGAATACCACGCATTTTGTGATAGATTCGAAAATTATGTAGCGTTACAAACCTTTGTAGATAAGAAAAATCAATAAATTTTCTTTTTCAGGAACTCACAGAACTCCATCATGAAAATGTTGTCGCTCTTCTGGACTGCAAGGAGTACCCTCAACATGTCTACCTTGTCATGGAGGTAGGATTTTTTGTTTAATAATATTTCATACTTTAAATAGCAATCAGAAAAATAATGAGATATATGTTTTGCAGTACAACCAAAATCCATTTTATTGATAATAAATTTTAATACAAAACTATTGATAAATAATAATAGCAAACTAAAATTTACAACAAACTTTTTATGAATTTTTAAGTGCTTCAATAATGTCAATATCGCCCAATTCGTTATCAACATTGTCCTTTCGGACTGGCCTATATGTTTGACCATTTCTCCATCTTTTCATACCATAGGCCAATAGACCACTGCCTACCACAAAAGCTATCATAAGAGACAAAACAGCACTTCCACTAATTGATCCTAAAAAATATGTGATTGTATTATATTAATTGTTAAATAATTGATCAAATTGATGTTACCTTTTTCGAGTTTTCTGTTATCGTCTTTGTCTACAACAGTTGCGTTTGATTTTGGTTTATCGGGAAAAAGTTCAGAAAATATTGTACCTTTTGATGTTGATGTACTGTTATCTGCAAAAGTATTGATAATTTGGAGTGCTGTAGTATTTTTTTTAGATACTAATAGTAGAAATTGTGCATACTTGTCTCGTTGGAAATCTGAAAATTAAAAATAACGTCAATTAGTTTTTTATTATTAATACTGATTTTATTAGTAACGTTTCTATTATTTTATTGGATAGGTTATACCAATTGTTATTGAACAAATATAATCAATTATTGCGTAATTTGTTCTGAGAAAACAAGACAACAAGGTCATCCATGTTGTAACACAGACATGAAGTAGACAATCTAACGTATGTATTATAATACTACCTATTAGAAATCAACCAAATTTCAAATATTAAGAACCTAATTTTATGAGTAGAGTTTTCCATAAATCTCGAAATATATATTATAAGTACATACATACTTTCGTGTCTCCATCAAGTTGAGTGGTATCGGCATCATCGGCATTTGTTTTAAGCACGGCACTGCAATGTAATATTAGATTTTATAATTTTCGATCACGTCAAATAATTCTGGTTTATTTGGAAATATATTTACCATGTGATTAATAACAAGAAAATCGTGGTTTTACTCGAGACCATGATGCAAAAATATACTAGATTGTTGTGGTAAACGTTGTAACTAACACCTACACGCTACTAATTGAATGATCTTTCGAGCAGTATTCGATGATAAGATAAAAACTGTGTACGCAATCAGAAATCTCAGGTACCTGTATCGATTTTGGAAGAAGTGCCTGACGATTTTGTTGGTTATAAGTTTCATTTTGTGTATGACTGCATCTCAAAAACTGGTTGTTGTATAATACAATAAGAATGTGTAACCATCTAAACATTCTAAACAATGGTTGATTGTAGTTTTCATACGTCCGAAGCTTAGAATATTCTAGTATTTCAACATGTGTAACATTTAAGAAAACTGATATTTTGGAAGAATAGTTGTGAGGTAGTTTTTGAAGTAAAATGGGGACTGGGTAAATTAATATATGTCTTTGTGATTTTCTATTAATTTATAGAATATATATTACATAGTAAGATACTAGTTTGAAAATAATTATAGTATGTGCCACTTAATAAGTGAACTCCGATTGGTAGATTAATCATCAAACGTCCGTTTTTATGTTTTACGCATTCACCCACTTGACAATGTTTTTTATAGATAATTTTTCAGTGTAAACGAGTGTTTTCCAGCTAGATTTGTATGAATTGGACTAATAATAGTTTAGAAACCGTTTGTTTTATCTTTACAATGATTAGTAAATATATTTTATATACTCTTATCTACTAAATATAATTTTAATAAATAAATTTATTGTGATCGCGTTTGTTATTGTACTTAAAATTACTTAAGTTAAGTAAGTTGTTCTAAATGCGTCAATAATAAACAGGATTTTAATGATTATCGACTACATACAACACATGGTACAAAAATTTAGCAACATTTTCACAAGTTAGTGCTATAAACAAAATAATTGTTACACCTTTGAACAATCGAATTAAAAAATATACAGAGAATGTCGAACTTTCTTGTATAAGCTGCAATGCCAGGAAAAAGGAAAACTACTCATTAAATTAACAACATATTAAATTATGAATTTGTTATTGTACTTAAAGTTAGTTATGTTAAGTAAGTTGTTCTAAATGCATCAATAATAAACAAGATTTTAATGATTATCGACTACATACAACACATGGTATAAAAATTTAGCAACATTTTCACAAGTTAGTGCTATAAACAAAATAATTGTTTCACCTTTGAACAATCGAATTAAAAAATATACAGAGAATGTCGAACTTTCTTGTATAAGCTGCAATGCCAGGAAAAAGGAAAACTACTCATTAAATTAACAACATATTAAATTATGAATTTAAAATAACTAAAGTACCAATTGCATTTCTTTCAGTACTGCAATGGTGGCGATCTTGCTGACTATTTGGCCGGTAAGTATTTAACAAAATCCTTTCTCCACTTTCCCATAATCAATTTATTACATTTTTCGTACAGAAAAGGGCACTCTTAGCGAGGACACAATACGCCTATTCTTAATTCAACTGGGTAAATATTTCTCTTTAGCTATCTGTTACCATCGTCTTGATCGCGTAATATTTTACAGCCGGTGCCATGAAGGCTTTATGCGCAAAAGGCATCGTCCACAGAGATTTGAAACCCCAGAACATACTTCTCACTCACAGTGGCAACAAGACATACCCACAACCATCCGAGATAAAACTTAAGATAGGTTAGTTATTGATGTTGGTAAACCGAAGACATAGATCAGAGCGCTTATAAGATCAGTTAGAACCCGAAAATTTGACTTGGTTATAAGTGCTTATAAGTTTTCGTTAGTACTAAAAGATCTTATAAGTTTCTAATCTTCGCCCGACAAAAGAAGAACAACTGGAAAACATTTTGTTTCTTTACAGCGGATTTCGGTTTTGCTAGATTTCTGCAAGACGGTGTCATGGCTGCTACATTATGCGGGAGTCCCATGTATATGGTTAGTTTTTGACTAGTTTTGGCTTTATTAGTAACTGTAAAGCAGTTGCACCCAAAAGTATCGATTGCAACATACAAACGCTGAATAATTATTTATAATTTAGGCTCCTGAAGTGATAATGTCTATGAATTATGACGCAAAAGCCGATCTTTGGAGCTTGGGAACGATAGTGTATCAATGCTTGACCGGTAAAGCAGCTTTCCACGCGACGACCCCGCAAGCGTTGAAGATGTTTTACGAGAAAAACGCGAATCTCCAGCCAAAGTAAGCGTTATTTCCGTATGTGGACGTTGGTCCGCTAAGTTTTTTTTTTCTTCTAATTGTGTTCAAACGACGCGTGTTATTTATAGAATACCGCCTGGCACAAGTCCCGAATTGTGCGATTTGCTCAACGGGCTGCTAAAGCGGAACGCGAAGGAGAGGATCAACTTTGACAAGTTCTTCAACCACAAATTTCTGCAAAGGCCCGCCGTTGCGCCGCCTCTTACCAACGGTAAGAATTGTAGCAAAATACCAAGAGCCCGTCAGAACGGTACGCACTTTTTGTTTCTTTTTATTTTTTTTGGCGGGGGGGTTGTTTTCGTTGCCTTTTCGCCGTCGCTTTGTCGGACGTCCACTCTTCCATTGGCATTGCATGACCGACGTCGCTGGATAACTCATTTCTTACAACTAATTTTGATTATTGTGTGGTTTAACGTTGAAAATTGATTATTAAAACTTAATAATCTTTAAAAACTGTAACCACAATTAATAAAATCTGGTCTGGTTGGATTTTGGAAAAATTTCTCAAACATAACAAGACATAAAAACCAGACTGATCAATCATCACTTCACATCTACCAGAAAATGTGTGTTCCACCTCAACATGTATCAGCAATGTGCACATGATTGCTTATTTCGCATATCCAAATAAACACAAACCTGCACCTATTCATTGAGCAGTCTTAATTTCAGTGGAATTACCCGTCACAAATTATGGCACTTCTCCAGTGGTGAAGACAATCCGTGCTTCGCCACCGGTCAAAATCGGAACTCCGCCCACACCACAACCTGGTAACAAGATAAAACCAATCAGCTCACTTTCAGCATTATTAAATTTTGACAATTGCGATTTCAGAATCTCCCAGAAGCGCAAGAACGGTTCTAAGTTCGAGCCCTGAGGATGATTTTGTGTTGATTCCCGAACATCTAACGGAAAGCTACAACCTCGACAAGCAAAAGTAAGTTGTCAGTGTTTTATTTACCAATTTCTTTTTTTTTTTTTAATTTTTGAACAAACGGTTGTTTCGTTTTTTTTTTATTCTCTTTTCCAAATTGTATATCAGAATCACATAATTTGTATATTATATGCAGAGATCTATCGCGAGCCGGGTGCAAAGAGGATTTTATTATAACAGAGCTTATGAGAGATGCCCTTGACGAACTGGAGTAAGTTTTGTGTTTTTCTTTTACTTTAATGGGATTTTATTTTTATTTATTTGTTTTATTTCTTTTTTGTTCGTACCATTTTCGTCGTTATTCCGCTCCAAGGAACTGAGCAGTCTTTGTATTATAAATTTGAAGATTACATTGATTGTTTTGCTCAATTTAGTAAGGTGTATATTATGTAGATAGGGGTTAATATTCAAGGGCATATGTAGTACATAGTATAGTTCTTCCAGTGTTGGGTTTAAGTAGAGATCAACTAACATAATAACTAATACATTATTTATTTTATATGATACTGTACGGTTGATGATCTCTGAGTGTTCATTAATTATGTTATCTTAACAATTAAATTTAGTCCTTAAATTTGAGCATAATTTATGGTGATTCAAGGTAACTTAAGTCCTCTGTAGCCTCAAAATTGTCAAAGCAAACTATGCAACAGGTAGAATTTTTATCACATTGACTTTTTTCATTCTGTGTACAGCAAGAAATAAAAAATGTGAACTCCTTTGTTAACATCTGTGGAGATTCATCCAAACATGTCAAAATTGTTTTGCGAAAACATTTAAACTCTTTTTAGTGTAAAATTGCCCATCAAAAGTTCGCCTCAACCATGCGGCCCAATAGCAAGCCCGCCACGGCCGAGTTTCCTACCGATAACTGAACCCATACCCGTGCCCACACAGAAACATGCCTTCCAAAGGATGCAGAGCAAATCGCAGGACAAGAATGAGAAAAGTAACGAATCTAACTCTCCTACTCAGGTAATTCTGTAATATGTTTTTTTTTTACTTCATATAAAACCGGCATAGAGTATTAATAACATTATTCGAATAATTTAATTCAGCATTTCCCAACCTTTTTCAAGGACGGACCCCTAGCACCACGATATTTTCGCCCTTGAAAAAAGTTGGGAAAGGCTGATTCAATGATATTTAACACCTACAAATGTCCAAACTCCTGTGGACATTTGTAGGTGTTAAATTTGTCGAAGAACTTGATTGGTGTTTGTCCAAAAGATTGCTTCAGCCTCTTGAGGAAATTTCTTCCAGTGTATAACCCTTTGGACATTCATTGGTGCAGTATTTGCTTTAAAAAATTGAGTTTGCCCGATAAGTTTGATTGGTGTTTGTCCAAAAGCTTCATTCAGCCTCTTGAGGAATTTTTTAGTGACTTAGATTAGTTTGGACACTCGTAGGTGCTAAACTTGCCGAGGAAGTTGATTGATTGGTGTTTGTCCAAAAGGTTGCTTCAGCCTGTTGAGGAAATTTCTTCTGGTGTACAACAATTTGGACATTCATTGGTGCAATATTTCATTCAAGAAGTTGAGTTTGCCTGATAATTTTTGATTGGTGTTTGTCCAAAATTTTTCTTCAGCCTATTGAGGAAATTTTTAATGACGTAGATGAGTTTGGACATTCTTAGGTGCTAAATTTGTCCAAGTCGTTGGTGCAGTAGTTTGTGGAGTAGTATTGCTACTCCATAGGTCTATTATCTGTTGCCTTTTATCCGCGGACCCCCTGGGATAGACTCTCAGGCCCCCAGAGGTCCGCGGACCACAGATTGGGAAACACTGAATTTTAATTAATATTAACAATTTCCCTTGTGTTTCTCCATGTTCTTCCTTGTTTCTTTGTGTTATATATGTATTTTTCTATACAGAGTGATGCAGTATCTATTCCAAGATCGCAACCAATTAACATGAGGAGATCAGAAAACAGAACTGACATCAATATAAGTTCCTTATCGCCACCTTCTGTAAGCTGTCGTCTGTTTAGTTCTTTTTATTCAATATTGTAACGTGTTTTTTTTATTTTCTTTGAAGGTGCAATTTGTAATTGGCACGCCACCTGGTAGCGGTCGAAGGCGAACGTCCAGCAGCAGCATCAGCGAAACTCCTCCACCACCAAACATCTGGCCTGTGTCTCCAGTCTCCAGCAGGCAAGCCCTACCGAGTAGCTCGCCCCTAAGAAGATCAGGTATGTTCGCAGTGTACCGATAAAAACTATAGTTTAAAATGCGTTGTTTCTAATTGCAGTTTTGCCGATAGACAATGACTTGAAGGATTTTTACTGTTAAGCCTTACAGATTACCTTAGCTCTTTCGTAACAGTGCTCATTGTATTTTTCTTGTAGGTACGTCACCACCTGTGCTCATGGGGACTTTGGCTAGGCCCATGTACAGCCCAACCCAGTTTGACAACAACAATATCAGGCATCCTCCGTTTGGTTTGAGGGCTATGACGCTTCCGGAAATTGCTGAGAAGAACCTACCTGCTTTTATGACCGAGACCAGCAGCTTTGAACGCCATCCTATTGATTTTAAACCACCAGAGTTAGAGGAGGAGACCTTACTTGATGTAAGTGTTTTCTTCATTCTTTTTCTTTGCTTTGTCATACTTTTCTTTAGCCTGGTTGTTTTGTTTGTTCTGAGTTCTTTGTTCTTCATTTTTTAGTGCTTGGTAGTCTTCCAGCTTGGTTCCTCCTTGGGGATTTTTCTGCTTTTTTTTAATCTGCATTGTTCTTTCTTTTGCATTCCTCTTTCTTCCTCCACCAACCTCCCTCTCACTTTGTTGAACTTTTATATGACCAAATATTCATGTAATTAATTAAATTCTTTTAGAGAGAGCATAATGAGACATTGGCAAAGATAAACTTTGTGCTAGAGTTGAGCAAGTGTATTTTGCATTTGGCAATGGCCAAAGGTGCCGTAATTCCCTTCTTGTATGATGGCACAGAAGACCCAAAGGCAAATAAATGCCCGATCAGCAAACGTGCAGAGCAACTGGTGCTTATGGTGAAGGCTTTGCAACTGTTGAGTTCTGGACTGTCTTTGGCCACGCAGCAGCTGAAATCAGGACAGTTGCGGCCCAGCAGTACCGTTAAGAATGGTAAAGTTTTAGTGGATATTTTTGTTTTAGGTACTATCTAATTATTTTTTTTTTTTTTTTTGTTACAGTTGTATCAACAATGAATAATAAGTTTAGGTCAACTTTGGCTGCCTGCAAGAGGTTGAATAGTGAAGGTGTTTTAGCAAAGATAGCATCTTCAAATATAACAGCGGATAAGATACTTTATGAATACGCTATGAAAACTGTAAGTCAACAAATTTTCAGTGAATTCCGTAACGATTTCTTGATTTTTTTTGTAGTGCCAGTCAGCAGCTTTAGATGAGTTATTTGGGAATCCACGAGAGTGTTTTGAACGCTACCAAACAGCTCAAATTCTTCTTCACAGCCTCAGCCAACAAGTGCAGAATGTTGAAGACAAACAAATCTTAAAGAAATGTAAGTTTTTCCTGTATTTTTATACTTTTTAAGTTTTGATTATTGGTTTTTCTCCCAATAACAGATCAAGATGCGGTTGAGAAACGTCTCTTTGTTCTTCAAAGACAAGGTTATATATACGCGACGGACACAACGAATTAACGGAAAGTTAGGGCAACTTCTTAAGTTTAATTTCATTGTTTCTTTCTATCATCTTCTTTTAAATCAAAAGTATGTCTATAAACTAATGATTAAGTGAAATTACCCTGAATCTAGGTCATAGGAAGCAATTTGTGTTATTTATAAGTGAATGAGTTTTTCTGTTGTTGTTTTTTTGTCGTTTGATTTTGTGTTGCGTGATCAATGGAGCTGAATTGTTTCCTTTTTTTTTTGTTTTTACCAGACGGATATAGAATAAAGTGACTGAATAGTACGTTTATTTAATGGTTTCAGATTAGGTATGCTTCATTTAAAAAAAAATATTGTAGAAATTAAATGAATATAGTTTAGCTCTACTTTATAATAAAATAAAATAAGATCGTAAAATTTTATATAACTAACAAAGCATGGTATCGAGTATTATAATATATGTGACATATCTACGAAAATTTGTTTCCCAATGCAGATTTATTTTGTTGTAGATATGTAAATAGATCCACTTATAGAGCTCAATCAGTAATTTTTTCTTTACACCACAAAATAATGTATAAAATGTAATATACTCATTGAATGTTGCATCTGAATGATGATTATAGTTGATAGTATGTAACGGAAAGAAAAACATAACTGAAGAATGTACAGAAAAAATCGTTTAATCAAAGCTTTTTTAAAAGTTGGCACATTTAAATTTCGGTTGATGTTTTTCTGACTTTTCTGGATAATGACTGGTGGATTTTTAAAAGTGACAAGTATATGACAGTACTGGAGATATTACAAAATGTTCTTCCATACTAGCGTTGTTTTGCATGTGTTGTATTCATCGTATAAAATAATTTCTTTGCTGTCAGGTTTTTGTTATTGTGTTTTCATCTTATGAGGTAACCGTACTTGTACTTCTTATGATGGAATAAAGTAAAATTTTATCTACAAATGTGTGTTGTTCATTCTAACCTAACAGTTTTTTTTATATTTTGTTTTATTTATTAGGGTAATGCCGGTAAGTCATAAGAAAAACAGATTTTCTTGAGAAACTTTATTTTTTTAAGTGCAAAACATATCTACATTTCAAACATTTGAGGTACAAACAGGTATTTACCAAACAATTTTACTTCGTTAAGACAACAATTAAATCAGCCTTTCTCAACTTCTTTCAAGGGCGGAAATAAACGTTTTTTGGGGGTCAGCGGACCACGGCAAGGTGGCGATAGGGGCGCAACCTTGAAAAAGGTTTGGAAACGCTGCCCAAAAGCAATTTTGTCACTAATGTAGGGCAACCCATGGGCATTCCTAATAGAAAATGCATACTACACTGTCAGCACAAGCCCTGTGAGGTCGTGGAGAAAAGTTGCACCACCACAGTGCAGGTGCAGCATTGATGGATCAAAATAACAAGAAAACGTACACGAGTGGACCAATAGAACACGAAATTGACAGGGAGTGTGTACCAGTTTTTTTTTTCTTATGCCAAATCTAACTCCTTTAGATCAGCTTTTTGCAAGACAGCAAATACTGAATACGAAGTTTTAATTATCTACAAACGAACAAAATATTTTATATTGCAAGTTGCAACGAATATTATTAGTAATTTCCTTACAGACATGTAAGTAGAAAGTGTCAGTGGCGCAAATTTACCAATAGTAAGATGAATTGGTTGTTGCATTCGATGTATTGTGAACATCATCAACTTCTTATATGGGGTTGTAGTCTCAATCCATTCGCTCTCCCAGATGGATGTTGGAATCTGTAAAGCCTAAGAACGCGTTCTTGCAAATTTTTCAGAGGTGCAATTAAAAAATACCTACTTGTACAGTGATTTCATTCCCATATGCGCAATAAATACCAAGTTGGAAAAACATAGTTATCATGTAAACTATAAACTGGTTGAAATCTTTACTACCAAATGGAGCCTGGAAATTAAGTATTAGAAGATTTAGAACTGTAATTTTTGCGTTAAGAATTTGCGGAATAGTGAAATTTGACTTACCATCGACACCAAAAGCAAGCTGCTGCAAATTACAAAACACGATGTCATCATCTGCGATAAAATGATATAACGCTGAAGATTCTCCAATTTCTGAGAACACTCTATAACAGCTTGCAAATGCCTAATCATTACTTTGAACTCGCTGATCATTTCTTCATTGAGCTCATCCAATCTATTATTATTCTCAAAATTCAATTTCCTGATGCATCTTTCTGTGATGGTTCGAAAAGCTCCTTGTAAGACAACCATATGACATGCTATCAGATTGGTTACATTGATCAGAAAGCAATCCATGCCGATAATAGTATGAACAAACGTGAAATGTGGAATTCCTTGATAAGCAAGCATTGCCATATATGACAATGGCGTATCATAAGTGAATGGTATTTTTAAATTGTACGGTGCTTTGGTGTATAGTGTCGAATTTGATGTGTTTTCATCTGTCCAATAAAGCATTACAGCTTCTACTGATAATGGTATAAAAGCTGATACTACAGTGAAAGTTCCCAATATATAAAATCCCATTGTTTGGAAAACGCCCGACTTCTTGTAGTCTGTCATAATCTTCTCTGGGTTAAAATCGTTTATTCCTTTGTACTGATAGTTCTTGTCTTCGAGGGTTTGCACTATTTTAATCATTTCATTCCCTTAAAATAATTATGTTCGTCAACATATATAATATACAAAACAATGGATACAAAAATATTAAATACCTTTTATAACAAAAAATAAACTCTTGACAGCTCCAATCAAATGGGTCAATCCAATGTTTAGTGTACTAGACGTTTCATACAAGTCGTGATAATTATCCAAAATGCTTGCAAATTCTGAAGAAACATACCAAACATACACGTACAGCAGAACGTAAATCTTATAAGCAGTGTAGACGATGTGTCCAAATCTGGAGAGATTATTGGGCTCCCATAGGCCGCTAGCATACAAAATCCAACGGTTAATTTTGAAGAAGTCGCCTTCATATTCGTTAGAAATCACTACTCGATCAGAAACCATCTTGCCAAAGTCTGGTCGATAATATAATTGGTTTCGCGTTTTATATTTCACTTGAGACCTTTGTTGCATTTTGCATGTGGGTAAAGTCTTTTGGTATGTAATTATGGCCAGGAATTCAGAGCTGATGGGTTTGCATTTTGCAAAGAGACTTGAAATTCTTTCTTGGAATAAGAATTAGCTACTTGGAAACTAAGGGAAATGCTAATGAGTGATATGATTAAATGGCAAAAGTTGCAAATTACACAAGATTATAATATTAATAGTGCTGAATGTAAATTTTGGTTAAAGATGGCGTAGAATTATTTAGCCCCTTTCTTCCGCAAAACGGCAAAGTATGAATAAGAAAGTTTTAATATCTATAAACAAACATATAATATATACATATAAGGGAAATAATTTACCTAGGAAATACTTACTGACATATAGCTGGATAATGTCAGAGGGGCAAATTTTCCTATAGTAAAAATAATTGGTTTTTGCATGCTCTGTATTGTAAATACCATCATTTTCTTATATGTTATCGAGGTATCTATCCAGTCACTGTTCCATATTGCGACAGGCACTTTTGACGACTAATAAATACAGAATAATTAGTAAACATTTATCATGTTTTACTTAAAAAAAACTGTACCTGTATAGTAACATTATTTCCGAATGAACAATAAATACCTAGCTGGAAAGATATTGCTAACAAGTAAACGACGAAAGTGTTAAATTCTTTGCTTCCAAGTGGTGTCTAAAATTAAAACTGTCTTAAATATAATTTGTCTTACTGTCGTAAATTATATTTACTTAGCGCTAAAAAATGCCCTAAAAACGACAAATTTTGATCTCCAATAATAGCTATGTTTGCGGTAACAGTTTCAAACGGTTGGGCGTATGATACCGGGGAGAGGACAGCCATAAAAGATATCCACAACTTTTTTTGTTCGAATTTCTTAATGAAACATATGTCAATCGATAGAGCTATTCAAGTAGTATACCCCAGAGTTTTGCCCACAAAAAATATCGAACGGTTTAGCAAAAAAATTGATTTAATTACCAGCGCGTTATATAAAACAGCTTATGGTATCCTCAAATAGAATTGCAAATAACGCCTTCCGCCGATTCCCTAGAACATCCGGGATAACAAATTCGAAATCTACATGAAATTCTGCATCTAGTAATGGTACCAATACGACACTACTAATGATTTTATCTGTCTGCCATCATATTCCTTGTTATGGGGTAGATCAACATTATTATCATTTAAGGGCTGTTATTGAGTGGGCAAAACTCCGACTTGATAAGCCGCACACCAATTTACAGCTTTACATATGTAAGAGGGGTTGTAACCATAAGGGTAGTGTCGTATTGATACCATTACTAGATGCAGAATTTCATGTAGATTCCGAATTTGTTATCCCCGATGTTCTACGGTATCGGCGGATGGCGTCATTTTTTAATCAATTTTTTTGCTAAACCGTTCGATATTTTTTGTGGGCAAAACTCTGGGGTATACTACTTGAATAGCTCTATCGATTGACATATGTTCCATTAAGAAATTTCTTCCCGGTGAGTATGATTCTATTCATAATCTATTGGACCAGACGTGTCAATGTGAGATGAGTAGGGGAATAGTATAATCCGCCTGAACGGGCGAATGTAGATGGCGCTTTTTACCCCCAATTGTTTAATTCAAATTTCTACCACCAGAGTGGGTCTCTCGCTTGTTCAGGCGAATGGCGCATTTCATTGGTTATTTACCCCGAATTGTTTAATTCAAATTTCTACAACCAGGGCGGCGACTCTTTCGTTCGTTGAAGCGGATAGCAAGGTATCGCATTGGCCAAGTCTAAAACCGTACTGCAAACCATTTAAAACTGTTACCGCAAATAGACCTAATATTTGGAATTTTTGAAAAAGTTGTACGCAAGTTATTGCGTCAAAAATATATGATAATATACTGCGTTGTGGGAGTTAAAAACATTTATTTCAAAAGTCAAGCGGTACTTAATCTCAAATACATATATAGGTTAAAATTTAGCTTAAGATCTTTTGCGGAAGGCAGAACATTAATAAAGATAATCAAAATCTGCACTCACCGTACTGATTAGCAACAAACTGCTGCAAATTACAAAACAACAAGCCAATATTTGCGACATCGTCAGATAACAGTGGATATTTTCAAGTTTAGTCGCGCATCTGAAACATCGAGTTTTGAAACTGCGGCCTCATTTAGAGACTTCAATTTGTATTCGTAATCAATTAGTAGACATCACTAGGTATTACCTTCTTACTTCTTGGATATGTTGTATCATGGTCTTAAATTCCACAAACATTTCATCGTTCAACTCCTTTCTGCGCACATCTACATCATTTTCATCAATCTGAAGCCTCTTCATACATCTCTGTTTGATAGTTGTAAATGCCCCTTGCAGTATTGCCATATGACAAGCTACACTGTTCATTATATTCATGAATAAGCAGTCCATGCCAACGATGGTATATTCGAAGGTGTAATAAGGTATTGCTTGGTAAAACAACATGCATAAATAGGAAACAGGCGTTTCGAAAGTGAACGGCATCTTTACGCTGTACGGGGTTTTTCCGTAAACGGTAGAGTTGAGAAAATTTTCACCCTTTGCCATTATCATGATTGTCTGTATTACTGGTGGAAGAAAGGCTGACATAATTGTGGCAGCTCCCAAAATGTAGAAACCCATCGTGTAAATTACTCCTTGTTTTCTATAGTAGTTAACTATCGCAAATGGGTCGAAATCTAACGTCCCTTCATATTTTAACTCCGCGTTTCCTAATGTGTCTAAAATCTCTAGAAACTCATCGGCTTTTAAGAGGAACATAATGCATTTTCCAATGCTAGCGAAGTGCGTTAGCGACATGTTTAACGAATTGGATGCTGCGTACAGATCTTCGTACGTATCTACAATACTAGCAAATTCGGAACCAACATACCATATGTAGACGTAAATAATGACGTAGAATTTGTACACTTTATACAGAAAAGCTGGAAAAAACGACAGATTCGGCGGTTCCAAAAGACCCCCGTCTCTCAATAGCCTGCGGTTTAACCAAAAGAAATCTTGGGGTGGGTTTATATTAGCCATTGTTAGCTATTAAATGAGTTGCATTTTGCATTATCGGGGGTATATAAATCTTGATCGTAAAAAGAATTTTATTTGGTTTGATGTATATTTAACGAGTTTTGCTTTTGTGGGTTTAATTTTTAATAACCTTCCACTGTTAGAATATTTCTTTGATCTTTCTGTCTATCAATTACCTTCGTGAGATGGCGGAATACATTATTTTAATTTTTTTTACGTTTGTTTTCAATGCCGTTTATTTTACGTTGGCCTATTTCCGTAACGTTGACCAATCACCGACTCTGGAACGCAGGCTCACATACACCCAGGAATTTTGTCGAATGAGGGAATTCCACCCCAGTAAGAGTTCTTTAACGTGCACGTCGCATCATGACAGCACACGGGACCACCGGCTGTATGTCTTCATCCGATGGAAGGCAGACCGTAACTTTTAGTTATATTCAATCTCCATCTTGACTTCAGTAATCCGACCGTACGGTGATTCAATTGACCTTGAATGATGGTTCAAAAACGTTCATTTATCCAGATTTACCAAATTTGTAGCATATATTACCTTATGTACGTCTCGTGATCCTTGAAATTGTCGCACAATGGATTGCCGTCCAATACTAAATCCACAACTGGTAGTCCAATGAGGTCTAACTGCAGAACATCCCTAATCTGCATCAGATAAAACACTTGATTTTTTTGTAACTTGACACTTAATATTCTATATACACCCTGTATATACACGATGACAATACACAGGTTGTATACGAAATAAGTGGAAAAACCCAGGAATTTTGTCGAACTGAGGGTACGCTGACATAATAGTAGCAGCTCCCCATGCAGTAAGAGTCCTTTAACGTGCACGTCGCATCATGACAGCACACGGGACCACCGGCTTCACGTCCTCATCCGATGGAAGGCAGACAGGAAAGTCGATTTGAGAAATCATCATATTGTTTGAGAAATCTAACCCCCAAACGACATTTTTCCTGGGATTTTGTCATGAAGTTAACTCAATAACTTCCTATAGAAAATAACCCTTGTAGTTAAATATGAATCAAGGATAAATAAAACAAATACATAGGTACATAATATAAAAAGTATACTTCATCATTTCTTACAGTCATAATCTAATATAGACAACCATAACAATATCATCACACAGTTTTCTTATATTAACAAATAGAAACAGAATAAAACTTAAGGAATACTTCTATTATCAAAACTAACTATAATAATTGTACTGTACAAAGGGACCTTATCTTATCAAGTTACTCAAACCTATAGGTCCGTTTGAGAACATATAACATTTATAACTAGCATTTAGAACACTGGCTATTTTAGAAATGCCTCTGGTGGTATCTTTCCCTCCTTATGGGCTTGCCCAAAAGCAAACATCGCATTTTGGAAATTCCAATTTGATTCCGCTAAACACCTGAATAACAAAAAAAAAATAACAGAATAGAATAAGACAGGAATAAAGAGACAAAAATAAGGCAACTTACTTCTCTGACCACTCCAGATTCATCAATGATTGCTGTGACAGAGTCTCCACCATTTGTTTCTTCGTCCCTACATCCACTGACAATTCAGACATGACATCTGCAACGTCAGGAACTGAGGGTGCGGCCACAACCGGTTTAGGAGTCTTGAATGCTAGCTGTATTAATAAAACAAGAAAGAAATAATAAGAACAATCAGTTTGAGTAACAAACTAAAATATAATCACCTTAGCTTGCTCATCAGTCGCATTTGTAAAGTGAACTTCTTCATTTGCAATGCAAAATCCTGAACCGGCAGGCACAATCACCAACGTCCTAAAGAAGTGCCTGATAGGAGGCAGCTTATGACCCGTTCTCAGTTCTTTATATATCCCAGTAACTGTTAATAATAACATTTGCGGCTGAAATAAAAAAGATTGCTTAAATATTTTACTTAAATATCAACAAACAAAAAAAATACCGTGCAAAGGTTTAAATCGACTGTAAAATTCATAATATCGTGTTTGGTGGTGGGCATATCCTTGAGGAACGAAATAATTGCCTGCTGTCCCTGCCTGAGCAATTTGTGACGCCTCTCGTGATCTGTGACCCTTTTTAAGTTCCTGTTATCGGTATTATACCAGTTCAGCCAAGCGCTGTTCTTCTGGTGCTGCCCGTACGGGTAACCGGACGTGATGGAGAACGTGGCATTCTCGTGATAGGCGGCCTGCAGAGGAGATCTGTCGTCGCTGTCCATAAACTGGAAGTACTGCTCGAGGAATTGAGCGATGACCCCTTGACCCTCCGGATTGCAGAGGTAGGTCTGCTGGGCGACCGGCAGCGCCACCTCCGTGGAAATGTCAAATGAGATTGGGGGCGGCAAGTCGATTCCGTCCTGTTATCGTTAGAAATAAAACCGTGTAATTTATACCCTACACTACACACTATGTAAAGATTATGAAAAGAACAAGAAAAAACGTTCATTGAGAGCACCTCTTATGCCATTCTGCAAGTTTTAAAGGTTAGATTTGACAAGTTTTGTTATAGATGTTTCAATCTAAGGAGAGCACAGTTGTGCATGCAACCAAATATACGTGGGTCAATTATAAACCATACACTGGGTATAATTGGTTGTATATGTCGCTGTTCTCTACTCAATTTAATACTACTCTATTTTTGTAATGTTTAGCTTATGTCTGATTTTTTCAATTTATGACAAATAAGAGTGTAAAAATAATGAAGAACAAAAACAATCGACTTACCAACTTTACAACCTTGGGGAATCGCTTCCTAACCTCGCTGTAGAAGAAAGAAAGTTGGCAAAGGCCCGAATTAGTTAGGCCTGTAACAGTCTTCGCAGGCGTTTATCAAATAAAAACAAAACAAACAAAAGAAATCATCCAAAAATATCACCCAGTTATTCTGCTGTTTCGGAATATTCACTGTTCTTACACCTTTCTAGATCTGAGATTTCTGTGATTACATAACATTCTTTTAATTTGTAATTCAGGTTTCGTTTCTGAACTGCACCTTAGAATTTGTCATAAATTAGTAAGGAGAATACAGTTCAAAAGGATTAATGAAATGATTTATATTAAAAACATTGGTATAATTTCGATAGTTTTAAAGATATCGGTAAAAATACAGTTTTTCATCATAGTGGTGTAAGAAAACGTGTAAAAAAACATTGCCTGTTGCTACATTTTAACACACATTACACTTAAGTCTTCCTTATTTTTTTTTGTATACATTTTTGCAGTTGAAAGATTTTGCTATAACCTATTATTTTTTTTATTATTAATTATTAAATCTTTTATATTTTAACTCATAAATCTTTCCTGCAATTATGATTATCTTTCCAATGTAATATTTCAAACTCTTTTCTTACTTCTTTCACTTAAATAATTTTCTATCAAGTATGTGTCTTACGATGCAGCAACCAAAATATAAGCAAATATCAAACTTAACACGTTGTAATGAAAACTGTATTAGTAAAATACACTATTTTGAACTGTATTCAGTCGAAGACAAAATAAGTACAAGTCACAAAAAAGAAAACCATTTTTTTTTGTTTCGGTAATTATTCAAGCTCCACGTATTTTTGAATGTGGTTCTTTACCTTTCTAACACCATTCAAACAAGCAAAGACAATTGAGCTGAATACAACATTCTTCATTTTTTTTTTTGTTCAAAATGAAAAAAGAAAGAAATAAAAAACAAAAAATTACGGCTAAAATATGTCAGCTTTCTTTTTTAAGACAGTCAAATGGCAACAATTTTACACATCCTACTCCAAGATGTCAAAAGTTGAATGAAAACATCTCTTTTTAATGCTTATATATATATAAGAATGTATAACTAATGGCTTTTATTTTATTACTTTTTTTGTTTCTCTTTTTCTTTGTATGGTTCTTCTTTATTATCTTTTTCTGCTTTTGTTCTTTTTTTTTAATATCGTTTATTCATTGTTTTTTTTTTTATTTTTTTGTAGCAATATTAACAAACATGTCATCCACACCAGATCACTCCCTATTTTTTCTCCACTGCTGATGAAGCAAATATCTCCTGCAAATTTCTTCTGGGGTTTCAACAGC
This sequence comes from Aphodius granarius, assembly GCA_963971325.1. NCBI lineage: Eukaryota > Metazoa > Arthropoda > Insecta > Coleoptera > Scarabaeidae > Aphodius > Aphodius granarius. Next base: position 11,645,576 of record OZ020227.1, on the reverse strand, counting down.
TCCAAGTAATAAAAGCCCTTCCATTAGAGATCATTTTTCATCGTACTTAAACTCAAATGTCTCAAACTGGTCGGTCTTTTTTTGCGACTCGCCACATCGAAGAGAGATATCCGCCGACTGCATCAAACGCAAATCACACAAGCCTTATTCACGCTCAGGTTTGCCTGTCCGAGCAGAAAGACGGAATCTGTGGTAATTTCAGCTAAAATCTTGCATTGCATAGCCCAAGTAATATATATGTATATTAGTAGCACATCGAAGTGTTCACAGCCAAGATTTTTATTTTTTTTTTCATACATCTGACCTGGTATACATAACACATTTGGTAACATAGCTATTAGTTTTTTTTATTTTGTTTTATTGTCTTTTTTTACCATTAGGTACACATTCTAATTTGTATGTCATGTCTGTTGTTTATAATACATCGATTTTTTTTTCTTTAATGACATTCATAGGAAAAGAATGTATAAAATAGTTATCGACAATTCGTCAATTTCTGAATACTAAAGACAATATTTGGACCGTAACTTTTAGTTATATTCTAGCTCCATCTTGGCTTCAGTAATATGACTGTACGGTGATTCAATTGTCCTTGTATGATGGTTCAAAAACATTCATTTATCCAGATTTACCAAATCTTTAGCATACTACCTTATGTACGTCTCTTGGTCCTTGAAATTGTCACACAATGGATTCCCATCCAGTACCAAATCCACAACCGGTAGTCCAATGAGGGCATCTAACTGCAGAACATCCCTAATCTGCACCAGGAAAAATAAAACACTTGAATTTTTTGTAACTTTCCACTTAATATTCTACATACACCCTGTATATACAAGATGAAAATATACAGGTTCTATACGACATAAGTACAAAAACCCACCTTATTATTTCCCATGTGCAAAATCTTCAGGTTGGGCAACTTCTCCTTGATTTTCTTCAGATGCCCAAGCATATGAATCCTATTATCGAATAAATTCAAAGCCTCCAACTCTGGAATATTTTCGGCGATAATATCAATAACTGTGAGAAGAATGACAGGTTTGAAGAGGGCGCAAAACATGTGTTGCAGATCTGGATCAATGTGGAATTTCGTGAGGTCCAAGGCTTTGGTAGCAGGATTATATCTCTTTGCCATGGTGAGTTTTATAGTGTCCTTTTGCTCAGAGTTAAGATCAACGGTCGGACAGCCATTGCTGACACGGATTAACATTTTAAAACCGTCGGGAAGTTGTATCTCCCTGTCAAGGGATAGAATTTTCTCTGCAACTTTGAAATCGTCGACATAAAAGGTACACATGTTACCATTTACAGACCACTGTAAGAATTTAAGGAAATATTGAAAATTGTTTGTTGGAATTGGTTTATTTGATCACTTACTGTTAGTGGGATGAATGGCATAGGTTCTAGTTTCTCCAATAAAGTTTTCAGGATGAATTGTTTGTCATATTTGTTGCCAAATGGTAACTGAAACATTTGTTATTGGTGATACTCGGAATCCAAAAATTCATTTATATTAAACTTACCGTAATACGGTACCAATTAATAGGTCCTTCTTGAAGTCTCCTGCAAGGCTTGCCTTGATTTCCGGCATTCCTCCCGTTCATCATGACACGGGTGTCACCAGAATGCGGGTAAGTGCGTCCAGCACGCTTATTACTGAAGTTGCGGACATTTCGAACATTGGCTCCCCTAGAGGACCCTCCCATATCAATATCTTCATCCAGGAGGTGAGCCCGAATCGAGTCGGAAAAATTCTTTGTGTTACGTTCAAACTTTGCACCTCTGCCCCCATGCTTGAAGTTAACCCTACGATGATTGTCTCCACCTCCACGAATGTCATGTTCTAATCCGAGAACTAAATATGTATAAAATTAAGGTTTACATATGATAGAGTTTGCTTACCGTCGTAATTTGGGGCTCTCCAAGATTTCTTGCCAGGTTTGGGCATGTTGCTCGTTTTAATGCGCAGTTGCGTCAGGTTAGAAAATAGAGGGTAAAGCGTCAGTTTTCCTGGTTTAACGGTTGGTGGAAGGCGTCCACAATAATTTATGGTTGTTTATGCGTTTTTCTCGTGGATTTTTTTCACAAAACTCCAAAATATAGCCCGACACAACAAAGAAATTAATCTGCTCCGATTGACAGCACTCTCGTGGTGATCACACAGCGGAAGTCACGCCATCTAGGGTAATTCGTGGTACCAACCTATTTCGGTACCCAAAACTAAAAAAAAAATAATTGGTGCTTCAAAATTAAAATGATTGTTTCTTATATATTTATGAATATTACTTATTAGTTATCCATAAGTCGCAACAAAGCCACGACCTACAACCTTACAAACTGATCCGCGTTCGCTAAAGTAAATTATTTTGATGGGACAAAAATCCCTAGGGAAAATCCAAGAATTACCGCCATTCTCTGCTTGGAAGACTTGTCATATGTCAAAACGTTATAACTGTCTTCAAAATAGCCTACAATTTTGTCGAAAATTTAAGATTAATCTACTTTAAATAAGGTATTTAAGGAAGAAAACTAATTTCCGACTTATATTCGAAGAGGAATATTGTTTCAGAGACCTAAGTTTGTTTACAGCATGTCTGGAATTGCAGCGACTAGATTGGCAGAAGAACGGAAGGCTTGGCGTAAAGAGCACCCATTTGTAAGTCAAACCCCCTTATTTTAGTATTTTTGTTGATTACAAGACAATAAACAGCGCACATGTTGGGGTGGACCCCTATAATCTTGTAAAACTATTGTTACATCCGCCATCTTGTATGTTTAAAACTAATGGTTAGTTTTGGGCATTTGTTAATAATTAAGTTGGTTTTAAGGGTTTTGTAGCGAGACCGTCAAAAAATCCGGATGGCACATTAAATTTGATGAATTGGGAATGCTGTATTCCTGGTAAAAAGAGTACTCCGTGGGAAGGGGGCCACTATAAACTGCGCATGATCTTTAAGGATGACTACCCCAGCAGCCCACCTAAGTGTAAATTTGAACCTCCACTATTCCACCCGAACGTTTACCCCTCCGGCACGGTCTGTTTATCCCTACTCGACGAAGAGAAAGACTGGAGACCCGCGATTACGATAAAACAGATCCTTCTCGGTATCCAGGATCTGCTGAATGAACCAAACGTCAAAGATCCAGCTCAAGCTGAAGCTTACACAATTTATTGGTAAGTTGTCTCATTGAATATATAATTTATACACTGATACATTTAAATTTTATATGTAGTTGTTTTTTGATTATTATTATTATTATTATAGTTGCCTGTTTTTTTTTTCATATTTTAGCCAAAACCGTTTGGAGTATGAAAAACGTGTACGAGCACAGGCAAGGGCCATGCGACAGCAGGAGCTTTAAATGGGAAAAAAAGAGTTTGTGTAAAACATTTTATTCTCATTGGTACAATATACATACGGATTTGGTTACTTACTTTCTTTTAAATTATTTTGTTTCGTGTGTAGGTTTTGTTTTTGTACAAACCTGAGCATCCTGTTAACACCGTAATTTTTTTATGATGACATGCTGTCATATACTAGTATTTTCTGTGTTTGAAATAATCTTTTAAATTGAAACGCTCCTTTTCTGTTTATTGTATCTCTCTTTTCTCTCATTAAGCTCCTATTCATCAGTTATATGATATGTTATGTTCGTCTTATGAATCATTTGGAGCTTAGATTGTAATGTAAGTTATCAAATGTTAGATATAGATTTTTTTTTCAATAAAAATAATTTCTTATAGAATTGGATTTATTTTTCATTCTGTTCACTATTATTAGTGAATTTACCTCATCCATCCATTAAGTGCTCTTTCATTACATATAGTTTTTTGTATCAAATAGAAACAACAAAGGCATTTTTGTAGACTTTGTATATCAATAAACATTAATAAATATGTACAGTTATTATATAATCTATCTGCTGATGCATAAAAACATGGCACATTATTATTTCAATTCATGAGATCATGTTTTAGCACGATGTTTTTGCTAATGCATTTCAGAGATGTGTGGGAAGGGCTGAAAGTTGTTTTCAAGTACAGTAGAACTCCAATTATCCGGACCTCGATTATCCGGATATCCGATTATCCGGATTCGAAAATTGTTCATAGCTAAAAAATTATTTTATTTAATAGATTGAAGGTTAGAATAGCAACGATATTAACAGCGAAAAAATCTTAGTTCAGTTTATCCAGATAAAAGCAACTACATATGTAGCTGAATTGGAACGATGAATTCGGGAAATTCCGCAATAATATACGTGCGCACTATCGCAGTTCCAACACATACTTAGGGGAACTCCCTACCTTGCTTCCGTTGTGATCTCTGGTGCAGTTGTAAAATTGTTTGGTTGTTAAATTGTGACTGAGTGATGGCGCCTAAAAGAAATCGTGTTGTTTTAACTGTGAAGGACAAAATGATAATCGTTGATCGTTTAGCAAAAGGTGAATCTGGGAAAAAGCTGGCGGATGAGTATGGTGTCGGAACTTCAACGGCACCTGGCTATAAAATGAGCAAAGACCGTGTTACTATTTTGACTTGCGGAAATTCAACAGGAACTCACAAACTTCCACTGCTTATGATAGGAAAATCAAAGAAACCTAGGGCGTTCAAGAACATTAAAAATCTTCCTGTGGTGTACATGAACCAACAGCGAGGGTGGATGACGTGTGTGACGTGTTTGTACAGTGGTAGGTACGACAACAGAGGAAGAAATAGAAAAGGGAAACGTGCCTTCTCACAACGATGCATTTCAGGCTTTGGAACTAGCATTAGTGTGGATGGAAAATCAAGAAGACTGTGATGCTATTCAACTGCTTCATCTTAAAAGAATTCGCGACTTGGCAGCTAAAAAGCGATGTAGCTCATTGAAACAGAAATTAATAACCGACTTGTTTAAAAAAAAATAAATGTAATATAACTAATATGTACAGACAGAAATACATTAAGGATGGGATTTCACGGGATTCCGTGAAAATTGACCGCTAGATGGCGACCCCTACCCTATATGGGAATTATTTGTTCGGAGCGTAATATCAGGCAATATTTAGAGAGCGACGGAATATCTCCGCGCTGACCTCTCCTAACCGCTCACCCCCTAGCCCATGTATGCACTCTCAAGGTCCCTAAAAATATATATTCGTTTTCATCGTCGCCCGGTGTTTGATGCGGTGTTTGATATATGTATACCAGAAATAACTGCACTATAGATGCCGTCAACGTGTACTTTTGTATTGTCGTGTCAGCTTTGCTTTATTTTACATGTATTTGTTATATTTTAATTTGTGACTTCACGTTAATGTTATACGTTATATAAACTGTTATTGTTTGAAAAAATGCTTGTTTAAAAGTTCCGAAATAGAACAAAAAAGATCAAAAGTGTCTAATATTAATCTTTGTTGAATTCCAATAAAATAAAAACGATACACTGCCTATGAGAACAAAATCAAGGATTATAAATTACAAAGTAATCTTATGAAGCTAGAGAGTGATATAAAATACTAGGGCAATTCCATGTCAAATCAATATAAGGACTGGATTTTGATAAAGCCTTCCTATATGTTATAAACACAAAATATACGCTTACTTAAAATTTATGCAATTTTATATTGGTGTTGTTGATTATAAATTATTAATCCGAAATTTAGAAATATTTGAAAGATAATACAAAAATATATTAGCCAAAATCTAAACAAAAAAATCCTGGTGAAATGTAACACTGAATATTCTGAAATGTGTTACTCCTTGTGTATATACGTACCAGAATTTTTTTTAGGTTATAGAATCAAAAGAATTTTGACGTAGAGCTGATTTCAACAAGAAAGTCACGTCACGTGGCTTTCCGCCAAGTTGCGCTGTAGACCACTTTCCATTCAGCAGCGTAGATTTGGTAGTAGATCGCCGCGCAGGTGTACTGGTGGGGGAGTGACGTTCTTAGTTGAAATCATCTCTAATCATGCAACTTTTTGTCGTTGAAATTCTGAACACCAGCACATAATTTTCTTAGGTTTTAGTGGCTATTTCAGGCAACCATTGCGGCGTACTAATATACTTTTTATTGTGATAGGTAGCAAAGTTAGTATATATAATAAATAAAGTATTAATAAATTGTGTCTAACTGTGAATGTGTGACAAAAATTGTTTACTGTTTCACTACAAACTAGTGAATGACTCAGTCATCAACTAGTTCTTAATTAAACTATTAATTAATAAGAAGGGTTAAAAGATTTGTAAGGACCCCCAAATTTATTTCACATTATTTGATGAGCTGAGACAACTGACATCTGGGTCACTTCTCTAGTTTCGACAGAATTAGCTGCAGTCGCATTTTAAACATTTGATGCTGCAATTTTTGATATGACATGGGATCGCCCAGTTGTAAAACATTCCAAAGTTTTGTAATGAATTTCGCATTTTGTGTCAATCAAATTGTATTGCGGACTTTTTTTATTATACAGTAGTAAAAAGTAGTAGTGATTGGAGTGGACGACAATTTTTCCATAAAATGAATCAAATACAAAACAGTTTTCTACCGCAAAAAAGAAAGCGTCGTATTCTGGCCGTTTTAGTACCATCACTATTTTTTTGGGAATCGTGAGAATGAGTGCATCAATAGCTACATTAAATTAAAACTGTTTCAATAATATAACTGTCATGGTTAAAAGCAAATTGAACTGAAATGTTCTGGTTTTAGCACAACTTTCATGATTTAGGGTGCACTATAAACTATGTGTAACGTCATTGGAAGTTTCCTCTCTGTATCATCTGTGCACGAAATACAGAATTGTGGTGACTCCATCTATTCGAAGTTCAATGAACTATTATATTCCCACGTTTCATTCAAACGTCGCTAACCTCAAAAATAAGAAGCTCTTTTCCGCTTCAGGGTAATTTCGTTTCAACGGTCGATTTTTGGATATTCTTTTGCTTAGTTAGGTAGGTGGTTTTGTTATGCATGCTACTTAATACATGATTTCCAAATTTAAAAGTAACAACGCAAGTTATTACCCCTTGTTCAATGATTACTCATTTTTGCCTCATTAATCTCTTTTCAGTTTTCATTCTCGCCTATTAAGTAGCATAGCTACAATCAGTTATAAGCTATTGAGCGTAAGAAATCATTAAATTAAAAGCAAGTTTTCACGAATAGCCTGAAGTCAAATTCCTTTATTTTGGGTACGTTCAGATGTAGTGAAATTCTATCCTTAATATAGTAAGCTAATATATCGTTTTTTTTTTATTGTTTGCCTTGTAACGTTTTGTACAGATGATTTCAATTAAGAAATCAGCCGCGCAGATTTGTCATTTGAGTGGCTCTATTTAGTTTGATATCATCTCTACTCGATTACATTAAAAAATCCAATTATCCGGATTTTTGATTATCCGGATCGGGTCTGGTCCCAATTAATCCGGATAATTGGAGTTCTACTGTAATAAATTTGGGGGCTTTGTTACAAAAAAAGTATGTTAACATTGGCGACATTTCGGACTTCTATATTTCGGCGTCTATATTTTTTTCTGACATCAGGGTGAGAGGATAAAAATAAGTTTTAGCCCCAGCCTGGGGCCCCCAGGCACATTCACGTATGGTAAACAACATTTACGCGAAATTAATTCCCTCAATGTATAGGTGTTTCAATCCAAGGAGAGCACAGTTGTGTATGCAACCGAATATACGCGGGTCAATTATAAACCATACACTTGGTTGCATATGTCACTGTGCTCTACTTAGATTAAAACTACTCTATGCTTCGAATCTGTTAAATTCTAATATGAAACTCAGGTGTCTAAGTGAACTAGGAGCAATATCTCATGACAACAGTGTCTAACTATAGTGACACCAAAATGTACATACTAGCAATTTCTTTATTATATTTATAATTACCTGTATTCGTCGTTATTTTTATTTTTTTAGATTGGAGCCTTCCGCGGTCCGAATCACTAAGTTCTAGATTTCCGGGAGAAAACCGCGTCAACGACGATAAAGTTGTCAACGTTTCGCACTCTGTTACGTCCTGAAGATGCCTCTTGCAACAGAGTGTGAAACGTTGACAACTTTATCGTCGTTGACGCGGTTTTCTCCCGGAAATCTAGAACTTCGACGTTATTATCACGAATGTGAGACAACGCAGAAATAAAACAATCATGTACAGTCTTACAAATATTATTTTAGCAACTTTTTTACACAATTAATAATACTATTCACAACGTGTTCAACATAATCGAATAATAAAACAGTAGATATTATAGTGGCAGTTAATGTAGAGTGGTTAGATTCACCTGTTCGAAGCTCGCTCTGTTAACAGTAAAATTAAAATAAATTAAAGTAACGCGATTCACATGTGAGTAAACGCCGCGCCCTTTTAACAAATAAAAATAAGAAAACATTAAAATTGTTACTCGTCCGAAGTTACTTTCTATAATTATTCCTCACTTCAATTACAACAGGACTTGAAGATGTATACCTCCTCTCTTCGAAATATTTGTTATTATCAGGTCTTCCCACATAATGGCTCTTGGTTACTGATTTCTTCTCGGTGGATTCTATAGTCTCCAAACCGCGACCATCCCTGTGCGGAATCGTCTTCTTGCTGAAGCTCTGCACAGTATTTGTCACGCTTGGTCTCACTGGATCATCATTCCTCGACGTTGTATGATAGGTTTCAGAGTAATCATTACTAGAGTTCGATCCTCTTCGAATGACTCGTGTATTTATGGGACTTACAGTATCTCTCAACCTAGTCGGAGGTTCATACATATCGGAATTATAGTTCCTCCTGACGTACGAAGTATTCTTGTAGTTTTCCTCCTCGCTATCATGCAAAGTCTTGAACAATTCAGGCGCTTTATCTTTAAGATTCCTCAGAAAAACCCTCTTGTTATCAGCCGGCGGTGTTTCAGTACTGAAGCCATTCCTTGTGGTGAATCTACTGGTGGTATACGCCTCCTCAACACTCTCGTTCAAATTCTGCTGACTCCTGTTGATGCTTGAAATCAACGCCGGACTCTTCAAACCAGCAGGAACCTCATCCAATCGATTCAACTGTGGGTTAGACTTATGCATGGCTCTTCTCACGTTTAAATCTCCAGGCTGCACGTTGAAACTTTGACTCCTGGCTAGGTTAGTCTTGTAGGTCCTTGCTGGTTTTGCTGGTCCACCGTTTACAATAGGCCTGGGTGATGATACAGTATTGATTATAGACACGTTTATAGTACTATTCGATCTACCGTCTTTGTCGAAGTGCCCTGGTGGTTCTTTCTTGATACTGGAATGTCTGGGTAATGTTTGGGACGCTCTGGATTCTTGTACGGAGTGGCTGGCCAGGCGACCGGTACTCTTACTGAACCTACCTAGTGTGCTCTGCGATCTGCAACAGAAGTAAGTAGGAGACTATAGGAGTGACCAGGAAATGTTTTGGAAGGACGCCAACGCGTCCTGACCAAACATGGAGCAGTGGCATGGTCGACGTCACGACGTGACATTGTGACACATTTTATTTTCGATGCCTTATTTAATGAGGTTGCGTATTTATCGAGATTAGGTGGTTTTATGTGTTTCCCATTATGGAGTCGATTGCCATGTTTATATAGGTCAAATGTAATACACCGGCTGAGTATTTGAAGAGAAATTTTTATAGCATCATATTTTTCTCTTGGCGACATTAAAGCAACGCTGAATCAACTGATAACTTTCGAATTCTAACGTGTGAATAACTGATGTTTTATTAATGACATTAATGTGATATATGTTTGTTGATTAGTGAAAATGATTCTTACTTTCCGACTAGTAGGTACCCTAGAAGGAAAGTATTGTAATCGACGGAAAATGACATTTCGAGATTTCCGCAGAAATACGCGTTTTGAGGTCCCCTGAATCGATTGGAATGATTTCTGGAAAATGTATGTATGTGTGTATGCATGTATGTATGTATGTGTGTGTGTATGTCTGTGAACACGATAGCGTCCAAACGGTACAACGGATCGAGCTGATTGAGCCGACAGACTGGATTGTTTTTGGTGTCAATCTGACGGAAGTGGCAAATGTTAAATGCGTCATCTGGTAGATTCATCCGATTAAGATCAAACTCATAACAGCTCATCCTCCAGTGCCTTTAAACATGTTAAAAAATTTGCAGTTCAGTAGGATGAACGGTTTAGGAGTTATAACATATATAGGAGCTATAAGAGTTTATAAAAGCGGTTTGTATGTATTGGTTCAGGTAATTTAGCCAACAATATTCTACTAGCTTCAAAAGTCAGAAGATTTTCTTTTATCATCAACTACCTTTTGCTGTTTTTGTTGATTGTTACCGATTGTGATTATTCTTTTAGGACATTGTACAGAAATACATTGCGTTTTACAAGTTCAAAAATGTTTCAGTTGAGTACATATTATGTATATATAGAGAAATAAATATGTTCTTTATTGGTTAAACTATGTTGGATGACTGAAATACACGCTTAGCGGTCCAGAAAATTCAGCGACTGTATGAAATATAAATATTTCATAACTACTATGAAATAACTTCCGAATATGTTATCAGAATCTTCATTCAGTACCTATAGCCAAACTATATACCTTTACAACTTAGATATCTATATACGAATGAGAAACAAAGGAAAGTTAAGTATACTCCAAGAATGTCAATAATGCATGACTCATCGTCATTTTTAAACCAAACCATTTCGAAATGACGCCATATTTATTTACATCGACTCACCTGTTTTCTTCATCTCTCGGCTTCCTAGAGGTCCTCATAGGCCTGACTCCATCATACTTATTCTCTCTTCCATAGATACTACCCCCAAAAGGATCCTCGCCCAAGTAGTACCTGTGAACAGGACTAGAAGCTCTTCTCGGGCCTCCGTTCATGTTATCGTGGTTTATATTCCCGTCAATGACATGCCCTTTCTGATACGAAGGCGATGGAGACCTTTTCGCACGCTGCTTCGCTTTCCTCTCAGCACTGGCGGACCTAATTTTACCGACCAATTTCCTTATGGACTGACCTGGAAAATACACACGCGGAAACTGAGCAGACTTACATAGTTGTGTATGCAAATTCGTTTTTTTTTCTCGTTTCTCTCGTGCCTATATCTCTTGGGAGTCGGAACAATACGTGACCTTGAATCAGATGTAATGGAGATGGGAAATATAGTGGCAAGACTGGTTTCTGCGCTTACGGTGACGACGCACCTATTTGGTCTCTTAATACGTGGGAAATTCTACATTCGACAAATTCGAGACGCAGGTGTTAAGTCGCAGATCTCTGTCGGATGCCGACGCGTTTGGATGATGGAGTTTCTATACGTGATTAACCTCCTTTGACTTAGGACGATTTTGTGAGTTCCAGTATCAATCAAAGGAATCAGTGTAAGGAAACCATTGAGAATATCAGTTCTGTGACCATAAATTTTTGTGTTATTATTATACTTTATTAATTATGTACTTGAAATCAATTAGTTTCAATTTGAAATCCATTTATTTGTCTAAAGACTCTAAAGGAACGTTGTATTGCATATTCCAGCTGAGAATAAATAGATTTTATTGATTGTATTCGATTCCTGCTTCACCATGGTCAGTTGTGTTCTAAGTGAAAGGCATTTTTATTGATTCGATCTATTGTTGATTCATGTAAAAATCTGCAAGAAACCGGTCTCTAGTAAGATGGTGACAGACCTAACAAACATTGTTCGTAATCTATTGGCCGAGCGCATGTCATCACGCCACTTCTTTGCTGTAGGTTCGTGATGTGTTTTCTAACATACGACAAACAGTATAATCTGTATCATTACGTAAGTAGAGCCCAACGACAAATTGCGTGTTTATCTGTCAAAAATTAATAATTTTACAAGTGATGTCCAACTTACCAATTATATTTCCGCTTTTATGTTTGGTCGGTTCAGCAGCGAACCTGGTCTTCTGAAACTTCTTCTCGGTAGGCATGGCAGGGGGACTAGGCGGTGAATAGTCTGGTGGCGGTTCCTCCAGGGGCTCATCCCGACTATCCCTGGTCTCATTCCTGGAAGGGGTTCTATATCCACTGTCATACCTACTCTCCTGAGATATCCTCTGTCTTCGTTCTATGGCCTTCTTTCTCTGCGGTGGTGTTGGCGTCGTCTCCCTTATGGGAGACACCCTATGGTCCGGGGAGGTCCTGTAATCAGGCACTGGAGACCTTTGGTAGTCACGAACTGCCACTGGGGACCTCCTCAGGTCTCTGATTGGAGAAAACCTTCTATCTGTCGCGTAGGTTTCTTTTCGCCTTTCAGACCACTCAGAGATACCTATTTATAAGAATTAAGACACACATTGGACATTAGTTTAGGTGAAAAAAATGGGATAGTAATTCTTGATTTCTTAACACAACGATAGCTAATATTTTTCCGTAAAAATTACCTTGAAAATAGCCTCCACGTGGTGGATCTCGTTCAGGTTCGATGATACGTGGAGTCGCCTCCACTTTGGCGACGTAAGCAGGTTGGACGGGTTCTGGTTTGGTGGGTTGCGATTTAATGGTGACGTTGAAATAGCTAGTCTTCGGTGGTTGTTCGTCTTCCTCGGCCAAAGAGTCCCTGGAGGACCTGGATTCACTTCCAAAGTGGTTCTCCAACCACTTCGAAGTCTCCATCTTCCGTGTCTCCTCTTCCGCGTCGAAATCCAGCGGCCTTCTTGTCAATGCATCTTTACGATCCATTGGAGAAGTGGTAGGTAGCAGATCTGCTTCAAAATGAAAGAAAACACCAAATTTATTGATGAAGTTCAGTTATAATCTTACGTTTTATACTTTAAATGCAATTGTTGAAATTTTGTCCTCTGTTACAAGAGGTATCTACTACATTATCAAGATTTACATGCAATATTTCTACTGTGTAAATGTAAACCGCCTTCTTTCTGGGAAATGACAACCTGTGTGCAGAAATTCCGCAGAGAGTCTTAGGTAATCGGATGCATTAATGTCAGTGTTACAGAACGTGTCGTCCGTGATGGCAATGTATCATTATTAGAAAGTGACACGGTCTCCTCGGACGAGGTAAGAGCGCGCTGCAGCCGCTGCCTTCGCAGCATCTTCCTGCTTCTTGAGGTTAAGCATCAGTTTTCGAAAGTTCATGATGAGATAACTCGAACCACGCGCATCATAAACCATCAAGTTACTTAATAAATGGTAATAATAATAAGAAATTACAATCTGGGATAGAAATGACTTACGAATATTATAAATTAAAACGTAACAAAGATTTTAACATACAAAAAAACTTATATTGGTTATCATTGTTTGTTGGTCAACAGATTCTTACCTCTGTATCTATGCGGTTGTGTGACATTCCTCCTCCTGTCCCTAGCTGACAAAGAGTCCCAATCAGGCTCATCAATCCCATCACCTCGACGGTCAATCTCCATGCTTTCCCCCTTGTACCTCATCTCGTGGCCGACCTTAACCCCGTTAGCAAGATACTCAACCTCTTCCTGATCCCTCGACTTAAAATACCTAAGAAAACGCTTCCTTAATACCAACAGATACCTCTCCTTGCAGAAAAAAAATCCTCTCCTCTCAACATACCTTTGGGAATTCTCTAAATGTACGTTCGTCTCAGGAGCATCCTCTGGTAATTCGTCGTCCTTCAGGACCTCGTGTTCAGTGGTCCTCTCGGTTTCCGTTACAATTTTACCATCGGGTCTTACAGAGCTCAGTTCCCTGGTTTCTTCGGTATCGACCACTTTATTGGAACGATTTGTATCCTTGATCAGGCGAGGACCTGTCGCTACAACCGTTCCACTCTGGTCTATTGTCCTTAGCACCTTCCTTATGTCTTTGTGGCCGCTGTTTACAGCTGATAAGAAAGCCTGAAAAAGAAGTTGATACATAATATTATGCCATCTCAAAACTACATAACACGTTTACTCACAACCTCTACAGAACTAAAACTATAGTATACTATACTAGAAGAAGTACTTTAATCGCGTAGACAAAGCCTAGGATGTGCTCAATTTAACGAACACAACACATCAACAAGAAATTTTAGTACACTTTAATAACACATGGGACATAAACCATTGAATGACTTGATAGTTTTGCCTATGGCAGAGAAAACTTTCAACGCCTCGAGTCAAACCTATTATCTTTTTTTTTACTACAAGAAAGAACTGATTGTATTTTACATCTAGATGTTGATGCATATGCAAACTAAACAGATTAAATTCCATTCTAGATTTTACGAAACCCGTTAAAATATAATACTTTTGAAGAATTATCTACCTATCTCCTATTCAGTAAGATAAATTAAGTTTCTATGACTTATGTCAGAAACTATAAGTAGTCTACATATCTAATAATTACTCGGTTTAAATGATATAATCTCAACGGTTGAGTGGTCAGGCGATATCTAGAGTATGGTAGCTAGAGAACTTGGAGATATCAATGAAAGATTTGCCGGTTAAAATGCGGTCAGACGCCTTTAGCGCATTCTGCGGAAATTCTACCGGCTGTGTATACACATTCTACCGCTTATGGGCTATGCATATTAGAGTCGGTTAATTTCTCTTTCAAAACGGACAGCCGCGATCACGGTAGCTTGACTCGGATCAATGGACATTCTGAAAACCGTTGCCAACCGTTTTTCTTGACCGAAAGAAGCGTATTAATATTATGCTGTGTGCGCTTTGTTTTGCTTGATTTATTTGGAGGTCTTGGGTAATTTTTTCAACGCGATTTCGAGATTCTATCAAAAAAATAACGGAGTTCAAAAATCCCATGACATTGTTAGTGTTGGGCATTGTATTGCTGAGGTAATGGGGATTAAACTACAGGTGTGTTAATTGAGTTAATGACCTATGTTAATTTGTAACTGTTGACCTCAATATTTAGGAAATTATGTTGTTATTGGTGGTATTTAGAATTGCCATGGGACGAAGTGGATTGTTTTTGGTGATAATCTAACAACCAAAAGTGGCAAATGATACAAAATCCGCTTCGTTAAAATAACGAATTCCCAATTTCAATTCAATCAAACAACTTTAATATTTGAGCTGATAAAAATATTGGATCAATTTAGAGTTAGTTCTATTCAATATTCCATATTTATTAGCTACAATACCCAGTGATCTAATGACTTAGTCGAGAAAGCTTTCGTAATTATTTAAATTAGCAAAATAATTCCGCTCGTAAATATTCATGAACGAACATGAATCATTCGCCTTAATGTTAAAAATACATTCCAAATAACTAATGTATATTTATCAATAAATTAATCAATTAGAAACCAAACATTTAGATTTCACCACCGAAAATAAGTCACAAAAAAAACTGTTAAACATAGAAACGAAAAACCCGTTCACAATTTGGTACATTCCTCAAGCATCAAGATTCAATTTCGCTTAGTCAAATTGAAATTTAACCGCGACCTTGACACGTCGAAGCAATTATGCACCGTTCCGAAAATCCAATGAGACGAGACATCACGGAAGCTATAAAATCCATTAACAATTACACAACGAGACACATATCCATAAGCCGTAACGTAACCCTTAACTCAAAAAAAAACCATCGATGACTCGCAACTGGAAGGTAAACAGAAGAGAACAAGAGATCGGTTACCTTTTTGGCCCGGTAAATGTACGCAACCTTCGCGGGAACAACTTTCTATGGCTGCAAGTAAACCAGAGGAGTGACTATCACGCACTAACACCACTTTGCGACTGACCACAGACAGACCCAAAGAAAGGCATTCCATCATGCCTGCGACTGCGACTCGAATAACAATAAACGTTAATAAAGTTAAAAGAATCAACTCAAAATGCACGACGGCAATCGTATCACTTGATCCTCTGTTGTTTTGTCCTCTTACGACGAGGTTACTTCCGGTCTCATGTCAACATTTTGTTCTCCATTAAATACACATCATATCTTTAAACTTTGCTGAAGAATGGACCTGAGAAATGTGTTATATGATATGAATATTATCAAAATGTTGCCATGTGATAAGCTGATATCAGTTTCATCAAAATCGGACGAATCATTAAGAAAATGCATGTAACATTGGCAACTTTTGGTTGTCAGATTATCACAAAAACAATCCACATTCATTGTACTGATCTGTTTAGATGTTGGCGTGGTTACAGACATACATTTTCCAAACATCATTTAAAAGAATTCAGAAGGACCTTAAAACGCGTATTTGTGCTGAATTCCGATTTATTCTTATCGTCTACATCATTTTCCTTTTGCAAGAACATTCATGCTAGAATTTTGATTTGAGAAGAGAAAAATAGGTAGTACCAAAATACCACTAGAAAACTGTTTTACAAAAACTGAAAAAGTTATCTACAAAACTACCTAAGGTAAGATGTGTTTTACACAAAACTCACTTTCAGGAATTTTGCCTACAATGTTTTACGTAATTTTTCTTATCCCACCATTGAAGAATTGAATGTAACTCGACTGGCCTAATAAGTTACTGGAGGAACCTTGTGCGAGTAAAAGTCGTCGTCAACTTGCTCTAATCAGATTTTGCAAATGACTTTCCCGTATTTTCCCGTATTATTATAATTTAATTGCCTATGTGTAAGTACCTACGCCAAGGGGGCATGTCGTAGACCAGTTCTTGGTTTCTATAAATAGTAACACGTCCTTGCGAATATCGTAACTGCAATCTATAGAATTCATGCACAGGATGGTACCATAACCACACGTTGCTATTACTATGCACACTAAACCGTCGTTATTTACATCGTAAAATAGAACTACGGTTATCGATTACAGGACAGATAGTTCTAAAAGTCTAAATCGAAATCTAAATGAAAGTACAAACAATTTTCACCGAACCAAACTCAGTAGTAATGGTTTCAGAAGTAAAGAACTTCAAAGACCATTGGGATAAATGATATGAGAATGAGTTAAATTTCGTGAAGCCACAACCACTCTGGATTCCAATCTATTATCTACTGACGTTTATCAAAATTTGCCAATTCGCCACGTGGCAATTAAGGTTGCGGCTACTTCCAAACTTCTATGAACCCTTACTCTGTGTCCTGCGTGCATCCGTCACGTCCGTCCGTTGCGTCAAGGCCACAACATGACCAATCAAACAGCGACGGACGATCCACTGTCACTGTTTGATTGGGCCTGTTGTGGCCTTGACGCAACGGACGGACGTGACGGATGCACGCAGGACACAGCGTTATAGCGCCTAAATCGTTCATCCCATTGATCTGTAAGCTTGTATACATATTTAAAGCCACTCCAGGATGAGCTGTTATCGTTTTGGTTAAAATCCATTGAATCCCTAAAAAAAATTGCATATAAGTAGTTTGTCATTTCGGGTTGACAGATTGTCACCAAGGTAGGTCCAAGAGATGACAACCACCGGTGGAGGCGCAGAAAACACCAAAAGGGAGGATTTAAGCAATTTCTATGGGCGCGGCGTCGTACGTACAGAATTCTGCAGTGAGAGAATCAGTCAAAGTATGTATCCCA
Source organism: Aphodius granarius (assembly GCA_963971325.1). Taxonomy (NCBI): domain Eukaryota; kingdom Metazoa; phylum Arthropoda; class Insecta; order Coleoptera; family Scarabaeidae; genus Aphodius; species Aphodius granarius. The sequence goes on along the minus strand of OZ020227.1, from coordinate 11,628,097 downwards.
CCACGTAAAATACAACAGATACTTAAAAAAGAAAGAGATAGATTTATGGGACAACGGATATGCTGACAGAAATGGTGCTAGTTTTTAATCTATAACATATCTGTTATTTGCTTGTTTAGGGATACACACGTAGACTGAATACCATCAGCAATTCCTCTGACAAAGAGTGATAGTGATCATGATCACAGTGTGGTAATTGATTTGCAGTAAGTATTAATATTTTATTATACGTATATGTGTTTCAGATGGATGGCTAAGGGACTAAATTGCCTTCTAAATCAAGTAAGTGATTTTCCATGCTTTACACGAATTACACTTGACTCAATCTGTTATTAAAATATATATTTTTTCTATACAATAGCGGTCTACATTTCACTGGTTACATTAGTTTTCCCAAGAATGACGTCTTCTGGCTTTGGACAACTCACAATTGGTGACAGTGCGTGATGGCTAAAAAGGTAATACCTAAAAGCCTTCTTTTTAGAATAACTTATGTGGATTCTAATGTTTAAAGTCCTCTGAATACATTTCTGGAAAAAGGTTATATGTGTTTATGTATTTGTGTGTATCTATGTATGTAGAGTAGTTTCAAACTAAGAAGAGCACAGTTGTATATGCAACCAATCATACCCAGTGTATGGTTTATAAATTGCCTGAGTATATTTGGTTGCATATACAACTGTGCTCTTCTTAGTTTGAAACATCTATATCTATGTCTGTGAACATGATAACGATGCAACGGATCGGACTGAAATTTGGTACATATATTTAGAATCACCAGAGGACGAACTGGATTGTTCTTGGTGACATTCTGACAAAGAATGCATTTTCTCAGGGATTTCAGAAGTTTTCACCAAACTGTTACAAGATTATCCTCTAGTGACGTTGAATATGTTTACCAACTCACAGCTTTAGTCGCTATGGATACAATTTGACCATGTTGATAAACGTCAGTGACCACTGACACGACATGACATTAAATCTTATTCTATGACTGACGTTAGGTTGGGGTCCAGAGGGACTGTGGCTGCACGAACTTGAAAATTGAAAAAGTGTTTAGACAATTTAAAATTCTGACATTCTGACGTTTGACATCTTATATATGTTATGTATTTATGGCTATCATGTCTTGCACCTGACCATTTATCTTGTCTAGATGTGAACAATAAATTGAATCATTAAACAAGTTTCAATGACCAATTATACAGTCGAATCTGTTTTTGACTACATAGTTTTCGTTTCATTAACAAAATCGATATCGAAACTAAACTAAACTAATTCTAATTCCAATAGAAAATACTTAAGCATTGAAAAGCAATTGCCTTAAAGAAGTACAATAGATCCTCGTCCATTCTTCAATTATTCACATCCTCCATTCAAGTATCCGCCTAGAAGATATATAAATTACCTTTGTCTGTTGGATTTCCGGCAATTCCTGTTCCAACGACTCAAAGTGCACGCACCCACATAAAACAGTACGAAATTATACTAGAGTCTTTCTCTCGGAGATCTTCACAACTCCCCGCTCACCAACCGATTATTTTTCGACGACCACACCGCAGTGTTGATCTTCCCTCATTGTTGCCAATTTCCCGATGCCTCCAAATGCCAAAAGTGACCGGCTGACATTTCGGTTATTCGCGGGATTGCACAACTAACGACGAACGACCTTTGTTATTGCCTAGACTCCTCTCTCTCTAGACTCTAGAATCTCGAGATGGATAAATTTTAACGTAGGTGCATCGCCGATGAAGACGCGTCGCGAAATGTTGATACTCTTACTTCTTCTTCGGTGGAAGACTTCGCCGGAATACTCTCTTTAAGAGTATACTGAGAGAGAGAGGTCTGGTTTGACTGGTTGCTTGCTTGGTTTGCTTCGTGTTGTTCAACTCCGGATTGTGCCGGCCTATCAGGGTCATGTCCACTATGATCTCGCTATATCACGCAATTTTTAAGACGGCTGTCAAGCTGCGATCTCATTGTTCCATATTTAATTGAGGACCGATGTACGGCGACGTCGTTTGGAGAATTAACGGCTCTCGCTTACTTCCTGGTATATGGTGTTCCTCAGTATAATATCACACGGGTAGAGGATAACGGAATGTTGGTTCTTGATAACATTGTGAAGATAACAGTGACTAATATGAGTGATAAATTTGGCGTGTGTTGGAATTACGATAAAATCATGTATGTACTTTTGCAGGTGTTCAGATAAGTGTCAGAGTAATAATAACACCACAAGAGTGTTTGCCACAGTTTGCTTTAAATTTCAAATTGGAATATTTCAACATTTTGTACAAGAGTTCTTGTAACTCGAGTATCTAATATAAGATTACGTCTTGGTTCAAATATACCAGAATTATATGTCACCAAGGTCTTGTAATCGCTCAAAAAATTTAACCCCCAGATTCTACCAAAATCTCAATGATGTCAGTCTGTGCGTGTATGTGTGTGTCTGTATCTGTGTCCTCATTTCGGAAAAACCGTTGCACTTAATTATATGCAATTTTGTACACATGTTGTTGACGCGGTTTGCAAGAACTGACTTGGTTCGCAAGCCAAAATCGTTGGTTTGCAAGCCAAAATCGGTCAATATATGTCCATCAACAATGAGCAACAATTTGTTGAAATGTCCAAATTACCATTAGGTAATGAGTCCCCTGAATCCATTGCAATGATTTCGGTATGTATGTCTGTCAAAATCATAATTATTAAACCATAGTCAGTAAATAATCTTCTAACATGCAGTCAAAAGATTTTTTTTAATAAAATATCAACCGAAATAAAACCTGTCTCAGTACACATACCTAGTTAAAAATTTTCAGTGATTTAACAGTTGACACTAGGTTTAGAGTTTTGTCAAAATTAAATCGTTTAGAATTTAGACAATGATAACCACGTTGTCATTAGCAGTTAATGCCGGAAGTGCAGTTTACTGCTTCTCTTGAAAACACATACTTCATGCAGATCTGGTTTTACTTGTTACGTTGCTTTTTTTCACATGAAGGTCACGTCTTATGCGGTGACATATGTAACAGTTGTGGAATTTCAATGCAATTCTTACAAGCCATTGAAATTGGGAAAATAAAACTACCTACATCTCTTTATAGACGTACCTACTAGTTGTTGGCAAAATTCTAGTTATGTTTTATCTTCGTAAAAGAAAATAATGTTTTACACAAACGTTTTCTGGCTCATGGTTTGCTTTAATGATTAAATTATTTTTCGAAGACCTGGCATATTATGTATAATGTACAGTCTACAAAAATATTATATTAGGCTATATAAATGTAATATTAATCTTCTAATAGGAGTTATTGAATTTTTAATAATGTGGCAGTTGCAAGACTATATTTAATGTTATTTAGAAACAAATTTATTGACTATATTGTCTTAAAACTATTTACATATAATAACTAAATCTAGTAGCTAGCAAATAAGTAAAGCTTTTTAAACAGAATGTCTTCATAGGTTTATTGGTTTATTGGCTGTATTTTGCATTAAATTCTCTTTAAACTGTCTTACTGATGTCAAAACCCAAATGTTATTGCCTTTTCTGACATTTCGATTCAAAAAACGTGTTGGAAAAAAAAATTGCCAAATTTTTTTTTCTTTTTTGATTTTGTGCATTTTTCACTGTTGTGTATTAAATATACCAATAATGTAATTTAAGAAATAATTAAAATATACCAATTAAATCAAGCCCTAAACAAACGTATTAATGAAATATCTATATTGAAAAGACAGAAGACAGACCTGGCCACAAAGTACATGGCTAAATTTATCATCATATAATTTTAAGACGTTTAACAACATGAAACATTGTTTTGGTCATACATACCAGTATAACTGTTTGTTTCTTAGTAACATGTATTATTCTTACTGCAAGGTTATGAAGGAAATCATGAAATACTATGTAATGTGATCAAAATTGAGGATTTGGAAATAACACAACATTAAAGTTTTAATTTATAATCTGTTTGTTGAGTTGTTTACATTTATATTTTACATGTCAGCTGGTTGTCAATGCCATTTTCAAATAAAAATATGGTAATCAGTAGAAACTGTATGCAAATTATATTAATTGTAAGTAGCATTAAACGGATTAACATAGAAATTGATGTATTATTAAGAAGTAGACTTATATATATGAGGGGACTTCGGCTTATATGACAAAATTTCTCTTGTATATGTTGTTGAATGAGTACTGCTTTTAACTTATACCTATATAATTTGCCATATGTCGATTTTTAATGCAAATTTTGCATGTAAAAACGATAAATTATCCGAAAATACGGAATAACCACTTAAAATAACTGTATAAAATACCATAAGTGAACGAATGACGTTTATTTAAAAGTTTCAGTTTAAATACCAGTAAAAGAAACTTCAACCCAGCAAAAAAACATACATATTTGATCTAAGACCTGTAAGTATGCAATCTTAAAAAATGTTAGATGTAGTTTATACAAGAAAAACGTTGAAATTAACATTTGGTTTCGCTTACTTTCGCGTAAGAGAAGTTGAAATGAGAAAGCCAACTCCAGTGCGTTATCAGGCAACCCATTACACACATTTTCAATAATAATTCGTGCCATGGTATCAAACTATATATAGATGTTTCAAACTAAGAAGAGCACAATTGTGTATGCAACCGAATATACGCGGATCAATTATAAACCATACACTGGCTATAATTGGTTGCATATGTCAATGTGCTCTACTTAGTTTAAAACTACTCTAACAGTATGTTATGCCTATTGCGCTTTATCTTAACATTTTCTTATTAAACAGTATAACTTATTTAAACTTAAACAGTATTACTTACCTCATCAGTTATATCACCTAAATGCTGGATGTCTTCAGTTTCCTTCACCTCCTCTGTCTCCTCTCGAGAAATCACCTTGCGCTCTTTAACTTCTCTGACCACTCCATCAGGATTTGGGACCACAACCCACTTGGCAGAGTCCACCACATCCTTCCCATCTTCCAGCGCAAGGTTATCAGCTTCTTGGTCATCTTCTCCTAGCTTCCGCAGCTACAATAACATGAAACATTACAAATTGAATCAAAGATTTTTTTATGAGGACATAAATCATGAAAAACAATAACATTTTGATATAAATTAATTATTTAAAACGTTTCGTAGACATTTTATACCAGAAAAGTGATTCAAAAAGGAAGATATTATGTGTTGAACCTACTTCTGTTTGGTGGTGCTCTTGCGTCTCCGAATCTTCTGTAGTGTTCGTAGTCACCAAAGGACCAGAATCCTCGACCACTTTCCCATCTTCCAGAACCACTTGCCTCTTCACCCTTGTCTCTATCTGCTTTGTGTTTGTCACTTCTGTCTTTTTCTTGCTCACCCATTCTTCTGTTGGACATAATTAGAAAGATGTCACGATGAGGAAGAAACAATTCGTAATTTTGTAACTTACAAATTAGTTGAATTAAGGGTTGTGCTTATTAAATTAAATTTAATGTTTTGTATAATTCGCAGCCAGAATTCTTGAACAGTTAAATTTATTGCGTGCAGGTTGCCTTACAAAACAAGAGATGTATATCTTGTTAACATGCGTGTCTAGTGGGAATGACATAACAATCAGTGGGAAGCAACCTCTTGGATGCAATCTCTTTTATTATTACTATAATCGTACTATAATTAATTAGTGAATAAACCGTATGAACGTTTTTTCAAGAGGTGATAATTGTTACAGTCACTAGTTTTTATATTGGCCCATTTTTTAATGCAAGGACTTCAAGGCAATAAAATAGTTAAACAGAATTGATTAATTTTTAATTGTACTTGTGTATGGCCGACAATACTACCTATATTTCTCAATTACTATGTTTACAATACGCAAGTAATAATAGTAAGGTTGTAATAAGTATGTAAACGTGCAAATGGCACAGCTATAAACGCAAGAACACCGTTGTTTACATCTCTTTATGTGACTCGTCACATAAAGGCGTAACTAATCATTTACGTTGCATACATTTACGTTGAATTTAATATTCACACTATAAATTCTTCAAAAATGACCATATCGGCATGAAACAAAAGAAAATGCATTGTTAATTATCTTAGCTTTAAAACTGCGTAAGCGAAAACTTGACCAAGATCCATAATTCTTCCACAGAGAGCTTTAAACTTACACAGATAAATTGCTTTGTAGAATTTTTTTCACAACAATACAAAACGGGTTACAATAAAAGTAAGTATATACAGTAGTATAAACTAGACCAACATTTTGATTTGATTTCAGGAGAAAAAGAAAAAGTTATTCTTCAATAAAAAACTAGTCGTTCGTCTTACAACAACAAACATATTTCGTTGTATGAAAAATATATATGCTTCAACAAAAAAACAGTTTCTTGGCCCAAGATTCTTACACTGAAAGATACATAGAAAGTTGTGCAATCACTTTATAGATGGCGCTAACAGTTTCTCACGTCTTTTGCCACATATCACCGCTATATAAGCTCGACAATATTGAATGTTTGTATATTGTTTGTTTACATTTATGCATCTATGCAAGTGTTTTATTTCATGGGTGACTTACAAGGAGTATGAGGGAAACCAGGTTTGTAGTGGAATAGCCTACACAGAGAGAAACTCTGCTTGGATATCAAGAAAAAATGTTCTTGCGTATATAGTGTAGCATGAAGAGGATATTTTTGCTATCCAAATAATATTTTATTGTAGTTATTGTAGTTATTTAAACTGCCAGTTATTAATCCTGTTTAAGAGTTTAGTATGTTTATGTTGAGTATATTTTGCTCTGACGAAGAAAATGTTATTCTTCTACATATAAAAAAAGTAAGACGTTCGTTTTACATCAACAACAATATTTTGTTGGGTGGAAAATATACATGCTTCAACGAACAAACAGTTTCTTGGCCCAAAGGTATACGTACTTATCGCTTAAAACAGACGTAATTCCTTTCAAGGAGTTCCTTCATAAACAAGAAAACGTAATACTTGGAACATCAAGAAAATCATATTCTTACTCTGAGAATTTTACTTGAACCAACCAAATGATCTTTCTGTGGATATATGTAGAAGCAAGTGATATTCTTCACTCAAAGATATTCGTGTTGTATCAAATAAGTTTTTCCCTCTGTGTAGAACTATGAAAGATGCAATTGCAAATATCTAACTCTTGGAAAATCGACGTATTAAATATTTCGTAAAAGCACATTTTTAAAACTCAATATACACTAGTTAAATTACTTTCAAATGCCGGAAATTCAAGAGCTGTACTCAGTTTTAATTTCTCATTGTAAATGCGATAAAAAGAACAGATACATACTTTTGTAGGGCAACTCTTTTTTAAGATTTGCGGAGCAAAATTATTCTACAGCTTAAAAAAACATCATTTTTTGATTCAAAAAACGTCGAAAGATTGTTCAAAACCTAACCATGCAATTTGAAAAAGGTCATTAGGACAGTTGAACTAAAATTAACTCTTTTTATACTGTTAAACTGCATATGATCTGTGATTCTGGACAGCTTTCTGCATCACGGGAAAATAAACTTACAATTTGAGAAGTAGTTAATTAGGAATTCAAATTAAAAGTCTTACCTTCTTTGGTTGTAGCTATGGCCTCTCCAGGTTCAATCTGTGTCAGAAAAAATCTGGGTTTAATCTTAACATAAGACACGAAGGACACCTTCTTTTTGGTTGCCGGTCTCAAAGGTGGACCTCCATGGTCCTCAATGAAGACTATAACAACCATCCAACATGGCAAGGCAGAACACTAACACAATTTAACGTCAACTACATCTCGTCCAGTCTTATTTTCCGAGCCAACATAGTTTTTATCATCACCGTCATTTGCGTCGGTCCCCTTAGATGTTACACTAGTAAAATAAGACACACTATAGTATGTACAGGCGCGGCTAAATCGTTCTTACGAATCGAATTTATGGTAATCGTCCTATCTTGTTTCCTTTTTGTTTCGTTCGCAAATGTCAGCGGTTCTCAACCTTTGCTTCAAATTCAATTAAGTTTTGTAACAATGCGTGAAAGTTACGCTAATTTATAATGTTCTGTGTTTGTTTTTGAGCCGTTATGTTGCTTAGGTGTACAGGTTTGTTATTCCTGCAGTCGCAGGTGGTACTGTTAGTTTTACTTATAATTTACACACAATCTAATGCATTCGACCTTACGTAGGCAATTAATAGCCTTATGTAAGGTACGCTTATACATATTTATGCTCCTGTTGAGAGTCAATAACTTTGTACGCTGCAAATAGAAGAATTGCTATGTTACTGAATCAATAGACTCCATACAATTCAGTTATTTCTAAGCTCTCGAAATCACTATTTCTTCAATATCAACGATCAGTTTCTCCAAAACTAAACAGAAATCGGTTACAAAATAGAAGCTTAAAAAAGTACCACCAATGCAGTAGTAATCCAATTAGTCAAGGCAAGAACGGTATTTAGAGGCACAATATCGTACACTTTTATCACCCCGAGTGTCAACAGACCGCACCTTGTGGCACCACGGCAATAAATTTCAAAACAGTAAGCACTCAATTACAGACCTTGCGGTCCGCGTGTGATCTTCCACAGCCACCTACTACTGCTATAATAGATACGCGTAGTAGTAATACACCTAATGGACGTTTCGTAAGAATGGCAAGTCGTAAGGTCAACTGACCATGCAAGCAACACTATGCATTCAGCATAAACAAACATTATTCTTGTACCTACAGAACAGTTGAACGATTTTTAAGTGTTTTTTTTTTCTTTTTTTGTCCTTTCTCTTTCGATTTAAAATTTTCGATTTATCTTTCTTTACATTTACATTTTGTTCTACTAACGCAGTGTTTCCTAACCTGTGAGAAGACATTTCCTCAACAGGCTGAAGCAACCTTTTGGACAAACACCAATAAACTTCCTCGGCAAAATTAGCACCTACGAGTGTCCAAACTCATCTAAGTCAGTAAAAAAATTCTCAAAAGGCTGAAGGAAGCATTTGGACAAACACCAATCAAACTTATCGGGCAAACTCAATTTTTTGAAGCAAATACTGGACCAATGAATGTCCAAAGGGTTATACACCGGAAGAAATTTCCTCAAGAGGCTGAAGCAATCTTTTGGACAAACACCAATAAACTTCCTCGGCAAAATTAGCACCTACGAGTGTCCAAACTCATCTAAGTCAGTAAAAAAATTCTCAAAAGGCTGAAGGAAGCATTTGGACAAACACCAATCAAACTTATCGGGCAAACTCAATTTTTTGAAGCAAATACTGGACCAATGAATGTCCAAAGGGTTATACACCGGAAGAAATTTCCTCAAGAGGCTGAAGCAATCTTTTGGACAAACACCAATAAACTTCCTCGGCAAAATTAGCACCTACGAGTGTCCAAACTCATCTAAGTCAGTAAAAAAATTCTCAAAAGGCTGAAGGAAGCATTTGGACAAACACCAATCAAACTTATCGGGCAAACTCATTTTTTTAAAGCAAATACTGCAACAAATAATGTCCAAAGGGTTACACACCGGAAGAAATTTCCTCAAGAGGCTGAAGCAATCTTTTGGACAAACACCAATAAACTTCCTCGGCAAAATTAGCACCTACGAGTGTCCAAACTCATCTAAGTCAGTAAAAAAATTCTCAAACGGCTGAAGGAAGCATTTGGACAAATACCAATCAAACTTATAGGGTAAACTCATTTTTTTTTAAGCAAATACTGCAACAAAGAATGTCCAAAGGGTTATACACCGGAAGAAATTTCCTCAAGAGGCTGAAGCAATCTTTTGGACAAACACCAATAAACTTCCTCGGCAAAATTAGCACCTACGAGTGTCCAAACTCATCTAAGTCAGTAAAAAAATTCTCAAACGGCTGAAGGAAGCATTTGGACAAATACCAATCAAACTTATCGGGTAAACTCATTTTTTCTAAGCAAATACTGCACCAATGAATGTCCAAAGGGTTATACACCGGAAGAAATTTCCTCAAGAGGCTGAAGCAATCTTTTGGACAAACACCAATAAACTTCCTCGGCAAATATAGCACATACGAGTTTCCAAACTCATCTAAGTCAGTAAAAAAAATCTCAAAAGGCTGAAGGAAGCATTTGGACAAATACCAATCAAACTTATCGGGTAAACTCATTTTTTTTTTTAAGCAAATACTGCACCAATGAATGTCCAAAGGGTTATACACCGGAAGAAATTTCCTCAAGAGGCTGAAGCAATCTTTTGGACAAACACCAATAAACTTCCTCGGCAAATATAGCACCTACGAGTGTCCAAACTCATCTAAGTCAGTAAAAAAAAATCTCAAAAGGCTGAAGGAAGCATTTGGACAAATACCAATCAAACTTATCGGGTAAACTCAATTTTTTGAAGCAAATACTGCACCAATGAATGTCCAAAGGGTTATACACCGAAAGAAATTTCCTCAAGAGGCTGAAGCAATCTTTTGGACAAACACCAATAAACTTCCTCGGCAAAATTAGCACCTACGAGTGTCCAAACTCATCTAAGTCAGTAAAAAAATTCTCAAAAGGCTGAAGGAAGCATTTGGACAAATACCAATCAAACTTATCGGGTAAACTCATTTTTTTTAAAGCAAATACTGCAACAAAGAATGTCCAAAGGGTTATACACCGGAAGAAATTTCCTCAAGAGGCTGAAGCAATCTTTTGGACAAACACCAATAAACTTCTTCTACAAATTTAACACCTAGTTTTCTGGGGGTCCGCGGACCATGGCAAGGTGGCGCTAGGGGTCCATATAGTGTGTCTATGTTCCCATTGGATCTATTAGCAGACGCATAATAACCGCATTGTATATCTGTAATAATTGCGACAGGTTTATTTATGAATGCCTCAGGCCGATTAAGGTCCTTTAGAATGCGAAGTAGAAAGTCAACCTGTCCGCTCGCTCGGTTTGTCAAACGTTTTGGGTACCGATTTCCGCTCTAGTTTAGCACCGTTCTTATTAAACTGACATGCCTGATCGATATCTTGTATGTACATAGATATGGTTTATTTTGACTTGAATCACGCTACCTTGCATACCCGACAATACTACCAAAGTATTATAATGTTTAACATGAATTTATGGGTTTAGGCACCAAGTACATTATAACTAGTATTTCTACATAAACTCAAAAAAAACAAGAGTAAACAAAAACATTAAGTACCTACCCAATTGACTTTTATTACCCAATCTACATTTTATTACAATCATTTTATATGACCCAGAACTAATGCCACAGAACAAATTTATTCAACAAAATGATTTCACTAAAAGCAATTTTATGATCGGCATACAAAGTTGCACTTTACTTATAGACAGGTATTGCAAAATGACCCGGAATGAGTTCGTACGCACGTTTCTAGCCGTTTTCAATCGGCCTTCGATTAAAAACCTGGGATGGTCGCAATTAGACAAATTATACGTTGTTAATTTCACCGGGAAATTTATTTTCAATGGTCTGACATCGGTGCCTATATAGGTAATAAAATCGGATTCGTATCGGTTTCACGCTTCACCAAATATGAATTAATTATTCGGGCGTATGATGCATGACCGAGCAGACCTCGTATTGTTATCCTCTTTATATGGATGAATATTTGATAACTTCATTACCGATGCGACCTTCGTCGTTCTGCTCTTGTAAGTGAATTTATAGGAGGTGAAGAACATTGAGTGGTTGTCACGTCAACACCTGAATGGAATTTTCATGAGATTGTTTGATGAAATGTTTCTTTATGAATATCTGTAGGTATACAGTAGAGACTTATATGTATAAGAATGTCATCAACCTATGTGAGTATAATTTTAATGTTGACACTTTGTTAGGTAACCTTAAAGTAGATTTTGCAACAAATTAACAAAGGTTTTAGATTGTTTTAATTACAAATGTACAACATTTAATAATGTAAATTTCAAATTGAATGTCAAGTAGATCTATAAGTGACAACTAGACTGTAACTTATCTAATTGTCAGTTACAAAAAACTTGTTCACGTGCACTGAGAGAAAAGAAATGTAAAATCAAATAAATATATTTCTTTAAAGATATTTCTTTCAAGGAAAGAATATATGTTTGAAACAAACAAGTACTTTTAAATTTAAAAAAGTGATCTGCATGGACTGAAAGAAATATTTTATTTGAAGTAAAAAGAAATAGTTTTCACTGAAAAAAAAAACGATTATTTTACACCAAATGGGTTTCCGTGATTTCCGTAATGTGGAAATTGTTTGGGTTTAATTGTAGAAATACGTTTGAATGAAATAAATCTGATTTTATTTGAAATAAAGATCGGCCTTGATTGAGGTAAGTAAATATTCTGTTTGGAAGGAAAAGATAATAGATTTGAGTAAAAGGATTAAGTGTTTGAATAAAAAAAGTGGTTTCATTAAAAATTATTGCTGTGTCTACTGGCGGGGAGATGCCACTGACAGTCTCCAAGCACGCGTTGGCCTTTTTTGGGTTTTATATAAGTGTAATAATTGGGGATTTCAGCTGCATCCATATTTTGTTCATTGTAATTTGAGATAAATTGTATGCGATGCCGGATATGTGAATGGTGATACTGTCTGACCTTTTCACACACATGGGTATGATTTGTTATATTTTCAACTTAGAAGACTCGTAAATCTTTCTTTTTTATGGCCCAAATCAGTAGGGCCCTTTCGTTAAGTGCTTTGTGTCTTGATATTTTGTGTGTGTGTTATTTGCTTAATTATAAATTATGGTATCGTGGACCGAGATAGTTTATACATGGGAGGTATAAGTTCAAGACACAAAGATGAAGAGAAGAACATTCTGTAGAGTCGTGATAACAGTCGAGATTAACAGCCGACATTCGGCATTCTACTTAAGATGTAGTCTTTTTTCATTAATTTTTATAATGTAACTTAGTGTAGTGTTTTGTGTTTTGTAAATGGTAAGCTGATTATTATTTCCTCCTTTGTGTTTTCACTTCTTTGTACTTTTACGAGAATCTAACAGCTCCTCTAGATGGTAATTTTAAGGATGAATTAAGTGTCTCTTTTATATTTTTTATTCATCCATTTTTATGTTTTTTTAATTTAATAAATTTGTTATTTTGTTGAGAAGTGTTTTCTTTTGAGTTAAATATCAATATGAGTAGTTTAATTAGTTTTGCCTGCTAAAATGCTGCACTGGTCCCATTGCAAGAACTCACGTGCAGAGCGAGTGTAAGAGCAATAATAGTGGTGGCTTGTGTTTGGGGGGTTGTGGTGTTTGACTTTAAATGTTTTAGAACATTTTTTTTGTCATGCACTAATCACATTCCAAGAACCCAGCATCCTACTATTACATAAGCTGAGTTACAGAAGCGAGCGGTATTCTGGTTACTCTTCATTTGGGAATTACTGTGGAGTAAAATAATCTAGTGAGTCTATCATAATTTTTTATTGTGGTTTTCATTTTTGTCATTTTGTAAAAAAGAATCTTGTTAATATCAACAAGAGCTAAATTGAATGTCAAGGATATTAGTTCTATAACAACTAGTGACAACTAGACTGCAACTTATCTAATTGTCAGTTACCTACAAAAACTTGTTCACATATTACTAAAGTGAGTTAAAGAAACACATTTTTGAAGGAAATGGACTATAACCACATCAGTAAACAATAAGTTTTGTGAAATGATCTTTTTTTATTTATTTCACTTTTCTTATAGATTAATACTTCATTGATTATTATTATTGTTGGTATTTTCTCTAGTTCCCATTCACTATTGTATTGCCAGTGTTGCCAACATGTAATTATCGTACAAAGATCAAGGCTTGCGCTGTAATTTCGTTAAATATCGTGATATTGCCATTGTCACATCCTTTGCTTCTAAAACTCATCTACGTCATTAAACATTTCCTCAAGAGGCTGAAGAAAGATTTTGGTCAAACACCAATCAAACTTATCAGGCAAATTCAACTTCTTGAATGAAATATTGCACCAATGAATGTCCAAAGGGTGGTACACCAGAAGAAATTTCCTCAACAGGCTGAAGCAACCATTTGGACAAACACCAATCAACTTCCTCGGCAAATATAGCACCTACGAGTGTCCAAACTCATGTAAATCATTAAAAAAATCCTCAAGAGGCTGAAGGAAGCCTTTGGACAAACACCAATCAAACTTATCAGGCAAACTGAACTTCTTGAATAAAATATTGCACCAATGAATGTCCAAAGGGTGGTACACCAGAAGAAATTTCCTCAACAGGCTGAAGCAACCATTTGGACAAACACCAATCAACTTCCTCGGCAAATATAGCACCTACGAATGTCCAAACTCATGTAAATCATTAAAAAAATCCTCAAGAGGCTGAAGGAAGCTTTTGGACAAACACCAATCAAACTTATCAGGCAAACTGAACTTCTTGAATAAAATATTGCACCAATGAATGTCCAAAGGGTGGTACACCAGAAGAAATTTCCTCAACAGGCTGAAGCAACCTTTTGGACAAAGACCAATCAGCTTCCTCGGAAAACTTAGCACCTACGAGTGTCCAAACTCATGTAAATCATTAAAAAAATCCTCAAGAGGCTGAAGGAAGCCTTTGGACAAACACCAATCAAACTTATCAGGCAAACTGAACTTCTTGAATAAAATATTGCACCAATGAATGTCCAAAGGGTGGTACACCAGAAGAAATTTCCTCAACAGGCTGAAGCAACCATTTGGACAAACACCAATCAACTTCCTCGGCAAATATAGCACCTACGAATGTCCAAACTCATGTAAATCATTAAAAAAATCCTCAAGAGGCTGAAGGAAGCTTTTGGACAAACACCAATCAAACTTATCAGGCAAACTGAACTTCTTGAATAAAATATTGCACCAATGAATGTCCAAAGGGTGGTACACCAGAAGAAATTTCCTCAACAGGCTGAAGCAACCATTTGCACAAACACCAATCAACTTCCTCGGCAAATATAGCACCTACGAGTGTCCAAACTCATGTAAATGAATTACTGTGGAGTAAAATAATCTAATGAGTCTACCATAATCTTTTATTGTGGTTTTCATTCTTGTCATTTTGTAAAAAAGAATCTTGTTAATATCAACAAGAGCTAAATTGAATGTCAAGGATATTAGTTCTATAACAACTAGTGACAACTAGACTGCAACTTATCTAATTGTCAGTTACCTACAAAAACTTGTTCACATATTACTAAAGTGAATTAAAGAAACACATTTTTGAAGGAAATGGACTATAACCACATCAGTAAACAATAAGTTTTGTGAAATGATCTTTTTTTATTTATTTCACTTTTCTTATAGATTAATACTTCATTGATTATTATTATTGTTGGTATTTTCTCTAATTCCCATTCACTATTGTATTGCCAGTGTTGCCAACATGTAATTATCGTACAAAGATCAAGGCTTGCGCTGTAATTTCGTTAAACATCATGATATTGCCATCGTCACATCCTTTGCTTCTAAATATATTCTCGACAACCAACATAAACAAACATAACAGTACAATCTTTATTTCAGATGTCATGATTTTAAAAATTTCTGATCTATACACAAGACACGCTATCCCCAAGTACTATCTTCTCTAATCCACTCTTAACCTAGTTCTCTGCAAACTTAATTACAAAGATCTGAAATCAGATAAAGCGGCTATGTTGTAAGTCACCGAAGAAACGTATTTTCGATCTCGTTTGTCAGTCGTATCGCTTTCAATTCTCCATGGAATTCGCATAATTATTTACACAATTGAAAATGATATCGACTTATTTCGATTTTATTTATAGACGTATTCACTTGTTCACTGTATCTACTAAACGTTCCATGGGAAATTTCACACTAGGTCTATTGCAGCAACACATTTTGCAACATCTGACACAGTTTTGATCCCAAGAAGTTCCCCTATTGTTCGTTTAAAAGAAAAGATTGTTATTTCTAACGATATTTTTACTTTATGGAAGGTTAAACTAATGGTAATCGAGCCTATAATCAACACTCACGGTTACTGAGCAATAAAATGAATTAATTATCATATTATTACAATTTAATCAAGAAAAAACGAAACAAAAAGAAGACAAACTCAAGACATTACCTACAATCCCCAAAAAAAGAAATCCAATAAAACGCAACACGAAAAACACCTGTGGTTTAATAACTCACGAACTTTTCTGGTTTTAATTGGTGTTAATTTGGTGGAAAACCTGGCGGAACTAAGGCGGGTAATTTTTTGCGCGAACGATACGCGAATATCGCGGTAGGCGAGATATAGAGATAACTAGATGCAGCTAGAGCTCTACGCTGGTCGCGACGTGAATTACATCACTTCAATTGTTCACCTGTAGCGCTGTATTCCGCCGCCGCCGCCGCTGCTGGAGCCGTGTCCCAGTTGGCCGCGCCTCCACTAGCCTACTGCGGTGCAATTAGTGCAAATTTCGTTGGTCGTCGTTCACTGGGTTTCTAGTATCCTTGCTTTGTTGCATTTTTCTCTCATTGCGGATTATTATTCAAATTGTGGTGTGTAATTTTGTTACTTGATAGCTAAGAAACAGTTTCAGTAAAAGGTTGAAAATTGAAATTAATGTAAGTACTATATCGTCCAAGGGGTCCGCGGATAAAACGCAACAGATAATAGACCTATGGAGTAGTAATACTACTCCACCAGATACTGCACCAACTACTTGGACAAATTTAGCACCTACGAATGTCCAAACTCATCTACGTCATTAAACATTTCCTCAAGAGGCTGAAGAAAGATTTTGGACAAACACCAATCAAACTTATCAGGCAAATTCAACTTCTTGAATGAAATATTGCACCAATGAATGTCCAAAGGGTTGTACACCAGAAGAAATTTCCCCAACAGGCTGAAGCAACCATTTGGACAGACACCAATCAACTTCCTCGGTAAATATAGCACCTACGAATGTCCAAACTAATCTACGTCATTAAACATTTCCTCAAGAGGCTGAAGAAAGATTTTGGACAAACACCAATCAAACTTATCAGGCAAATTCAACTTCTTGAATGAAATATTGCACCAATGAATGTCCAAAGGGTTGTACACCAGAAGAAATTTCCTCAACAGGCTGAAGCAACCATTTGGACAAACACCAATCAACTTCCTCGGCAAATTTAGCACCTACGAGTGTCCAAACTCATCTAAGTCATTAAAAAAATCCTCAAGAGGCTGAAGGAAGCTTTTGGACAAACACCAATCAAACTTATCGGGCAAACTCAATTTTTTACAGCAAATACTGCACCAATGAATGTCCAAGGGGTTATACACCGGAAGAAATTTCTTCAACAGGCTGAAGCAACCTTTTGGACAAACACGAATCAACTTCCTCGGCAAATTTAGCACCTACGAGTGTCCAGACCTATCTAAGTCATTAAAAAATTCCTCAAGAGACTGAAGGAAGCTTTTGGACAAACACCAATCAAACTTATCGGGCAAACTCATTTTTTTACAGTAAATACTGCACCAATGAATGTCCAAGGAGTTATACACCGGAAGAAATTTCTTCAACAGGCTGAAGCAACCTTTTGGACAAACACGAATCAACTTCCTCGGCAAATTTAGCACCTACGAGTGTCCAGACCTATCTAAGTCATTAAAAAATTCCTCAAGAGACTGAAGGAAGCTTTTGGACAAACACCAATCAAACTTATCAGGCAAACTCAACTTCTTGAATAAAATATTGCACCAATGAATGTCCAAGGGGTTATACACCGGAAGAAATTTCTTCAACAGGCTGAAGCAACCTTTTGGACAAACACGAAGCAACTTCCTCGGCAAATTTAGCACCTACGAGTGTCCAGACCTATCTAAGTCATTAAAACATTCCTCAAGAGACTGAAGGAAGCTTTTGGACAAACACCAATCAAACTTATCGGGCAAGCTCAATTTTTTACAGCAAATACTGCACCAATGAATGTCCAAAGGGTTATACACCGGAAGAAATTTCTTCAACAGGCTGAAGCAACCTTTTGGACAAACACGAAGCAACTTCCTCGGCAAATTTAGCACTTACGAGTGTCCAGACCTATCTAAGTCATTAAAAAATTCCTCAAGAGACTGACGGAAGCTTTTGGACAAACACCAATCAAACTTATCGGGCAAACTCAATTTTTTACAGCAAATACTGCACCAATGAATGTCCAAGGGGTTATACACCAAAAGAAATTTGCTCAACAGGCTGAAACAACCATTTGGACGAACACCAATCAACTTCCTCGGCAAATATAGCACCTACGAGTGTCCAAACTCATCTAAGTCATTAAAAAAATCCTCAAGAGGCTGAAGGAAGTTTTTGGACAAACACCAATCAAACTTATCAGGCAAACTCAACTTCTTGAATAAAATATTGCACCAATGAATGTCCAAAGGGTGGTACACCAGAAGAAATTTCCTCAACAGGCTGAAGCAACCATTTGGACAAACACCAATCAACTTCCTCGGCAAATATAGCACCTACGAGTGTCCAAACTCATGTAAGTCATTAAAAAAATCCTCAAGAGGCTGAAGGAAGCTTTTGGACAAACACCAATCAAACTTATCAGGCAAACTCAACTTCTTGAATAAAATATTGCACCAATGAATGTCTAAAGGGTGGTACACCAGAAAAAATTTGCTCAACAGGCTGAAACAACCATTTGGACAAACACCAATCAACTTCCTCGGCAAATATAGCACCTACGAGTGTCCAGACCTATCTAAGTCATTAAAAAATTCCTCAAGAGACTGAAGGAAGCTTTTGGACAAACACCAATCAAACTTATCGGGCAAACTCAATTTTTTACAGCAAATACTGCACCAATGAATGTCCAAAGGGTTATACACTGGAAGAAATTTCCTCAAGAGGCTGAAGCAATCTTTTGGACAAACACCAATCAACTTCTTCGACAAATTTAACACCTACGATGTCCAAACTCGTTTATATCATTAAATCAGTCTGTGATTTGAAAAAGGTTGAGAAACGCTGGTTTAAAGCCATTTCAAAAGTTCAAGAATCGACTTAGTTTATGTAAAATTAAAGGAAAAGAATGCCATCCACAGCAGACATCATTTTTTCATTCAATTTTCAGTTCAATTTCTATAAAAATAAATCAATGAAATTGGTACTTGCGGAATCAATGTACAAGCTCCTCGCATAAAATTCTAACATTCCAAGAGAAATAGTGCCTGACATAAAGAGGAAAGCCCTGCAGTAGGTATGTACCTACAGCAGTAATAGTACATTACATCATGGGTAAGCCGTGTTTCGATTCACGATTTCAGGAGACGGTTCCACGTCAGTTTTGATTGATTTGCGACCCGCAGCGTGGAAAAACTTCTCTATAAGAGTTGTGCAGAGACGTTCTGCACTTGCGGAGAGGGTGGGCGTAGGATCTCTGGCACGGTATTCGAGGAATGCGACTAACCACGTTTTACTTTCAGTTTCTACAACTATGCCGTGAGAACAATACGGCGCTCGCCACATAGAATAGTACGACCTCAGCGGAATCGCTTCGCAGCGAGTTTTCTTTCTCTTCGGTTAAATAACTAACGAAGTAGGATGTAAATTGTGCCAAGGGAGTGGATCTCTGTTGACCGGGCAGACCTAAGCTTAAGACGCAGTTTCCAGAAGACGTTTAACAGGTCTAGATTTATCAGTTAACAAATTATATTATAAATTCAAAGAATATGCAAAAGTACTGCTTTCAAGCTGTATTTTGATGAATCGATAAAAAGCCATCATTCAGAAGGATCGTGGGTAATATCAAAATCGTTCATAAGACCCTTAACATCGTGACATACATGTAAAGATCCTTCCATGTTAAAATATGCTTTAAAAGGCTCGTTACGCTTTGTAAATGAAGAAAGACACTGTCAGACCTCGTGCAAAAATATTCCATTCCTGTAGCCTAGAACCCAATAACTCGGCTATTTCTTTTGATAAACCTTAAGTCTTTAACCAAATCATTCAGTTCGCACTGGTTTATAAGGTGAGGTGTTCCTAAAACTTCAAACGGTGTATCTCCACGACTTGCCTGATTTGACAGAGTGATTTCAGACATTCTGTCAAATCAGGCAATTTTCTTCAAACAGGTGAAATTTCTTCTGTGTCAAAAATCGAAGATTGAAGTGGATGGCGCACTTGGGAGAGGATGGTTATTACTTTGATGACTTGATCTATGAAAAGTGATGTTAGGTCAACAAAAATATGTGATCACTGTTCTGGTTGTAGGACCCTTGTTCCCTTGTGTTATCAATATTTGTCCAAAACGTTTAAAAAGGTCAAATCTTTAAATCTTTCCGAACGTCATTAACGGAAAGAAGATACCCATTTTAAGCAGAATTATTTAGTAATAAGTTATCTTGTTCTGCGGTAAATACCATTAAAGTATGGGATGGTAATAGTGTAAAGGGAGTGGATCTCTGACCGTGCTGACGCAGTTTATAAGACGTAGGTAGTTTAGTTCCGCTGAGTACCATTAAAATGTAAGAGTTGCTGCAATACTGAAAAGGTTACACCTCTATCAATGGGCACTTAAGTCCTTTCCTTATTGTCCCTTCAGGCGGAGCTGTAAATTTCATAGGTGTGGACCCCGCGGAATTAGTTCAAAGCTGACGCGGCAACTTTATGGAACGTGTATAGGTACGTTCGATAATTTTTTGAAAGGCCAAACTTAGCCAGAAGACGAAAGGCCGAGCTATATCGCCATCGAGATATTTGCACTTTGATATTTGCGAATAAAAAAGAAGATAAAGTTTTATTATTACCACAGGATACATTTACGTACCTATCTCAATTACGTTTACTCGAGTATTTATTGAAAACAACATTTTTTTCGTGGATTACAATACTTTACTTCTAGGGGAGGTAGTGGGAAAATACATTGTTTGGCTAAGATGCGTCTATACCATAGTGTAACTATTTTTACATGGTATTGGTGGGACAAGAACTCCCCACTTTTCCGGCAATTCGCAGAGGAAAGGGAAGTGTTGCCAACATACTCTGTAAGGAACAAAGTGAACAAACATAGGACAGTAATATTTTGCCCTTCAGTTGCATGCGTGCGTGCGAATGCGAGATTTTGATTCCTATTTAAAAAATTAAACCATAATCTTGTCTTTCAACTATTCCAAATACTCTACATTGAATAACTTTGTTCAAACCCCAATGCGTGATAGTTTACAAAAGTTGTCGTTGCTACTATGACCATCTATGGCTGCTACTCGAAGCTACATAGGTGACACCATTACAGTATTCTATAATAACTGTAATAATTTGTATTCTTTAAATTTTTCTTTCTGTACTACTATGGTCAATACGTCTTACAAAACGAGTGCTACATTTATCGTTTATAAATTTAGTAAATGTGAGAGCTATATTGGTTGGTGGATTCCATTGCTACCAAAGTCAGAAGTAAACACTGAGAACTGAGTCTAGTGTGGAACCAAAGTAGAAAAATTCGAAATTCTTATTGCGAAAATTTCAAATGGTAAATATTGTTCTAATTGTAAAGCACCGACCTTCGATTACTATATATTAATAATGTTCTGGTGATATTTCCAATACTTGACAAAACTTTCTGGTGTTTTTCCAACAATTGGCAAAATTGGGCTTTCTTAAACAAGGTAGATAGAGACGGACTGAGTTTTTTAGAAAGAGATCGTTGCGTTCTTGGCTCACCATGTAAAAATAGTTACACTATGGTCTCTATACGCATTAAAAGAGACATCAATGCTGCGTAAGGCAAGAAACCATTTTATTTCCTTGGATAGTTAAGTAAACTACGTAGTTGATAAGTACGTAATTAAATCTAATAATAACATAATTATTCTCTCAACCATTTTCCATGACATAGTTTGAAAAACTATCGATCTGATCTCTCAATTAGTTGTTTATTAATTGATGCAATAGACCCAATTGCAGCTAAGACTCGGCAAGATTTAATTACCCTCTTAATATATTATTTGTTAATTTACTCGTCCATAAATTGTGCTGGCCTATTTAGATACCGGTCAGAAACCAATAAATTCATATTTTCTTATAATGTACCGCCGCAAATGAGGTGATGTAACATGTTGACATTGTAACTCTAAACTCTATGTAGTGCATTTTCTGCACAATGAATCGGAAACTCAATGACATTCACGGTTTGCTTCCGCTATACTGCAATTTTTACAGTAATTGCAAGAACTGGACGTCATAAATAGAACCAATCCTCACGAAAAAAAAAAACACGATTTCGCAAATGAATGAACATGGGGGAATTATTTTTATCCTCCACTTGTACAGTATTTATAGGAATTCCATCGTCTGAAACGCCATTAAACGACCTGTGAAGGTGTGGACACCATTCAAAGAACACCTATTTATGAACACATAAAAGCCGTTGCGCAATATTAAATAAATATAATAGGAAACGTGTTATTGGTCTATTATAATTCTCACGCAGTAACGTGCAATAACATTCTTCCTCTATTATTACGACTATGAGATAAATTCGATCATGATCTACCAACGAAATCAGCGGAAAACTTTCGCCTGAGGACTTGAGATGTTATGCGACCGGGTTTACTGTAGTGTCGTTGTATTGGTTGCCTATATGGCTTGCATCCATAGTGTAACTATTTTTACATGGCGGGCATAGTGTAAGTAATTTTTACATGGTGGGCCAAGAACGCGACTATCTCTTTCTAAAAAACTCAGTCCGTCTCTATCTACCTCGCTCCGAAATTTGCAATTTTGCCAATAGTTGGAAAAATCACCAGAAAGTGTTATCAAGCATTAGACATATCACCAGAACATTATTAATATATACTAATCGAAGGTCGGTGCTTTACAATTAGAACAATATTTACAATTAGAAATTTTCGCAATAAGAATTTTTAATATTGCTACTTTGGTTTCACAGTAGACTCAGTTCTCAGTGTTTACTTCTGACTTTGGTAACAATGGAATCCACCAACCAATATAGTTGTCACATTTATTAAATTTATAAACGATAAATGTAGCACTCGTTTTGTAAGACGTATTGACCATAGTAGTACAGAAAGAAAAATTTAAAGAATACAAATTATTACAGTTATTATAGAATACTGTAATGGTGTCACCTATGTAGCTTCGAGTAGCAGCCATAGATGGCCATAGTAGCAACGACAAGTTTTGTAAACTACCATGCATTGCGGTTTGAACAAAGTTATTCAATGTAGAGTATTTGGAATAGTTGAAAGACAAGATTATGGTTTAATTTTTTAAATAGGAATCAAAATCTCGCATTCGCACGCACGCATGTAACTGAAGGGCAAAATATTACTGTCCTATGTTTGTTCCTTACAGAGTATGTTGGCAACACTTCCTTTTCCTCTGCCAATTGCCGGAAAAGTGGGGAGTTCTTGGCCCACCATGTGAAAATAGTTACACCATGCTTGCACCATGAAGGTCTGCAGTGGATTTTTATGTGTTATGTCGCTTGCCATGTGGTTTTAACGAGTAATTTGGATGATAACACTTACAAGCTCTAATCCGGGAGGTGGTCCTGCTTCGTATTTTCGGACGGAGACGATTTTGTGATCTACGGGAACCAGGTCTGCGACTTCTGTCATGTTATCACATGGTCCTTTCACCTGAAACAAAATTCATGTAATATATTTCACTGAAACTTAAAATAACATAAACATAGAATTTCTGTATTGCAATAATAATAGCGACTATAGATAGGAATGTGAATTTTAGATTCAACTACTGTTTGTACTAATAATAATAATAATCCCAGAAAGTAATTTTGCAATGAATAAAATGATAAATTCCATTATAATTAAAAGCGGATATTTGTGTAAAAAAGCATGAGCGAATAAGTGCAAAGATCATCAACAACGCATAGAATGGCGGCTCAAAGACAAGAATAACATTAATTTTGGCACTGGAATTTTTTCTTAGACAACAACAAAGCAATAAATATTATGATAATTCTGTGAAGAAAATAATGGAATCTTACCACACTTAGCAACAACACTTTTCTGTTTTTAGAGCTTCAATTAATGTGTCTTCAGCTTCAGCAAATCTCAGCAACATTTTAGAAATGTCGAAATATGAAACGGCTTCGGAATTTGTAGAAAAACATCATTATTATTTGATCAGAAAACAAATAATAATTGATTTAGTACCTAACTAGCTCTGTGTATAAGTCAAAATTTTCGATTTTAGTTATTGGGCATTCTAGAAATATGTGGTTAAGGCTTCCCACCTGTCCACATTCGCAATATGGACATTTTAGGATACATTTTAGGTTATGTGCTATCTGTTACTGTTGTTACGAATGTCCGGCAGGGGGCGTTTCGGGTTTGACGTTACTGTGGTAATAGCAGCAAAACACGGGTCGACAAAAATCGATTTTTTGGATCGAAAATTGTTTTTAGGGCCGTTTTTTTTTCTCAAAACTCTTTGCGAAGGGTATTTAGAGGGATCTTATCGTAAGACATGAGAGCGAGCGGCTTTTATAAGGTCGGCAGGAACGGATAAAAAATGTAAATTTTTGACGTTCATCGATCCGCTTGTCGGAATTTCTAGACGTCACGTGACATTTTCTCGAGGTTCGCCTTCGCTCGACGAGGTGAAAAAACGTGATTTTTTTCAAAATTTACGCATTTAATTTACAAGATGTCGCGCAGTCCACGCGGAATTGTATCCTTTTTTCAATTCGAGCGTCAAAAGTAATATCGAAAAGCCCAATTTTGTAGCTACTCGATCGCAAATGTCGGCGAAAATGGGCGATTCCGCTGAACGCGTCCTACACTTGAAAGTTCGTAATTAGTATAGGTAGACTAGCTCTGTGTATATGTCAAAATTTTCGACTTTAGTTATTGGGCATTCTAGAAATATGTGGTTAAGGCTTCCCACCTGTCCACATTCGCAATATGGACATTTTAGGATACATTTCAGGTTATCTGCTATCTGTTGCTGTTGTTACGAATGTCCGGCAGGGGGCGTTTCGGGTTTGACGTTACTGTGGTAATAGCAGCAAAACACGGGTCGACAAAAATCGATTTTTTGGATCGAAAATTGTTTTTAAGGCTGTTTTTTGCTCAAAACTCTTTGCGAAGGGTATTTAGAGGGATCTTATCGTAAGACATGAGAGCGAGCGCCTTTTATAAGGTCGGCAGGAACGGATAAAAAATGTAAATTTTTGACGTTCATCGATCCGCTTGTCGGAATTTCTAGACGTCACGTGACATTTTATCGAGGTTCGCCTTCACCCGAAGAGGTGCAAAAACGTGATTTTTTTCAAAATTGATGCATTTAATTTACAAAATATCGCGCAGTCCACGCGGAATTGTGTCCTTTTTTCAATTCGAGCGTCAAAAGTAATATCGAAAAGCCCAATTTTGCAGCTACTCGATCGTAAATGTCGGCGAAAATGGGCGATTCCGCTGAACGCGCCCTACACTTCAAAGTTCGTAATTAGTATAGGTAGATAGACTATCGAATATTTTTAAATGTTTTCAGTGTACAAAGACTATACCTATGTTCATTATTAGAAATTGTGTTGTTCAAGGATTTTTTAAGAGGTGCTCATCAACATAAATAATAGTCATAAATAAAACACTTGTAAAATGTCATTGCAGTAATCATTTTAGAAGCTTTTGTAGGTATTCGTAAACACTTCAGACCTCTTAAATTTAAAATGGCACATAATGAAATAACACATATGCGCATTATTATCAGATCAGGCGATCAAATCTAGGGTACATGTATACGAGTTCGTTGTCTTTATAAAGCAAACAGAACTTAACCTGATTTCATATTTGCACATTGATTGATTTCGGGCTATACCTATGCGCGCTAAAAATACACGTGAGCTAAACATTAACATAATTCCACATGGCACATTTACATTTTCTTTGCACAACAGCATTCCATTTTTATGTCTCGCAGGTACGAAAACGTAAGGATACGTATCTATATGTAGGTGATGTAGGTACCTACAGTATACCTCACGCCAAACATCTGTTTAAATAGAATACAAAAAATACATGATTATATGTATTACGACGATTGGTTTCCTTATAAGTGAATATTATTGCAGGAAAGTATTGGTTAAGTTGGCCAATCAAATGTGAAATTGAAAACTGCTAGCAGATATGTTCGAGAACAACGTGAGGCACTATTTTCTTTGTAATAATAATAATTTCGATCGTGATTGAAATTAATATGGCCTCTTAAAAAATTAATAGCTTTTCTATAGGTAATGCAAGTAGATACTAAGAGTTGTATCTTATATGCTGTGTGTACCTAATTCATAAGTGTACCTAATTCATAATATATTACATTAGAAATGATTATTATAAAATCAATAACTGATAATGCGATAATCTTAAAACAATTTCTTGAAGTAGCGAAAGGACCACTCACTGTTGTCAACTTTTTCTCTGTATTCTTCGTAGGTATATATATAGCCTAGTAGTCATAAATTACCTTTGGTAACGATAATTTCAAGCTTCATAGCATGGTCTAACAGCAGATGAGCCAGGTAATTGCCGTCCTAGCAAATATGCTATAGCATCGGCGAACTATATTGCCGCGCGCGCAGATCTGAACTGGAAAATAGAGCAAAAAGGCGAATCTCGCGTACCGATTCAGCATTGAAATCACCGCGCCGCGATAACGCTCCGATGCGCTACCCGACAGCCTGACTTTAATTATAATTTATGAATACTGTTGTTTATTCAACTGAATCATAAATACTGTGCCGCTATGCCGCGCCGGCTTGGTGAGATGCTGAAAAAATTGCAATAGGGATCCAACCGAACAATGATACCACATCCTTGCAGAGCAAGCTTTCTTTGAGTTAAAACTGTGTGTAAGAAATACCTATATCCTGACGTAGGGATAACCTATACGTAATCTCGACCATAGATTACAAAAGTTTGTTTTAGTTTATTACTAGCTCTGTGTATATGTCAAAATTTTCGATTTTGGTTATTGGGCATTCTAGAAATATGTGGTTAAGGCTTCCCACCTGTCCACATTCGTAATATGGACATTTTAGGATACATTTTAGGTTATCTGCTATCTGTTACTGTTGTTACGAATGTCCGGCAGGGGGCGTTTCGGGTTTGACGTTACTGTGGTAATAGCAGCAAAACACGGGTCGACAAAAATCGATTTTTTTGATCGAAAATTGTTTTTAAGGCCGTTTTTTTGCTCAAAACTCTTTGCGAAGGGTATTTAGAGGGATCTTATCGTAAGACATGAGAGCGAGCGGCTTTTATAAGGTCGGCAGGAACGGATAAAAAATGTAAATTTTTGGCGTCCATCGATCCGCTTGTCGGAATTTCTAGACGTCAGGTGACATTTTCTCGAGGTTCGCCTTCACCCGAAGAGGTGCAAAAACGTGATTTTTTTTCAAAATTGACGCATTTAATTTACAAAATATCGCGCAATCCACGCGGAATTGTGTCCTTTTTTCAATTCGAGCGTCAAAAGTAATATCGAAAAGCCCAATTTTGCAGCTACTCGATCGCAAATGTCGGCGAAAATGGGCGATTCCGCTGAACGCGCCCTACACTTGAAAGTTCGTAATTAGTATAGGTAGATAGATAGATTAGTTATTTATAGTATTTTAGACCCCACTTTATTACGTCATTACAGACTTTTTGTTATGTACTTAGTGATACATCAAATTACGTATAGTAAAACACATAGAAAAAAAGATCTCATTTTCTCTAGAATACCATTGACACAATTCCAGTAAAGATGAATCATTGCATTTTCATGCAGAGCACGTTGAAATCGTCACCATTTACCTTACACGTGTCATAAAAACAACAAAACGACCGTCACAACGATATTATCAAATCTACATATAAGAAAATCATATAAATATTAAAACAGCTAAATTTGGCGAACTAATTAACAAATAATGTGCGACGAGAAATTAATAAAACAACAGGAGATATGCGTCCTCCGATAGGCAGCGAACATATGGTTGGCTAACCTTGGCCGAGGACAGGATAATTACCTATGCTTTAACACTCACGGATTTGAAGAAAAAGAATTTTCAGTTTAGTTCTTAAGGTCTACGGAATTTGCTAATAAGTACAACCTTGCTATCCATTTAAGGATCTATTTGAAGGCAAGGTTTTCAGGCTGAGGACTGTTTCAGTTCACTCGATATATCTCTCAATCGATATGTCTCTTCTAATAACAATGTGATGGTGAATAGCTATTGATTAGATGTTAAGAAATGTTCCCTATTGTGCGTCGTTAAGAGAAAGTGATGAAAAAAGGGGCTCCACTGGACAGGTGGTTACGCCATACTGTGAGATAAGCTCCGTCTTGTTGTTTGTCAAGTGGACATTGCCAAAAATGTAGCTCACACGTGGGCTATTATTGTCTCGCCGTATCGTACTTGAGCTGTGATGTAACGCCTTTGTCGTATAGTGAAAAGTATGTTTACATGTTGGCAGAATTACTCAATGGGAAAAGCTCTTCAGTTCTATGGGGATATTTTACCCTAATAGATAACAATCTAGTTTTGGTAGATTGTATAGAACGAAGTTTGCTGTCTCACTTATCATGAGAAAATGACATATTAAGGTGTCAACTGAACATGAGATTGGATGTTTTAGTCTCACACTTTATTGTCTTCTTATAGACGTTGTTAATTAGAAATTTAGAAATTAGTATTTTATCACTGGATATCTCAATAATAAACAAACTTGCATCAGGTCAGGAAAGTTGTATTTTTTTGTCTAGAAAGAATTTAATTCGCACGAACCATATGCAATAAAACAGCAGGTTGTCTCAATAGTCAATAAACTTATCTTAGGTCAGAAGTGTTGTATTTTGTAACGAGAAAAAAATTTGCAAAAACCAGATGCAATAAAACAGCAGGTTGTCCCAATAAATAATCAAACAACTTGTCCTGGGTC
The DNA here is from genome assembly GCA_963971325.1 of Aphodius granarius. Taxonomy (NCBI): domain Eukaryota; kingdom Metazoa; phylum Arthropoda; class Insecta; order Coleoptera; family Scarabaeidae; genus Aphodius; species Aphodius granarius. Next base: position 11,599,191 of record OZ020227.1, on the reverse strand, counting down.
AGGAATGTTCTATTTTATGACTAGAAGAAATTTAATTCAAAAAGACCAGATGCAATAAAGCAGCAGGTAGTCTCAGTAATGAATACACTTGTCTTAGATCAGGAGTGTTGTATTTTATGACTAGAAAGAATTTAATTCGCAAAAACCAGACGCAATAGAACAACAGGTTGTACCAGTAATCAACAAACTTGTCTTAAGTTAGGAGTGTTGTATTTTGTGACTAGAAAAAAATTAATTTGCAAAAACCAGATGCAATAAAACAGCAGGTTGTCCCAATAAATAATCAAACAACATGTTCTGGGTTAGTAATGTTGTATTTTATGACTAGAAGAAATTTAATTCAAAAAGACCAGATGCAATAAAACAGCATGTAGTCTCAGTAATAAATACACTTGTCTTAGATCAGGAGTGTTGTATTTTATGACTAGAAAGAATTTAATTCGCAAAAACCAGATGCAATAAAACAACAGGTTGTACCAGTAATCAACAAACTTGTCTTAGATTAGGAGTGTTGTATTTTGTGACTAGAAAAAAATTAATTTGCAAAAACCAGATGCAATAAAACAGCAGGTTGTCCCAATAAATAATCAAACAACATGTTCTGGGTCAGGAATGTTCTATTTTATGACTAGAAGAAATTTAATTCAAAAAGACCAGATGCAATAGAACAGCAGGTTGTCCCAGTAATAAGTAAACTTGTCTTAGGTCAGGAATGTTATATTCTATGACTAGAAGGAATTTAATTAGGAAAAATCGGATGCAATAAGACAGCAGGTAGTCTTAATAATAAATATACTTGTCTTAGATCAGGAATGTTGTGGATTATTACTAAGAAGAATGTAATTCCCAGAAAGACAATTTCAACTAAATAGCAGGCACTTCAAGAGACAAGAGATAGTCTTTACTCTAGAATTTTTTAATATATTAATCCATTCAGTATTTTTCCATGTTTACAATTATATCACATTGATCTGCATCTGTTTTGACTTCAAATCCTGAATTCTTCGTCCCGATTTGTCTCAATCAAATTCTGGCCACCTTACTCTAGAGTCCTTTTATGTCCTATGGTGTCGAAATCACTATTACTAGCTTCCTTTTCTGTTGTCTTGTCTGGTTCAGATTATTAAATGTCCATGAACAGATCAACTTTATACAGGGTGTAAAAAATGCACAAGAATTGTGTGATAATAGATTTTGAACTGTGAATTATAAAATTCTTATAAGAATACATCCTGTTTCTTATAATAACTGAGATGTCAAAGAACTAAGATATATATTGACATCATTGTTAACTCCATATATCTGAATTTTCCGAATATGTACTTACTCATCTTGTTTGCTTCAGGACTTTTCTGCTTAATTATGACAAATGACACCAATAATACGAAATAATACACTATTTATATTATTAGTCACAACTTCATAAAGTACTTCCTTTCATTCGCTTAGTCAACGATCCACAAACGGAAACAATATCGGTACAACAATAACGCAACTACATGCACATTCCATTTATGAGTTTTCCATCTAGCTTACATAATAAAACCGCACTGAATACGGAACCACCTATATATCTCGCCATTAAATCAAAATAAAACGCAAAGCGAGTCCATAAATTACAAGCTCTCCTTGAAGAAGGGCCATAAATGAATTGTCTCAAAGTCACTTATGTCAATTCAAGTCATACTTGATCCTTGAGATCCTTCACAATACCATATTTGTACACGCTTACGTATGTGCGACATGTAAACAACATGGGTCAAGGTATCCGTTACAGGCATTAAAGTTAGCCTTTAATATTATTCGAAAAATGCGCCATTTTTGAGTCTAGAATGTTTTTTCGAAAGGTATGTAAAGATTATTAATTAAGTAAGAATTATTCGTTATGTATACACCTACTTACTTATCTACCTACTCGATGAATAAATTAATTTTATGATATTGCGTATTTTGCGTTTTTAATATTTTGTTGATTGTGTGTTAGTTTTCCTCACAAACTTTCTTGCTGTCCCAAAGTTAAAATTCAAGAGGATATTCGCCGTATACCTTGAGGCTAAATTATGTAAACAATCGCTAAACGTTTGAATAAATAACATTCAAATGTCGTTTTATAACAGGGATGATCTCATCTCAATTTAAAGACACAAGTAATCATTAAGTTAGGTAATTATCTCATGATTTTGTTTTAAAATACTTAAGTTAGGTTTAATTTTTTTGCGTTTTTGAGAAAACTTACCTAATCCAAACGAAAAAAAAAAAACGTTAAACAAATTAAGTATTAAAAATTCCGAAAAACCACTTCACTGTTTAGTTCGTGTACCCGAGTGCAATGTGTGAGTTTGAACACGGCGAAACAAATTCGAATCGTGCAACAGTGTGTCAATTGTTCAACTGACCAGCGATTCAGGAGGCCGCGCCTGTTCTCAACGCTGTCTAGATCACCTTGCTTGGTCGTCTCGTGGCCGTAGGTGTTCTACGAATTCAGATAATTGCGTTTATATTCCGTCGAGAGGTGGGGGGAAGCAGAATTTTTCGAAAAACATAAAATAAACTCCATGTAGAAAATATTAATCTAAATATTTTTCTTATTGGTCAATAATTTTATGGTTGATTGTGTCGAATGGACAATGCTGTGGTCCACCTGACTTTCCTGCTCTGAGGTCTCAATGACCTCAGAGCAGGATGATATGTAGAGACAGCCTCCTCCACATATCGCTCGGATTCTTGACTAGTTGCGTCAGCGCCACCATGCCGTGGGTTGTGGTCTCCCGTCAATAAGTTGCGAACTGTAAACATCAGTTTTTCCAGATACATACCATTGTAACAAAAGAATACTTATACCACAAATTATCCTTTATTCTTTAAATTTAATGTTTCGATTTTATATAAAACGGTTTTAGAATGATTTATCTACATATGGACATCAAGACTATTATACTATTAAAATGGGACCAGATTCTATAAGCTTTAGAAATTTCCCATGATTGTGTTGTGGGGTACGAAATTCTTCGACCAGGAGGCACAAACACTAGACTTATAACATATTATGCTGAAATTAGCAAAAAAGAGCTACATTGGTGTGTAGTGTCGAAAATTTTGTCCTCGGCTGTTTTTTGTTACTTTGCTCTTACATTAGAAAAGAACTAATGGAAACAAGCCTAATAGATCATCACCATATATAATTGTTATTATTAAGAATACTGAATTAAACAGGCAATTTAAGTAAACATAATTGGATTTAATTGAACGAAAACAACAACGTAGTTGATAAATAAGTGATAGTTTATGTAAGTAAATGTATTATTTAAATTGAAAGCCAAACTATGCAAAAAACAAATTTGTTTTCAATACAAAATACTTTTCATATCAATTTCCTATTGAAACTTTCTGCCAGGAAGGGTTGGGTACCGCCATCAAAAAAAATCAGGGGTCTACGGCTCCCCCATTTAGTTTCCTAAAGTTCCAGAACAAAGACTTTCTTTTATAAGGGGCTGCATGCACCTGGAGGTCCTACTCTGTATGCCAAACACTAAACAGGCCACCTACCGAGTACATCTGTATATTTAGTTGCATACCTTACATGTATTTTCAAGTACAATATCTACCATCAGCTATTTCTTAAGCACCTTTTACATCTGTGCCATTTTAACCTGCAATCACAATCATGCGACAAAACGCATGCGATTTTTCGTTTTACACTATGCAATTTTTGTATATATATATATATGTTATATGAAAAAATCGCATGGGTTTAGAATCAGTTCTAAATCCGTGCGATATTTACGTGCAATTCTAGTAACTTTCTAGGAATTTAAGCTTGCAAACATAAATATGGTTGTGGCACCACTGTGTATAGACCTCGTGTAGACGGTGCATTGTTAACAATCAAAGTAACCACAGTTGTCAAAAAATAAAATCACCGATGCTCAAGCCATGCAATTTATTAAAGTGGCACAGATGTAAACGCTCGAGAAACGGTGATAAAATTGCATGCTTGAAATTGCAAGTTAAAATTGCACAGATGTAAAAGGTGCTTTAAGCATATAAGTATTCATTGAATAAAACTAGCAAAAACGAGACAAGTCTATTCTTTATTGTATTTGTATTTATACATACAGATAATACAGACACTAACTTAATTTAAATAAATTGGTAACAATGAGAGAAAACAACAAAAATATTTCATAGATAACAAGTCAATAAGTAAAATTTGTAAAAATAGGTAAACTTAACATATGCAACAATAAATTAATAATAATATATTTAGCTGGTTTTCAGCTTCGCCTCTTTTTTAATTATTTCATACTTTTTGTAACTTAATAAAAGGTTAATTAAATTAACAACATACGTTGATATGCAGACAACACAAACTACTTTAACAACTGTTAACAGAATATATGCCAAATATACACTAATAACAATAGCTAATATGCTGTTGGCATAAGCCAAACATGCCAACATTTGATTGTTTGATTGTACTGAAATAATAAGAAAACATTAGAATATTTAACTGTAGGAATCTGAAATTTATCTTACCAATTATTATCATTATGGTATAAAACACTATACCAAGCAAACTGTTTGGTTTATTTAGAAAAAAATTCTTTCCAAAAATGTCTCCAAGAATACCAAAACCAGTTCCATACCTGAAAATAAATAAATACATAAATAAAAAAACACAATTCATAATTGTATAGATGTTTCAAACCAAGCAGAGCACAGTTGTATATGCAACCAAATATACATGGATCAATCATAAACCATACACTGGGCATAATTGGTTGCATAAGTCACTGTGCTCTACTTAGTTTAAAACTACTCTAGCAAATTTCTGTTACATCTTATGTAATACCTTACTTATCTTGTTATATCTAATTACTGATTAGATACTTATCAAGAATTATATCATTGAACAGTTCAAAAATATTCGTACACCATTACTCAACATTATGCTAATTTCGAATTTCTTGAATTAAAGCAGCATCTTTTATTGATTATAATTCAATGAAATAGATTTTGGTATACATAATACTAATTACTGACCTAATATAATGGAATAAGTAAGTACTTACTTTGATTTAAAAGTTTTTGAACAGCTAATTGTTTCATTAATATCACACATAGCTGTATAATTGTCTCCCTGTTGTTCAATTACAAATGAATAAATTGATAGTCCAAGACCCACGAAAGACACCAAGGTCATAGCAAAATTCAAACCACCAACTTTCGCCATGATTTGCAACAGAAACTCGATCTATTACTGACTAATCAGTCCTATTATTAAAAACAGACCGATTCGATCCAACAGTCCAACTCCACGTTTGTAAACAAGGCGCAAGTCAAAAAACATTACACATAAGTGGCTGTCAGCTGATAAAAGCAAATTTACGGATATTTGCGAATCACTTTGAACTATCCTTGTCAAAAGTTGACATCTATAATTTGTTTATAGTTAGATGACGTTGCATAAACAATACGATCATTGATTTTATATTAAATTTCCTTGAATAGTTGTTAACTTCTGACATGCGCCTTTGTTGGTAAACATTAGCCAGCCGCCGAGCGCGCCCTCTCGCGTGGTAGCTTACCGCTTGTCAGTAAAGAATTCTGTACCGCCGGCGTGGTTAGTGTTTTTGTGAACTGACGTTCGCGACACTGTGTGTTTGAATTATTTGTTATTAATATGATATTCTTCCGTTAATAAAGGTTGATTTCGTGTATAAGTGTACGGAATATCAATCAGGATTGTTACAGTCGCAGAATTTATAGTTTATGTGCCTCGGCGTTTGTGTTCTCACTTTTTTGAGGTTATTTTTGTGCGTTATTCAACTCTACGTTTGTTTCATACGTCGAAGTTTATTATTCGTGTTTGGGTTTTGCGTGTTTGGTAAATTAAAATGGCGATGTTGGGTTATTTACGAACAAAGAAAGTAATTTGGTGCGTTTGGATGTTAGAGGTTGGTAGTCGCGTCGTTAGTTCAGTGATTGACCGGTAGAGGCGTTGTGGGTACGCGACATTTTGCACGGTATCGACTGGTGTGTGTCTCTCGGTAGTTTCGGGGTTTTTAATAGGGAAAAAGCGGCCCCCGTGTGCTTTGGCGAGGGTGGACGCTTTGTTTTGAAGTGCGGCCATGTGATCGGGGCCCCGGTTTGTGCCCCGCCATGTTTGTACATAGGTGAAGTGTGCCCCATGTGGTGGAACGATGGACGCGGAAACTAAGCAAAGACACCGGCGTAGAAAAAGGGCACAGCGGATGGCCCTAGCCCAACGTGAGATGGCCAAGGACGGGGATAGTGCAGAGGACGAATCACCGGTCAGGGAGAAGCCCCAGCGGCCCCCGAACAGGCGGAAAAAATCGAAAGAACCATTGGCAGAGGAGGACATCATAGATGGCTTTGCCATACTTGGTTTTAAATCTTACGAGGATCTAGAGGTTCGTGATTTTTAACGTCAAACTGTCACACATTCCATAACAACTTACAATTAAACTATTTCGCAAGTTGTACGTGATGTATACCGAGCGAAAAGTAAAACAAACAGAAGCAACCCGCATTTCGAAATCCAAATATACACTGTGTTTTTGTTACGACCGAATCTGACAGCTACTAGTTCCCAAGCCTCTTTCTGCGGTTTTTATAAATGGAATGACTACTAATTCCACTGTAAACAAATCTAAATTTGTTTTGTTTACATCGTGGTACTTCTTCACACAACAATCTATTCGTAATGCGTCCGCGAATATTATAGGTTAGGTACAACTGACTGCAATTTCAACAATTTTTTGTTGTTCTCGGTATTTGTGTCGCTTGCTATTCTTACGAAATGTTTTAGCTTGTTCGTGTAATTGCTAGGATTACGACATTACTCGCTCTATATTATTTGTTTGAACAGTAACGTCCGCAAAAAACAGGCGAGCAAATTGCTAACTAGCGAAAAAACATCACAGAAAAATATGTTTGTTTTGACTAATGATTCTAATGACGATAGTAAAGATTTTAATTGTTACTATGTAAGTGTTTTGCTCTGTCAGTTTGCAATTATTAAATTATGTAATGGATTATGAGCATGTTATGTCAATTAAGCAACGTAATTGACTAAATTTCAGTGTTCATATACATACATATCTTACCATATATTATCGACATACACTACATGTAAAAATAAAATTATACCCCTTACATAATACATATACGTATACAAATCACACAATAAACTTCACATAACACTTTTACCGGTCAGTCTCCTCATCCTCCTACATTTTATTCGTTGACAGCCTACTCGTTGACAACCTACTTCTTAACGACACCCCGCTCATACTTTTGCTCCTCTTCATAATCTTGGTCCTCAAAAGTACCGTCATGGCCTCGTTAAGATAGGTCTTGATAAACTTTAGCTGAGTGTCGATGTCTTCAGGAGCCGCGGCGGGTTCTAACCCTTTCCTCTTGCACATGAGCGCGTACATATGCCATGTGGCGTCCCTCACATTCTGCAAATTCTGTTTCAAATTACTAGTGACGTCCTGAAGTTGGCTAACTATCGTCTCCCACCTTAAGGCCTCAATTTTGGCTTTATCATATCTCGCCATGAGATGGCTAGCGGTGTTCATCATCCCCATCATGGTTAATTCATGACCTTCCTGGCGTCTTTTCATGGTGACGCAGGCTGTCTCCAAAGTGGCGATTGCCTCTTCTTGTTTTAAGCAGATCATCTTTTTCGCGTCCATCAAAGCTTCGTATCTACCAACAATTTCGCTTGCGTTCCTGTAGAGGCCTTTACTTTCGTGGATAACGTTTGATAAATACGTTTCATACATCGAATAGTCTCTGATTTTGTCCTCCATATGTGTTTTGATCGCTTGCAATTCCTGGTATTGTTCTATCAAGGACTCAATGCCCTGTTCCCTGATGACTGTTAGATTAGTGAAGTATCTTATTCGAGCTCTGGAACGATCTCGTTTCTCAAAGTTCTCACTGACGAAATAATCGTATTTTAGGAAAGCGCTTTTTAGATAATCTTCCCTCGCTTTGAGAGAATCCCACTGCTTATCCATGAACCTCCTCCTGTACACAGAATCATCACGTTTGATGTATAACCACTCGGTGCTACCCTTAAGATTTCTTTGGGCTTCATGTAGCTTCAGTTTGATTCCTGTACGGATGTCAGTTTCGTCCGGTACCGGAAGCCGATTCTTCGTTGCTAATTGCGACTGCATATACATGGTTACGCCATCTATCGGCGATATGCTAGGGAATGTTAAAGGCAAAGAACCGGTGACCGAATGATCCAAGAGTTCTTCGTAGTTGCCGCTCACTTTTTGGATTATTACGCTGCTGTTCTTGTGCTGCAGGTGTTCCATTTGTGATTTCCTCTTGTCGCACGTCTTGACGGCATTCATGATCTTCTCGCATTCTCTCCATAACCCACATTCCATTGATCTCGGAGAATCGACGAGGAGTTGACTGATAAAATAAATGTGGAAGAATATAAACTCAAAAGTCGTGTTCGACCGAGTGACAGTTTTTTGATGACTTGTTGTCAATGGATATTTAAGACAACGCATGATTTGATCGGTGGAAATAACATTTTTGAGGATGAGAAGATCACAGATAACAGAATAGAGATTTCTCTGAAACTGTCAGTTTTTTGGGCTGTCATCAAAGAGAGAAAGACATTGATGACCATTAAGAAAGGAAAGAAATTGAGCAAATTGACGTGGATTAATACACCAACAACATATAAAAAAATTATATATTACATTGAGCATAAAAGAATAACAAATATCATATACATAACTAATACAATAAACCAAAATAACCCAAAACTGCCAACTCTTACAGTGACCCACTTAAAAGTGATTCTTCCCTTTTTCCGATCAGGTGGTCGTATATGCGTTGCTGTTGATTCAGATACTTTTTGATGACCACTAGTTGGGCTTCGACGTTTTCCTTGTCGGCAGTCTCCGGGATGTTCTTCCTATAGCATATCTTCTGGTACAGGTGGTGACAAGCATTCTTGACGTGTCTTATCTCTTCATGTTTCTTCTGTGTGTAATCCTGGATACTGCTGACGATGGTCTCCCATAGTAGAGCCTTGTTCTTAGCCTTCTCGTACCTGTTCATTAGTCCGCTAGCCTTGTGCTGTAATCCTGTTAGCATAAACTGGGCCTCTTCCTGTCTTTTCTTAAGCACCGAGCTGGCGTTTAGCAGCATATTGACGTCTTCCTCCTGTTTCTTCTTGATGATGGCCTTTGCCTGCATTAGTGCTTCATATCTCCCGATTACATCGTTGACATTCCTGAATTGTCCTCGACTTATGTTGGCCACTCGTCCTAAGTAGTATTCGTACCTGGTGTACGCCTGGATTTTCGACTCCATATTGACTTTAATCTCTTGCAGATTGGCGTAATCCTCCCGAAGCACTTTGGTCTGATCGCACCTTAACTGCTCGAGTTGATGTGACTCCACGATCCGTATCATCGATCGCAAACGCTTCTCTTTGTTTTCTTTGACAAATTGATTGAATTTCTTAAAAGCCCTCCGGAATTTTTCTTGATTGCGCCGCACCAAGTACCACCGATACACCATCATCTCGGTCATTTTAACGCCATCCATCTGCCTCAGTATCAGGCGAGCGTTGACTTCCCTCATGGCTCGTTTGCACACGAACTTGTCTAGTTTTATGTTCTCCTTTGAATTTCCCATGAAGATCGGCTTATCCTCGCGGCTCTTTTGTGCGGCTTTACTGGCCAAGTACAATCTGACTCCTTGAAGTGGAGAGATCACCGGGAATGTTAGAGGAGACATGCTGTCGGTCTTGAAGAGTTTACTCAGAGTGTTTTTTGTTTTATCCATTGCGTTCGTGTTTCTGGTGGAGATACGCTTGATATGGGATTTTTATATAAGAGGAGGCAGCTGAAAAACTTAACACAAAATGCAGAAGAACTTAACATAAAATGCACAAAACTGATGTGGCAAGTTTTATTTGACAACCCATATTACCACGACAACCCCAACAAGTGACAACTCAATTACTAGGTACTAACGTTTTAATTCTGGGTTTCTGAGCGTCATATCTGTTTCAATTAATTTTAAAATCACCAAATTTCCTGTCAAATCACAGCGTGGCATCTTAACACTGCGTCCAACTGATGACACAATAAAGTTCAAATCAAATTATCGGACGTGTCAATTTGCACGTAACTTGTACTTAATCTGGTGCCATAAGAAGCGAGTCCCGTCAATCTGGCGCGCGTCAAATTAAATCCCCAGGGATTAGTTGATTAACTTCTGCTAGTCTTACCAGTTAAGCAGCGAGCAAACTTGCCAACAATAAGCTCGCCTGATCGCGGGAATGTCTTTGGTCTCGCACAGCAGCGGCCCTAGAGCGGATACTTGAGGTCGGCCCTTTATTAATTCCGCCAAACAAGCCCAAGTTTGCTTTCGCAAAGCTCAGCTTATTGCAGCACTCGATTTAGTAATATTGAAGATGGAGATTTGCTACTTACTTAATTGGTTTGACAATCTCTGTGTGAGTGTCTGCGCTTTTATGTTAGACCTTCTATCATCTTTAAGATTTCGACTAATTGTTTTGTTCTCAGTAGAAATGTAATGGGTATAACCTTATTCCATTGATGACCGTGTTTTATTTCGTGTATAGGCCGTATAGGCTAGACATTCTCACGGTCTGCGGTCCGAAGCCGGTAGTAAATTTATCCGTCGGACTCCTCCTGGTTCGAGTGCAGGTATACGTGAATACCAGAGCCATAGGAGGGCTTTTGCCATGGCAAAAAAGACGACTAGGTTGTTGCGTAGAAGTGGCTACGGTAGCGTAGAATGGCATAGCGGGCACACTGCAAGGCACTGAGCGGGTCGTCGACCCGCCATAGGCCCGCGCTCAGCTGTACAAGGAAGGTCGCTCCTCAATGAAAGAAACCACCACAAGAGATTTGTTCATCAAAGAATGCCACCGCTGGGTATTTTATTATTACCGAGAGGGTAGGAAATAGGGTGGGTATGTTTCGGGTAATGATTACCGTTAAGAACGTGATGTTTATACAATTAGTTTTGACAGCTTTGTCTCGCAGAATATAAGAAAACTGTCAGAAAACGATTCCTATTGCACGAGATGGAACACGAAGGTTGCTGGACTAAGATTAGTCAAAATAAGAACTTGGAATAACATACATACGTATTTCAAGACACGATGCACGCATAGCTGTTGCCGAACCTCGAATTCTGTAGATGTTTGTCATTCCTGAGGTTGGAGATTCATTGGCCCAACCTCGCGTACTGTCATGCTAAATTTGTACGGCGCATTGTTGAATTCTATTTGTTTCGTCTAGCGGTTAACTTTCAATTAACAATCAATTGATCTACGGCAGCGGTTCCCAACCTTCTTGAGACATATTACCCGCAAAGCGGGTTAGATATTAGCAATTACCCACCAAAAAATATTTTGAGCAATCAGTGAGCAACAATAAGTGATCAACAATGATTATACAGGGGAACATTGATTTTGCGACATGAAATTTATTAGTCAATTTTAGGTAATTCTGGTCTACTAAATATGAAAATAACAAAATATTTGTTAAATTCACTCCACATTTTGAGATAATGGCAATCCATTCATATTTTAAATAACGGTAACTAAAAGTGCCCAAAATATTTAAAAGCTTTTATTCAAAGATTTCAAATCAAAATAACGCTATAAATTATCGTCGGCGTAAAGTGTTAACCTCATAAGTCCATATTCAACGAATTTTTTACCATTCGAAACCATGAGGCGTATTACACAATTCTGAAATTAACAATAAAAGAATTAAAAAACCACAAATTTGAATTAAGAAAACGTTTTGTGTTACGTTTTCTATTGTATTTTTGTTCAGGACAGTCTCTTTCTAAGGTCCTGCAGTAGTTTGCCATTATATGGCAGTATCATCGGCCTTCATATCTTTCCTCCGTTATCTTGATATACTGCTGAAACCGTTGCTCTTGTTTTCCATTATAATCACTCAGATTGTCAGAAAATTTATCTAAATGACTATGAAAATAATGTAACTTGGTACTCAAAGTAGTTTTTCAAAATTTTGAAGCATTTTGTCAACGATTTGTGTTGGTTAATATGGTTCAGCTTGGTGATTTCCCAAAAAAAATTCGATAACTGATACAAAGCTTGTCCATGCTTTCAGTTCAACCAAAAAGTCATGTGATTTGTGGTTCATCAAAGATACCGGCTTTTTCTGGCCTCAGGAAATGATTAACAAATATATTTGGAAGAAACATCATTCTTATATAAAGCTTTCACAAACTGTTTAATTAACCCAAATTTAATACCTAGTGGTGGAAGAATTATTTGCTCTCGACTTATCAATGGTTCATCGCCGATGTTCGCTTTTCGTACGGTCATATTTATTCTCGACGGTCAGTTTTTCCTATCCCAATGTTCATTTTTTATACGACTGTCAAACAGACAAAGAAAACAGGGATATTTAGTGTATCCATTTTGCTGATCCAATAAAAAAGCAGCAGCAAGTTGTAGAATAACATGGTATAATTAAAAAGATATTTTCAAAAATATTCAAATATATTTTTTTATTGAGGTTTAAATTAAAATAATTTAAGTTATACACTTTTGATTACATGGTTTGTTACGAGAACTGGGGTCAATTCAAACAAACTAATTATACAACGAGTAGGTACTTCATAATCATAGACCGGGGAGAAGTTAGCAATAAAAGTTAGCAACAAAAAAAAATTCCAACCGATTTGAATGAACTATACCTCATTAGAAAGCCAATAACGTACTGAATGTATGGTAGTTATGGCAACTGGATCAAATCATAATTACTACCTAAAAAATGCAAAAGAATGTCATTATTTTCCCAAATTTCGCCATTTTACAAGTCTCATATCTCCGTTAGTACTGAACGAATCTTGGAGTATATAGCAGCAAAAGAAAGCACAAACCTTGCTTTAATTGTCGTAGTTATGGCAACTTGAAATCAAAACTATTACTGGTAGAAAAAAATTAATAAACATTGTCGGTTTTACGCTCGACGATTCTCGCAGGGCTGCGAACAAACAAACTGCATAAGACAGATTTTCACCTGATCATAACAGTATATATACCAAACGAAAGAAGAAGATTTCCGCTACCTATGGGAGTTATGGCAACGTTATATTACCTTAATTAATGCTAGAAAACAACTAACGAACGTTAGACATTACTCGCTCCTATATACAGTATACGGTATAGGCCCAGAACCAGCAATAAAAGTTAGCAACAAAAATAAATTTCAACCGATCTGAATGAACTATACCTTTTTAGAAAGCCCATAATGTACTGAATGTATGGTAGTTATGGCACCTGGATCAAATCACAATTACTACCTAAATAAGTGAAAAAGAGAGTCATCAGGAATCGTCGAGCGTAAAACCGACAATGTTCATTAATTTTTTTCTACCAGTAATAGTTTTGATTTCAAGTTGCCATAACTATGACAATTAAAGCAAGGTTTGTGCTTTCTTTTGCTGCTATATACTCTAAGATTCGTTCAGTACTAACGGAGATATGAGACTTGTAAAATGGCGAAATTTGGGAAAATAATGACATTCTTTTGCATTTTTTTGGGTAGTAATTATGATTTGATCCAGTTGCCATAACTACCATACATTCAGTACGTTATGGGCTTTCTAATGAGGTATAGTTGATTCAAATCGGTTGAAATTTTTTTTTGTTGCTAACTTTTATTGCTAACTTCTCCCCGGTCTATCAAAATTGATTACACAAACTGACGCCGCAGAAAAAAAAATTGTTGCCCTGTGTTATCTTTCTCGTCTTTAGCCCTCAAAAAATCGTTTTTTACCCATCAGTGGGTAATTACCCCCAGGTTAGGAACCAGTGATCTACGGTATGTTAAGTATAAGTTTTTAAAATGATTTTATGCGATTGTTGCTCGATGTTGGGACTTTTAAAATATTATACAACCAACAAAATACATATTATACTACAAACTTAAAGAAAAAAACTTCGAAAACACCTTTATAATTACGTCAATCAACAGCTTCAGCATCATTGTAGAACGCATTACCAATATTAATCCGACTTATTCGGCTTATAGCGGCGGAACTACGGGTAAGCTAAGTTATTCGGGAGTCGTGTTCGGGTTTGATCTACAAGTTGAAGCAAGCGGAAACGAGAGCGAGCGAGACGGAACGATAGTGGAGAGAATTGATCGCGTGAGCCGTTATTGCCGGCTTTGTTTGGGGAGCTGTATTCACGTATCTAATCTAAAATTAATTAACAGCTGAGTATTACGTATCAATATTTGATGGGAGAGATAACTAACTTGTGTAATGCTCCACCTCTCATGTTTACTGTATCGATTCGGGCCAGACCGCAGCCCGTTGTCAATGTGTCGTCGCCGATGCATACACAGTCTGTAACTAGCTATTCGGTATTCACCTATTTGACCGGGTTAATTATGTCGTTATTGTTTCGGTAATAATAGATGTCGCCACTCGGTGGTGACTTAGTCGATCGAACGACACGCAATTGATTCGATTATCACTTTTTCTCTTCTTTTTTTGTATTATAATATAATTATTATCAACGTAGTAATACCTAATCGTTGTTTAGTTCATAGGCGTGCAAAATAATCAACACACCACAATCACTGCAAAAAAAAACTCGGAACGTTTAATTTTGCCGGTATATACGTCATGCTTCGTTAAATGGCAAACTGCGTTACTAATCTGTTATTTGTTGGTGGCTAGCGTGACAAAAACACACCGAACAATAGACCCGTAACTACCTAAAGCGCTGCCGCTGAAGACCGGCTTTCCAAATATCGGTCAGGCGAGTGCGGCCAGCCGTTCGCACTGAACCGGACAACGGAAGGATTAAACTATATCCCTTCCGAAATCCCCTGGGATGATTTAGTATTATCCCATCGTATACTGTATCTCACCTCTTTACTATACCACTATAATGTTTAGCTATCTCTATATACAAACTACCACACTAAAGGAAGCGTTTACATAAAAATGTTTGTTTTAAATTTACCGGGGAGAAGTTAGCAATAAAAGTTAGCAACAAAAAAAAATTTCAACCGATTTGAATGAACTATACCTCATTAGTAAGCCCATAACGTACTGAATGTATGGTAGTTATGGCAACTGGGTCAAATCATAATTACTACCTAAAAAATGCAAAAGAATGTCATTATTGTCCCAAATTTCGCCATTTTACAAGTCTCATATCTCCGTTAGTACTGAACGAATCTTGGAGTATATAGCAGCAAAAGAAAGGACAAACCTTGCTTTAATTGTCGTAGTTATGGCAACTTGAAATCAAAACTATTACTGGTAGAAAAAAATTAATGAACATTGTCGGTTTTACGCTCGACGATTCCTGATGACTCTCTTTTTCATTATTTAGGTAGTAATTGTGATTTGATCCAGTTGCCATAACTACCATACATTCAGTACGTTATGGGCTTTCTAAAAAGGTATAGTTCATTCAAATCGGTTGAAAATTTTTTTTGTTGCTAACTTTTATTGCTGGTTCTACGCCTATACCGTATACTGTATATAGGAGCGAATAATGTCCAACGTTCGTTAGTTATTTTCTAGCATTAATTAGCGTAATATCACGTTGCCATATCTCCCATAGGTAGCGGAAATCTTCTTCTTTCGTTTGGTATATATATTGTTAAGATCAGGTGAAAATCTGACTTATGCAGTTTGTATATTCGCAGCCCTGCGTGAATCGTCGAGCGTAAAACCGACAATGTTCATTAATTTTTTTTCTACCAGTAATAGTTTTGATTTCAAGTTGCCATAACTATGACAATTAAAGCAAGGTTTGTGCTTTCTTTTGCTGCTATACACTCCAAGATTCGTTCAGTGCTAACGGAGATATGAGACTTGTAAAATGGCGAAATTTGGGAAAATAATGACATTCTTTTGCATTTTTTAGGTAGTAATTATGATTTGATCCAGTTGCCATAACTACCATACATTCAGTACGTTATGGGCTTTCTAATGAGGTATAGTTCATTGAAATCGGTTGAAATTTTCTTTTGTTGCTAACTTTTATTGCTGGTTCCGGGCCATACCGTATACTGTATATAGGAGCGAGGAATTTTCAACGTTCGTTAGTTGTTTTCTAGCATTAATTAGGGTAATATAACGTTGCCATATCTCCCATAGGTAGCGGAAATCTTCTTCTTTCGTTTGGTATATATATTGTTATGATCAGGTGAAAATCTGACTTATGCAGTTTGTTTGTTCGCAGCCCTGCGGCAATCGTCGAGCGTTAAACCGACAATGTTCATTAATTTTTTTCTACCAGTAATAGTTTTGATTTCAAGTTGCCATAACTATGACAATTAAAGCAAGGTTTGTGCTTTCTTTTACTGCTATATACTCCAAGATTCGTTCAGTACTAACGGAGATATGCGACTTGTAAAATGGCGAAATTTGGGAAAATAATGACATTCTTTTGCATTTTTTAGGTAGTAATTATGATTAGATCCAGTTGCCATAACTACCATATAGTCAGTACGTTATGGGCTTTCTAATGAGGTATAGTTCATTCAAATCGGTTGAATTTTTTTTGGTTGCTAACTTTTATTGCTAACTTCTCCCCGGTTTTAAATTTAACGTTTTAGCTTAAAATGCTGTTGATATTTTTGATTAATCATCCCACAGATTCAGGGACCGTATAAATGGCTTAATAAACTCAATCCATAACCCGTGAAAACGTATCGTCTGCAAACATCATTATCTCGTCGATGAACGCTAAACGAGAAGCTCTGTAAATCACGCTACTGTTTGATTGGTGCTTTGAGAGTCAGCCACGGACTTCGGTGTTTGATTTTCGGATATGGAAAAAAGGGAAAGTCAATATTTGCCGATGAGCCGCAACGAGTACGACAGAAGCACCCGCGTACCATACAAACCCATTACCTTAACAAACACTGCCTTTTGAAATTTATCTCTTGACGGCAAGATTTTTTTTATGTGCATACCTCCACGATAAAAAAAAATCTGTACAGATATGATTGTGTACGCACTTTCTTTGAGTGTTTACTTGTGTGTGTAAGTATCAAATACTCGGAAACGGTTGCGTAAACATTACTCGTGTATGTAAATAAACAATAAATTAAGTGAAGGGTAAGTCAAGATGGTAACGGTTTATGGTTTGTAGTGTCATACACTTTGCTTTTGGATTCGCAAATAATGAATTAGATCTTAATACTTTCATATCTTCTAGTAGGCACACATTGATGTCTGTTTAGTTGTTCCTAATGTACTGGTACACATTTTTCATGCTCACTAAATAGCACTGAATTTTTTTTGGCACTTTCACAGTTAACTACCACTGTATATACTTTTGTCACTACTATGATTACACTAACATCTTTCTCATAAGTCTTTGTATGGGGGAAAAAGATATTGAAAATGGGCAGTCACCTTCATAAGTATCATATATTAAAATATGAAAACACAAACTCCACTAGGCACTACTTATTGGTTGTAAACAATACAAAAAAAACTAAATTTATATGATTAGATAAATAAGTAGGACCAAACAAAGCTCGTAATTAACTTATATTTATTTTGTACAACAGTAATGCAATTTTCGCCACGCTCCATAAATATTTCAGAGTTATTTTTTCTGCTCACAAACATTTATTCCGACCGCTTACGTCCACTTTATTCCTGTCAGGAGTTTCGAAAGCTTCATCCGTTATCCTTTTCCCTCCTTTCGTCGATTCCGACTTGCGATTCCAGTTTTTTTTTCAACCCAGATCGATGATCACAATTTGTTCTTTACCTTAGCAAGTTCGCTAAATGTGTCTAAAGGGTCTTCGCTACTAAATCGTTATCATTAATTCAGTTAAATTTCCGGTATTTATTAATCTCACATCATTTTTTTGTTTTCTACGTTCGTCAAGTAATCATTTTTAGGTTGTCAACACTAAAAAACTAATGCCAGTTTCGAATCTTGTTTCTGGTGAAAACGCGACGTTAAGAATGGTTAGCGGTGCCCGTGCTTCACGAGAAAATATTTCCCAAACTTCCTCCCCCGGAAACTCAATCAGAAGTTCCCGGAATTTCCCGTGGGTTTTCCGGTCTCTTTATCTCTTTCTGCCTCTCAACAAAGTTAGATTTGTGGTTAGACGTTTTTCGGAAGCTTGCCATTTAATTTTTATACACCCCAGTACACACCGAGATTGGATCGAAATATAATATTTCTACCTTGATATAAAAAGTCAACCACATTTTTAAACCTTAGTCACACAAAAATAAAATTATCCTTACGATGTTTGTATTGTATAGACGAGAAAAGAGTGTGGATATCGTTTCCACCCTGGATTTCGCGTGGTTCGGTTGTCAGAACTGGTGGAATGTCGGGCCACCCGTTTACCTTGAGGAAACGGCCTAGAGTACGCTGACCGAGCTGACCCTTTCTCAGCTGTGCAGACATTCTGGGGTCCTTGCCTCTGCACCAGGTCAACAGAATCTCTCACAATGTCCCTTGTGTCTAATTACATAGATGCAATACTACCTTGACTATTTCCATTCAGGATAAATACTGTATTACTCGACCATGTATGGTAAACAACTTTTATTCAATTAGTAAAAGTTTTAAAAGTGATGGACACAATTGTGTCTATAATTTTGAAACCAAATTCATTTCAAGTATTCAGGAGATATTGTTTATCGACATAAGCTAAGTACTTTATACCTGTATGTAAGTATAAATTTGAAGCTGTTAATCATTTATTGTTGCCAATATGATAAGACAATGCAAATGAATTGAAATGTAAATAAACCATCTCCGCGCGTAGCCGTAGGAGTCGAAATGAAACAGTGGGACACGAAACGTTGTAATTAAAATACATCTCACCCACGTGGGGTATTACCGCGAGAGAGCGGAATTAGCACCTTGCCCACGCCGCAGCGAGAAGATTTATCAATTCAGCTCGCGCTCAACGTCAAGATAAGAGGTTCGCAAGCGGCTGCTGCTGCCGCAGCTTGCTGCTCGCTTTCAATACTATTCTGTAAACACACTTTGGTCTCTCCCGCTATATCTGACGTCGGCGTTCCAATTACTTTAACAAGCGTGTCGACTGTTATTTCAGATTTGCTCAGCCAAAGAAAATCTAGCAGTGTGAAGAAGAGCATGTAAAGGAAATTGTCACACCGACTTATCTTTATTTCGTTTTGTGGCTCGTGATGTCTCTCATCGCGCATCGTTATATCTTCCTTGCTTACATTGTTGATAAAGTACTACTGGAATTGTTTTAGTTATGAATGTAGGTACACTTTTTATACACATTTCATGGAATATTTTTTTTAGGTTTTTTTACCGGGGAGAAGTTAGCAATAAACGTTAGCAACAAAAAAAATTTCAACCGAATTAAATGAACTATACCTCTTTAGAAAGCCCATAACGTACTGAATGTATGGTAGTTATGGCAACTGGATCAAATCATAATTACTATCTAAAAAATGCAAAAGAATGTCATTATTTTCCCAAATTTCGCCATTTTACAAGTCGCATATCTCCGTTAGTACTGAACGAATCTTGGAGTATATAACAGCAAAAGAAAGCACAAACCTTGCTTTAATTGTCATAGTTAAGGCAACTTGAAATCAAAACTATTACTGGTAGAAAAAAATAATGAACATTGTCGGTTTTACGCTCGACGATTCCTGATGACTCTCTTTTTCGCTTATTTAGGTAGTACCTAATTGTGATTTGATCCAGTTGCCATAACTACCATACATTCAGTACGTTATGGGCTTTCTAAAGATGTATAGTTCATTCATATCGGTTGAAATTTTTTTGTTGTTGCTAACTTTTATTGCTGGTTCTGGGCCATACCGTATACTGTATATAGGAGCGAGGAATCTTCAACGTTCGTTAGTTGTTTTCTAGCATTAATTAGGGTAATATCTCGTTGCCATAACTCCCATAGGTAGCTGATATCTTCTTCTTTCGTTTGGTATATATATTGTTAAGATCAGGTGAAAATCTGACTTATGCAGTTTGTATATTCGCAGCCCTGCGAGAATCGTCGAGCGTAAAACCGACAATGTTCATTAATTTTTTTCTACCAGTAGTAGTTTTGATTTCAAGTTGCCATAACTATGACAATTAAAGCAAGGTTTGTGCTTTCTTTTGCTGCTATATACTCCACGATTCGTTCAGTACTAACGGAGATATGCGACTTGTAAAATGGCGAAATTTGGGAAAATAATGACTTTCATTTGCATTTTTTAGGTAGTAATTATGATTAGATCCAGTTGCCATAACTACCATACATTCAGTATGTTATGGGCTTTCTAATGAGGTATAGTTCATTCAAATCGGTTGAAATTTTTTTTTGTTGCTAACTTTTATTGCTAACTTCTCCCCGGTGGTTTTTTTCTTTCGGAATTAACGTCACGATTTAAAATTGAACCATAATTATATGTTATTTATCAATACTTGAAAGTAAAGTATTATTTATTGTAGTTGTTCCAACGGTTAGTTATTCTTACAATTTAATAATTTAGTATGTTTACGTTAAGTATATTTTTCTCTGACGAAGAAAAAGTTATTTTTCTATAAAAAAGTAGACGTTCGTCTTACAACAAGAAGAATATGTCGTTGGACAAAAAATATACATAAAACAGTTTCTTCACCCAAGATTCTTACTTGAGAATCTTGGGAGAATCAATTACTTTACAGATGGCGCTAACATATTCTCGCGTCTTTTACAACATGTTACTGCTATATAAGTTTGTCGATATCAAGTGTTCGTATACTGTTTGTTTACATCTATGCATAAGTGTTTTATTTCATGGGTGACTTACAAGGATTATGAGGAAAACCAGGATTGTAATGGAATTAGCCTATCGAATACATAGTTGTAGAGTAGTCGAATCACGGTAGCTGTCAGATGCGGTGTCCGAAATCGTCCAATAACCGGGTAAAACTACCCCCACCGAGTTAATAGAGCGTTTCATTGCGGCGACACGTTTGCATGGGACAGCAAGCAGATTAATTGGTTTTGGCCGGGGCGCGATCCGATTGTATAATTTGCGGTTAAATTTGATCTCCCGATTCATTTGCACCCCCAATTCATTACGATCTATTCTATATCGGTAAGGGGTCGTTTGAGCCCGCTAATTAATAGTTTTGTCTGCGTATTTCTGCGCGTTATCGTGTACTTTTTTGTGTTGCAGTTGGCGTTGAAATTGGCGACGAAGGAGAATGTCAAACGATTGACGGAACTCGAGAGGCCCAAACACGAATCGAGACCACACATTACTCATCATATCTCTGCACATCATACACATGTGAGTTTATTACTTAATTTTAGAAATATTTCTTTATAAGTATTATTATTTTTATTATTAATTTACAATAGCTATGCTTTTAGAACCAGAAATAATTTAAAGAAAGTAAAAATGTCCCCGCACATTCACAGGGTTTAAAACCATTCAGGGTGCAAATTACCCCTAATGGAAAAAAGCGCTGAGCGACGACAAAATATGTTACGGTTCGTTCCCAAATTTTCGACTGTTGGCGAAAACTCGCGAGGGTTGCTGCACGTACACGTGCACCTTTTTGCGGTACAGGGGTTTAGTGGGGGGGTAGGGGGTTGGTTGATGTTTGCAAAGATTCGATCGGCGTGTGTCGCGGCGCACAAAGGGTCGTTGAGTCGACGGTCCGTGGTAGTGCAGGCACAGAGGGTGCGTTACCCGGTTCATCTGTATTCATGGAGGGCTTCTGACCGTTAGACGGCGCTGCAAGCACTTTTTCCGAACACGACGACGCCACCAGTGTTGCCACACAAGCCAATTTACCACTATTTGGGCTACTTTTAAAGAAAAATGCTACCGTATATAAATTTGGCTATTTATAAATGTATTATAATTGAACAAACTTAAGTTTTTGGTGACGAAAATTGCTTGTAACTGCTCCGTGCGATCTAAAAGTCTGGCAACACTGTTTGCTACCACCAAGCGCCGCGTTCAACCCCGAGCGCCGCCCCCTTACACCGCGGGCACCGGAACAAACGGTAGCACGGAATCCGGAGGCATTATTCCGGATTACTGGCGGAAATTGTTCGTGAAATTATTTATGGGCTGACGTTTGTCGCTCTCTCTGCGTAAAGGACGTTCATTTATCTCGCTCTCTCTCTTGGTGTCTCTCTCTCTCCTCGAGAGTTATTCCATTTAGTTTAGCTGACAGTGTAAATATTTGAGTTTTTTTTTCTGGGTGCTTTGTGTTGCTTTGTTTGTTTGGGAATTATATGTTTCCGTATTAATTTTTTTTTTTATGATTTGTATGTTGTAAGCAGGTATTTTTTTGCTTTAAGAAATATGGAATATGTTCCCATAGTTTTCAAAATACACTGTGTCAAAAGAAATGGTCTAAAACGAAGAATTTTCTCTTGCACGTGAATTATTAGGTATATTATATAACGAATTATTGTATTATAATACAGGGCAACAGTTTGCATAGTCAATTTTGATAGACTATGATTATGAAGTACCTACTCGTCGCATAATTAGTTTGTTTGAATTGACTCCAGTTCTAGTGATAAACCGTGCAACCAAAACTATAGTATAAGTTAAATTATTTTAATTTAAACCTAAATAAAAACATATTTTCCTTTTCGTGCTGCTAGCAAGTTTTTATTTATTAAAACCATCTTTGAACTAACTTTTTGAAATATAACATGTTACTCTACAACTGCTGCTGCTTTATTGGGTCAGCAAAACGGATACACTAAATATCCCTGTTCTCTTTGTCTGTGGGACAGTCGTGCAAAAAATGAACATTGGAATAGGAAAAACTGTCCGTGGAAAATAAATATGTTCGTAGAAAAATCTAACATCGTTCATAAACTGTATATTAAATTTGGGCTTATTAAAGAGTTTGTGAAAGCTTTATATAAGAATGGTGTTTGTTCCAAATATATTTGTTAACCATTTCTTGGTCTTAATACAGGAAACTTAGGTATCTTCGATGGACCACAAATCACATGACTTAGGTTGAACTGGAAGCATGGCCAAGCTATGTATCAGTTATGGAACATTTTTTTTGGGAAATCACCAAGATGAACAATATTAACAATACAAATCGTTGACAAAATGCTTCCAAATTTTGAAAAACTAATATGAGTACCAAGTTACGTTATTTTCACAAACATTTAGATCAGTGTTTCCCAACGTGGGGCGTACGCCCCACTGGGGGGCAATATGATTGTTGAGGGGGGCAATTGGAATATAGAAAAATTAAAAAAAAAAAAAAAACCTATCTTAAAGTCTCTTTGTACCGTTCATACTGCAACCGTTAATCATATCCTTGAGGCTAATTATTAAATATCCCTACACAATTCTAAATCTGAAAAAAAAAAACACACAATAGGGAAAAATTTAATTAAGCCATCAATATTTGTAAAAACGTTTTTAGAAAAATTTATCAAAGATGTGATAGCTATGCCACTTAAGATACATTGTTGAGGAACATTTTGTTGAAGGTATGTTATTCTGTAAATTAGAAAGCATCACAACCTCCGGAGATATTCTTCATAAGCAAAATAATTACTTCAATGTCTTTAATATTCCAATGCAGAACATAACATCCTGTACTGCAGACTGTGCTCCTAACATGATGGACAAGAAAAGCGGCTATTTAAAGATAAGAATCCAGAAATGCTTCTTGTGCATTGTCTAATATAGCTCCATAGGGAAAACTTGGTAACCAAAAATGTTTGTCCAGTTCTCAATGAAGATTAAATTCGGTTATAAAATATGTCAATTGTATCAAAGCTAATGCCGAATGTGACATTTCAAGTTAATTTGTGAAGTTCAAAATAATTCATACTTTTTATAACTAAATTTAATACTTCATTGAACAAATATTTTTGGCTACCAAGTTTTCCTCGTAGATTACACAATGCACAAGAAGCATTTCTGGATTTTCATCTTTAAACAGCCACTTTTCTTGCCCATCATGTTAGGAGCACGATTGGCAGCACAAGATGTTATGTTCTGTATTGGAATATTATCGACATAATTAATAACATAGTTTTTTAGCTTACAAAAAATATCTCTGGAGGTCATGGTGCTTTCTTATGATTTGCAGAATAACATTTCCTCAAAAAAATGTTCCTTATTAATGTACCTTACATAAGTTATCAACAAGGCATCTGTGCCTCTCACTCTTGCTCATTTTAACCATTCTTTTTCTGACAGTGTTGTTACTAAAGGGCACAGCTATAACATCTTTGTTATCTTTTTCTAAAACCGTTTTTACAAATGTTGATATTGACAGTTTAATTAAATGTTCCCCTATTTTGTGCTTTTTCTAGATTTAGCAATGAGCACGAATATTTGATAACTAGACTCAAGGGTACGATTAACACTTGCAGTGACAATTTCAGTTTTAGAGTAAATGTTTAACTTTGTGTTGTTATAATAAAATATGGCAGATTTGTGTTGTATTAGTTTTTAAGTGAATGTTTATTTCTATTTTGTTATAATAGAATATGTAGCAAATTTTGTTTCTGCTAAAATGCTTAGTATTTATTTCAATAATCGAATAAATTATTGTTTTATGTTATTATTTTTATACCCCCAATGGCGCAAGTTTTTCATTACGTCACAGAGAGGAAATTAGTCAAAGTTTGTTGGGCAGAATGTGTACCAATGACGAAATGAGAAACGTACACCGTTCCGAGTAAGGTTCATTTCCAACTCTGTTATAGGTATAAAAAAAGACAATATGAAGTGGGGCATGAGATTTTTAGACCAGCTTCGGTGGGGCATAGCTCAAAAAAGGTTGGGGAACTGATTTAGATAAATTTTCTGATAATCTGGGTGATTACAGTGAAGGACAAGAGCAACTACCAGTATATCAAGATAACGGTGGAAAGATATGAAGGCCATCTAATGGCATACTACTGCTAGACCTTAGAAAGGGATTGCCCTGAACAAAAATACAATAGAAAATCACACACAGAACGTTTTCTTAATTTAAATTGAAATTAATTCTTTTATTATTAATTTCAGATTTGTATAATACTCTCAAGCTTTCGAATGGTGAACAATTTCAATGTACGTTGAAAATGGACTTAATTTATAGCGTTATTTTAATTTGAAATCTTTGAATGAGAGCTTTTAAATATATTGGACACTTTTATTTAATTTTATTTTAAATATGAATGTATTGCCTTTATCTCAAAAAGTGGGGTCAATTTAACAAATTATTTCTAATTTTTATATTTAGTAGACCAGAATTACCTACAAGATTGACTAATAAATCCCATGCCGCAAAATTACTGTCCTCCTGTGTTTTCTAATAATTAAGATTATTAAATCACAGACGAATTTCAATGGAAGTTCACCGTTTTCATCCCTCCACAAGCCGCCCTTAATGGAGGATAAAGAAGGTTACGTTTCGCATAAATTGGAACGTGATTGATACAACCCTCCTATATTATTAATTACTACGGCAGGTGAACACTTCTGACTGTTGAAGTTTGCGCATCAGAGCTACATCCTGTCATACATTACCATTATAATTGCCAAAAAAAACTTATTTGTCTTCCATTATATAATCTATAATCTTGAATGTTTTATTGTATTTTTTGTTAGAATTTAACTTGTAGTATAAATATATAAAACCTTCAGTTTTGGACTGGAGTTTTAAGTAAGTTTCCATTTCGAATAATAATCAACCAATTTTGTCTTATTATTTATTCAACCATGACAATTCTAAAGATTTTATCACCCAAATCAAGGCCGCATTACCCATTCAGTTCTAAACCATAGACATCAGACGGGGTCTATTGCTCTATAATTTGACTAATTGTGATCGATTATTAAGTGATATGTCGATAAGAGCCCAAACAGCGGCGCCGTGAACATACAAATATCGACTAGTGTATATTATAATGGCAGCATTGCTCTCGTAGTAACGAGTTAATTGGGACCTAATTTCACGGCCTAATTGGCCTTAACTGGCTAATGACTCGGCGACGTCGCTTTAAATGCCAGCGCAGTTACGCCGAATGTTTTTTATGGTTGTTATTACCGTATTTAATAATCGCCAAGAGTTTGTCGAGGTTAATATGTATAATTATCGGGTTATGATGAGTTATTGCGTGGTTTTTCTTGCATTTTCCGGTGTGTTTTGTCGACTCATTAATTGATAATGAATTCAGGATGGCAGGGTCGGCATTAAAAGATTTTCTAGACACAGGAGAAAGTACCAAAACACGGGCTGAAGTTTTGTCCTGTTTGTCAGGTGCTTACTGGTTAGGTACTTGACGTGTTCTCTCAAGTTCGACGTGGAATTGAGGGATTAGAACTTTGTTCGCTGCTTACAAGCAAGTGTTTGTACTTAGGAAAACTTGTATGAAATAGCATCCGGGAAATTAGAACATGATTGACTTCATGGATTACACTGAATACTTCAAATCTTTTAAAGTGTATTTATTGATAACATTTGACTAGTAAAATAACCTAAATAATTAACTGATGTATTCGATAAATTATTCAATTAATCACGTGAAACCGCGCTTTGATTTAGTATAATTGTATACATCATGAAATAATTAATTCTGCTAATAAATCACAGCGTACACTTGCACCGAATCGTGTGGACGTGCTAACAAGTAGCGATTAGGTTAAGGTCAGATGTACCACGATCGGACTTGATGAAACTGATGAGTCAATTTAGGCAAAATGATCTTTAAATTGAGCTGACTGATCGCGCACGTAGACGGTGGGGGGTACGAGATTTAAATGAACGCGCCGTGATTACCCCCAATTTAACGTAATTTAATCGTTTAGCGTTAATGGTTATAATTTCTGGTAATTGCCCCCCTCGCCGCCCTGCTGTAATCGGCGGTAAATGGGTAAGGTCCGGAGATCGTGCGTATCCGTAATTATTTTTCCGACGGTCGTCAGTCGGTGCGGTCTTTTATCTTTTCGATCTCAGCGGTAAAGCATTATCAAAATGTAATTTAACGTCCCCAAGTTGTACAAAAGTTCTACACAGACGGAACAATTTATTCGATACAACACGAATATCTTTGAGTGAAGAATATCACTTGTTTCTATATCCGCAGAAAGATCATTTGATTGGTTCAAGTAAAATATAAAATTCTCAGAGGAAGAATATGATTTTCTTGAAGTATTAGGTTTTCTTGTTTTAAGTATGAAGGAAGTGCTTGAAAGGAATTACGTCTGTTTTAAGCGATACGCACGTGTAGTTTTGGGTCAAGAAACTGTTTGTTCGTTGAAGCATGTATATTTTTCACCCAACAAAATATTGTTGTTGATGTAAAATGAACTCTTTTTATATGTTGTAGAAGAATAACATTTTCTTCGTCAGAGCACAATATACTCAACATAAACATGCTAAACTCTTAAACCGGAAGAGTAACTAACCGTTGAAATAACTACATAATATTGACATTTTTATTACAATAAACTATTATTTGGATAGCAAAAATATCCTCTTCATGCTACACTATATACGCAAGAACATTTTTTCTTGATACCCAAGAATAGAGTTGTCTCTATGTAGGCTATTCCACTACAATCCTGGTTTTCCTCATAATCCTTGTAAGTCACCCATGAAATAAAACAATTATGCATAGATGTAAAAAAAAAACAATATACGAACACTCAATATCGTCGAACTTATGTATCGGTGATATGTGGCAAAAGACGCGATAAACTGTTAGTGCCATCTGTAAAGTAATAGAACAACTTTCTATGTATCTGCCAGAGTAAGAATCTTGGGCGAAGAAACTGTTTTTTCGTTGAAGCATATATATTTTTCGTCCAACGAAATATTTTTGTTGTTGTAACATGAACGTCTACTTTTTTATTGAAGAATAACTTTTACCTTCGTCAGAGAAAAAAATATACTTAACATAAACATACTAAATTCTCAAATCGTAAGAATAAGTAACCGTTGAAACAACTATATTGAAATTCTTATTAGAATAAAGAACTAGCTCTGTGTATATATCAAAATTTTCGATTTTAGTTATTGAGCATTCTAGAAATATGTGGTTAAGGCTTCCCACCTGTCCACATTCGCAATATGGACATTTTAGGATACATTTTAGGTTATCTGCTATCTGTTACTGTTGTTACGAATGTCCGGCAGGGGGCGTTTCGGGTTTGACGTTACTGTGGTAATAACAGCAAAACACGGGTGGACAAAAATCGATTTTTTGGATCGAAAATTGTTTTTAAGGCCGTTTTTTTTTGCTCAAAACTCTTTGCGAAGGGTATTTAGAGGGATCTTATCGTAAGACATGAGAGCGAGCGGCTTTTATAAGGTCGGCAGGAACGGATAAAAAATGTAAATTTTTTGACGTTCATCGGTCCGCTTGTCGGAATTTCTAGACGTCACGTGACATTTTCTCGAGGTTCGCCTTCACCCGACGAGGTGCAAAAACGTGATTTTTTTTTCAAAATTGACGCATTTAATTTACAAAATATCGCGCAGTCCACGCGGAATTGTGTCCTTTTTTCAATTCGAGCGTCAAAAGTAATATCGAAAAGCCCAATTTTGCAGCTACTCGATCGTAAATGTCGGCGAAAATGGGCGATTCCGCTGAACGCGCCCTACACTTGAAAGTTCGTAATTAGTATAGGTAGATTATTTGGATAGAAAAAAAATCCTCGTCATGCTACATTATGTACGCAAGAATAATTTTTCTTGATATCCAAGAATAGAGTTCTCTTTTTGTGCTGAACTCCGTTCTATTCGTGATTTCTGTCAGATTCGCCCAAGCTGATTGGATACTGGTCATCAGTGAGTCATTGTCAGCAGTGCTGAACTTCACTCGTGGTTTAAACTAGTATTGAAAAACTAGCCCTTAGTAAATTACAGTTTTGTTTTTACGTCATTAAAATTTGTCACTACATTTTGTTGTAAAAATTGAGAAATTACTGCAATAAAACATAACGTGAATTATCTGCGACATGTTTTATAGCTCATTTGGCATGACATATAATTTATACTTAAGTAGGTGTATATAAAATAATATAATACTCGTGATCGGAGTCCCTTGTCTTGGCACATGTATGTGTAACACCATTAAAATTTATTTTCGTCCAGCACAGTACATTTATTGTCACGTACCGTAGAGACACGAAACACGCAAAGCTAACTAGATTTATATGGTTCATTTACATTCATGTAAAACATTAAACACGTGCACAGAAGCACACACACGCACACTTATACCGAGGAATTCGTGTTTTTTTAATTATGTATATCGTCGCTATAATCGTTTGAAATCGCTACTTCTCGAGACCTGAAAATCGCAACACATATTTTGTTTATTATTATTATAAATACATACTACTAATTCATAAAAATTCTAAAATAAATTCGTGGCAATAAAACGAAAGCCTTCTCGTGCGCAATTTCCCATTTTGCCATTCGATTTCACACATTCCTTTACAGACTAGGCACACACTGAATGGTTAAATAAAAAAGGCACTGGGCACACCTCCAGTGGACAGCTGTGCGAGTTGTTCGAATTTCCTCCTGCTGCTGGTAGAAAGCTGCGGTGTCGCTGGTGCAGTCTTTGACCGTTGCTTGCTCGTGTCTTGCGTGTCGCTTTCATGCGGCGTGCTTGCGGCTGCGTTTTGAACACATGGCTGCCGGCGCGCCACCTATTATCCCACAGGTGAACCAACAGCGGTTCCGCGGCATCGAACCGTGATGTTTGTAAACTAATTGCGATGACAGGATAAGCTGGTGTATCGGCATCACACCGTGCTATCTGACGTGAGGTTTGTCGCGATTTGGATGGATGTTTTCGTGTTGTATATTTGAGAGGAAATGTTTTTGAGAGGGCTAATATGACAATTTGGACAAGTTTTCTGTACCGGACAAGATAACTTTCTATGTTCTAGAAATATTCTAGAACTTCTCCATTTGTTATGATATGACATCGTGAACAATTTTTGAATTACAAGTTTGAAACTATTTTTGTTTATTACTAGAAAGGACAAGATGCCATGCATATTATAACACAACTTCTGTGAAAAAGTGTAAGTAGTAAAAAATGAGGATGTGACAGTATTGTTTTTTATAGTAGCATAAACTCATAAACCAATATAAAGCTTTTGTTTTGTTATAAAATGATCATCAAGATCTGCGGCATTTCGTTCGTTCGCTACAAATAGATTCGTAATGCCGGCCACACACGTTCAGTTGAACTGCGCAGTTAAACTGCGCAGTTCAACTGTGCAGTTCAAGCTGTACAGTTTAACTGACAGTTTGAACTGTTCAGTTTAATTGACAGTTTGAACTGTTCACTTCAACTGCACAGTTCAAGCTGTACAGTTTAACTGACAGTTTGAACTGTTCAGTTTAATTGACAGTTTGAACTGTTTACTTCAACTGCACAGTTCAAGCTGTACAGTTTAACTGACAGTTTGAACTGTTCAGTTTAATTGACAGTTTGAACTGTTCACTTCAACTGCACAGTTTGAACTGTTCACTTCAACTGCACAGTTTGAACTGTTCACTTCAATTGCACAGTTCAAGCTGTACAGTTTAACTGACAGTTTGAACTGTTCAGTTTAATTGACAGTTTGAACTGTTTACTTCAACTGCACAGTTCAAGCTGTACAGTTTAACTGACAGTTTTAACTGTTCAGTTTAATGGACAGTTTGAACTGTTCACTTCAACTGCACAGTTCAAGCTGTACAGTTTAACTGACAGTTTGAACTATTCAGTTTAATTGACAGTTTGAACTGTTCACTTCAACTGCACAGTTCAAGCTGTACAGTTTAACTGACAGTTTGAACTGTTTGGTTTAATTGACAGTTTGAACTGTTCAGTTTAATTGACAGTTTGAACTGTTCACTTCAACTGCACAGTTCAAGCTGTACAGTTTAACTCACAGTTTGAACTGTTCAGTTTAATTGACAGTTTGAACTGTTTACTTCAACTGCACAGTTCAAGCTGTACAGTTTAACTGACAGTTTGAACTGTTCAGTTTAATGGACAGTTTGAACTGTTCACTTCAACTGCACAGTTCAAGCTGTACAGTTTAACTGACAGTTTGAACTATTCAGTTTAATTGACAGTTTGAACTGTTCACTTCAGCTGCACAGTTCAAGCTGTACAGTTTAACTGACAGTTTGAACTGTTTGGTTTAATTGACAGTTTGAACTGTTCAGTTTAATTGACAGTTTGAACTGTTCACTTCAACTGCACAGTTCAAGCTGTACAGTTTAACTTACAGTTTGAACTGTTCAGTTTAATTGACAGTTTGAACTGTTCACTTCAACTGCACAGTTCAAGCTGTACAGTTTAACTGACAGTTTGAACTGTTCAGTTTAATTGACAGTTTGAACTGTTCACTTCAACTGCACAGTTTGAACTGTTCACTTCAACTGCACAGTTCAAGCTGTACAGTTTAACTGACAGTTTGAACTGTCCAGTTTAATTGACAGTTTGAACTGTTCACTTCAACTGCACAGTTCAAGCTGTACAGTTTAACTGACAGTTTGAACTATTCAGTTTAATGGACAGTTTGAACTGTTCACTTCAACTGCACAGTTCAAGCTGTACAGTTTAACTGACAGTTTGAACTGTTTGGTTTAATTGACAGTTTGAACTGTTCACTTCAACTGCACAGTTCAAGCTGTACAGTTTAACTCACAGTTGAACTGTTCAGTTTAATTGACAGTTTGAACTGTTCACTTCAACTGCACAGTTTGAACTGTTCACTTCAATTGCACAGTTCAAGCTGTACAGTTTAACTCACAGTTTGAACTGTTCAGTTTAATTGACAGTTTGAACTGTTCAGTTTAATTGACAGTTTGAACTGTTCAGTTTAATTGGCAGTTTGAACTGTTCACTTCAACTGCACAGTTCAAGCTGTACAGTTTAACTGACAGTTTGAACTATTCAGTTTAATGGACAGTTTGAACTGTTCAGTTTAATTGACAGTTTGAACTGTTCACTTCAACTGCACAGTTCAAGCTGTACAGTTTAACTGACAGTTTGAACTGTTCAGTTTAATTGACAGTTTGAACTGTTCACTTCAACTGCACAGTTCAAGCTGTACAGTTTAACTGACAGTTTGAACTATTCAGTTTAATGGACAGTTTGAACTGTTCAGTTTAATTGACAGTTTGAACTGTTCACTTCAACTGCACAGTTCAAGCTGTACAGTTTAACTGACAGTTTGAACTATTCAGTTTAATTGACAGTTTGAACTGTTCAGTTTAATTGACAGTTTGAACTGTTCAGTTTAATTGGCAGTTTGAACTGTTCACTTCAACTGCACAGTTCAAGCTGTACAGTTTAACTGACAGTTTGAACTGTTCAGTTTAATTGACAGTTTGAACTGTTCACTTCAACTGCACAGTTCAAGCTGTACAGTTTAACTGACAGTTTGAACTATTCAGTTTAATGGACAGTTTGAACTGTTCACTTCAACTGCACAGTTCAAGCTGTACAGTTTAACTGACAGTTTGAACTATTCAGTTTAATGGACAGTTTGAACTGTTCACTTCAACTGCACAGTTCAAGCTGTACAGTTTAACTGACAGTTTGAACTATTCAGTTTAATGGACAGTTTGAACTGTTCACTTCAACTGCACAGTTCAAGCTGTACAGTTTAACTGACAGTTTGAACTATTCAGTTTAATTGACAGTTTGAACTGTTCAGTTTAATTGACAGTTTGAACT
Organism: Aphodius granarius; assembly: GCA_963971325.1. Taxonomy (NCBI): domain Eukaryota; kingdom Metazoa; phylum Arthropoda; class Insecta; order Coleoptera; family Scarabaeidae; genus Aphodius; species Aphodius granarius. Next base: position 11,566,429 of record OZ020227.1, on the reverse strand, counting down.
ATTCAGTTTAATTGACAGTTTGAACTATTCAGTTTAATTGACAGTTTGAACTGTTCAGTTTAATTGACAGTTTGAACTGTTCAGTTTAATTGGCAGTTTGAACTGTTCACTTCAACTGCACAGTTCAAGCTGTACAGTTTAACTGACAGTTTGAACTGTTCAGTTTAATTGACAGTTTGAACTGTTCACTTCAACTGCACAGTTCAAGCTGTACAGTTTAACTGACAGTTTGAACTATTCAGTTTAATGGACAGTTTGAACTGTTCACTTCAACTGCACAGTTCAAGCTGTACAGTTTAACTGACAGTTTGAACTGTTTGGTTTAATTGACAGTTTGAACTGTTCACTTCAACTGCACAGTTCAAGCTGTACAGTTTAACTCACAGTTGAACTGTTCAGTTTAATTGACAGTTTGAACTGTTCACTTCAACTGCACAGTTTGAACTGTTCACTTCAATTGCACAGTTCAAGCTGTACAGTTTAACTCACAGTTTGAACTGTTCAGTTTAATTGACAGTTTGAACTGTTCAGTTTAATTGACAGTTTGAACTGTTCAGTTTAATTGGCAGTTTGAACTGTTCACTTCAACTGCACAGTTCAAGCTGTACAGTTTAACTGACAGTTTGAACTGTTCAGTTTAATTGACAGTTTGAACTGTTCACTTCAACTGCACAGTTCAAGCTGTACAGTTTAACTGACAGTTTGAACTGTTCAGTTTAATTGACAGTTTGAACTGTTCACTTCAACTGCACAGTTCAAGCTGTACAGTTTAACTCACAGTTTGAACTGTTCAGTTTAATTGACAGTTTGAACTGTTCACTTCAACTGCACAGTTCAAGCTGTACAGTTTAACTGACAGTTTGAACTGTTCAGTTTAATTGACAGTTTGAACTGTTCACTTCAACTGCACAGTTTGAACTGTTCACTTCAACTGCACAGTTCAAGCTGTACAGTTTAACTGACAGTTTGAACTGTTCAGTTTAACTGATCATTTGAACTTCCGGCATAATAAACAGTCCATTTAAAAAATACACTTAATTATCTGTTTACATTATGTTTTGAGCATGAAGACAGCGATATATTGGGTTTTATATCGTTTTCTATGAAAGCTTAGCCATAATAAATCATACTGGCTTAACCGACTTGCCTGTCGTATTAAATAAAGAAACTCCGTCTACGTTGGCACGGAACTGCTGCATAAATACACTGAAATAACCAATACCGTTAAATCAATCTACGAAAAAAGCATCCATGAATACTAAACTTTTTATACGCACTTAATCAAAATCCCGATTTCTTACCGTTGTCCTTACCAGTTAATTACAGGTATTATAGTGTCTAATAGTTTTTACGGACCTCGTGCATAATCAAGCGTATCCATCATCGCTTGGCCATAGCCATCTCAATCAAGCAATCATTCACAGCATCTCTTTCTTCGTAATGCAGTGCGGGGAATTCGCCTGGGCACGTTCACCATTAATATTAATTATTGGTAATAACCGGCTAACAAATATCCTTCAGTTGGCGCGCTCTATTCAAACCTTATAATACAATAAACGCGGCTTTTAATTCCCCCTGCTTGTTTTGTGATGTATAGGGCCATCAGATTTAATGAATGGACATAATTCTCCGTGTTGAGGCGTAATTACCCGTCGCGCTTGAGGCAGGACGCGTAAAAATAAAACGCGTAAAAAATATCGCATAAGGAAGTTGTAATAAAACGTTCAGGTGGTACGCGCGGTCGTTAAGTTTTATCGCTACTTCGCGTTATTATATTATTTTATTCGGTTGGGCTGTGCAGGGTATTATGGGGAAAATGCGTCGAGGTTGTTTGAATAATTGAATGGGGGATTAATTTTCTTCTATCATGCACATGAATTGATCACATTTTTTCGAAATTTCCGCAAATATTTGGAGCCAAGAGTATGAAATGCAATGTTTGGAATAAATTCAGTTTATTCTAATAAGAATTTCAATATAGTTGTTTCAACGGTTAGTTATTCTTACGATTTCAGAATTTAGTATGTTTATGTTAAGTATATTTTTCTCTGACAAAGAAAAAGTTATTCTTCAATCAAAAGAGTATAGACGTTCGTCTTACAACAACAAAAATACTTTGTTGGACGAAAAATATATATGCTTCAACGAAAAAGCAGTTTCTTGACCCAAGATTCTTACTCTGAGAGATACATAGAACGTTGTGCTATTACTTTACAGATGGCGCTAACAGTTTCTCTCGTCTTTTGCCACATATCACCGCTATATAAGTTCGACGATATTCGAAGTGTTCATATATTGTTTGTTTACATCTATGCATAAGTGTTTTATTTCATGGGTGACTTACAAGGATTATGAGGACCACCAGGACTGTAGTGGAATAGCCTACACAGAGACAACTCTATTCTTGGATATCACGAAAAAAATTTCTTTCGTATATTATAGTGTAGCATGAAGAGGTCATTTTGCTATCCAAATAATATTTTATTGTAATAAGAATTTTAATATATGTAGTTATTTCAAGGACTAGTTATTCTTCCGGTTTAAGAGTTAAGTATGTTTATGTTGAGTATATTTTGCTCTGACGAGGAAAATGTTATTTTCTACATATAAAAAAAGTAAGACGTTTGTTTTACATCAACAGCAATATTTTGTTGGATGAAAAATGTACATACTTCAACGAACAAACAGTTTCTTGGCCCAAAAGAAGGTATACGTATGAATCACTTAAAGCAGACGTAATTGCTTTCAAGCAGTTCCTTCGTACTTAAAATAAGAAAACGTAATACTTGAAACATCAAGAAAATCATATTCTTACTCTGAGAATTTTATATTTTACTTGCAGCAACCAAATGATCTTTCTGTGGATATAAAAACACGTCTTTTTACTAATAAAAATATAAGCTTACATAATCACAACAGATTAAAATTGATATTAACTTTTGTTTAGGGATTAAGAGCAAGTACACACATAAACACGTCTTCTCATTCTGTATTAACAAGGCTACCATTGTGGTTTCTTCTATCGCAATTTTATCTTTATTACTTTTTTTAATACTAGTATTATAAAATAAATCTTCTCTTATCTTTACAGAGCATAACATTATCTCAAGACCCGGCTACTAGCGACGACAGTGGCAGGGCATCAGAAAGACTCACAAGTTCCTCTGTAGCTCCCAGAGATGCAGACAGTTCGAGGGATCGTCTTAGTGATGTATGTTCTACACTAATCTTTATTTAGGAACAACCAATTAATCCATTGCTCTTTCTATTTTACAGGCTAGCAGTCGATGTAGCTCTGGCAAAGGATATATCGTAAGTATTCATTCATATTTGACCTTAAATTGATTGTACAAAAAAATGTCTTAAATCTTCCTGTTAACATCTTTTTGTAAACATCGTCGCTTTCTGTAAGCAATAACCGTGTAAAAGCATCACGATAGCAGAAATCCTGTCATCCAAAACCGAGCAATATATTTTTATTGGCTCCAATCTGTGGCCGTGCGGCGGCGATAAACATAAGTTTTTGTTTTATGGAACGTAAGAATCGCCTCATATGAAATTATAATCAGCGAATTCGGCGAACGTGTGTAACTTTGGCAGTTTGCGGGAAAATTATTCCGCCCCAGTTCGAAGCGGCAAGTGGAAAACTTCGCCCCAAGTTTTCTTCGCACACGGCGCGTTGTCATCGAAGTTCGCGTGTGTGTGTGTGCATGTGTGAGGAGGAAATACGAAAGACTATGGGCCATTTCACTGACGGTGAAACCAGTATTCTTTTTCTTTATGGGTACAGTTTCCCAGACCGACCGACCTGACGATCGTTTTAATATTTCTCTCGTCTGTTTTTCCCGATCCGTTTTATTATTCTTCAGTCTTCGTGGTCGTGACTTCAGGCGAAAACAATGTGTTTGATTAGATTTTTATTTTCGTGGATGTTTCCTTGAAAAACATCTTGTTTTTGCTACCGATACCAGGAAAAAGAGACATGAATTTTTATTACATATTCAGAAATATATATTTCTATACACATTTTCGTTATTTTGAAAGATATTTTTCTCAAAATAAACTTTTTAGGCCGAAATTGTAAGAAAAATTGTAAATAGAGCTCAAACCCTTATAAAAGAAGTTTTTTTTAAGACTGACTCCATCAATTGCCACAGAAAACAAAAAGACAAAAAAAGCGGTACTAATGTTCTCAGCTTAATATGTTTCCACTTCCCATTCACTCATTGTTTCTTCTTTTTTTTTTGCAGTGTGATAGCGAAGGAGACGACGATAAGGTAAGTGCTGTTTTCCGACGTTTCTTTCGGTTCTTTCTTCAGGGTCTGCGTCCCCACCAACCATCCCGAGTGACTTTTTTAGACGTCGGACGCGCGCTCCGTTTTTCCACGACGCGGTTTTATTAATTGTTTCGGGACGGCCGGTTTTTCCGTCGCTATTTTATACGCAGGATTCTATTATGTTTTTCAGGGCCTGCCGAGATATATGGGCCTTTTTCCGATGGCAAAATATCGAGCGCAGAGTTTCCCCCTGCCGGCGACTGCTGTAAGTTTTTTTTTTGCTAATCGCCGTTTTGTTTGCGGTGCGCTTTCACGCCAATTGTTTTCTGCGGATTTTCTGAGCGCTTTTTTCTTTATAACTCGAGGATGATCGACTTCTTTGTCAGATTGCGAGTGTGTTATTTATATTACATACCAACCGCAGATTGATTGTTAATAAGAGCTTACAAATTTAGTTTTTTGTGTTATATTTTGTAGAATGGCTTGGACAATAAATAACCACTAGTGTCAGAAATATGTTTTCTGATAAAATTGCAACAAGTATTCTAAGTATTTATTGCATACGTAGACTACAAAAATTACACATTAGATACGAAGATTTTGCCCATAATTTACTGAAATAATGATAAAAATCGACCAAATATTATTGGAGATTAAAAGTTGTCATATTTTTAGGTGCTGAATTCATAAAAACTCAAAGCACACGACACACAGAGGGAATATTTTTTCTTGATATCCAAGAATAGAGTTTTCTCTGTGCATACATACAAAATTTACGTTTTCTTGTGGAAAAAACTATAAAGTTTCGCTAAAAGTTAAAATGTTTGCGGAGGTATCGTAAAGAGGCGACGCTACGTCGAAATTGTAGACGGGAAATAAGCAATTCCACGTCGGGAAATAGATTCTAGATTCGATTTTTGTTATTACATTTTCCGGTCCGGAGCCGGCTGAAGCAGCCGCGTACTTATTTGCATTCAACTTATACGAATATTGTTCGTTCCGTCCCCCTTGAAAATAGGTCAAGCGCAGATTTTCCCGATTTAAAATGGCAAGATATGCTGCAGCTCGACGTCGACGTCGACGCGCGTTTCGTACGGATTCGATTTAGTGGAAAATGAAACGCGACGTGCCTCCAGAAACTATTACCTATTTGCGAGGACCCGCAAGGGTTTAACATGTTCTATAGTTTAGGGATTTGATTGTTATTAAAATTTATCATAAAGGTCACATGATTACTAAAAGGATCATAGTCCATTAAATTGGGTATATCATTTTTAAATTTCCCGCCATAATGCGTCGATCATTAATCGTGTGATCGCGTGCTGAACCGTTAACTGGATGGTCTGGGACACGAGAATCGACTCCCGCAAGCCGGAAATAAACTTTCCGGCGTAATCAATTCACGAAAAGTGATCCTAAAGACACTCCGATTTCTGATCACGTAGCTGAGGGGGGCGGGTCCCGTGGGGGCCGGAGGGGTGTTGCGCACGTGCCCGGAAAAACAAAGCCTCGGGAAATAAGTCCTGCGTCGACCCCATAAATTTTTCTACGTGTTTCGAAAGGACGTCTTTTACGAGCGGCCAAAGAAAGATCCACCGCCGTGCCGTCTTGTTCTAGCTCCGGCAGCGGCCCGAAGAAACTGGCGCGCGAACGCCCGTAAAACTGAAAAGCGTACCCGGAATAAATCTCCGGAAGCCGACGCGTGACAAAGCTGTTTTTTATTGGTGCATTTATTGGTTTGGACGGTCGTCGCGAAGAAGCACTCAACCTCCCTGACGCGAGATGATTTGCTTTGAGAGGCTTTTTGCTGTGTGCTGCAGACAGACTAGCAAAATATGATGGTGATTTTTTTTTCTGCCTTTCCGAAAAGAAACAATACCACTTCACTAGTCTATAATAGCATATTATGCAACACGAAGTTGTCAGTTTAAAGTAAAATGTCGCGTTTGTCTGTTCGAGAGCATAAGTTATATAAGCTATCCCAGCATGACGTAAAAATTAGTCTTAAGAGGAGATGGGCAGTACATCCCAAGACCGTCAAAAAAATCTTGTCGTTTAAGAAAGAAATAGAACTATTTATTGAGTATTTATGCTTATTTTTCTTTGATTCTTCAAGTACGTCGAAAGACAGCGTTGTATTGGCAGGCATTTTGGCGATAATGGTCCAAGTTTTGCATCCATACTGAGTTCTCTCAGCCACTCGCACCACACTGTTATTTGTATTAGTATTTTGTACTAGCTCTGTGTATATGTCAAAATTTTCGACTTTAGTTATTGGGCATTCTAGAAATATGTGGTTAAGGCTTCCCACCTGTCCACATTCGCAATATGGACATTTTAGGATACATTTTAGGTTATCTGCTATCTGTTACTGTTGTTACGAATGTCCGGCAGGGGGCGTTTCTGGTTTGACGTTACTGTGGTAATAGCAGCAAAACACGGGTCGACAAAAATCGATTTTTTGGATCGAAAATTGTTTTTAAGGCCGTTTTTTTGCTCAAAACTCTTTGCGAAGGGTATTTAGAGGGATCTTATCGTAAGACATGAGAGCGAGCGGCTTTTATAAGGTCGGCAGGAATGGATACAAAATGTAAATTTTTGACGTTCATCGATCCGCTTGTCGGAATTTCTAGACGTCACGTGACATTTTCTCGAGGTTCGCCCTCACCCGAAGAGGTGCAAAAACGTGATTTTTTTTCAAAATTGACGCATTTAATTTACAAAATATCGCGCAGTCCACGCGGAATTGTGTCCTTTTTTTCAATTCGAGCGTCAAAAGTAATATCGAAAAGCCCAATTTTGCAGCTACTCGATCGCAAATGTCGGCGAAAATGGGCGATTCCGCTGAACGCGCCCTACACTTGAAAGTTCGTAATTAATAGGTAGATTAAATCGCACCCAAAAACTAGTAAAATGTGTAATCTTTACATAGGTTTTTTTTTCTCTTGAAAATCAGTAGTTTGTTTCATTGGAAATATTTTACTACAAGAAATAACATCTACTCAGCAACTTTCTTCGAATGTTAATGTCTATTGAAGGTTTCCGAGTGCTATGTAACACCAACAGGTCTTAGGTCACCGCTAGTAAAATTGTGTGCGGTGAAGAGAGTGTTTGGGAGATTTGAACGCATTCATGAAATATGTTTTGATATAGGAATTGAATAAAGCAGATTTGTACGTCTGTAGTAATTCATCACGGAAAAGATAATTATTATTGAAAACTCAATGGAAGCTCTGCTCAATAATAATAATATTCCTGAAATCTCAAAAGTATCCGAGCGTGTTAGGTTATTTTTGACTTTGTTTACATATTGTGACAGCCGGAATTCGAATTTTTGTATGCAGAACAGGTGTTATACGTTCAACAGGTGTGTAAAGTCATAAAAACAGCCAATTCTTTTGTCATGAATATCACTTAACGCTAAAACAAACCCAAGGAATTTCTATTTAAAAATATTTCAAACATTTTACTCCATTAATACTAACCTCCAACATAATTACTTACATTTGGAACATTGGGACATTATATTTCGCAATTTTCAGTAGTTCAAACTTCGAAATGTATGAAAAAAAAAATGATTTTTGTGATTTTTCCGTTTTTTAAGGTCAATGATGTCACACTGTGCATATTTTGTGACGTTGTTGTGGCACGGAAGTGCGCTTCTTAGTTTAAATCAATTCTATCACAGCTTTGATCCACGCTCGACTATATTGCGTCCCATGCATCCAACTTAAAATAATGGTTCGGGTTTTACAGCGCCGCTAGTGTCTAAACTAGTATGGACGCTCAAACCTCAGCCTTAGTTTTCTTGAAGAAAAATGTATCGTTTTATGTTTTATTATATTGAAAAAGCATCCTTAAAATGATCAGACCAATATTGTTGTGTGTAAATGTGACAATATGAAGCACGAAGAGTGTAAACGCCTTAAGGGGACGACACATGTCCACATATTCTGTCCATATATTCCATTCTCCTCTCTCTCCCACGGCGGTTTTGATACGTCGAAACGGTCGTAAATCAGCGCCCGTAAAACTTTAGTGTCGGCTCGTTAACGATTTACTATCTGGCTGTTTTGCGACCGTCCGCGCGACCATAAAAGCATATTTAATAAACGCGCGGCTAGGGGGCTGTGTCGCTGGCTGTGCGCGCCCGCTGCACTTATGGGTGCACGTTTTACGCCGACAGAATTGACTGCCATTTCGCCGCAGATACGCCGACTCGTAAACGTGCGATAGCCCCGTATTACTGACGTGTTTATCGTCCGACAATAAACCCCGCCACCATTAAATATGATGTACGCCGTTTTTCAAACAAAGCACTCGAAACGGACGCTGATGGAAGTACGGCGACGTTTTAAGCCACCTCTACACCGCGTCAAATTCCGTGATAAATTTTACACCTTCATAGCAGCGACAGCGCACGTATAGGTAGGTACGTTATTAAATAAAAAAGCTCCGTAATGACTTCTCTGTTGTTTGCGTGAAATCTCATGAAAGTCTTTGATGCACCGATTGTTTTCTGCATTTATGAAGAAGGATTAGTAGAAGATTCTTTTCAACCCGGTCTAAGCTTAACGACACATTTCACTCTGACATTGAAGTGAGATGACGCAATGAGATAAGTCATGGATTAAAAACAAAGGTTTGTTCCTTTTATGAACGTAAACGCGTCGCCTTCTGCGCATGTGTCATTTAGGCAACCAACATTGCATGTGTCATTGAATTTGAAAGTAGTTATATGGTAGCTACTAGCAACGTAGCACAACATAGGAAGACATGTATGCATTTTTAAGTACATATGTATTATGGAATGGAATAAAATAAATTTCATTGTGTACACTTACTATAGAAATAAAAAAGCAAAACATTAACAATTTAATCTTTATTAATCAGTGTTCTTTTAAATTAGGTACAAAAGCAAAATTGAAAAATTATTCCTTTCCGACCTGTACCATACCAGGAAAATATTGTAACCGAACAAATCGCGAACAGGAACAAACAAAGCGGGAAGAAATACAATGAAATCTAAAATTCACAAATGTGATATATTCTTTAGACTTACTAAGATGAAAAATGATTCCCTCAGGAACGAAATATACACTACAGTCACGAAACATCATTCAAAATTACATAAACTGTAAATTGTCAAACGCACTTAAATACCGTTTGAAAATAGGCTAAGTTATATAGTAATAATCGGTTGTTTATATCTGTCAGAAATTATTTGAAATATCCCAGAGCGCCACCTATCAGTACAAAAATTGACTATTTGGCATGTACATTCAGTAGCCTATACCGCAGGCGTGACGCTGGCATGACGCTCATCCCTACTCCACATGCGTAATGCTATACCTGTCTGATTCTTCCATGGAGATAAGTCACGTTTTACTCTATGCCTGTACACGAGTGTACTGTAGTGAGCGTATGCACTTTAAAATTTCGTTGCCCTTCGTTACGCGTCTCCACGAGAATGGTTCATATTGTATGCAAATTGGCAAGGGAAAGAACAAATTGGTCCATTTGCATACCGTTCTGATAATCGGAACTGATTGAGGCACCGAACAGCCGACGTGAGCCACACCCAGACCCATGTACTCAATCAGTTTTCAGGCATTTTACATAATTTACATAATAGTTTACTTACGACAAAAATGTGATTTTAGCCTTTTTACGCACGATATAGATGGCGCCACAGGAGATACTCGCATGTAATATGCTACTTACCGGTCGTGTAATACTTGTTTTATGCTTTGGCTCTAAGATCAAATACAACACAAAAAAGCTTACATTATTAACCCGTCATTAAATTGAATAATTCATCGGTGGATTACCGTCGTAAACGTATCAATTGAAACAACGTGTAAATCAACCTGTGATCAATAGGTAATAAAAGCCTTACATTAACGGTATTGTTTGCGATGTTAAGTTTAATAGTACATTGGTAAGTCGTAAAATGGCGTTTTACGTCCGTTTATTTTCATCGCGTTTAATAGCCGTAGTTATTTAATCGAATGTTTGCGTATGTGTGTGTGCGTGCGTGTGGTAATCGATTCTCAAGGGTTTTGTGTGTATATGTGGTCATTATACCGTGTGGTCGTAATACCTTAAATAAATGTTGGACCTAAACGATATTCCATACGTAAACATAGCAATGTTTGTTTACTTTGTCCGAAGTATGTATGTATTAGGTAGTGGTGTACCGTGTGGCGATTTCGTCTATTTATCAGTGTTGGTATCATGCTAATAATATAATCACACATGGTTATTAACACATAATTTATTATTTAAATTAACCTTACCTGTTTTTTTCTCTGTTTTGATAATCATAAATCAGACATCTTATATTCGAACTATTTTTTACTTTCAGACTAGTACCCTAGAAGGAAAGTATTGTAATCGACGAATTTTTATTGAGATTTCAGCGGAAATACGGGTTTTGAGGTCCCCTGAATCCATTGTAATCACATGTACATTACATTGTACATGTATGTAGGTATGTATGTTGTATGTATGTATTATATGAACACGATAGCATCCAAACGGTGCAACGGATCGGGCTGAAATTTGGTATACTTATCTATAATTACCAGGGGACGCACTGGAATATAGTGATTGTTTGTATATTATCATGTTGCATCGTTAGGGTTGTTATTAGCATTTTATAAAATCACTGTAAATTTTCATTCCAAATATAAACTAAAAGAAAAAAGCCCTAAAAATATTTGAATGGGAGCTTTCCGTGTAATATACTTCGGTGGATATATTTTTATAGTCCGTAATGATCGGTTTATGTAAATTAAAATTACTCCTAATCAATTACGCGGTTGCGCTAAAAGCATATGTTCAGCCGCTGTATATTACGCGTTCCCAATATTACGAAATATATTATTACGAATGCACTTTCACCACACACTACGGTCTCTTGTCTTCGATCGAAAGTTGCGACAGACACTCCTATATAAAGTGAAAAATGCGTGAAAACAGGTCCTACAGTATCGTGATGCTTTACTTGTTTTGGTCACAATTGGCAAACTACCATTCAATATAAAATAATGATGTTTAAATAAAAGAAAAAATGATTTATGTGGTTTTGCATACAATAGTACCTACCTAAAAAGGGAAATTTCTTGCGCAATATTTCTTAAAAGATGGCGTGAAATTTGGTGGACCAGTACGGTCTGGTAGAAAATTGATTATCGGCACCGATTTCGTGGAAAAACCGATCTGACACGCGGCTTTTTCCGTGTTTACTCAAGTTTTTTGGTAGGTGTTGTAGAGTTCCCCGAAAATCGCGGAACTATTAAGTGAATTGAAACGGAAATAAGAGGAGCCGATGATTCCCAGTAGAAATAATCGGCTGTGCTCTCGAACCTAATCACGATTTCACGGTCTGTTTGTGTAGTAAAATCAACTGTTTGTTATTCCACTTAACGATGACTTTGGTGTTTTCAGCGTACATAATCGAGGTACTTTGGGTACTTTGGTGTAGATGAGAATTTTTGTTCTCTGCCAAATTCTGTTCTAAGAACTGAATTTAATAAAAATACCAGCTGTTTGTAGAATAAAACACTTTGAGTGTAGTCCAAATAAAGAAGAAAATTGACTTCTATGCAGCAATAACTGTTAAAATGACTATAAATTTGATATAACTGTCGTTTCTGGAAAACATTAGTAATTCTGTTTCTTGTAATCATATATACAACAAATTGATCATTGACCTCCAATAACTTTTCTAATTGACAAATTCTTTGAAACTCGTCCTAGCTAGTACAGTGTTTTGGTGCAATGGAATGGTGCCTTTTTTATTAATTTAATAGTTTATTAATTTCAATATGACAATTACACATATTTTTGTTGACCTCATTTTTCATAGATCAGGTCTAAGAACCATTTTATTAAAGTCATATATTTCGCTTGAATTATCCATCTGTGCATACGTTCTCATAACATATTGTTCAAAATATTACGAATCAACAAGTTTTTCTGTGTTATTTTATCAACTCAAGTTATACAGACATTCTGTGCATTAAAATATGGGAAGTGATCAAAGAAGATGTTGGAAAAATTCACCAAATAAGTTTTGTTACATGTGCAGTTGTTATGTAGTGACACATCTGAAAAAAAAAAATACGGAAGAGGTAGAAGCAGCTGTTATTTTGGATTTAGAATTGAAGATCTGGAAACGTGTAATATATGCTGTATTTCCTGTTAGATCGAACTTTTAAAGTGGATGAAAGGGAAGCAAAATAAAATGCCGTTTGCAGTTTCCATGTTGTGGCGAAAGCCTTCATATAGAATCATATAGAATATAGATGATTGCTATTTTTGCACTATAAACGTCTCCGGATATTCGAAGAAAGATAAAATAAAATATCCAAATTTGCCATCAGCATCGCGACCTATCCCCCATTGAGAGAACCATCCTCTCCCAAGTGCGCCATCCACTTCATCATCTACGATATTTGACACAGAAGAAGTTTCGCCTGTTTGAAGAAACCTGCCTGATTTAGCAGTGTCTGAAATCACTCTGTAAAATCAGGCAAGTCGTGAAGATTCACCATTTGCAGTTTTAAGAACACCTCACCTTATAAATCATTGCGAACTGAATGATTTGGTTAAAGACTTACCAAAAGAAAAAACCGAGTTATTGGGTTCTAGGCTACAAGAATGGAATCTTTTCGCACGAGGTGTGACAGTGTCTGCATATACAGAGTGTAACGAGCCTTTTAAAGCATATTTTAAAATGGAAGGATCTTTACGAGTATGTCACGATGTTGAGGGTCTTATGAACGAGTTTGATATTCCCCACGATCCTTCTGAATGGTGGCTTTTTATCGATTTATCGAAATAACAGCTTGAAAGCACTAGACTGATTTTGTTGCAGTTATCTCAGTTTTTTTAAGTATCGCTGTATCTGTAAATCTAGACCTGTTACAATAAATCCACTTTCAGTTTCTAGTTATGTAAGGCAAATATAATCCGGAACAAATCATTTTTTTTGTTGTGGGTAAAGTATTTCCTTGTGTTATCAAATGAGAGACAGTGTTCTCTATCGAACTTGGAATCAGTAGAAAATAACGCTTGTAGGGCACAAATAATTTTAGTATAATAGCGTTTAATTAAGGGTTCCCTGTAAAGGAAAGATAAGGGTCAGAAGTACTGTAATAAAAGCTGGCGGGACACGCTGATCTAATCAGCACCGCCTGATTTCATTGGCTCGTTTCTCGGTTTTCTGCTGACCGAGTGTATAGTTCGGTAAATGCGGATCGACCGGATGGCACGCCGGGGTTCCTCTCCAAAACCCGCAAAGTTGTAATTAAATCGCGAACAGTCCTTATCTAATTCGGTCTCAGACATTTCCCGAATGCCGCTGAAGTGGTGCTTATTTGTCGAAAACGACCCTAAATTAAATGTTTTCGACTATAAATCTCTATAGGTATATAGTACGAAATGTGGTGCATAGATGGCGTTCTTTTTTCTCTAGTCCTTTATTGTCACCGTAAGAAGTATATAAGTATATTCTCGGATTATAATTCCTGTTTGGCGACGAATTTGATGAGTTGATGAGGACATGTCTTCTGCGCTTGGCAGATTGCTAGCGATGCGACTGAAAAACGCGAAAGGTAATTTAAAGTCCGCGAGTCCTTTATTGTCGCCTCAATTGCCTTCGCCTTTTTGCGACAATTACTCGACTCCGAGCGGTGCTGGTCTGCAGTGGAGAGACCTTCGTGCGGCAAACTAAATCTACGGTTTGCGTGCGCGGCAAAAATTACGCCACCGAGAGAGCCTGAGCCGTTGAGTTTTTCTTCTACGACGGGGCAGTTTTTTCCGCAATTAACTGCTGGTTTAAACTCGGCAGATGAAGTGATTTAACCACGGTATTTTTTCGATAAAGCCATTCGATAATTTGTTAAGGTTCTTTTGCACCCAGACTTACCAGAAGGGTATAATTGCGGAGCTCCAGAGAAGTCTTTTGCTACGGTTTTTTGTTTGGAGGTTTTCAAACAGTAAACGATCTTGTAGGGATTCTTTGTGAAGGTTTTATGACACACAGATTGTATAATGCTTTTTACTTTCCAACTCGTGCTCTAGGAGGATTCCTAGTACCCTGTAGGGTACTAGGAAAGTAAAAATGAAATATGATAGCAAATCTTGTGTCAATTTTGAAATTTTTAAGTGAATCTTTATAGATTAATTTTGTTTGACAATTTAATATTATCGCGTCAAGAAGTTTATGAACTTTTACATGTTTTGTTAATGAATTGTTACATGTTTTACAATAAATATAATACCAAATTATAGCTGTTTCTGGAGAACACAGAACGTTATGCCAAAATATTGAACAATAACGAAAATAAAATCACATGCCTATGTTTTAAAAGAAGAAATGTGTTTTGAACAATTTTCGGTGTTTAGATGATGTTATCTTCTATCATCATCATGTTATCAGGTCATAATAAAATATCTGGGGTGGCCCTCACCCTACTTTCCGACTATATCGTTGGTACAATGAAGTGTCTGAACACTTTTGCAATTATTTAATTTAGTAAAGCCAGAGCCATCTCTGAACGCTACCTAACGTCAGTTTCAGTTACAGAATTACATTTGTCGTACTGACATTTAATGTCATGTAATGTCAGTGGCACTGACGTTTGTCAAAATCTGACAATTTGGAATAAAACCACGAAGGCAGTAGATTCTGTCCAACTGCTTCTAGAAACTCTTATAGCGCCTAAACCGTTCATCCCACTGTTCTGCAAATTCCCCCTGCAAAGTCCCCCGGTAATTCTAAATATGTATACCAAATTTCAGCCCGATCCGTTGTTCCGTTTGGACGCTATCGTGTTCACGTCCATACACACATACATACATACATACATACATCATACATTTTCCAGAAGTCATTGCAATGGATTCAGGGGACCTCAAAACTCGTATTTCCGCAAAAATATCGAATTTTCTTTTTCCGTCGATTACAATACTTCCTTCTAGGGTACTAGTCGGCAAGTAAAAATGAAATTTGATAGCAAAACCTTCAATTTAATAAATTATTACCAAATTTGTTGTCATCGGGTTTTTAAATTTTTTTAAAACATGCTTTCTGTTCATCTAGATTAGATATGCCACAAATAAGCTTATAAGATATGACGGCCTTTGGTTACAAAAAATATGCTTATTTATCCACTAACGGGTTTGTTAAAATCATCAAATTTCACGGCATAACGCCCTGTTATTATTATATTTATCGCCGCGATGTCTGACAAAGCTGCGCTTAATAAACATCACGACAATAAGCAGCAGCAGGCTGCAGGATAGCAGGAGAACAATTTGCCGACTACTGGGCTTGCGTCGCAACGCATGCGCCAAAATTGTTGCTTGAAACCCCGGCTACTGTTTCCAACGGCAGTGAGTCTGTCAACTCAGTGTGAGGTCGACCTGCTGTCGTGGTCTGTTCCGCAGATTCCAACGAGTATACGTATACATTGTTGGGCCATTACCACGTGTTTTCGGTTTCGTTTCGTGTAGTTTTTCGGTGAGTGTGTTGAAGTTTAGATTTTGAAAAGTTGGAATTGTGAAGAAGAAGAATTTATAGATCGGCGATGTTACGTAAAATTTTTAAAGAGATTTGAATGGGGCAAAAATAGCGTCCAAAGTTTGACATCTTGCCAATTGAGTTTTCCGCTTCGCACGAAGACTTCTCGAGGTGAAATTAAAAAGTTTCCCCCGACAGGAGAATTAACTTTTCGACGATTAGCTTTTCTTTCTTTTTTCAATTTTCTCCTTCCACTCTCTCTAAAAAAAAAAAAAAAACACCGTTGCGTGTTCACGATTATTACCTTTAATTTGTACCTATATAACGTTATTTGCGGCCGGTAATGACCCTAAGGGCTTGTCACGAACCCTTTTTCAGGCAGGGTCATCCACTTGTATTTTTCGGGACCATTAATTTTGTTAACACTCGCCCCGTAAAATAATCGATCCGTCAAGTTTATTAAGGATAATTAAGTTAATTATCACGCTCCCTGTTATTATTTAATTATACAGCGAAATTGTGCTCTTCGCCGTCGCATTGTTTGTTTCTCAACACCGCTATCGTTTTTGTTTTCGTGTTTTGTTTACCGACGATTGTAAATATTTGCCCGTTCCTTTGTCAACTGACCTCTCTTGTCGATTGTTTATGCTGTGAATGTAGGCAAGGATTCAATGGATAATGAAGGTTTATTGTTTTATGTTGGTTGACCAGTCTTCAAGGTTTATTTTGGTAGTTGTTGATTGTGTATATATCACAATCAGACCTATAGAAAAGAAACAGTTTTTTTTTTTTTTTCGATTTCTTATGGGAGATTACAAAATAGATAACATATTAGATATTACAAAACTTAAAGAATGTTAGAGAATGTTAATACTGCACTTTTTTTATTCTCAAGAGGAAATCTCAGATATGTCCTGCCAAATCTCAGATATTGCTGTACAAATGTACAGTGACCATTTAACAGTAGATGTAGCGTGTATTTCCTCTAAAACACTCTGAAACAACATTGTACTTTTCCATGGTGGATCTTATCGCTACCGACAATAATATTTACAACAAACAATAAATAAACAAAATTGTTCGAATTCTTGCTTTTCATTTTTGCGAGCCTAAGTCATAAACTCAACATAGTCTTCTTATACCTTCACATTTCCAACATTTCAGAAGAAAAAGAATCAAATCATAATTCTTGGTTAATTTTCTATTATTTAGTCCTGTGTAAAAAGGGCAATCCAAAAGGACCATCGCCAGCATTAAGGATTACTTCGGAATTTGGTGATCTGTGTTTGTTTGAGTGTTAAAAAGTGAATGTGAGGATATACAGAAAGCACCATAGCTATCATAGTGCGCCTGCAGGATTCGGCCACAGACGGCCAGGACGATGTGGGCCACGAAAAGGTCGAGAGCAAGGAGAAAGAAGGACATCAGGAAACTGTTGAAACGCCACTCACATCGCCAACGGAAAACTCACAGGTAGATCAGTCTCCTGCAAAGAAAAGCCTATTTTACTCAATCCTGCCGCGTTTGGAAAATAATGGTTGTGAAAAAGGATGTCGACGTTCCTTAAAAAACGGTTTTATTATGGAATTATGGAATAAATTATAGGTCTTGTATAAGCTGAGAAAGATAATTGCCAACATCAATTTGCATAAGTAACGTAATCCGATATTCATGGTTCGGGCTTAAATTGTTTATTAAACTATTATTTACCGGCAAATTGCGTATAAACGATTAATCACGGCTTGGGAAATGATCTCGGCTCCGATTGAAAGAAAAAAATCGAATCTATAAGCTGTTTTTTTTTTCTCTTTTCATTGTTATTATTATTAGTAATTCAATTTGTGATTGTGTAAAGATACACTGTAATGGCGTGTTGAAATCGCTGTCTGTTCTGTTATTATTATTCATTCGAATTATGTATGCTAATAAGGGTGTTGCATAATTGATTCGTCGAATTTACATTTTGGATTTGTCGAGTGTGTTGACTGAAGATAAGTATCAGCCTGGGGATACGCATATCCTGTTTGTGTTTCGATATTGTAATTAAGGTACGCACCACACCTTTTGACGTGCGTAATCCTTCAGTCAGACATCTGACAAACTTAGATGATTAGATATGATGATTTTTTTCAACAACATACTTCGTAATTCCTATCTCTTCTCGTAGTTTAAGATTTTTTTTAGTGGCACTAGGGTTACAATTTCCGTACAGCACGCTCGTCTGTCCTTAAGGTCCTGCACACAACTGGTTCATGAATAATCCGGTAGGGTCCTTTTATGGGGGGGACAAAGCATTTCGCCAAATGGGATATTGCCGATTTTAACGCTCCGGATGCTCTGGTGAACACCACTGCGGAAGGAGGCGCCCCCCTATTTTCTTTATACGATGAGAAGACGAGTTGAGTGGATGAAGAGCGCAGTATTGTTTGCGGATTTTATTGCTATGGGGATGCGACGACTTTTTTTTCTGCGAGTCAATGCGCCCATTTTGACACGGCTCCGCGGATCTCTTTTGTTGGAGACATGAATCGCCATTGTTGGATAAGTTATGCTATCTTGTCATCTTTAAAAACTCGCTAGACTTGTATTTCATATTTAACAGCATTTCCAACAGACATAACCGGTAGATGTTAGGTTCCCATAAAAAATCGTAATCTATTTATATGTGATCTGTTAACGGTTTATTCCTAGCAGGATCCTTATTTTTAACGCACAGTTGACAAGTGGAGGCCTTATTATTGAGTTAATAAGTAACCAGATGTTGATATTGTTAATTAAAATGTCATTACGCTGCTCCTTCAACAACTTTATAATAGCGTAATTTTTTAACGAAGTATGAGAACTAAGTGCATGAATTAATTATATAATGACCGTGTAACTGTGACTGTAGTTTTATTGTTGGCGATTTTAATTGCTAATCGCCTTTTTCTTGACATTAGATGCGCATTAGATGCGGAAATTGTTCGTGTACAACGTTTTCTACTCACAAGGAAAGTAAATTGTTCATACCTAACTGATTTATTTGTGTAAATATAACATAAACTATCAATAAATGTTACCATGACATTTTAGCCGGGTCTTACAACTGTTGGTATAAGTAGCTTTTTACTTTCCGACTAGTACCCTAGAAGGAAAGTATCGAAATTTTCAAGGAAATACGGGGAAATGGGAAATGGAAATATGGGGAATTTATGTGGGTTTGTATGTGGGTATGTCTGTGAACACGATAGCGCCCAACCGGCACAACGAATCGGGCTGAAATTTGGTATACATATTTAGAATTGCTGCGGGTCGAACTGGATTGTTTTTGGCCACAATTTGACAACAGGAAGTGGCAAATGTTACATACATTTTCTTAGGAATTTTTCCGATTTTGACCAAACTGATCCCAGCTCATCCTCCAGTGATTTTAAATGTGTATATAAATTTTCAGACCAGTGGGATGAACGGTATAGGTGGTATAAGAGTGTATAGAAACAGTTTCACAGAATCCACAGCCTTTGTCGGTGTGTTTCGAATTGTCAGATTTTGACAAACGTCAATGCCACTGACATGACGTTAAATGTCAGTATGACAAATGTCATTATGTCATAGAAACGGACGTTAGGTAAGGTCCACTGAGGCTGTGGTTTTACATAATTGAATAATTGCAAAAGTGTTCAGACACTTCATTGTGCAGAAGATTTAGTCGGAAAGTTGGGTGAGGACCACCCCAGGTATGTTCATTAGCTAATGAAAAAAGTTAACTCATGAATCAAGTATTTTTTATTTTTTTTTTGGTTCAAAGGCATGGACATAGAAACTAAATGAAGTGTTAATTTGCTGCCTTGTAGGGACTTGTATCAGTGTACTACATTATGTTCGATATTAATTCTTTACATAATATAAAATTGAATGTATAATACCCACGGCGCCGATTGGTTGATTGGTTGACATATTAGATCATCGAGTTGATACGGAAGCATGTGACAGCAAAAGTAAACGTAAACAGAAGGCGGGTCAAAGTACGCACGCACATCACTCACTCTCACGCTATTATAATATACCGATTACATACAAATTTAATCAGACATGCACACACAAATAACCATTTTTCTTGTCCCAGTTTAGTTTAACGATATATAGGTCACTATATGTTTGAACGCAACAAATATTATCTATCTAGTTCTTGTTTATTATTTTATTTCTTACGTAGAAAGAACTTAACTTGTGAATAGGTTATAAATTCTACAACAACTCGATTTCAATCGTTTTATTTTTTATTTATTTATTTTCTTCCATTGAAAATACGTGCCCATTGAAAAATTATTCTTTATCGCTTTGCGGTACACTCTGTCGGTACTCGCTAGTGTAGATACATAATTGCATTGACGATGAGATGGAAACCCGTAAAAGAGCAGCGAGATGGCGCGGCAGTCGTTTTTTTTTTTTTCGGGTCAATCTGTCAATCACACTAATAGGCATTAAACCATTTCCCTTCCTCCAGTACTTCTGTATCTACGTAATCCGGGAGATATTTGCGCAAAAAACCCGACCAATAAAACGGCCACTCCACATGTGTACCTGTTAAGTGGCGAGTCGGTAATCGGCATGTCAAACTTTGATTTTCCACTCTCTATAAAAAAGATCGCTAATCTTTAACAGCACAGATGACTACTTAACAATTATACTTAACTACTGGTTCATCTCATCCACAGATAAAAGAGCTTTAAAATTGCTAATCATTATAACCGTATATTTCAATAAAAACAAACTCTTTGAATAATAGACGCTTAAAAACATCAAGATTTATTGGTAGGGAAAATGACACGCACTCGCGCCGTCAGGACTCGGCAATGAAGCAATTAAGGGGCGAAGCTCGAAGCGTTCCATCGTGAGGGACATAACCTCAATTAAAATTGTAATTCGCGCTCAGAGGCTGAATTCCGAAATAGTAAAGTTTATGGCGCGCGACGCAAACGCGGGCGTTTATATCGCAAACGCCGTTAAATATACACGACGGTCGCCGCTAATAACGACTGTAAACGAAGCTTTATGTATCGGAAAGGTCTAAAAGTGGAAACACAAAAAGTGCGTAAAATTTTTACGGATTCTTCGGTATATTTAGTCTCGGATGTTTGCGAATGTATTATTTTCGGGTGACAAAAATTATGTTTTATGGTCGGAGATCATTTTACAGCGTGTCCCTATAAAATACAACATGATACACAGATAACATTTCACCGGCAAAATCTCAAAGGCTATTTGTACGACAAACGTCAAGTTCTGTCAACGGAAACGAAACAAAACAACATCGGCGAGAGTGAACGAAACCTCGAAATGCGGAACGTACAGCGGGTGGAGAGGCGAGGGTGAGAAAACCGACGTACGCCCGCGGCGAAACAGCTGAAAGTCGGTCACAGGCGGACAAAAGAATATCGCGTCGGTACGCCAACCACCGTCTCGGCGGCGGTGGTCGGATCTCAGCTCTGGGGGATCGATATCCGAGAGCTACCCCGCTATTACACATTTATTGCCTTGTCGTATTAGCCGCAGCCGAGCGTCTGTAGTCTCTGTAGCAGTAGGGGGTGAGAGGATTTGCGGACATTATCATAACAGCGGTCGTTCCGGAGGGATGAATCAACCCCCGGAGATGGGGTGGTTCTCTCTCTATCTCTATCTCTTCTCCCTTTGTACGCCTCTGTTACGTAACAATGTCGGCGTCCGACTGGATTACATTAAAATTAGACATGATGCGGCGCGACAAAAGGAGACAACCAACGTCACCCCGAGGGTTAAATGGGGTGAACGGCGTGCTCAGACTACTCTCTCGTCAGGTTCATGATGATGGATGACACGTTTATTAAACACGAAAAGGTGACTGCACAATGGACCCATTGTCGGCAGCTTTCTAGAGCTTGTTTAGCGAATTAACCATGACTTTTTTTTGAGAGGCTTCCTGCTTGAAACTGAGCTTTCATCATGTAAAGCAAATGTCGATTGCCAACTGAAATAACTCGTCCATTGAAATCGTGTTCTTATAGATATCGCCATAGATATATTTATCTAGATATATATCGCAATCTAGTCAATCATTAAGGATCCATCGATAAAAATGACGTTGATTTCATTCACAAGTCTCTTCAACTAAGTGAACCACTCGATCTTACGCCAGATAAAACCGGCACGTCAGATATTATTCCGATCGAATTTCAAGAGTTTAGTTAAAGCGGGAGTTGTAAATCATTGCGCACGAACAACATTACAATGGACAAGTTAACAAATCGTCGATTTACCTCTGGCATCCATCCACTCATGTACATATGCACAATATCCGTCAAATTGATATAAAATTGATTGATTGTTTTGGAGCTTATTATGTCATGTAGTTATATAGCATTCACATATAGCATTCACAGTGCAGTTTCGTTTTCGAAGTGACCCTGATAGTTGACTGCTATGACGACGAAATACTTCTTTCGGACAGAAAAATGAGAGAGTATATAATAGAGTTGGGCGATGTCGTTCCTTTTGCGAACTCGTTCCTTTCGTTCTCGTTCCTTTAAAGGACCGAATCCGCCGGATTCGTTCATTTCGTTCCTTTGTACCGAGACCGAACCACGCGCACTGTGGACAGTTCAATCGAGTCGGGACTTGAGACCCGTCGGAGTGCTTGAGTAGACGAAGCGAGCGTAGTTTTCTTCCAAAACGTACCCCACATAGGCCGCGGTGGCAAAGTCAACTGTTTTACTTTAATACTGTTTGAAAATGCAGGAAGAAATAGACACCTCAACTCAAACAAATAAGTCTTTTATTAGAAATATAAGTATATTTTACTGCATTGTTAACTCTTTCAAATTTTTATTCAAAAAAATATTTTTTCTACTTTATTGTAGCTTAATAGATTCCGCCACTCTGAAATTATTATATTCTTTTGCACGGTTGGCACAAATAGTGTTGAAGTCAAACCGCCGCATCCGAATACAGCCGATGCGGAAGGGGGACCGGTACCGCCCGTGTAGGGTCGGGTCATCGGTTAGTTGGTTTAAAGGAACGAATCCGACCCGTAAATCGGATTCGTTCCTTTTGATTCCGGACGTGGATTCGTTCCTTTGGAACGAATCGTTCCGAACCGGCACATCTCTAGTATATAACTCTAGTTTACACGTTTTTGTTGACATCCAAGTGTTGCGACGTAATAGCAACCAGCCGTCAGCATCAGTATTTCGAAAACAAGAATAGCACGAAGTTGAGTAGAACTAGAATTGAACTAGTCCTTAAGGTTACAGATGTCTAAATATTGTACTTTAGGGAATAGAGCGCTAAATCAAATCGCACAGCAATAAATACGATACGGCGAAATTGGCCATCAACACCTCCGGAGTGGAGCAGGCATCATAAATCATGAGCGAAGGTGGTGGCGGCGAATGTGCGCCTCGTTGCGTCCCGGGGGCAGTCGACTAATTGAAACCGCACTAACGAAGCACTTAATTGCGCCCGCTTAATGCCGCCCCCGGGCGCGCGACATTAAGCGATGATTTACGCGGAGGACGAGAGCCGGCGTCCCGTGGCCGCCCTCGGGGAGCGGCAACGCGGTCTCAAAAAAAAAAACGACGGAAAAAACGGCATCCGGTCGATTTGTACTCGGAAGCGGAAGAGCGCGCGACGCACAGGTGGTAGGCGGGCGGGGAGGAAGGGCACCGCCGCGGTCGGGGGCGGCGGCGGCGGCGGCACGCGATCGAGTCGGCGCAATTAAAAAGTCCGCTGCAATCGATAATCCGAGCGCGCCCTGCAAGATGCAGCGCGACCGCCCATCGTGGCCCCCGACTACCAGCGGCCCCCACGGCGGCGACGGCGGGGAGTTTAATTTAATAACCACGGCGCGTACCTCCCCGCTACCCTTTTAACAGCGGACCAACGAGCTACTGAATAGTGTAACGACGTTAACATTAACACGGATTGCGCCGCCACCACCGTATCGCATACTAGGGACGTTCAATAAACTTTTCTCAAACGAAAAAGTTGTCTTTTTACTTTCGTTATACTTCTATTTTAGTTCTATGTTCTACAGATGTTGATCAAAATGAACTTGTTGCTAATCTGTTTGTTGTTTCTTTGCAGGGTTCGGATGCCAGTTCGGTGATATTTGGCTCGACGCCCGCCTCCAGGAAGCACGAATTTCCGGGCGCGCTGCCTCCGAGTCTTCCGCTGAGCAACGGCACCAGTAACTCGCCGGTGCCGGCACCGACGCCGCCGGACCTTCCAGCTCCATCGCCCGCACCAGCCCAACTGCCGCCGCCGCCGCCGCAGTACACGGTCTCGTCGGCGGCTGTTCGCATCGAGGAGAAGTCGCCGCCGGCCAAGAGGACAGCGGTCGCCGCTCCGTTGGACGTCGTCATGACGGTAACGGCGGCCCCCAACTCGCCTTCACCCGCGATGAGCGCACCGCCGACCGTCGCTCAACAGCCGCCTCCGGCAGCGGCGGCACCCGTCGTACCCATGATGCCGCCCCACGACCACGCTCCGACTTCCAATCGCGCCGTAAGGACGGAGAGCCCGGCGGTGGCTACCTCCGCCCCCGCGTACCACGCACCCTATCAACCGCTTTACACGCCGTACTCGCAGACGCCGTATTCGGTGCCGCAAGTGCAACAGCAACAGCCACCGCCGCAGGTCCAACCGCCGCCCCCGGTCGTCGCGGCGATTCCGACTGCTGCGGCGGTCGTGACGACGGTGGCGGCGCAACCGCATATGCCCGCCGCTGTCGTCAGGCCGCCGTCTCCTAGGGGGATTTCGCCTGCAAGAGAAAGGGAAAGTTATAGGTAAGTTTGTTGGTCAGTCAATCCAGTTTTTGTTTTATTTGTATGGTTATATGTATGTACTAACAAGGTCGAAGTTGTCAATAGTAGGTTAATTTAAAACTGAGTTCAACTTGAGTTATTTCTTTCTGGCTCACAAGAACCAAGAATAGAACGCAGTTTAGTAGAATTTAGCATAAACCAGTATTGAAAAATCTGACCTAACTGTTTTTAGCCCACACCTGACACCATCATCAACCCAAAATACTAACATACCCAACATATTTTTGGAAATGTCTTTCTTTTTCCTCTTCCAGTAGTAATGTAAGCAGTTTGAGCCGGGATAGTGTGCCGCCACACAATGTTTAACAATGCGTTCCAGTTGCTAGTTTAGTGTCTGCCAGCTCTGCTAAAATTCATAAACCACGTCAGATCTTGATTTGAGTCAGGGACCGTATCAGAATAGAACTCAGTTTGGTAGAACTTAGCATAAACCAGTATTGAAAAATCGGACCGAACTGTTTTTACCCCACACCTGACACCATCATCACCCCAAAATACTAACATACCCAACATATTTTTGGAAATGTCGTTCTTTTTCCTCTTCCAGTAGTAATGTGAGCAGTTTGAGCCGGGGTAGTGTGCCGCCACACAATGTTTAACAATGCGTTCCAGTTGCTAGTTTAGTGTCTGCCAGCTCTGCTAAAATTCATAAACCACGTCAGATCTTGATTTGAGTCAGGGACCGTACCAGAATAGAACTCAGTTTGGTAGAACTTAGCATAAACCAGTATTGAAAAATCAGACCGAACTGTTTTTACCCTACCCTGACACCATCATCACCCCAAAATACTAACATACCCAACATATTTTTGGAAATGTCGTTCTTTTTCCTCTTCCAGTAGTAATGTGAGCAGTTTGAGCCGGGGTAGTGTGCCGCCGCACAATGTTTAACAATGCGTACCAGTTGCTAGTTTAGTGTCTGCTAGCTCTGCTAAAATTCATAAACCACGTCAGATCTTGATTTGAGTCAGGGATCGTATCAGAATAGAACTCAGTTTGGTAGAACTTAGCATAAACCAGTATTGAAAAATCAGACCGAACTGTTTTTAACCCTACCCTGACACCATCATCACCCCAAAATACTAACATACCCAACACATTTTTGGAAATGTCGTTCTTTTTCCTCTTCCAGTAGTAATGTGAGCAGTTTGAGCCGGGGTAGTGGCCGCCACACAATGTTTAACAATGCGTACCAGTTGCTAGTTTAGTGTTTGCTAGCTCTGCTAAAATTCATAAACCACGTCAGATCTTGATTTGAGTCAGGGACCGTATCAGAATAGAACTCAGTTTGGTAGAACTTAGCATAAACCAGTATTGAAAAATCAGACCGAACTGTTTTTAGCCCACACCTGACACCATCATCACCCCAAAATACTAACATACCCAACATATTTTTGGAAATGTCGTTCTTTTTCCTCTTCCAGTAGTAATGTGAGCAGTTTGAGCCGGGGTAGTGTGCAGCCGTCACACAATGTTTAACAATGCGTACCAGTTGCTAGTTTAGTGTTTGCTAGCTCTGCTAAAATTCATAAACCACGTCAGATCTTGATTTGAGTCAGGGACCGTATCAGAATAGAACTCAGTTTGGTAGAACTTAGCATAAACCAGTATTGAAAAATCAGACCGAACTGTTTTTAGCCCACACCTGACACCATCATCACCCCAAAATACTAACATACCCAACACATTTTTGGAAGTGTGGTTTTTTTTCCTCTTCCAGTAGTAATGTGAGCAGTTTGAGCCGGGGTAGTGTGCCGCCACACAATGTTTAACAATGCGTTCCAGTTGCTAGTTTAGTGTCTGCCAGCTCTGCTAAAATTCATAAACCACGTCAGATCTTGATGCTTGAGTCAGGGACCGTATCAGAATAGAACTCAGTTTGGTAGAACTTAGCATAAACCAGTATTGAAAAATCGGACCGAACTGTTTTTACCCCACACCTGACACCATCATCACCCCAAAATACTAACATACCCAACATATTTGTGGAAATGTCGTTCTTTTTCCTCTTCCAGTAGTAATGTGAGCAGTTTGAGCCGGGGTAGTGTGCCGCCACACAATGTTTAACAAAGCGTTCCAGTTGCTAGTTTAGTGTCTGCCAGCTCTGCTAAAATTCATAAACCACGTCAGATCTTGATTTGAGTCAGGGACCGTATCAGAATAGAACTCAGTTTGGTAGAACTTAGCATAAACCAGTATTGAAAAATCAGACCGAACTGTTTTTAACCCTACCCTGACACCATCATCACCCCAAAATACTAACACACCCAACATATTTTTGGAAATGTCGTTCTTTTTCCTCTTCCAGTAGTAATGTGAGCAGTTTGAGCCGGAGTAGTGTGCCGCCACCGCAGGGCAGCGGCGGCGGATGCCAACCTCCGCCACCAGCGCAGGTGGCCGCCCCGGCGGCTGCCTCCGCCACCACAGTGTCTTCTAGTCTGAATTTGGGAAAGAGCAGCAACAGCAGCTGGTCGGGACCGACGCCGCCCCAGCTGAGCCCGGCGCCGCCGAGGCCGACGCCGCCCCTTCACCAGTCGTTTCCACCGCCGATGTTCACCGCCCCCCTGCCTCCGTCTTCATCCTCGACCGTGTCCAGGGCGTCGCCGTTGACGCCGACGGTCCCGCCGCAAGCACAGCCGCCGCCACCGACGGCGGCGGCCTCGAACCCGAACCCCTTCTCAGCTGAGAGTCTCTTCCAAACGAATCAAACTGACATGCTGAGGAGGGAGTTGGATAACAGGTTCCTTGCGACGCAGGACCGCTCGTTGAACGTCGCGCCCCCGCCATATCTAAGGACGGAGATGCACCAGCACCAGCATCACCACACGCACGTACACCAGCATACGACGTCCCTTTTGCCGCCACCGGCTTCATCCACGCTATTCCCGTCGCCGTTGGTAAGTTTGTTTGAGTCATATCAGAAATCTATTTAGTTCAGTCAATAATGAAGTACATACTATGTGGATTGTAGATACGAAATTCCTGATCAAAATTATCACTAAAACTAAATCAAATCCTTCGTGTGTAATCGCGATTCCCAGGTCGTGATCGAACACAGCGTGAAGTGTCCTGAGACCAAATTAGCTCCGGCGGTTTTAACGTCGCTAAATAGCCCTCGTCAGCACCGCTCAAAACAATAAGGATGCTCCGAAAGATATTTCCACCGCGATAGTCTCAACGAAAACAATACAGGGTGAAACGCGAGTTGTAATGGACCTCCTCGGCGACAAAAGCGAAACGCCAGCGGAACTCTTTTTCTTCTCCTTTTTGAAGTAGAAGAAGGGTCGTGCGGTTTTCAGGCGACGGGCGACGAGAGAAAGGAATCGTAAATTTGCCGTGCTCCTGCACCGGACGGCTGCAGCCCGACAATGGTGTATTGTTGGCCAGTGCTTGGATAAGAGAGCGCGATTTGTTATGGGACGTGTGTAGTCGGTGTAGAACGAGTGGTGGTGAAATGGGGGCGCGTTTAGCGGAGGTTATTTATTCGGTGGTTCGTTCGTTCTATACATAGGTACGCGACGTTCCATACATGATGCTTGAATGCGTTTTCCCGATAACTGCAAATTGAGTAATGGCGCTGCGGTGAAATGAAAAATGTGCGATGGTTTGAACACGCTTCCTTGCGGGATTTGTTTAATGTCATGGAAGAGTTTATATTTTCTGACAGAATTCGGAATATTTATTAAAAAATAACTGTTCACAGCCTTGGTAAATAAGATCCAAATGACCATATAAAAAAAGATAGGCAAACAGTGATAGTTGTGAAGACGACATTATAAATGGAAAATCTATTCCAGAGAAAATTACTTTTGAACTTGTTTCAGAACAACTTTATCTCTGTTCAACCTCTCTGATCTCCTATAATTTCTTTTCCAATTAACTTTCGAATTTTCCTCGTGAACGTAATTATGACTGAACTATTTAGGAACTTAAAACAGTATTCAGCTTTTGTGTTTTTTTTTTCTATGCTCATTCATCAGTTTCGTATATTAGTTTAGTTTTATTTTTGTGTTTCAGTTCAAAGAAATTCCAAAACTGGGATCAGTGGAATCGCCATTCTACCGGCAAAACATCGGAATGCCAAATTATCCAGGATACACTCCTAGTTTACTGCACCCTGGCCTCACCGCTGGACCAACACCATTCGTACCACCAAACCATCTAGGCTCGTTTCAACCTAAGGTAAGCTAAAATCAACTTCTCAATCACACTTCTGATGTTAAAACTCCACGACTTCTAACATTTTATGTGCCCATTTTTTCGTTTCTTTATTTCTGTCCGAACTTTATTGCTGTCTCCCCACCTCTCTTAGAGCATGCTACTTTTGACTTGTCTTTCTTGACTTCTATTTTCTAATTTCTTGATATCTGCAAATATCTATCGTTATTTGTGTTATTTTGTGACGGGTTTATGTATTGTAAATCCCTCGCTGTCACTAACTGGCTGCGTCCCCTAACGCTTGTCTTTTATCTTGTCCACAGACCGTCGTTCCGAGCTCAGACCCGAGCAAGCCAAAAACTACGGTACGTAACTTGAAAAGATGACACGGAGCAGCATTGCTCCTGAGCCTTGCCTGTCTCGTTATTCTCATTTTACTTACTTTATTATCAACTGTATACTTTAGTATCTATATTTATCAGAACAATTTTAAATTACTACAATGTTTAGTTACTGCTTTACAAGTTGTTGAAACTAGTTGATGTTGGGTGTAACCAAATTGTGTTATCTTTCACTGTTTACCATAAAAATTAAAAAAAAAAAAGCATTTATAACGTCGTTGCATATAGCAACAAAATGTTGTCATTCAATAATTTAAAGCTTTGTTTATTAATTCGACGCAAATGTGCAGCGGTTGACCTTTTAAGAAATGACTACATACGAAAATGTCATTTTTATTTTAAATTATCATATTTTTTTAATTTTACATTTAATTAGTCTTTTTTTATTTAAATGGATTCTTTACGGCCAATTTTGTATTAAAGTTAGTCATCATAAATTTACTAATTTGTAAGTATAATTTGTTGAAAGCCAAGAAAGGCTCAAATACCGCATTTAAGTCTGCAAATGACAAAAATCTGAGCCAAATTAAATGCAGCTGCACTGTGGTATGATATAAATGCAGAAAATGCAAATGGAATATTGAAATAACAGAATTCTTGGAAATGTTCGAATTTACTTCAAAGTCTGTCGATTCTAAAATACATGTCAATTTTATGTTGCCGTCCAAATCAAAGTACATCAAAAGATTTTTGTATTTTCCGGATTTTTCTTGTAAATCCTCTCACATTCGTAATGATCAACACAAAAATTTAAATGCCGCCTCAAATTTTGTAGAAAACCGGTAAATGGAACGCCATGCACGTTCGGATAGCATGGGAGATCTACCACCACCAGCAGAAGAGCGGCGAAGCAAAGTCAGGCCCCGCGAAAGATCTCCTCCGACCGCCAACCCATCTATTTTCACCCAGTGTTCACCAGTCGCGACCGCACGAACTCCCGTTCCCACCAAGTTTAGCCGCCGCCCATCGACCACCGGCGTACGAACAACCTCCGCACCACAGTTCCCTCTTTGCAGCCCCAGGATCACACATAGGCCGTAAGTAATACTCTAATTACCAAAGAAATACTCTTAAAGAAGAAACATCACAATAATAATCCTTATAGGTTCGGCGATATCTCCATTTACAAGATACGGTGCGGGTTTTGGTCCAAGTGGGCCTTCTCCGTTCGGGGTGTCGCCTTTTGCGCCTGGGAGGGATTTGGGGTTGCAGTTGCATGATCCGTGGAGGGGGTTGCAACGGACCGTTCCTACGTTTCCTAGTGTGAGTGCTCTACCTCCTAGTTTGCCGGGGCTTCCCCCGCCTGGACCGTGGTCAATCAAACCTGATCCGATGATCGAACAGCGCGAACGGGAGGAACGAGAGAGACAGGAAAGGGAGAGGGAACGTCAGAGGAGAGAGAGGGAAGAGCGGGAGAGACGAGAGAGGGAGGAAAAACAACGGAGGCTAGAACAACAGGTAATTAAATTATATATCTTTTTTCAGACTTATTTGCCCAGATAATTATAAACTATTATTTTTTTTTTAATATGATTAAAATGGCTATAAATAGTTTTAATTTCGAAATTGTACGTCTTTTATATTCCGTCAAATAACCTCATAGATCAATATTTACCAAATTCAGCAACAGCAGGAAAGGGAACGGGAACGGCGAGAGAAGGAACGGCGCGAGCAGGAACGGCTGGAACGCGAGCAACGCGAACGGGAACGTCTTATGCACCAGCAACGTCTCGCGGAATCGAAACAGATGGCGCCTGTGCTGCGGGATAGATCGCCGCACCGGAACGGCCTCATGGACCACACCGAGGTCCGGATTAAGGAGGAACCGCGAACGAAAGAAGAAGAACAGTTGCAGAGGACGGCGGACCCACGGTTTCACCCGTACCTTCGACCCGCCCCGCACCAGATGGCGCCGCCGCCAACGCATATGCTCGACAGATCTCGGATGCTCATGGGACACCACTATCAACCGCCACCCGCTTCACATTGGCCCCCACCAACAGATCCATTTTATCGGTAAGTATTTCTGGTTACAACCTGTTGAAAAAGATCATATCATACAGGGTGTGTATGAAATAAGTATTAAACAAAAATTTAATAAATTTTTTTTTGTTAAAGGTACGATCACTTGAGGTACAACCCGTTGATGGATGCAATACGTGTTGAGGAAGAACGAGCGAAATTATTTGGAGGTTACCCTCCGCATCCTTCGCAGTTAAGAGCGAAGGATCCGACGCTAATGCACCTGAGAGCGCCGCAGATGACGCACAAGATGTGCGGGACGCCGCCTACGGACTTACACAAGAAAGAGGAGCCCCGATAGCGATCCTCACCCGCTCCAACGTCATAATCAAAAAAAGCAGAGACGAAAGAGATGCTATTATCTATTTTCCGGGGTATTTTTGCAAGAGTTTTTTTACGTGCATGTGAAACAAGAATCTACGAAAAATGGTGATCTTAAAAAAAAATCTGTTTGGTTAAACAAAAAATATGACAAAAAGAAATAGCAAGAAACTGTGTAATACCTGCTGTCTTTCGTGTACAAAGTGACTCTCGGAAAACAAATGAGTGTGAGCGTAGTGCTAAATCGTTGTGTAAATAATCGTCCCCGCTTTGCGCGTGCGTTCCCAGTGTTTCTCTATCTCTCTCTTTACCCGCAACTGTCGCGATTAGGGCTGGCCGATTTCAAAGAAAGTGTTTCTCGTGAATTCATTTCAAAATAATAATTTTTTTCTCTCGATTCTTTTTATTTAATCTCGCGACCCAGCCTCGATCACGATTTCCTCAATTTCCTTTTATTTATTCGTGTCATAAAGACTGTTCAGTTATCATCGGAACGTCGTATCCGTTTTTAACTTATGTATAATTATGTAGAGTACAACATTTGCTTTAAGGTATTTATTTATTATTTTTATATATTATATATATTATACATACTTGCATACTCGGTTTCTCTAGGTATGATCGCTTGGGGGCGCCACTAGTAGCTAACTTTCTAAAACGTATTTTTTATTACTTTATACGCAATCATTATTTATTTATTGTTTTTGTGACCAAAATTTGTTTTTTTTGGTATGTTGCGAATTATTCTTTATAGGGTTACCATATGTGTCTTACTATGCATTTTTTCTCCCTTTCATAAAAGTAATAATCTATAACAAAATATTAAGTCTATAAAGTGGTTTAAAAAGAACGATTCTTTAAGTTTGTGGAAACAGTCATGTGTGGTAACCCTGTGCCAAAATCGGTTAAAAGTTAATTCTGAAAAAGCGTAAACCATGTGATACTCTTAATATTGAACGAAAGTGAAATATATAGTTTAGTCGGATCTGATATTTTTAAAGAAATCCCTTGCATTTACCTGTGCATTTTTGTATAGTTAGCCTTACATGTTTGTGAGTGTAAAAGTGTTTTAGTTTTGCGAGTAGTAGTACTTAACGAACATTTGTTGTATATAGTATATCGAAATATATATTTAAATAATGTAAAGAAGCAATTAGATAGGTGTTTTATTTGAGATGTCGTGGACCAAGCTGCCGGTGCTGCCCCCTAAAGCGATCTGACCAATCGACGAGGTACTTTTTTTTTATTTTTTTGTATTATTTTCTATTGTGAAATTCATTTTTTTTGTACAATTGTTGATTAGTGGTGATGAAGCTAATAGATGCGTCATTTCTCTGAGGCCCCGTCTCTCAATCTGGGCCGATTTTTTAATCGGCGAGCCACAATATGTAGATATGGATAATAACGGTAAATTCACTGTGCTCTATTTAAATGTTTGTTTAGAAGAACAATTTTATATATATAAATATATATGAGTATACATATATGAATGTGTCGATTCGCTGAGAATCAAGTGATGTAATATAATATAACAAAAATGTCGTTTCTATCTACTAGAAACAATAGTCATAAAACCTGCTGTATAATTTTATTCTCCTGTCACCTTTTCCTGTTTTTTTTTTGTACTTGTTATTTTTATAGGTTGTGGATATTTCTAAATAAGGTAAGTTTTTTGGAAAACTAAAATAAAATACTTATTTTTGACTATTCTAGGTAACTTGATTAGAAAATTAGAAGAGAAACTAGGAGTTTCTTGGTAATAAAGAAAATAACCGTATTTGTTCTCAAGTAAGAAAATAAGATTCATGAAGAAGTAAAAAAAACCTTTTGGATTATGATGTTTTGTACAAACAAAACAAATGTTACATACGTATAAATGGTCACCTCAAATTCTGCCATATGATGTCACAAATCATTAGTAGGAAGAAGGATCAAAGTCTAATTAACTTGACTGTTTCAAGATGAAACAGTAATAAGAAGTTTATCAAGTAAGAAGAAATCATTCAGGAAGAAGTTTAGAAGTAACAAGAATTTGCTTCATGATGTTTTGTAACCAACAAAACCAGTCACAAATACGAATAATAAAGTCATATACCAATAAAACTTGTGTTTTTCCTGTCTATCACATATATAGCTGATTTGGACAATGAATGTAATTTTATTTTTATGATTAAAATAACTGTTTCTTGTATAAGATCTGTTTTGCTGTAGGTAAACTTTGTCATGACACCATTCATTATACATAGGATTGCCATACAATGTCCCTGAATAAAGCAAATTCTTTATCTTTATTCAATATTTGTAACATTTCTCTGTAATACAGGGTTATTTTACAAGAACAAGCAGTTTCATTACTTTTTTTTTTACTTTCCGACTAGCATCCTGTAAGGAAATGGCTAATATTACGTGCGTTTTCTTAGGGATTCATCCGGTTTTGACCAAATTGATACATACACTGTCAAATATGCCTTTTACACTTTCAAATATTTAATTCAATCAATCAATTATTTAGTATACACCTTTATAGCACGGTTTAAAATGACAATATCATATCGGATATATACAATAGGGGCAATGATGTTGCAAAATAAGACAACAAATTGTAATATATTCTGCCTTTATTATCACGTATACATTACATCGTCAATATAATATAAATAAAATAAATTTTTCACATTTAGATAAAATAAATTCATTACACTGTTGTGCCTGTAAACTGTGTATCTGGTACCTACTGTTTATTGAACTATTT
The DNA here is from genome assembly GCA_963971325.1 of Aphodius granarius. Classification (NCBI taxonomy): domain Eukaryota; kingdom Metazoa; phylum Arthropoda; class Insecta; order Coleoptera; family Scarabaeidae; genus Aphodius; species Aphodius granarius. The sequence continues at coordinate 11,532,125 of OZ020227.1, read as the reverse complement.
ATATGTATACAGAATGTGAGGTGATACATTTTGTTATAAGTTATTTTTAATCTGTAGAATCTATTACACATGAACCGTAGATTATTAAACGCTCCCTTTTCAACAAATTTCGATAAATTCCAATGGTGTAAACAGAACATAACAAGCGCTAACCAATAACAAAGGCAAGTAGAATAAACTTTAAATATACATAGTAAGCACAACCATTTTTTTTTTATTGTTTGAAGAAAGCTGGTTACACAATTCGGACAGCCATGAGATCCAAAATCCAACTACAATACAAAAAATAACATCTTTCTTTAATTTTTCCCATCCCTTTTAGATCCCATGTTTGAGAAATGAGCAATATTAGAAAATTTAAAAGTCATCGTCCACATACGAAATATTCATCCTTTGTAGCAGATGTTCAGCTGCAACTTTGACTTTTTCATCTTGTGTACTGATCAGAACAACAGCGCCATCTTTCAGGACCATAGCTAAAGGTGCCAATCTATCCGAAGTCAGACTTCCTAATAACTCCAAACAAGCCTCCATTGTCTCAATTCTGGCGGTCTTATAGGCTTCTGCATCTTTGAAAATGCTCACAGCTCTTTGATGTTGTATTTCCGGTGGTATTGGTTGCTGGGGCGGCAAAGTATTGTTTGAAAATGGATTGGACCTTTGTGGGACGTTGAGTGGTTTTCTTTGTCGGTATTGCTCGAGCATTTGCTCGATTTTCTCAACAGTTTCCGGCTTTTCTTTGCTCTTGGTGATCGAGATAATACTTTCTGTTGAAATGGTAGACTTCATTTGTAATAAGGTGTTGGTATCGTACTTTATCGTGTTTGGAAGTGGGGTATATTTAGGTTGTTGGTTCTTGCTGAATTTACCAGCCATTTCGTTAGTTTCATCATCAGTTGAATTCAGATCGTTCTTACTGGATTTTGCAGACTTCTCTTCCTTATTGTCGACATCATCACTTTTACTGGTCAGGATACCTTTTTCCAGGTAACTCTCAGAATCGGTAGAGCTGAAACTATCCGTTCTTTTAAAATCTGAAAACCTGAACGGTTTTGCTTCATGCTTAGTCTCTTCAGGTTTTGGTAATTCTTCTTCCTGTTCCTCCTTTTCGTCTTCTGATGTCTCTTCGTCATCTTCAGGAATATTGATGGTCAAATTAACATAAGATTCGCACAAATATTCCCATTTGGTTCTTAGCCTCCTCAAAAACATTTCGATGTAGTCAAGGTCAGTTTGGAACTTATCTCTATCCTCCTTGGCAAGAATTTCTTTCAAGTCTCTCGGAGTTATATTGTATTTATGTATGCCGTCCAAGCATAACTCGATCAGCACGATGATTTGGACAACCTCTGACGTATTAGCTTGTGTATACAAGTTTGCTGATTTACTTAAATTTCCAACCTTCTGCGTTAAAAACTTTAAGCCAGGTCGCAGATCAAACTCCTTAGCTCGAATATTTGACATTTCCAAGCACTTCAGCAAGATGTTCACGTGTTTTGCGTTAACGTGGTTCAAGATACCTCTCAAGCTGCAAGAATTTATTTGGAGTATGTTCAAGATAGGTGTTACGTGGTTCAAATTCTGCAAGAGCGCGCTTGAAATTGTTTGAATCAACATTTGGTGAGCTAAAATTCCAACAACCAAATTCCTGAATGGTACACGAACTGTATACAAGTCAGGGTTGAGGGCTGACGTCATATCCAATGGATATAACAAGAAGACATAGCTCCTGTCATCTATGACGATGCTCTGTTCACATTCGCAAAGTTTTCCAGAGCATTTGTTGCAGTTTTTTTGGGACTGCATCAAAAATACCTGTTGAGCTAACTCGTACAATCGTTCATTTTCTTGCACAGTGCTGTCTTTACGCGCTGCAACTTTGACTGTGGCCATATCTCCATAGAAGCTATCAGAGTTCTGCTTGAAAGCTAAGGTTAGTTGATGGACGGGATTTAAGCTGATGGTACAAGCCCTGTGCATACCAGTGACCACTATCTCCCATTGGTGGACTGTCAAGATCTGTCCAACACTTAAAATAATATGTCTCATGCAAGATGTACCCAATCTTGCGATGTTTTCATTCGGTTGAGAGACACATTCGATAAGAATGATCAACAGTTGCTTCAAAGCTAGCGTGATACCGGGATTTTCTTTAATAGGTTGTTGGCTGTCCGCATCGCGATAGTGTTTATCTTTTCCTTGTAGATGATGGATGTAATCAACAACCAACTCGCTAGCCAGGCCGCAGCAGTGTTTAAAGTTGTGCCAAATGTCGTAGGTCTTTTGCATCTTAGCGTTTTGTCTCATCCAATTCTGGACAGTTGGTAATAAGAGGTGATTGATGCAGTACAACCCAAAATTAATACCTGGATTGATAATTAGGTCCCTTAGGAGTTTAAATAAGGTTTCCACTATGAACGGCTGGTTTTTATCAGCGGAAATGACAGACGCTGAAGCTAAGCCTTCAATGAGAACATACCAAACCTTCAGGCATGAATGCTGATGATCCATTTTAGTTAGAGCGACATTTTCGTTTTCACAGTTTTCAACATCTGTTTTCATTGCTAGGATCTTGTATGATATCTGGTCTAGATTTTCTTGGTTGAAGTTATTTATTTCGTTATTTTGAATCACTGGGTCCACTAGTTGCGGTTCAGTTTCAATGTTCATCCTATGTGAGACATTGAATGATGGACACTTGGGCATGTTGTACATCATAGATAGTATAGAAGCACAGTTTTGCAACAACTTCAAGCTCTCAATGCATAAGTCCACTGGTCCAACGCATATTTTCGCTGCGAATTCATCTTTGTCCATAAAAGTGAACCTCTTGTCTTGCGAAGGTGTATTAACTCTTGTGTCTGTTTTTTCCTGTTGAACCTTGACAAGTGGAGGACTTGTATCAACTGGTTCCTCAACGTTTGCATTTCTGATATGCGACAGCAAGCACAGAATGTAATCCAGCGCTGCATTGGCAAAGACCAAAGTGTTATCAGTCTGTAAGAAAATCTTGAAGACATCTAATATAGCTCCAGCGTTATTCTTGCTGTTGGCAACACGTAAAGTTCCAAATAGTGGTCTCCAACCAGAGCAAATCTCCGTTCGGTTAGCTTCAACAAATTCACATAAGCAGGCAACTATTTGATCTTGAACGTCCAAATCGCACAGCTCTAAACACAGTAAATTCTCGAATGGTTTGAAGAGGGCTTCGTTAAAGTGAAAGTGGGGTAATTCGGATTGTTCACTTAGCAAAGCCGTTACAGTATCATGAATGCATTGGACTGCTTTTTTTGATACTGCTCTATCTTTATGGCAAGCAGCTTGCATGAAATGTGGACCTACGATAGACCACATCTTCATGATATGGATCAAAGGTCTTCCAGAGCGAATGCATTTCAAAGTGACTTCACCAATCCTATGCAGGAGCAATGTCGTTGGTGGTTTTTGTTGGATTTCTAACTCCTTCTTCCACCATTTCTTCTGCTTGCATGGCACTTCTTCATACCTGGTAAAAAGCTAAAGAGAAATTGTTAATTAAATAATATTTGTATGATAATAAAGGCCTTACTTGAGCATGGGACGACTTGCATAGCTCTGAGAGGAAGCTACATAGACCTGGTAAAGCTAATCTCAGAGCCGCTGAATGAAAAAGTTCGTCACTTTTGGCTGAGAGAACACAGCATACCTTTGCTGCGTGTACCCCTCCTAAGACACCCTTTCCTTGACTGTTAAGAACACCGCTTTTATCTACAATTTCAGCTACTGTGGTATCATTTTGTGCGTTATTTGCATTGCTGTATGATGCAGAGTTTTGCAAGAAGCTGTAGACATCGACACTAAAAAAATATACCATTATTAAGATTTAACTTAGATGATCTGTAAGATATAGTACCAAGTTTCCTCATCTGGCCCATCAGGATTGAAACTTAAATTTAATCTATCGGTGGTATTTGCGGTCGTTGATGTGACGATATTGTTTTGGGTGTTTTGAGCAACCATTAACAGTTGGGCGGAACCAGTTTTGCTGAATAGAGCATGTTCCAAAGCTGCGACGGTAACACACGCGTTGAACACATGTGGCCAACAGGCAGAACTATGCGACCCAAGAGCTAAACCTTTTGATAACAACACATCCAAGGATAACGCATGGGAAGCTGGTAGCTTAGGTCCTTGGTTCTTGCAGGACGACGCAGACAGCAACGATAGAATACTGCTACTTCTGGCTTGCAACTTCAGGGTGTTGCTCAAACTTGCAGCCTGTGGAAATTCAATAAATAGTAAAGGATTTTAGGTCGCATTAGAAGACCTACTTTGTGTAATCCTTCCAGACTGGCTGTGATGATGTCATCCCGCAATCTTTGTTTATACCTTTGACGCGATTTCCGGGCAACCAAGCGACTTATTGCCGAGGAAGCTGTTCCTAGGTGAGGTTTCTCACCGACAGCTCCTCCTAGGACTGAGACCACGGATGCCCAGCAACATGTTAATACTCTCCTAGATAACTTGATCCCAGCTTCAACCTCTGGGCTGCTATCTGGCAAACCATGGACTTTTTGAAGTTTACGCCATTCTGATAGTAACTGAGACGGACATAATCCACCAACATCTTGAGAATCAAAAAGACAATAATAAATAATTTAATTGTATTGCTATTGTAATAATAATTGTAATAATCACCACTCACCAGTTAGAAGGTTGATCAGCGGTGGTTGTTGAGTCGCTTTTGGATCGTAACAAGCCAACTCCAAAAGAGATTTAGCCAAAACATTTTGGTACAATTCGCATAACCAAGTGGCCGAAACATACACCAAAACCCCACTTCCGTGAATTTCGTCGACAAACTGCGTCTCCGTTAAAGGAACAGAAGATTCCTTGTTCTTGTCGTCGTAGTGGCCACACTGGATCAATTTTAAATTGAGAAGGAGCGCCGAATATGTAGCTAAATACACCCCATCGGCGTTCATGATTGTGGTGATTTCATAATTCTGGGCTGAATTGTGTTGGCAACACTTTGAAGCAAATTCTTGTAGGACGTCATCAATTTGAATAGACGACCTCAATACTAATAAATTCGGTAGGAGGATGTTCTGCAAAGTTTTCACGAAGTGCCTTGCGTTATGCCTCTCCATGTCTGTGTTGCATTCTTCTATACCAGCACGACCCTAAGAACATAACATGTTAATTCAGAAAATCTAAAATACCTCTATCATGACATTACAAGATTTAGAGATTTTGGTAGATTATGAAGCTTCTGCAATTGTTGATTGGTCAAGAAACTATCATCATCCATAATACTGTCATCAGATTGGCTTGCATATTCCTCGGGACCTTCAGTTGCTCCTGAACAATCTGTATCTGAAGCTCCTTCATCAACCTGACCTCCACCATCAATCCCACTACTGTCGGAATCGCTTTGGTACTTCAGATTAGCAACTACATCCCTGTAGGGTTTTGGTAATCTCGCCAAAGATTGATAAGTTAGCGGTCCAGTGTAATCAGCTTGCTCTAAAGTTGGATATCTCGCATCTGTGGTCTCTGAATCTTCTAAACTTAAACCTTCTCCTCTGCACAGTGCTTCAAGACTACCCAAGAGAGCCCCTACGCACTCAACACTAGCTAGAACTATACTTGGTTCGCTACATTGAGCAGATTCTTCAATGGAATCCACCATCCTGCAAAAATTTTAAGATTGAAGTTCGTTGATTGGTTATTTGCAATGTGGTATTACAGTCTTAAAATTGCCATGTCATCTCCAGCGTGTCTGAGGATTGGTCCCGACAGTAACAGCAGATCTGCCAATCGAGCAGGTGACCTTAATAATTCCTTAGCCGCCCTTAGAGGCTCTAGACGTTTGGTTGGGCTTGGTAGGAGAAGCATCCTATGGAATAACGCTTCTAATACTGGTCGTAATGGCCTCTCCCTTCCAACCAAACGAACTACTTGTATACCAATGCTACAATGTGGATTTGATCAATAATATTAAGGTCTTTTGGTAATCAGTCACTTACCTATATACTATCTTAGCTTGGCTGGTGGTCAGGCATTGACTTGCTGGGTCACCAGGAGCTCCAAGGAGTGCTAAGAGTGCTGGGCAAAACCTCTGCCATAAGAAGGTCGTGAAGTGAGTGTTTGTGTGCACAGTTTGTGGTAAAGTGTTGACTAAAGTTAGAAGGCATTCGAGAAGGAAGACAGTGGTGTCGTTAGATTTTGGTACCCTGGAATATAAAAGATGTTAGGATTGATCTGATGTTCTGATGTTTGGTTAGTTTACGCTTTTGTTTCTTCTAATCTGCTACATATGTATTGCATGACTGGTATGGCTTCGTTGAAGCAAGCCACTGCTGATGTCTTGTTGTAGACCATTTCAGCACTGCTACCGCTGTTTTTGTGTTTCTGTTGTTGTTGTAAGATTTCCTGACATTCTTCATCTAAAGCAACAATTTATCATGACTTATGATAAACTTAACATGATAAATTCTTTTAGCTACCTAAAAACGAACAAAACGCCGTGAGTGTTTGACTAGCAGCCGCTTGGGCGGCCGCTCTAACAGGCTGCGTCCCATTTTCGTACGTCTCACCACATCTACTGATCAGCAGCATAACCAATCTTCCGTTTAATGCCCAACTGGCACTGCAAGCCAGCGATAAGACCACCCTCAGGATTTGAACCTGTAATATTTGAAATCGGTGTAAAGCTAGGGGTTTGGTCGGTCGGATTTCGCGTAATAAAGACCTGGACGTCTTCGCACTGCGAGAGAATGGATACGGTCGCGTGCAGAAGTTGCGCTGGGAGCCACAGTGAGTCATCTTCCGGTTCGCTTCCTGCTTGAAACCTGTCGTCGCGAACTATTTTCTGTGGAGGGCATATAGGGTATTGTATGAGTCATCGTTTCATACTGTCTCAGTAAAACTTATATTGTGGATTCTTATAAGAAACTAAGGAAATATAAGTGTTATGTTTTAACATCTGTAAATACTAGGTCTGCACTGTGTAAACTTTGTGAACACATGTTTACTTTTCTTGCATTTTGAGTATGCTACAGAAGCCTTTATATTATATTATTTTTTTCTCAACAACAATAACGCAGCATTTTATGGTTTTATTTAATCTAAAAATGACTATATTTTAGTATATCTGCTTGTTGGAAACATATTTATTTCATCTATTTATTTATCCTCTTGTGCCATATAAACGCTGTCACCAAATTATTAATATTGTGTCACTGGATCGATTTTTAGATAGGAAAACCACTGTAGACTTATCCAACAAAGGGAGATAAACTAAAATTTTTATTAAAAAGCTATTATTAATTACTAAAAGGGTTAATTTATTCAATCAAACATCAATATATTGTATGGTTTATCTGAGCAATTGTTTATTCCTCTTACTCGGTCATTCTTACACATACGTTGTGGTGTGCTTTGGAGTAATCAAGTTGCATATTCGTGACAGACCTCAGTTTAGCATACTAATGCCTAATATCTACACAAATGAGGTTGAGCATTCCCAGAAATATCAAAATCACATAATAAGCACATCAGTGATAAGCGTATAGTCAATAAACGTTCTTACATTCAATCCGGTAACAGCGTATGTGACGAGTTTACTCTTCTTACTCTCCAAACACAACTTCAATGCAGCAAAACACGAAGACCGAAGCTCATGAGACGGATTCCGCAGCAAATTCTGCTGCGAGCACAATAGATCTGAAAATAACCCCCATAAATCCATGTATTGGTCGTCATTCATCATTAATTTTTCATTATATCTATTATTAGATGCGTACCAAAATGTATAAATAACTATTTAAGCAAACAACAGGAAAATACAAAGGCCAGACAAGCATATTTTTTGGTGTAGTAAAGCTACCTACTTACCGTGGGCTTCTTGTGCAGCAGTTTTTATTTGTATCAGTTTTCCGCCGCTGCATTCCTTGATGATGTTCTGTAGGAGGTCTTCCATTGCTGTCTGGAAGAATGACGCTTCTAGCTAGAGCAACATATTGCAATTGAGGACCAACACCGACGCATTCGGCGAATGAAGTGAGCATGTCCCATGGAGCCAAAATCAATACTTAAATACGTCGTATAAAACGAGCAACAAGTGCTGCCTGAATTCAAACAAATGAACGCTAGATACGTTTCCATTAAGCCACTGCATAAACCATCACTCTGTGCATGTTACAGAGTGAACTGCGCTACTATAAAACGATTGAATAATTGTTGAAAAGCGAGTGCCACAATCATACACTGATTTCCTGTTGTCGATAAGCTTTTACTTATTACTTTTGTTTAATATTGTTTGGAATATTTTCTTCTGAATACATACTTTTCTTGTTATTCAGATTTAGAAAGTGAATACCAAATGTCTTGTGAGTCCATATCATCATAGCTAGAAAGAGGTTAATGTCAACGCCACTCATCATTCTTCACTCCAAGCCATAGTTCGGATTCAAGAAAGCAATGAGAAGAAGTGTCTTGACTTATACGAATGGTAAGATCTATTGGAGGGGATGTTGAGAATACTACAGACAGATGTTTGCAGAACTGGAGAGAATAAGGTACAGGAGAAGTAGTGAAATGTAGCCTCAACCAGGTTGGTACCAGAACATGAGAACTTTCGCCGACAGTGAGCATTAACTTCAAGAAGTGTTTAAACACCTGAACAGTATGAAAATAGAGCTTTGTTGCTGTGGATGACAAAAAGATGAGAAGACTAAGGTGACTTCCGACAAAGGCCTTATCTATCTCCATCCAGCTGGTTCGAACTAGCGTTAGCGGTGCAACCACGTTGTGTATCTTCCGTCCATCGATCGCCATTTCTACTTGACCCTTCTAGCCTGTTCTACCCCATCTTTGACTCCTGGCCATCTTCTTAAATCGTCACCAAGCACTCTAATGTCACACCTGTCATGAATCTTTTCACCTAGACTCTAGAGTAAGCAGACAGGTATGGAAGAGTGAAAGAGAAATCGTCTGAATGAGAAATCATGGTAAGGACTGCAATGGCAAAGAATGCTTCCAATAGAAACCGAAATGTTCTGGAAACAAAACATGTGAAGACTGGCTTAGAGTAATTGTATCAGACTTAAGGTAAGCCAGTATGACGAAGGTTGTAATGGAATAATAGGAATAAGTGGAAATAAGTGGAATAAGTGGAATAAGTGGAATAAGTGGAATAATAGAAACATGAAGAAGTGCCACCATTGAACAGGTGGCACTAAGTACACAAACAAAGTTGCCCGAAAGGCATTCAGCTGAATGCCGGAGGCATCTTTCTTCCTTTCATTCTCATCCTCCTTTTTAGGGATACTAAAGGCCGTAACCCACAAGGAGTTCAAGAATAGGTGGGATGCAATTCCAGGCTGTAACTCAACAGCCAAGGTAATTCTCAAGTACCCGTCTGTTAGGATGGCGAAGAAACTTCACGAGCTCCCCAGAAGTAAACTGCGTCTCATCACTGGCTCCAGCGAGCAAGCAGAAAGAAGAAAGCGTAAGGCACATCTTATGTGATTGTCTCGTCCTAAAGGCCAGACAGAGAGTAAGTGCTTTTGATGATCCCTGGCCATCTATATACAAAATTCGTAATGCTTTCCTGTCCAGTATGTACCTTGACTACATCCATAAGTTAGCATAGTGCCTCCCAACCGTATATACAGTAAGCAAAACCCGGAAACGAAGACTGGCTAGGAGAAGAAGATACTAGAAGATACATAAAGTAGATACAAACATGCTGTATGCGTGGCGCCGTCTGGTAGCCAGTAGCAGTATGTTGCGTGCGAAGCATTCTGCTCGCACTGTGCCATCAGACACTAGCCGCGCTAGTAAATAAACTTTCTAATGTGATGAAATTATAATTCTATTTGTGTTGTATTAGTCTGATACGGCACAACGTACGAGCGAGACGTCGACCGTGTTGCGCGCACACGACTAGTTCGAAGGAAAAATCGAGACGAGCGCGACCATAAAAGTTAGAAACGATCAAGCAACAAGTAGTGTACGGAGTAAAGAGAGTGCGTCGAAACCGTGTTATGGTGCTGTCAAAGTACAGGTCCAAAGAGGAACGGATGTTGTGCTACGACTCTGGTACGTTCTGAGAGATCTCTGTGTTGATGAGAGCAGCGGATCGCAGCCAGTCTGTGTTGCCTGCCAAGTTTGACGTTTGAACCAATTGTGACGGTTGTGTGCCTCTCTCGATTAACCAACGAATCCTGCCCGAGTGCGAAGGTACCGATTTTAGTAGATTTACACCTGAGATCTGGTCGCCCACAAACGACAGGCGGTATGCCTAACGTCAACATGACGTCAAAACGCCCCCGCGGCACACGATTTAAAAATCACACATCCAAACAGTAAATACTACCGACCGGCTACCACATTTATCTCTACATTGCTATGCGCGAAACAACCATACTTTACGCATTTACACCACACTCTCGAACTGTCAAGGAGAACCTTTCGTAAACCCGAGATATCACGTAGCCATCACTGCATGATCATGCCAATTGTTTTGTTTACCCTAGTCTTCATTTGTAATAATCTGCCTTACTTTAACCACGGGTTATTTTAAGGTTAATTTGTAACCCTACACCAACAAACAAGATGCCACCATACTGCGGTGTCCGCCACAGACGCAACATTCTCAAATTTTATCTGTGTATATTTTTATAGGGACAGAAGAAAACACTTCCAGTTAGTGGTTGCATTTTCTGTCTGTGGAATCTGCTCCGTCCCGCTGTGAATTTGCCTGCACGTCGTGCTCACTGTCGTCTCCTAAAAATATACCCAAACGTGCGCTCATATTAAATTCACGTGTTTTTCATCTCTACTTCAAACGATGTGTACTTACCTGCATTACCCACAATCAGGTGTCACTCTAATTTATCATACAGCATAGCGTAATGCACTACGTAACAACTGCCTTTATAACATACAAATTCACCTCTTACTACGAAATAATCGGCAGTCAAATTTAATAGGTAGCATTTTCAATACTGGTTTTTCTAGTGAACCAGCGTTCTAACTTTGATCGATGTTCACGCCGTGAACTTTCACGTCAATAGATTTGTTAGTATGTAGCTATGTAATTAGTAGGTTTCCATACACGAGCGTTCTTTACCGTCGTTCATTCCTCAAATGAAAGAATCATGTTGTATCCCACTAACACAAACCTAATCGTGTTACCTTTCTTGGCAACTTTTACCGTCGTTGCATCCTTTTGTAAGTCTGTAACGATTCTCTAACAAACGTTCTTTCCATCGGGATTTTGTTTTCCTGCGGGAATGAATGCCCGTCTGTGGCCACCTAATCAGTAAAAGTTTGAACTTCTTATCAACATTTTTACGGTAATACAAGTTTTACATCGGGTTTTTACTTTCCGACTAGTACCCTAGCAGAAAAGTATTCGGAACAACGGATCGCGCTGAAATTTTGCATACGTTTAGAATTACCGGGGGACGAACTGGATTGTTTTTGGCAACAATTCGTTTCCGAAAGTGGCAACTGCATCTTTTTAGGGATTAATCTTATTTTGACCTAACTGATATCTGTTCATCCTCCAATGACCATTAAATATGTGCACCAAATTACAAATCAGTTGGATGGATGGTTTACGCGCTATGAGAGTTTATAGAAGCACTTTGACAGAATCCAAAGCCTTCGTCACACGGTATTGCCAATTTAATGTCAGTATGACGAATGTCATTATGTCATAGAAACTGACGTTAGATAAGGTCCAGAGTGGCTCTGTTTTAACAAAATTGAATAATTACAAAACTCTTCCGACACTTCAGTGTGCGAATAAAGTAGTTGGAAAGTTGGGTGAGGGTCTCCCCAGATATTTAATTCTGGTTTAATTCAGTGTTCAATAGAGCAGTATCTATTCTTCATCTCAGTTCAAGGCAAACTGGGGATTTCTAGGGAAAGCTGATAGTTGTTTATCACAAATCTATTGTGTTCATTTGTAATAATCTTATACTATTTGTACCTTATTAGACTAATATACTCTAATAAGCATAAATAAATTAAGAAATATACCAAAACGTAAAAAAATATCCTGATTACGATAATTGCCGAAATAAATATTATGCCGACCTAATACTGCTAAGGTGTTAATAGTACAAATCAAAGTTGCGTCAATTGTAGGTTAGGTACTGTGAAATTCGGAATTTCGAGAATTCTGAAAATTCGTAAAACGGCACATCCTATAGCTAGAAATCTGTTTAAAAATTGTACCTGCGGCATTTGCGGTTTTGCGTATAAATCAGGATGTAAATTTAGAGTTGTAATATTGTGCCAAAATGCAGCCGACTCGTTCATTCAGTATTGAAGATACTTGCGAAATCAATGTCGATAGATATATGCTGCGAATCTCGAAAATAAATCCAACATTACCTCCGGTTATTTGACTTATTTTTTGACAATTGCACAAGTTGGAACACCGTGACGGCGGGGAAAGATATAATTTACAGCCGTGCTTCGATTTAGAGGACATGTTTTCGAGAAAATAAAAAGTGATGTCAGGTCTTCACTTGAAAATGCTGAAATTAATCGATACGGTTTGTTCTTACTGAGCTGAAAAAACACTGGCTAACGTCCATTTGGCATGATTCGTGCTACACTCAACCCCCACTGTATTGTGTTTGTAACTTTTATGAACATCTTGAAATGATAAATCCTCTTCTTTGAAGAACTTTCATGAATAAAATACTATTTTTAATTTTAAACGCTATAATCTAAAACATGTACAGGATGCATAAGAAGTCATGTGAATTAATTATTTTTTTTCAATTATTGTGTAAAATTCTCTACTTTGTAAGAATCTGTATTACCTGGTAGAATTGTTTCTGTATTGTTTATCCATGACATATGTAGTTACATACGTTCAAGGTTGACATTAATCAGCCTACAAAGAACAATTTAAACCAGATTAGAAACTAGTGAATTTCACTTATTCACGTATTTGTTGTTTGCACGTTTTGTTTTACAAAACTACAAGAAGCCTCACTAGTAATGGGTTTGTTATTCGTAGTGAAATTGAGTTGAAAGATAGATACTGCATGCACAAGAATACCACAGACATATTATCAGGTCTATTTGTAGGGTAGACTTCACTAAGAATACCCCGAAATAATTTCCCAAAATATCGTAATTTAAACCACTGGTTATACAATGACGTGTGACGACTTTATTGACAGTACTTACCACTCTGAGGTTAGTTTATTATTTCTGCTCGACTTGAACAACAAGAAAATGATTAACGTAATTAAATTTTTGAGGTGATAAAATAGGAAAGAACGCACTTCTATATATACCAAATTATTCTTTATCAATAAAACTTAAATAGTTTACAGGGCATTAAGCATTCTTTGTTATAGGGTATAGACAATTGGATATTATATGTATTTATTTTATTACTATGGTATCAAATGTGAGTATCAAATGTGATAAATAGATATCTGATAGAAATTGTTTACCCAAATGTCGTTTAGGTATTTGTTATCAATATGGTTAAATTAAGTGAACATTGTACATACATATTTGAAACGAAATCAATGATACGAGCTAAATAAATGAAAAATAATTGTATATTTGGGCATAATTGTGTTAACAGGTAATTTGTTCTTAAAACAGTAAAAAATAGATTTAACTCCCTTCGTACAAAATAAAATCACTGTTTTTCCACTAAAGTCATACCTATGTAGTTAGCTATTTTACTTTTTGGTCGATTTTTGACAGTAACTTTGAATCAGTCGAATTTTGATTAGTCAGTGAGCTTTATGTTGCAAATATGGATGGAATGTATGTATGTTCGTAGTAGAAAACAGTTATTATGTTGTCATTCCTCATGTATGGTGCATGTAAATGTTTCAGTACGATTTTTCATAGGTGTTAATGTACATAATATTGTTCTTTTGTGTTAAATCGTGATAAGCGTCGCCTAAATCACTCGAAGTGATGCTACCCAAACCAAATATCCATTGTTGACGCCTGTAGTCCAACTTATCAGTGGTTTTGTTTTGCTAACATTACCAGCTTGTGCCAATTTGATAATATTGAAATTAATATATACGGTGTTACAATGGACACATGATACAAAAACAATACGGTGTTTTTTAGAGAACATTTGTTTGTTGTTTCTAATCATCAACGAGGACGTTGTTTTTTTTTTTGTAACCACGATCAACAAGTGGTACGGATTGCACAAGCAAGTGTACGGCAACTATTTTCGATATTTTGATACGCCAAAATTAATGCCACTGGTCCAAAGGCTGTCCTAAATTTAGATCCAGTTCGTACTCTTTTCATGTTTCTCTCAGCTTCTGATTATGCTCAATTATTGTACGTTTTGTATGGAAAAAATACACAGTAAAATCAAAAGACGAAATAAACACAATTGCGTAATTATTATAGCTATAATTAGCCGGGTCGAGACAGTTTTGCGGAGATAATGCAATTATCGCTCGATCACGTGATCCATGATGGCGGACGCCTTATCTGAATTCGGAGAACTATATCAATTATTTGCTTTCGGTGGCTTGGTACCGCCTCCAGATCAAATAGTTTTGAGACACGTGCCGGTGTAGTGATTTTGAAAAAACAATATGTTTCGTTGCCATTGACTTTTGTGTTTATATACAGAGTAAGTTCCACTTTAAACTCAAATAAACAACACGCCATTGTGAAATTATGCGGCACATCGGTCATATCGGAATGGGTGACATTGATTTTGACTGACCTTGTATGTTTTCACTTTACAGTTCGGATAGAAAAAAGTCCCGATATTCTATTTGAAATATTAGCACGTATATACGTTGTTCGCACTAGCAATAATAATACATTTGTACATTATGTCCCGTAATGTAAAGCTGTTTTTTATCTGTTACTTTCTGCTTGTCCTGAATATGTAATTAGATTGGATTATTTGCGTATGTTATTGTGAAATACATATGTTCTCACGCGATAGCGCAATATATTTTACAGGGAAATGCAATACATATATACTATTTATTTATGTATATATGCATCTCAGATAACACTCGTTTCTGGGAAATAGTTTAAAATATTTTGTTATCTTCGTTTGTGGATTTCTAGTGTATTATTTGGGTCACTTTAATACTTTCTCTTCATCCTCAAGTTCTGACGCACTAACGTGGTAGACATTTACCATTAAGAAATAATGAATGGAATATTTCTTAGAATCGGAAACGACATTATTAAGTTGATTTTAATTACTGCATAAGTTAGAGCCGCAATAATGTTTGTTTCATTGAATCTACATATTTGCACTTTTATTTTAACACATGCTGATATGTTTTACTAAAAGTCTACCCTCTGTTGTCGAAATTGTGGCACACTGTTGAGGTGTGTTTTTGAAAGCATGTTTTAAAACTACCTTACTATTATTTACTGTATATCTTCTATCTAACACAAATTTGGATATTGATATAAATAAAAAACAAAATGTTGAGAATTGATATTTCGTTTGTCGTGAGTGTAGTTTTAAATGCTTTTAATCCAAAATGTTTATTATTTCATTACTAAGTAACTACACAATGCATACACTCAACTCCATTCCAATGAGTTTGGTTCTTGAAGTACGGAAAGTTTCCTTTCAATTAAAATATAATGCTAGAAATATCGAAATTTTATCTTGTAACAGAATGATCAATAAAGAGTGTTTCATTTATTATTAGAAAAGAACAACAAAACAAGGCACTACTGACTGCTAACTTGCTAAATTAAGCAAAGTACACTTAACAAATTCTAAATAATTCAACCATAAGTTGAAAACATAATACAGAAAAATACCTTTGTTAGTGTACGTACTTATACTGGCCGAAGTCGGTTTATTTATTTCATAATCTACAAAAAGTTTTTATTTCCAGTTTCATTGCTGGTTTAGACGTTATGGGCACATAAAGTAACATCTTTATGTCACGTGGAGTATTACACGTGGAGTTCCATAGTACAACTTGTTTAGTTAATTTTTAAAATGGCCTTATTAACAAAACGCAAAGAACAGAAGTTTCATGATGGTAGACAATCTAGACCAGTGTTTCCCAACCTTTTTTGAGCTATGCCCCACCGAAGCTGGTCTAAAAATCTCATGCCCCACCTCATATTGTCTTTTTTTATACCTTTAACAGAGTTGAAAATGAACCTTACTCGGAACGGTGTGCGTTCCACAATTCGTCATTGGTACACATTCTGCCCAACAAACTTTGACTAATTTCCTCTCTGTGACGTAATGAAAAACTTGCGCCATTGGGGGTATAAAAATAATAACATAAAACAATAATTTATTTGATTATTGAAATAAATACTAAGCATTTTAGCAGAAACAAAATTTGCTACATATTCTATTATAACAAAATAGAAATAAACATTCACTTAAAAACTAATACAACACAAATCTGCCATATTTTATTATAACAACACAAAGTTAAACATTTACTCTAAAACTGAAATTGTCACTGCAAGTGTTAATCGTACCCTTGAGTCTAGTTATCAAATATTCGTGCTCATTGCTAAATCTGGAAAAAGCACAAAATAGGGGAACATTTAATTAAACTGTCAATATCAACATTTGTAAAAACGGTTTTAGAAAAAGATGACAAAGATGTGATAGCTGTGCCCCTTAGTAACAACACTGTCAGAAAAGGAATGGTTAAAATGAGCAAGAGTGAGAGGGACTGAGGCCTTGTTGATAACTTATGTAAGGTACATTAATAAGGAATATTTTTTTGAGGAAATGTTATTCTGCAAATCATAAGAAAGCACCACGACCTCCAGAGATATTTTTTCTAAGCTAAAAAACTATGTTATTAATTATGTCGATAATATTCCAATACACAACATAACATCTTGTGCTGCCAATTGTGCTCCTAACATGATGGGCAAGAAAAGTGGCTGTTTAAAGATGAAAATCCAGAAATGCTTCTTGTGCATTGTGTAATCCACAGGGAAAACTTGGTAGCCAAAAATATTTGTTCAATGAAGTATTAAATTTAGTTATAAAAAGTATGAATTATTTTGTACTTCACAAATTAACTTGAAATGTCACATTCGGCATTAGCTTTCATACAATTGACATATTTTATAACCGAATTTAATCTTCATTGAGAACTGGACAAACATTTTTGGTTACCAAGTTTTCCCTATGGAGCTATATTAGACAATGCACAAGAAGCATTTCTGGATTCTTATCTTTAAACAGCCGCTTTTCTTGTGCATCATGTTAGGAGCACAGTCTGCAGTACAGGATGTTATGTTCTATATTGGAATATTAAAGACATTGAAGTAATTATTTTGCTTATGAAGAATATCTCCGGAGGTTGTGATGCTTTCTAATTTACAGAATAACATACCTTCAACAAAATGTTCCTCAACAATGTATCTTAAGTTGCATAGCTATCACATCTTTGACATATTTTTCTAAAAACGTTTTTACAAATGTTGATGGCTTAATTAAATTTTTCCCTATTGTGTGTTTTTTTTTCAGATTTAGAATTGTGTAGGGATATTTAATAATTAGCCTCAAGGATATGATTAACGGTTGCAGTATGAACGGTACAAAGAGACTTTAAGGTAGGTTTTTTTTTCAAAATTTTTTTATATTCCAATTGCCCCCCTCAACAATCATATTGCCCCCCAGTTGAGAAACACTGATCTAGACCGTAAACGAAAGCTAATATCTGGGGTGGCCCTCAACCAACTTTCCGACTACGGCGTTGGCACAATGAAGTGTTTGAACACTTTTGCAATTATTCAATTTTGTGAAGCTAGAGCCACAAATGTGCCCTACCTAACGTCAGTCTCTGTGACATAATAATATTTCTTAACATTTCACTGACATTTAATGTGATGTCATATCAGTGGTACTGACGTTGTCAACATCTGACAATTTGCAACACAGCGATGAAGGTTGTGGATTCTATCAAGCCGCTTCTATAGAAGCTAATAGCGCCTAAACCGTTCATCCCATTGATCTGTAAATTGGAATACTTATTTAAAATCACTCGAGGATGGGCTGATATTAAATCGTATAAATCCCGAAGAAGACGCATGCAACATTTGCCACTTCCGGTTGTCATATTGTGGCCAAAAACAATCCAGTTCGTCCCCCGGCAATTCTAAATAAGAATGCAAAATTTCAGCGCAATCCCTTGTACCGCTTGGACGCTATCGTCACTATCGTGTTCACAGACATACATACACACACACCACACATACATACATACATTTTCCAGAAATCATCGCAATCGATTCAGGGGACCTCAAAACGCATATTTCCGCGAAAATCTCGAAATGCCATTTTCCGTCGATTACAATAGGTACTTTTCCTTCTAGGGTACTAGTAACAAGAGATTTGTGATTTATTCAATGATGATTCCGACAATAGAAGAGGGACAATCCCTTTGGATTTTTATTTATGGGTGTGATATCAAAAATAGGTGATTTGGTTTTCATACGAATAGCAATATCTTATATTTTAGAACTTTCATAACAATTTTTTCGTAACTTTGTAATAATCTAAATTTAGTATTTTTTTGTTGTTGTTTTTATAAGTATTACAAAATATTCCGTCATATCACATCAGTGTGGAATTTTCAGATAAGATTATTTTACAATGAATTTGGTCTTTGGCGCCAAATTAGAGGAATTACTTTCAAGATTGTGGAGGATTCCGTCAAAAATAAAGATTATCATAATCGTGTATACAGAATGCCAAGCATTTCTGCATTCTGCATGTTTACGCAGGATTTCCAAATAATGATTGCTTTTCATGTTACTAAATAAATATCTAGTTCGAAATTTGCCGACGTTAATGCAATGATTGATTGTTTCTATTTAAAAAGGTAGTATCTACGTCCAAAAATACAAAATATGAATGCTATTCGAAAACAATTATACCAAATAACTGTCAGTAAAACTGTGAAAATTCGTTAGAATGCACTTTTTCAAAATTTTCTATAGTGGGCGTTGGAACTCAGACATCGTTTCCAAAATCTGACCGAAATGATTTACGACGTCTGGAAAAGGGGAACGCAATTTGTCGATCGGTGATAATTTTAAATCTTTCGCATTTTTTAAAACGCTGCAGACGGTTTATTTTTATTCTTTGTGGACATACCTGCCCGCGACGAAAATACATTTCGTGTCGAAATTAGCCCGAGATTATGTTTTCTTTTAATATTTCACGTAGTAGGTGTCTAATATACAGTAGAGTTACGAATTTTAGCTCAGGAGTTAGCCAACGTTAACAATAGGTGGGTTTGACAGAGTGAAAATTCGCCAGATCGAAATATCTAAACATTCTAAACCATTGTGAGCTTATTCTTGGATCAGTGTCAACAGAAATTAGCCGGGAAAGCAATAAATGTTGCTTGCTAAAACACGGGCGCTAACATTTATAAATTATACACGATTTGATGGTACACGTAAAAAATATTACGCTCTTAAAAGTAGAATTTAAAATAACATTTAGCATTGTAAGATAAATCTAAGTGATAATGAGTCTGAATCTTGACTTTATAGCGTGATTCTTGCGACAATTTTTCTACTAAAATAACTGATAAATTTAGCTGGATCGTCAAACATACCACCCACTTTTGTTTTCATTTTTCGTCACTGATGACTTCGTTTATGCTCAAATACGACGTCAATAATTATATAGGTTATTGTTATCCAGAGTATATGGCACCAGTATAACAATAAACAACTAAAATAGCTTTTAGTAATGAATCAGTGTTGTCTTTTATAGTATAATTGGAGAAGTTATCATCAACATTGTTATGGTATTTTTGACAATCCCCCCCCCACAATTGTGACCACATACATAAGTATAATTTAAATAACTTTAACGCTAATTTGAGTTTAATTTGTTTGCTTGACGTCAATTGGTCGGTAAGTAATATGTAGTGATAGATATTGTTATAATATGTATGATATTTACTGGATATTATTATCATTGAATATACAGCTGTCGCGTTTTGTATATTACGTCATAATTATAATGTTGATTGAGAATTGATGTTAATTAAAAATCGTCTTTGTTTCTCTGATCACTCAAATGTTTTCTGTATACATATATATTTGAAAGCAGCATAAACACAAATCTAAGTAAATCCATTTTATGTTTTAAATACAAGAAATTTAATAAATAATTAATGTTTTTGCTAACCTGGGTTACATTTCCTGAATAAAATATAAAATTTTATAAATTAATAAACACACAAATATTTCTTTCAACCACTTGTGTAAAACCGCAGCCTCATTCGTTCAAAACCAATATTTCCAATGTCTGCTTTTGCAATGTTGGACAAATGTATGGAGACATTATCATAACTTTGAAATGACTGGCAACTTCAATTACTACCATCAGTATTTTGAGAAAATATAGTTATAAAAAACATGAATGTGGAACATCCTGTGTGTTTTGTGCTAAGTAGCCACTAGCCATTTTTTATTGAATACAGCTAACAACAAGCTATTTTTAGTGTATACAGGCTAACTAATAGCTAAAGTAGTTTAGATTCTAATAAACAAGTAATTTTCTCTAGTGACAAAACCGTAATGTATATTATTCTATCGCATAATTTTTGACAATTTATTGATGCCATAATTCAGCCAAAAGTAATTTATTTTCCATAAACTTTGAACGTGACACAAAAACAACAATCACAAAGTTGTGCCACATTCCACTATCCCTCCCGAACTGTCTCTTTTATAAATTTCCCAAAATACATTTAGTTAACATTTAATTGGGATTTAGTAGCTGTTAGTTGACATGTATATGCCGCCTATTATTTACGGGCGTCTGTAGTGATGCCAGGTGTGTAATAATTTCCAAAATCTTGGCCATTTCATTATCAAACAGGTTGGTTATTTTCGATTTTGGTACACCAGCCAAATTATAAAATGTTCAGGAAGATCATCATCATTTCTGATGTCTACACGCCTATTCCATAACCAATTCAAGGCTAACGCCCAGTGGACAGGTTAATTAAATACGGTATCCAGTGACTCATAGTCTGTTGTTGAAACATAACCCATCGTCTAGGTATTGTTTACAACGCGGTGCAAAATCGGATGATTTCCATCAATTTCCTATTGGTTATAGATAATAAAATCATACTGTCAACAGACATACGCATTTGGAAAATCCAGTGCTTACATAAAAATGCAATCCAATTATTTCAAGGCGCGAGCACACTGGACGAGTATACCGACTCACAAACAGGTACATATTTAATATTTATTTATATACTCGCATTTCCTTCAAAACTGTGTCAAATATCCTTGGAACTAGCCGGTTTTCCGCCAGGCCGTTTTGATAAATCGTCCGAGCGCTTATTATGATAAAACTAACAAATAACTGCATCAGTCTTGCGATGCACGCAAATTATACTGAGTCCTGAAGGACCCTTCATCAAATTACGGCCAGCTGAAGCGGCGCGGCCATCAGATTTTGATGAATAGAAATACTTGAGGCGATTTTCTTGGATGCCGCTGCGGCACATCTATTTTCCTGCAGATTTATCTACCTACAAGTGTTGGGGTTATGTACAATCACAACTGTGTATAAACCAGGAAGAAAGATGATGATGCCACTTCGCATATTTTCTTGGTTTATAACGCACCATTCTTGCTGTTTTATTTTACGCTAAGTGATTTAAATGGCAAATAATATGTATAATATGTTGGGCAGTAATGAGTTTGTCGTTGGTATTTCTTTATCATTCACTAACAACTATTTTGATGACTTGGTGTGAATTTTCCAGTTTATACAGGATGTTAAAATGTATTAATGGGTCTATTCATGATCAGTCTTTTTGTGTAGAAATAAAATTTGTCCAACAGAAAACGTATTATGCAGAATACAAACATACCTACGCACATATACATACTTTCTAATAATATTGTACCTATATTTGAATAATAACGTAAAAATTTAAATTAAATCAGAAATGATACCTCGAAAATCGCATATCGTCATTGATTAAGTAGATTAGATATTTTCATCTACGGTGAAATTGGCCGTGGTGTCATAAGAATTTTAAACTTTTGGCAAAAATTCCTATGAAAGTTGCCGTTTACTGCGCCAATATTAACTTGACTGCCAGATGTGCCAATTATTTTATTAAAATATATTAGCTAGACACTTAAAACATTTTAGTTGCTATCCAAAAGGAGCACAACAGTTTTCGCTTCTAAAATTTCCCATTATCATTAAATACTAGTCACTGACATAACATGACATATAATGTTATTCTATGACATTAGGTATCCAGAGTGGCTGGGGCTTCACGAAATTAAACTATTGTGGAAGCTTCAATATGCCAACATGGCAGTCGAAAAGTTGCTTTCTTGTGCAATATTACGCCACAAACTACTGGGTTTTCCCATCGTCTTTAAATGCTTACATGCACTACTACAATCAATATTATTGTTATTATAACACGAGATTTATTTTTTCATTAGACTCGGTTTGTTTATAAACATAGTTCTACTACTTTTTGTCCTAGACTAGCTATAAAGAAAAAATGATTTATAGATTTTAACGGCAATTTCTGTTGTTTTGATACCAGTAGAAATGCTCTCCGCATTGTAGGTTGTATGATGGTCTCATTTGTTTACCAACGAGGTTTGAATCATTGTTAACATAACGTTTTCTTTTGCTGTTGACAGTTTAATATGCGTCCTTCAATCTTACAATGGAGTTGGAGGTTATTAGACCAGTAATCGCAACTAAAATAGAGGAAAAACTACGGAAAGTTTTAACACATATAAACTAACATTTTTATGTGTATTTCTAGGTCAACTTCAATAATGTATAACATATATGCTAGTCACATTAGTGTGCATTCAAATGCTTTCAGCATTTTTTGTTTGGTTAATAATAGTAACAAGTTAATAATATCATAAAAATGATGGTTTGGAAAGAGGTCTATTGTTATGCGGTTGCGCCATTACACAATCGAACACTCCAAGTACAACAAATCGGTATTAAGAAAAATCTTTTCGGCGACAGTTTATAAATAACTGATCGTGTCCTTGATTTGACACAAGTTAGCGTCGAGTTAGTACTCTGCTACTCAATGAACTACAAGCCAATAATAGCCTATACATCAAGTATATGGGATTAGTGGTATTGGCCAAACTGCAAAACTTTTATTTCCGTCCCAACTTCGCTATTAATAACACAACACCTAACGATCATTCAACCAAAAAGTACTCTTTTTTCTGACGCTTAAATTTGTTTTTCAGGTACACCATAATGGCCGGCCATGTTCGGTGCGATTGGACGCAAGTCGTCTAATGTGCGAGCCATGCAATTGTTCCATGAGCTGAAACAACAATTTCCTACATTGCCGGATCACGTGGTATCATCCTGCATCGCGAACGGTAACCAGAGAAACAAGAACGCGTTGGTTGAAACACTCGAAGAAGCTCTAGCGCAACAGGAGCCCATGGGACGAATTCAACCAGAAGATATATCCTTACCATCACCAACCACTGAGACTAGCGTCGAATCGGAGACAGACAAAGTCTTGGTGAACAATCTCCAGCCGGTAGACCCTCTCAGGGTAGAAGAAAGTCGCCAAACAAAGCCTGGCATCTTGACCATGAATGAAGACATCACGAAGAAACTAGATTTTGGAAGTGTCAAGTTCAACAAGAAGGACGAAACGGTGGAGACCACCACGACGGAATCTAACAACGTCGGGAAAAGTGCGTTTTACCTGAAGAGACCTAACACGCTACAGCTGAGCAACGTTGGTGATAGATTCAACAACATCCAACCAAGTGGAAAGTGCAGTGACGTTCATAAGTTATTAAACTCCGAACTGGTGAATAAACCCCCTCGGTCACCCCAAAGTGCCAAGCGATTTACCAACCACAAAAACTCACCAACCAAGTCACCTAGATCACCCACAAGCCCTTCCTCTGAGGAAACCAAAAAGACTGAACCCAAGAAAGAAACAGCCGACACCCCAACCCAAACGACTGACACATTACTAGGCGTAAACCATCCTGGCGTAAATCTCTCAGTGAACTGTTCCATAGACGTGCAAACACCAACTAAAGCCAAGTGTACCACATCACTGCAGGTTGTTCCTCAACAACCCTGGTGTCAGGAAGTGACTTCGCCCAGGAGTTACACAAGTGTTAACCTCACCTTAAGACCTCCGTCTTCGGAGCCGCAAGCCCCCATAGACATAACCTCGAAAAATAGTAGTTTGACGTACTCCACCAGTTCATTTGATCCTCATAAAGGTCTGCAGAGTAAGTTGCAAATCACGGTTGGTCCTTCAGGTGGTGGAGTGTCTTCGATGAGGACTCGACCGAAGAGTAGCTATCATCCTGAGGGAGAGATGCAGCCCCTTGGGCCCGCTAACAGAACAGGGTCTTTGCAAGACCTCGGCGATAATGGTATGTTGACATTTGTTACCTTTTTTGTTCGATTTGTTGAATTTTTTTGGTGAAGTATGTACAGTATATGAGTTGCCGTTTGTTCCGAATATAGTTTTATTGCGTTTTTATGGCGACATCGTCATTTATTAAGTAAAAACTGTTTATGAAATAGTTTTGGTCGATTTT
This sequence comes from Aphodius granarius, assembly GCA_963971325.1. Taxonomy (NCBI): domain Eukaryota; kingdom Metazoa; phylum Arthropoda; class Insecta; order Coleoptera; family Scarabaeidae; genus Aphodius; species Aphodius granarius. The sequence goes on along the minus strand of OZ020227.1, from coordinate 11,507,519 downwards.
TTTTGTCGATTACAATAGAAGTATTGTAATCGACAAAAAAAATACTAGTCGTTAAATAAACTAGTATATTTACAGAAATTGAAACCTTCATAGCGAGAGAGAACACAGTTTATCATATATAGTTTATCAAATATTTATTGAATTTTCGGTATTATTATGGTTAGTATTCCCCCCCTGTTACCGTGTGTATTCCGAGAAGTGCGCTATTTTTTCATCAATTGGAACGCCACTGCATACAACGCTGTACGTTCGAAACGGCTACTGACGGCCTTGCCAAAAAATATCACGACTGATGCGTTGGTGTATCCCCCATGCTATAAATAATTAAACGAACTGTTTCTACCTCGGCTCTCGCACACCTGATCTTATTTCCCCATGTTTGCACATCCCAACTTTATTATTATTTATATTTCGTGTGGTTTAGTACTTTTTTTATGTTTTGAAAGGATAGTTTATATAAATTATAAACAGTACGAGAGGTTGCCTTCTATTTTCTAGTCTAGGCCATTCTAGACGTTCAATAATATAATAAAATTCAATAATAGACTCAAGAACCTTTGAAATCTTCGGTCTTTTGTTCATTGAAAAAGGTCCTGAGGTAAAGTTTCTATAATAATGTCACGCTCACAATGGACCAATAATCAAGTAAAAACATCAGATACAACCTTTCAGCATATTATTACCAGCATATTGACGTCAATAATAATGTATTTTCAATGAATTGGCCGTAGGTAGAAAAATACATACCTACTGAGAAGTGTATTGTTCACTGGGATTAAAATATCACTGGCCATACCAAATTAAATAGGAGCACATTATTTTTAGAATACAAGCATTGCAATCGTATTATTTCATTTTGAATTTGTTGTTCAAAAAACTCATTTGCCTTGTTTTATTTTTAGCAGATTTATATCAGTTCTCTTAATAACTTTTCTAAACGTTTTACAACTGGTTACCATCTATATGGTCCATCTATTAATATAAACTTTTGATGTTTACTATCCACAAATCTGTATCAGTTGATACATATCTACGAAAAAATTGTGGTCCCAACCCAACTTTCCGACTAAATCGATTAACACATCTGAGTACTTTTGCTATTATTCAATTTCGTGAAGCCACAGCCACTATGGACCCAAAATAACGTCATATAATATTTGATGTCATGTCATGTCAATAGGGTATTCCGGTCATTTCAAAATTTGAGCAGATATTCGGTTTAAACTACCGTACAAGTTACCAGGAGTCATACCGTAAAGCTGTAAGCTTTTTGGTTTAGTTTTTTATGAGATAATTGCCATTAAAAGTGCATTTTATTTGAATTCACCGACCACCCTCGGTAACACACGAAGATTACCGATCACCAGTAGCGCTGGCAACAGGGGAACAGCTGACCGGTCGTGCCATTAGAAACACTTGTCAACCAAGGTGTGTGAGTGAACATAACGTTTAAAGCGATCTTTGTGACGTCACAAAGACCAACTCTAATTCAAACTTCAAATGACGATTTCTCTTAATTTAAAGCAATGTTTGAGATTTTATGTGTAAAGTAGCAATCAGTAGCATCCATACTTTGTGAAAAACAACAATTTGAAAAACACCGGAATACCCTATTGTCAATGGTTAATGGCCAATGACGTTTATTACTATCTGTCAAAAAAATTAGAACAACCAAATTTCAACAAACTCTTAGCTCGATTAACTTTGGCGTTTTCTTCGCTCTGTAGACGTATTACTGAACGTTTGTTCAAGAAATGTAAGCTTGACCATGACCAATCAAGCACGATTCTTGCTATTTTGATACTCAATATGACCTGTTAAATCTGGATACTTAAATCTGAGACAGCCTCTATACTTAAATCAATAAGGAACCATGCAACCGAACGGAACTGATAAAATTTAAGCCCACATACTTATCCACCTACTACGTCTCAAATAAGGTCCAAAGGTTGAAATCATTCTCCACATTACAAAAATTGCACAACGCGGTTGTCTTTACTTGTGTTGGCAGGTAACATAAAGGAAAGTAGCATTGTTTTGCACGCAGACGAAATGGCCTTAGTATGACTGAAAAACTGGAGAGTAATTATGTAGTTAGCAATTCAAACAACTGCATTTATTCATAAATAATTGCGCAATATTACTCCAATTATTTACTTAAACAGGTATTTAGACAATTCAAGTGTTATTTCTCAGTAAAGTACTTGTGCCATAATTAATCAATTTCTTATAATTATAATTGACGTTATATGCTATTTGATTTCTTCCAAATATAAGTAAAATAGAGTGTATAACACACTTTGCAATTGTCACTCTGGCAGTTTGAGCCTACGATGCTGTAGGTTGTAGGAACAACAATATGCCATCACTTACATTATTCCTTGCCAAAAAACTAACCTAAACCAGGTTAACCTCTTCCAAATAAAACAACCGGAACAAAGCCACTTGACGTACAACTACAAAAGATTTCTGGAAATACTTCTCCAAATATTATAACCATCCTAAATACTGTACATCTGGCAGACTTGGGGTTGTTGTTTACTCGTTTTAATAATAACTTTCTTCAACTTTCGCTCACTCGGCTAAATGCTTTGGCTGGTCTCCAAATATACCAATTAATAACAAGAAGTACAATGGTACTGTTGCCATGTTTTAACAAATTTATGCAAATACATTGTAGGCCGGTAATAGTACCCAAACAAAAAATACATCCGGTAGATGTTATTTTATTTTGAATTAGATCGTATCATCGGATCTGATATCTTTAGTCGTAGGAAATAATGCATTTTGACCATAACCTTAATTTACCTAATAAAAAAAATTTCAACTTGGAATTATCCTTATCTATTTATAACCTTCTCAGTTATAGATTTTTTATCGAAAATGCGTAAATTGTGGCTTGCGATAAAAGTGTTTTACGTATGTTTGGATTATACTGTAATCTGAAAAGAATCACCTACGTCATTATGTTTGATAACATGCATCCTTGGGTAATAGCCATGGGTAATAAGTAATAAGTTATTTAGTAATTGTAATCGTAATTGTTGATGCCATATATCCGAATGGGGTTAGCCTTCTACTTTAATACAAAATTTCCACTTAAAATTATTCATAAATTTTGTTTTAGAGCATGTATGTAATATATAACTCGATGGCATTTGTTGGTCTCGTGATATCTCCGTCTCTCTACAAGTTATTTGACATTTTATTTATAAAACGCCTGTTATTTACATTATCCGGCCAATTTCAATTTGTCGTCGGTGTTGTTCCACCTTAATTTTGTAATTGGAGGACGCGACATTGTTAACGTCACAGGCAACTGCAAAATATTGCTTTAATGCGAGAAGACAGTTGCGCATCTAACGTATTCATCTGTTTCGACAGAAATACCTACCCAGCACCCGCGGTCGGTGAAAACAAGTGGGTATTTTTAAAATAGCCTACTCGGATCGCGATATTATATCAAAAAGTGTCGTGTTCTTAGCCATGTGATCGGCTATAAAATTCAAAATAAACAATATTTTCGGAACAGCATATTTTCGCATGTTCGTTTTTTGTGTTTTCCGGAATAACTCTCGTAGGTGCTGAATGTAAATTTGGTTTTTTTGTTTGGATTAGAAAAAACACGAATTTAATGACGTCGGTAGTAACAGAGTGACGTCATTTCGCTGCGAAAATACTCCGTTCGGACGTTCTGTACTTTCTGCGAGATTTTTCAATTTCTCAAGGTTGCCTTTTTGCATTTTTTTGACCAAAGAAACCGCCGGTTGTATGTGGGCTTATGTTTCAAACAATAGGACAGCATGATGGATGTTATTATGCACTGCCAAGTTTTTGTTTTAGTTTCATACACATTGAAAAATGCTGTGACAAATTGCAAGTTACTATAAAACTTGCAGGTTTTTAAATCTTTTAGGCTCGTCATCTAATCTCATTGTGGTCGTGATGTTTTGACAGATATATTTTTGTCCATAATTCGTTCACGGATGCTAAAAATAAACATTATAAACGTTAGATAGCAATTTATTCCGTTACCAGGTTCATAATTTTTGCTATCAGATAGAAATCTGGTTATGCCGTCATAGAATCTTTTATTTTATTGCTGTTGTAAATAAATTTCAACAGAGATGCTGAGAATTTTAAATATTTCTACGTGCAATACAACTTGACGATTGACTGACATATTTTTACGAATTTTTTTGTCCACAGCGTGGGAGTATAGTATGAAATTGAGATTGTTTAATTTTTTGTCTTAATTTTTCTATTTTAGTTGACATTATAATAAACTTTTCGAAATCATTGTAGGTACATACATATTTATGTATTTGAAAATGAAAATGAAATTTTTATTTCTTGATAAAACCGCAATTCATGTATTAATTATGTAAAAAGTTGCTATTGAAATGCTAAAAGGTTGTTGTGTTTATTTTCAGTTCCTATTATTGTCCAGCAACAGATTCGAATAGAAAAATTACAAATAGAATTAAAGACAGAAAAATGCCGACTTGTTGCTCTACAGGAAGAGGTCGCCAGCCTAGAAAATGCTCAACAGAAATACATGGTGCTCAAGAAGGAACAAGAAGAGGTTAGGCAATTAGAGAAGGACGTCAAAGAACTACAGGAAGAATGTAGTAAATTAACGCAAGAAATTAATAGACAACCTATACCTCGTTAGTATATATTTACGTAATAAAATAATTATACATTAATTCCCTGTTTTGAAAGAATTATATAAATAATTATCTTTCGTTTAGCTGCTCCTGTACAAGAACCAAGGTCCAGGTTCTACTCAGACCCATATCAAGACACAAGCAACAGTCCTGTTGGCTTGGGATTCCCGGAACACATTACCTCAAACCATCCCCGGAACCAGCCGCCGCATCTGCAGTCCCAGCAGAGTTTCGGAAATGACGGCCCCAAGTGGAACTGTCAGTTGTGTACATTCCAGAATCACCCTCTCTTAGACATATGTGAACAGTGTGACTGTCCAAGGATACTTCACGGTAAGAAAGACGACATCCCGCGAGCCGCGCAGCGCTTCCAACCCACTAACTCAGCAGGTCTTCAGCCAAACAGGACCCTGCATCAGCAGTATAGCAGTCCCGTTCTCAGGAATTACGATTATCCTATACCTAATGTTTATTCCACGCAGTATAGTAGCCCGGCCGTCTTAGCCCATCCCAGATCTCCGAGGACGCCCTCTGTTGACCAAAATTCTAACCTAAGAAATGCTAATGGCTTCCCTATTCCCTACCCTAGCAATTGGCCACTTCCCGCTGCGAGAGCTCCCGTTGTTAATGATAGAGTTTTTAACCCTTACGGTTGATGTTTTATAGTGATAATGTACATATTTTATTTTATTTATATTATCTGTAGAGTGGAATTTAAAGATGCTGTGATCACGTGTAAAAATATTATAGTGTATTATGTCTATATTTAATAAAATAATAAATAAAATCCATTTTGGGATATTTAATGTGTGTTTTGTTTTTAGTATCGGCTGCACCTGGTGATAATATCCATATTCATGTTACTCCAAGAATATCCAGACGTAAGAGATGTTGGTTTTTGTGTTGTTGTTGTTGTTTTCGCGTCGTACTTTTGATCTACTAATATTTAGCCAATATTTTTTTGTGGAATGCAGTTTTGGTGACAACAGCATTACTTGCCTACTGATATTCAAACAATTTGGAAGATTAACCAAGTGACACTGCTTTGCAAGTAATTGTTGTTGAAGTTGTTAGTTTGACACAGATTGCCACTAACATTGCTTATAGACGTTTCATACCAAGGAGAGTACAGTTGTGTATGCAACCAAATATACGCTGGTCTATTATAACCCATACACTGGGTATAATTGGTTGCATATGTCACTCTGCTCTACTTAGTTTAAAACTACTCTACAATGGTTACAAGAAAAATTAATCAATCCTAGTTAAGAATTATTTATTGTACAAATTTTATTAAAAGTATAGTTATAAAGTGCTTAAGGTAAGTAACAGAAATTTACCTTATTTCAGTAATGAAATTGTTATTTGCTGCTGATGTAATAAACATGTTGCATGACGTTTTTCAACAGAGTGAGATTCTAAAGTGTTATTAATTACAATGCTATTTTTATTTTCATTTCAGGTGTTGTCCATTCTTGGGTTTTATAGTGAGACGACGCACAAATTACTAAAGAAACTTCAAGACTACTTACCTAGGATTTGAAACATAGTGAACTTTTTCTCGATATCTATATACATGTAACAAATAAAACACTTTTTTATTTTAGTTACTTTTATTTTTATACAATTATGTCATACCTACACAATATTTACAATTACCTTATTCTACTTTACATAAAAAGAGATACAAGTGAGAACTAATTGTACATAATTAAGAAAAAAAATAAACGCTTGTTTTTAAACAGGCACAGTTTTATTTCTATCACAAATCAAACAGCTGTACCACGTTCAAGATTTTGCTTAATCTCTGCGGTATGCTCCCCATAGAACCTATCTAACTTCTTATTAAACTTAGCATTTCTCTCATTAATATAATCAATATCAGCATCATCATTATGTGTCCGCCTCCTACTGTATTTCTCGCGTTTTGAAATTTGATCTTCCAGATCTTTAACCATATTATCGACTGCATCCGGCCGATCTTCATGCATACCATGAATTATAACACTAGGTCCTCCATAAAAGGCATCGCCATATCTTTCCTTATCCGCTTCATACTGCTCCATATCTTTCGGGGCCATATTTTTAATTAAGCGTTTATATTGTCGTTCAGTGGCTGCTTCAAAATCAGAGAATCCTACGTCGGGATTCTTCTTTTTACGCTTGCGTTCAAAGTTCTCCGCTTCCAAAGCTGATACGTTTAATAATTTCACTCGATCGTAATCTTGGCCTTTTGCTGCAGCCTCAGCTCTTGCCTTTTGATCGTTTAGTAGCCATTCTGCTTGTCTTTTTCGGCTCTCGTAGTTCGCGGGAAGCTTTTTTCTGGCATCTTCAGCTACCACCTCCTGATGGTTGTGATTCCTCGCTTCGTTTCTTAGGTTATGTAAGTTTTTTAGTCGTTTCAGGCGTTCTGCTTGCTTTTCCGCGAATGTTTTAGGTTTCTCTTCTGTTTTAGAACTAGTTCCAGCTTCTGCACTCATTTTTAACTATATAATAATGTATTATTTAATAAAACTACCTCGTAAATTTACACACGTCACTTATTGACATATGACAGAACTAAGCCAGTGACCATTTTGTTTATGTTGTTCACAAAAATTCCTGAAGGTGTCTCTTGCTGGTAACCGTGGGTGTGAAATTTTTACCTTTAAAAACTTTAAACTACGTATGTATTGGTATTAATTGTGGTTTCTCAAATAATTCAGTATTGATATCATTTATCCAAACGTAAAGAAAGTTCTATAATTACAAATTATTTCTTTGTTGGTGGCGACATCTAACAACCTAAAGTTCAAACGAAGTGTAATTGATTTGCGGGAATAGGTTAGTTGTCAAAGTTGTAAACAAATCGTTTAAACCGTGAATTTTCGTCGAATAATAACGGTGTGACAGTGATTAATAAGTGTTGACAATGGCCTCAAAATCAGCCCCTATGTTTTGGTGGATGAAGAAAAGCAAAACGGACTCAAATATAGCCGATATGGAAATAAAAACACCTGTGCATGACGATGATATATCGAGTTCATTAGCTGAGTTCTTAGAAAAAGAAGTTAATATTGAACAGGGGGCCGGTGGTGACCAAGGTGAAGTAGATATACCTAGTATTATAGAGGAAATTAACCGAATAGCAGCACAAAGTCCGTTGGGACCTTTTGAAAATGGTGCTGGTGATAGAAGTATCGAAGACATAATGAGGGAAGCTGAAAAGATTTATATAGAAAGTTCTAGGAGCTTCGAACAGTTGAGTCAACATTCAGCCACATCGCATAACATAAGCGAACAATTAAATTCAGATTCAACCCCTATACAAAGTCCCATTCCCGATGAAGAAATTAAGGATATTACCATTGATAAAGAAGTAAGTAGTGAAGTTTCAACACCTAAAAGCCAAAGTCCGGTTGCTGTATTAAAAAAACCGGTAGGTGTTAGTGATTCTGATGAATATAGTGATGACTTTTCCGAAAATAAATCAGAAGAGAGAATTATTACAAATGGTGTTGTACAAAAAAATATTAATAGTAGTGTGGAGAGTTTTGATACTCCAAACGGGGCCTCAAATTCCGACAGTCCACATATTGAGAAAGAAGATGAAAAATCGAAGAGTGGTAAACTAGAGATAGATGAGCAAGAAGATGTAGAAAAAACACCGGTAAATGTTGAAAGACGGGTGGAAGAATTGAAAATCCATGAGGCGGATGGTACTCCTGGTGGTGTTAAGGATTTTCATATTGATTCTGCGATTCATTTAACTGACAGGCCACAAATGAGTAGTGAAGAAATGGAGCTGAAGAATAAAGAAGTTCAAGCTGCTAAAGAAGAAGGTTTGAAGAAGGACAACATCATTGGACATCTCATTGAAGAAAATAAGCTGTTAAAGGATGATATGAAAGAGTTACAGGTGAGTTAATTATTATTTTTGATGTATGTAATTCCAAATGCAGGTGCCATTCATAAACAACAGTTTCACTCCTAATTTAATTGTTAGCACTGTTTAGAATAACTCAAGCTTATATACAAAACATTCGATTATGGACAACTTTTATTGAAACATTGTCAATTATTAGCAGCAGCTTCCACAATAACACGGACCATTTCCCAGAACTCCTTTGCCGCTGATACTATCATCTTAGCAGGTAGCAAAAAGGCAAATTCTCCTCTATCTGCCAACTCCAGCGTATAAGGATACTTAATACCAACTGCACCTTTGGCCCAATCAGTACTAACCCCTGTCGCTATGTAGATATCACTAATAGGTCCAAAATCGTACTCCTCCATAAAGGTAATCAACATCTTCTGTGCTGCCAACTCGGCAACTCTTAACAACTCGTGGTGATCATCTGGAAGAATTTTATTGTAACCATACGGGATGAGGATTAGTTGGCCATAAGAATGCACAGAGAGATGTACTTTCCAGTAATGATTAGGAAATGAGTTTATAAAGTTTCGAATCGCCACAGTTTCCGGTTCTGAAAATGGACCTGGACCTGAATATGTCAATTCGCATGGATCTCCTTCACCAACCGTCCACTCATAACCAAAATTTCGGTTTATATCAGTGCCGTAACAATCTCCGTGTCGTTGACGATTTTTCCTCCATAGCCGGTCTGTGGTGTGGGTGTAGTCATAGCCATCTGGGTTGGCGATTGGTAATATATACCAATCAAAGTCTTTGACGTAGTTCTTCTCGTCATGGGAAGTGATATTCTCCACTAGATAGTCGATTACGTATAGCAGTGAGGCTGGTGAGATCCATTCTCTAGCATGGGCGCCACCTTCAATGAAAATAGCTTTGTTATGCTTAGCTCCATTTGATATGATCGCTATAGGGATTTCTCTATGCTCCACAGAGAAACCAATCGATTCGATTTTGATCTGGGGGCGAGTTTTGCCTAATTCGTAGAGGTAGTCATAAATTGTAGTTAGGGTATGATAGGCATCATACGAAAATTTTATGTTCTTTTGCGATAACTTCAAATGCTCTATGTCGACCGGATTTTGCTTATCGATTGCTTTTTGTACATCAGGCATTACGACTTTATAACTAATATTTTTTGCTTGTAGTTTTTTCCTCACGTCTTCAACCCTGTCTCCGTTTATCAGCAAATCTGGCCTGATCTTTTTGCCCCATGAGGTTACCTCTGAAAATCTGGCTTTAATTTTGGTTGTTCTAATAAGTTTTGGTCTCCTAATACATTCTACTCACCGAACGCTGATCGTAAATTATGTATGAAATTTAATTTTTCCTCAGTGTCCGTCGTCACTTTCCAAAGTTGGTATCCGCTGTATGACACAGTTCCATGAAGTCTATTTCCTTTTTTGTTAGTAATTCGCGATTTTGACCAACAGCACATCGGAAGATACAATACGATGATTAAAATGTTGATATTCATATTATGTTATGTTCTGAACAACATTTTACGTCACCATTGGTGGCCAAGAGAAAGTTCGCATGGTTCCTGTCTATAAAGATTTTTACCAGGAAAAAATGCGTTCCTCAAATACATCGTCGGGAAGTGCTTTTGAACTCCTGAAGTTTGGTCTTTTTTGACATAATTCATTATTTGGTTTGTCATGTCTGTCAGTAGTGGCGCCATCTGTATATATTAACTTTTTTGAAGATTACACAAATATTCCGGTGGAAGATTTACAAGGCTTCCACCGGAAACAAAAAAGAACGATTGTACATATGTTGCTAAACTTTATTGTCTCAAATAATAAATAACTTACATAAATTACAACAGGACACAATAAATTTAAAAAAATATCTCATCATGCCTCGTACGCCGCTTCGGCAATAACCCTGAACGCAGCTAAGGCCTCTTGCGCTGTCGGTATAATATAGGAAGCAGGAAGCACAAAGCCATATCGCCCTTGATCTCTCAACTCGATTGTGTATGTATATTTCATACCAATCACACCCTTGGCCCAGTCATCACTTCCTCCAGCGGCTGGATACAAGGTATTTCCAGATGGTCCATAGGTGTAGCGTCCACCACTAACTCGTGAAATAGCCTAAAAGAACATTGAGTATATTAGTGATGATAAAAATAAGGCTTCCGCGAGAATAACGTTACTCTGATATCACAGAATCGTCTCAGAAGATTATTAAAAAAGGCTTACGTTGGCTGCTTTTTGGGCGACTTGTTCTAGATCTTTATAATCAACAGGTACTACTCGATCATATCCCCATGGGTACAGGATGTACTGACCATAGGAATGGAATGAAATGTATGCTTTCCAATTAGCTTTAGTCCTGGTTATAAAGTTCCTAATAGCTGCGGTTTCCGGCTCGGAAAACGGGCCGGAACCTCCATAGATCTCCTGACAAGGGTTCTTCCCGCTCCCCTTGCCTCCCCAACGATATCCAAAGTTCCTGTTCAAGTCAGTTCCGGCGCACTGGCCTCCCCTAGCCCTGTTCTTCCTCCACAGACGGTCAGTGGTATGAGAGTATTCATAACCATCTGGATTTGCCACTGGTAATATGTAGAAGTCCAAATTTTGCAATGCTGGCGATTCGGAGTCGATGTTGTCTACGAGATGCTTGATGATGTAGGTAACGGAAGCGGGGGTAATCCACTCCCTGGCGTGGACACCACCGTCAACCCAAACGGCCTTATTTCCTGGTTTTCCATTGGAGATCTTTAGCAGTTTTATTGGTCTTCCGTGCACTGAAGATCCGATGACTTCGACTTTACACATTGAGGGGTAAGTCTGGGCTACAGTGTCGAGATATTGGTGAATCTCCGCGAGCCTATTGTAGGAGGTAAAGGATGGGTATCCATAACGATCGGATTCCTCTTCAGCGTGTGGGTTTTCTTCATCTATGGCTTTCTGGACGTCAGATATGACGACTTCAAAGTTGATCAGGTTGCTTCGTAGCTTTGTTTGGACTTCCTCAAGGTGCTCAGGTTTGACCAGGATGTCGATGTTTGTCTTATTGCCTCCCCATGTTTGAATACCTTACGTATAGAATACAAATTAAGTTATTACGATTCACCATATTAACGTAAACAATACCTGCGTCCTTCTTCAAGGTTGATATCAATTTCGCCTTATCTTTGGTGTCAGTGACAACGTTCCACAACTGAAAGCCATCGTAGGTCTTCTTCTCCTCGTTTTCTTCTTCGGGTGTCCCGATTCTCAAGTTTTGACCACCGTCTGTCAAATTATAAGTTTGAATTTCTTCGTAGTCATCTACATCTTCGATTGTTGGTTTGGCTTCATCTGGGTCGCGTAGGACGGAGCATCGTGTTGCTGTTATTGCGAGGATGACCGCAAATGCTATGGCTAGGAGTCGCATCGTCACAGTTCGAAGAGTGGACCTGTGGCTGTTGGCTTATATAGTGTGCTGGTTGACCCCGAACCTCGCACAACGGTACTGTGCGGTGTCAAGTCCAAGGCGGGGTCTTCTTGGATTATTTATTTATCTGTAGTTGTGGTCAAGTCGATGGTTTGTGTGTTGGGAAAATTTATGAATGGGTAATTTTGTTTGTTGTTGGTTGAGTTTAGGAGAACTGCAAGATCGATAAACTATCGCGTTTTGCGTTTTAAAAAATTGTGACAATCAGAAAAAGATTCACGAGAAAATTATATTCTATTTAACATAAATTCTCACAATACTAAATGAAAATGTTGGGGACCTTTTGGCGAGAGTAGAGCGATGGTATCTTTGTTGCTGCTAACATAGGTACATACGCTTATGGTAAATACCATAATCTACAAGTACACTTCAAGAATTAGTTGAAAACCATTTTGCAGAATATAATGTAAGGAATTCATTCATATTTTGGTATTAACTTCCATGAAGTAAAATCAAATACATATTACAATATCTGCGGTTACATCGTTGATTGAATTTTGATTTTGTCTTTCGGGATTCATCTTTTCAAAATGTATTAATACTATTAACCCTTTGTAAGGTACGGACGTCAACAAATCTTAAAACGTTGATGTTTTTCTAGAATTTCAGTTTTATTATTGATTCGTAAGAAAAGAAATGGATGACTTTTTGTGTAATATGTTTATTTTACACCTTTGGGTTTGCCTCTGCTATGCTTTTTATTAAATATTATGAAGTTTAGAAATTAAAAAATGTGATAATTGTACTATATAATATTTTACACATTTCAATGTGCAATTTAATTGACAAGATAATTGAATGTTTTTTTAATAAAATCAGCTAAAACCTTCATATGACAGATATGCAGATATGACGCATTTTTAATGGAATAAGTACAGTACATTATATATTTTTTGTACATTTTACCACAACAGAGATTTGTGATCGTCCCAAATAGGAGGGTTTGACAATACTGATAGCCTATTTATTCTCATTGTATCTTCATTATCATAAGTGAACAAAAACATCGTTTTACTTATCGTGGCAACTTACGCATTTTAAAACCTTTTAAATACCAACTTTAAATGCCACATTATGCACTTTGGTGATACGCTGGTGATAATGGATTAAAACTACCATCTAGAATTCGTTCTAAAATTTGGAAGGCAGCATTACATTGTCGTTTTTGCCTTCTGTTTATCACTGTCACGCAGACAAACCCAATTCCTTTGATAACTTTGTCAATGTCATCCAATTTTTATTCTTTATTCATGTCTGCTAGTTTATTGTTTAGACAACATCTAGTTTATTATTTTATTATAACAAAAATACTAAATTTACAGCTTATAGCATTCATTCATGTGATAACAATAATTACTATTTTTATAGGTTCCAAACTTTCTCTAAATTAATTATTAATTTCCTAGGAAAATAAGACTGTTTTTGATACTTATAATATGCAAAGCAGCGGATCCAGTCGTTCGCTAGTACCTGGAACCGTTAATCTGCATGGTATTTTAGATAAACTCGCCAATATAAGACGACCATAAACAGATACCGTTTTACCTGTGTCCATTCAGTTTATTTATGACCGCTAAAGCTGAATTTATGATTTTTAAAATATATTAAACGCTACGACTATCTTTCTCTTACGTTGCAGAGCCAGCTGCACGAAACTATATCCCTACTTACTCAAGCAAAAGATGCCTTAAAAGCCCAAACGTTAAAATCTCCGGTGATTAATCTGGAATTAGACAAAGCCCTCGAGGAGGTTAAAGACACCAAAGAACAAAACACTGCCCTGCAAGTACAATTAGATAGCGTTAATAATTCACACCAACTTCTTAAGATAGCATACGAGGAGTTGCAAATTTCGAATAAGAACTTAGAAAGGCGGATAGTTGATGTAGATATCACTTTGGCAAAGTACAAAAATGAACTGTCCACTTTGCAACAGCAAAACCACAAGAGCCTTGAAAATGAAGTTAGCTTGAACAAGCTGTTGGACATTGAAAGGCTCCAAGTCAAGAGTCTTAAATTGCAGACCGATAAAGATGCTAGATGCATCATGGACTTAAATAGGCAGATCAAGGAAATGGAGAGGATCATAGCTAGGAAACACCCAGACTCTGTATCCGCCCTTATAGTCGCTGCTAAGAACGACCCGAGCGAGTCAAACAACAGCACGAAGAGATTCCTGGAGGATCGTATAAAAAATCTCGAGACCGAAGCTCAGAAACGCGAGGTCCAAAACTCTAAGGTCTTCTTGGACGTCCAGGAGAAATTCAACCAGATGAAGACCAAATACGAGAGCCACATCGAGGACTTGGAACTCCACGTTAACGATCTCAAAGAACAACTGAAACGCCGTGGAGATACTTTTGATGTTTACACCCAAACAACCAACGACGACCCACCACGTAAAGAAACAGTCAGCACTTCCGTCCAAACCGATGCTTTACCAGTTAAGATACAGAAGATCGGTGTTACGAAACGTGTCGAGAAAGTGGTAGACAATAAAGAGGAGACGCATCTCATAGCGACGATAAGAGGTCTCCAAACCGATCTATCAAACAAGGAAAAAGTCGTGATGAAGCTCCAAAGAGAAATTGACGAAGTTAAGAAGACAAATCGACGTCTCCAGAAGGAAAGGGAAGGTAGTTTGAAGAATCTATCCGAGAAGCGAGAGTTTAGGAGTTACCCTGAAAAGTTAGCCCAGCAGATCAGGTTAGAACCCGGTGAGAGATGCTTGGAAGACGAACTTAGGGCTATGAAGTCAGAAAGGGATAAGATGAAGAACCAGTTATGCAGGATGGAGGAAGATTACCAAAGCTTGAAGAGCAAGAGGATCCAAGACGTAAGTATTCCATTACCCTATACTCATTTGGTGATGTTTGTGGGACTCTATCTCTTCTTCTGTTTAGTTGAATACCTTGCAAGAAGCTCATGAGAAAGAGATCTCGACCTATCTTGCAAACATCACACCCTTGAGGGAACAACTGGAGATACAGCAGGTTTCTGTGAGCAGTTTGCAGAAGCAGTTGAGCGTCGCCAAGGAAGAGTTGGCAATCGTGAGCGTCGAGCGAGATCATTTGAATAGTAGGCTCCAATATGCCTCTACCATAATGCCTTTCGATGATGTTGGTGATTCTGGTGATGTCTTGGCCCTGAAGAAGAAGGTAAGTACTCGGATGTGGTTTTGTTGACCTCATTTTGATGATTTTAGGTTGCATTCTTGGAGAAGAGGTATGAAGAGCGCGAACATCGTTTAAGGGCGATTGTACATGGATTGGCCCAAAAGACAATATCGAATAAGAGTTGTGATCAATGTGCTGCCAGGCAACAGCAACTCATTGGTTACAAGGCTGAGCTTGATCAGCTGATAGCAACGTTGAAATGTTTGCAGTGATTTTAATCCTCCTTCCAGATATTTAGCAAATTAGTGTATCCGGTTTTTGATGAGTATATTTTTATAGAGATCTTTTTTATAGGGGATTGTTGGAGTGTCAAACATTTCTTCCATTTTTTTAATATAAGGTGACGTAATGGAGTTTTAACTATTGTGACAGTATTAGAGGTGTTTAGTAAGGAAGACGGTGGAACTTAGGAAGTGTAACTTAGTGATAGATTTTATGGAAGAATTGAGCTTATTTCAGATAGATATACCGATTTTATACGTACATATATGATATTATTTATTTATTTATTATGAAGGGATTTAAATGTATTTTTTTTGTTAAATATTATTTAGCACTATTGTATGTTATATATAGCACGTTATAAATAAATATATGATGTATATTCTTTATTATTTTTATTCGTATCGTTTGTGGAATAAAATAGTTAACAAGATTTAATATTATCTCACTTTACAAAGGTGCAGAGCAACATAAAATAATTTTAGCTGTATTTCTATAAGAAGAAAATTCCGTTCTGTTAGGAAACTGTATGTACAATTTTTCTCGTCGCATAGATGACAGATAGACTTTATTATGAAAAACCGTTGTGGTGTACATAATTATAGAACATTAGATAACATAAAATAATGGTGTATTGGGGTAGTATATAAAAACCCTCTTTTCCTTTGTTGAAAAATATTTTAATGGGAACTAGTTTCGTCGATTGACATCATCAGCCCAAATCTACAATCAGAACAATCAATATCACACCTGGTTAAATTCAATTGGCGACTTAACGTCAGAGTATAAAAATCACTAGTAAAAAGAACATGCACTCAATACAAAAGTCAGGGACAAATGACACGGGACGAACATATAGAGGTCGGCAGCATTACTATTGCGAATTCCAGAGTAGGCTGTTTTATGTAAATAAAGTATACATGAATAGGGGTCTGTTAATAAAATCTAATTGGTCATTCAGTAATGTGACACTTCTATTTCTTTTATTTCGTTCTATTTCGGGTTGTTCTAAAAGGTTCATTTTGTAACTTTTCTTGCATTTGTGGATCAACTTTGGTTCACTGTAATTAATACTGTGTCCGGTATCCATTTTATGTTGGTGTAAATTTGATGAAGGTCTGCTTTTATGTTCTGCTATTCGTCTTCCTAATTTCCTTCCAGTTTGACCAATATAAATAGCATTGCAATCTGAGCAGTTGACAGAATAAACGCCCGACTCCTCCATGATATGTTTGGGGGTTTTGAAGTTTGAAAGAAGTCTGTATATACTATTGTTACTTTTAAACGCGGGGAATATATTGAAATTAGGTAAAATTTTATTTAATTTTATATTGATATTATAAGTGAAAGGTTTATAGATTTTAATTGAAGGATTTTCAGCTATATATAAAGGGTCGTTGGTTTTAATTATATGTTGTAAAAGTTTATTAATATGTTTTGCAGGAAATGAGTTATTATATGTTAAGTTATATAGGTATATAGTTCAATTCGTTGATTTTTGATTGGTAACTAATAGGATATTTTATACATCGATTAAAAAGGAAACAGAAACTGGACATGCGCTGAGAGAACGGATGAGCAGAATCAAAGGGAATTATAGTAGGTACAGCAGTAGGCTTACGGTATATGTTATATTCTATGGAGGTATATTGGTTTGTCAAAGTTAGATCTAAAAATTTAAAGTTTTATTATTTTGAACTTCCAATGTAAAATTTAATTTGTTGTGTATATTATTTATTAATGTATGTTAGGAAATTAGTAAGGTCCACTTCGCTGCCTTTCCATATGCAAAAAACGTCATCCACATACCTAACCCACTTTATAATATTAGACCTAAAAGGGTTGTTATTATTTATGATATGTGTTTGTTCTATGTGATCCAGGAAAATATCGGCAAGTAGAGAGGATAATCCCATACCCATAGGCAATCCGTCTTCAAGCTTATAAAATTTATTGTTGAAAGTACAGAAATTCTGTTTAACTATGTGTTTTATGATTAAATTTAAGTGATTAACTCTTTGTTTGTCCCTGAAATGATTCTTGAAAAGTTCTGATACCAGTTGAAGGGTGAGGTCTACAGAAACATTCGTATACAAGTTGATTACATCAAAAGACACCATAATTGCGCCCGCTAAGTTGATGTTTTTAGTTTCCTTTATAAACTGCAAGGAGTTTTTTTATAAAAAATTTAGGTTGGAAATCTATTTCTCTAAAAATATCTAACATGGTTTTTGTTAAATTGTAGGTCGGTGAATCAAAATATGCGGTGATGGGACGAATAGGATAATCCTTCTGGTGTAATTTGGGAAGAGAGTATAATTGTGGAATATTAGAATTCATGGGAATGTAGGAATAGTAGTGTGGAGTCAATGCTGTCAACGTGCTCTTACATTGATTAACAATATCTTTTGTTTTTGTAATCATATCATTTAAAGGGTTTTTCTGAAGTTCTATATAATTGTTTTTTTGTCAAAAATTGTAAAGTTTTGTTAATATAATCTGTCTTATTCATAATGACTAAACCCGCGTTTTTATCTGCTTTTACTACAATTGCGTCATTATCAGATAATTTCTTCTTAATACTTCTGACTGTATTCCATTCTAAAACCTGTGAGGAAGCTCTATGGTTTATTTTATTATTGTTTGACTTCTTTTTGTAAAAAAGGGATTACTTTATTCTTAATTTTACTAAATTCTGGATGCTTATAAATGGCTTGTTCTATTTCTACTGACGTTGTAGTAATATCGGATTTTTTGTTTTGTAAAGCATACTTGTAGCCCTTATTGAGTAAGTTTTCTTCATTTCTATCTAGGACCACTCGACTGAGATTATTAAACAATTGTATATTATTGGTACCTGTTAGTTTTTGTGTATGTGAATGAATGATTGCTTTTTTGTTGTGTCTTAGTCTATTCAGTTTGTTGTTTTTCTTTCGTTTATCCTCAGAACTGATACAATAGGCATTTTCTTTTGAAGTTATGATGATTTCTTCAACTTCTAGATAGTGGTATTCGTTTCTTAATTTTCTGTGGAGCAGACAAAGTTTCGTGTCCAATTGTACAAGAGTTTTGTGGTGTTTTCTTTTCTGGTCGGTTAAGTTTTTACGTTCCAACTTTAGTTTTGCCTTGTTGTTTATGTTCTTTGATGAAATTTTGGCGAAATTTGGGGTTAAGTCTTCCTTTAAACACGTGTTTATGAAATATACGTGGTTTAGTGTGATATTCTTCTTCCTGTAGATTCTTGCAAATTCATGGATCAGTGACGAGGTTAGATCGAATTGTATCTTGAAGTTGTCCATGTTAATACAAAGGTGAAATTGATGTTTTGGGGTAGTATATAAAAAAACCCTCTTTTCCTTTGTTGAAAAATATTTGAATGGGAACTAGTTTCGTATATTTTTCAACAAAGGAAAAGAGGTTTTTTTATATACTACCCCAATATATCAATTTCATCTTTGTATTAACATGGACAACTTCAAGATAAAATAATGGTGCATATAAAACTGAACATACATTACACAAACACCCGCAACGATAGCTCCACAATCGGGCAAATAAATACATACATACATAATACAATAAATAAACAATATAGTGCAGGTATCTGGTATCTGGAACGAGAAATCAACACTGATAAATTCATGAAGAAAAATACTCTTCGAGCGAGTAGTAAACTGAGTCCAAAAGTAAGTCTCGTAAGCCTTTCCTGAAGGTATCACGTTTTGCATCAGCTTCAAGTGAGTTGGTAATTTATTAAACATTTTTACTCCCGTAAATATGTAGGGAGTGGTGGAACTTCGCGCAATTAGGTAGGGGCAATCGCAAATCACCGGCTGCACGTGACGGGTGCAGATCTAATGAACGCCCAAAGGTATCCCGAACCCTATAGACCAGTGTTTCCCAACGTGGGGCGTACGCCCCACTGGGGGGCAATATGATTGTTGAGGGGGGCAATTGGAATATAGAAAAATTTTGAAAAAAAACCTACCTTAAAGTCTCTTTGTACCGTTCATACTGCAACCGTTAATCATATCCTTGAGGCTAATTATTAAATATCCCTACACAATTCTAAATCTGAAAAAAAATACACATAGGGAAAAATTTAGTTAAGCCATCAATATTTGTAAAAACGTTTTTAGAAAAATATGTCAAAGATGTGATAGCTATGCCACTTAAGATACCGGAGATATTCTTCATAAGCAAAATAATTACTTCAATGTCTTTAATATTTCAATACAGAACATAACACCCTGTACTGCAGACTGTGCTCCTAACATGATGGACAAGAAAAGCGGCTGTTTAAAGATAAGAATCCAGAAATGCTTCTTGTGCATTGTCTAATATAGCTCTATAGGGAAAACTTGGTAACCAAAAATGTTTGTCCAGTTCTCAATGAAGATTAAATTCGGTTATAAAATATGTCAATTGTATCAAAGCTAATGCCGAATGTGACATTTCAAGTTAATTTGTGAAGTACAAAATAATTCGTACTTTTTATAACTAAATTTAATACTTCATTGAACAAATATTTTTGGCTACCAAGTTTTCCCCGTGGATTACACAATGCACAAGAAGCATTTCTGGATTTTCATCTTTAAACAGCCACTTTTCTTGTCCATCATGTTAGGAGCACGATTGGCAGCACAAGATGTTCTGTATTGGAATATTATCGACATAATTAATAACATAGTATTTTAGCTTAGAAAAAATATCTCTGGAGGTCGTGGTGCTTTCTTATGATTTGCAGAATAACATTTCCTCAAAAAATGTTCCTTATTAATGTACCTTACATAAGTTATCAACAAGGCCTCAGTGCCTCTCACTCTTGCTCATTTTAACCATTCTTTTTCTGACAGTGTTGTTACTAAGAGGCACAGCTATCACATCTTTGTCATCTTTTTCTAAAACCGTTTTTACAAATGTTGATATTGACAGTTTAATTAAATGTTCCCCTATTTTGTGCTTTTTCCAGATTTAGCAATCAGCACGAATATTTGATAACTAGACTCAAGGGTACGATTAACACTTGCAGTGACAATTTCAGTTTTAGAGTAAATGTTTAACTTTGTGTTGTTATAATAAAATATGGCAGATTTGTGTTGTATTAGTTTTTAAGTGAATGTTTATTTCTATTTTGTTATAATAGAATATGTAGCAAATTTTGTTTCTGCTAAAATGCTTAGTATTTATTTCAATAATCAAATAAATTATTGTTTTATGTTATTATTTTTATACCCCCAATGGCGCAAGTTTTTCATTACGTCATAGAGAGGAAATTAATCAAAGTTTGTTGGGCAGAATGTGTACCAATGACGAAATGAGAAACGTACACCGTTCCGAGTAAGGTTCATTTCCAACTCTGTTATAGGTATAAAAAAAGACAATATGAAGTGGGGCATGAGATTTTTAGACCAGCTTCGGTGGGGAATAGCTCAAAAAAGGTTGGGAAACACTGCTATAGACCAGCGCTTCTCAAACTATGGGTCGCGACCCAAATGTGGGTCGCGTTAAAAAATTTTTGGGTCGCGTATGAAGCTAACCACAGCAAGAAATAAATCACAATTTACAATCACACAAAGAGGCGTACAACAGATTTCATTTGAACAGTACAGTACTTGTACTGTCAGTAGAGTACTTGTACTGTACGAACACGCATCCGTTTTCGCGCATCAACATCATAGCATGTGTACCACACATGGCTCGCGTCTTTGAATGCGGCTCCAAACGTAACGGAAAATCCGAAGTCTGCTCCACACGTAGAGGTTTCTCTATCCACACGTAGAGGTTTTCCTTGAGGTCTTACGCCTCGAGGCATGCCTTCGGATTTTCCGTTGCGTGTAGAGCCACATTAATTTTCTGTGTTCAATGTAAAGTGTAAACCCGCTTATGAAACAGAAAGCGGCTAAGTATACTTTTGTCGAAGTTAAATAATTGCAGGTAAATAGCCACATATTAATTAAACTAATTTAAATTTACTCTCTTTGTATTTTCTGCATCGGGAGCAATTAGCTGCGAACGGCATGAGCTCAAGTCTTCATGAAATTTTAAATGAATGTGTAACAATTGTAAATTATATCCGTAAAAGTGTACTAAAAAAAAATTTTTGAAAATATTATGGGAAGAAATGGGACCAGAACATCAGACATTGTTTTTGAATTCTCATATAATGATGGCTTTCCAGGGGTAACGTATTAAAACGATTTTTCGAACTGAGAATGAAAATTGAAATATTTTGACGGGAACAAAAGTCAACTTTATGCGAATTCTTTCAAAATAATTTGTGTCTTGCAAAAGTACCTAGCATATTTGGCTGATATATTTTCCCACATGAATGACTAAATGATCTTTCACTTCAGGGAATGCAGATTACTCTCTTTAATTGTTATAATAAAATTGAAGCATTAATAAAAAAATCAGCTTTGGATCGATACTATTAACAGAGGTTGCTATATGATGCTTCCTTCGTTTGCTGAATTAGTTGATGACAACTTAGCAACAAGTGCTCGATGTACGCATAATTATACAAAGTCATTTGAAAGAATTGAAAGCAAAACTAGTGCAGTACTTTCCATCTAGGGACGCCATTTGTCAAGGCAATATGTGGGTATAAAATCCTTTTAGTGCTGAATTATCGAATAATTTAACATTCTCTGAAAAAGTGCAGTTAATTGAATTATCTACGGATAAAAGTTTAGAACAAAAATTTCAAGTGCCCAAAAATAATATGTCGCGATTTTGGTTAGAAATAAGGGAAGAATATCAAATATTAGGTGAAAATGCATTGAAATTATTGCTTCCTTTTGAAACGACTTATTTAGCGGAAAGTGGATTTTCAACTATGGTAATAATAAAAACCAAATTGAGGAATCGGCTTTATCAGCTCGGCAATGCGAATTTCAATGACGAATTCGAATTCGATTAACAATGATTTTGACGAATTGGTTGCTAAAAAACAGCAGCATCCATCTCACTAACAATAAGTTTATTAATACTACTACGTACTATAAGTATGTTTAAGTTCACTTTGTAATAAAGTAGTATTTTGTAATAAATAAAATTCAGTTATATTACAATATCTAAAGGTTTTAGTTATTTGGGTCGCGAGCTGTTCAAACATAAAAATGTTGGGTCGCCAGTCTACAAAGTTTGAGAAACGCTGCTATAGACCATCATGCAAACCTCAAAAATTAATAACCGAAAAAATCTTTAACCTCTCGAAGTGAGGCCTGCAACTGTCTCTCTGTCCAACCTTCACGATGGATCTTATAGTTCTTTTTTGGATCCTTAGTGCTTGATCCATTTCCCCGGCAGAACAGAATCCCCAGAATGCAATACCATATCTCAGCAAGCTGCCGAAATAAGCGTGGTAGACATTAATTGCCGAGACCTCACCCAGTTCTCTGGCGACCGCACGGATGACGAAGTGTGCCCCACCAAGTTTCGACAGCAGCTCATGAATAAGATAGAATTCTTGCCAAGATTTATGTGTCACTTTGCAAAGGTACAAAACAACATAAAATAATATTGGGGTAACATTGAATTTCCTTTCAGAAATAGAAAAAAAAAGCATTTAATCTTTGCCTTTTTATTGTATCATATAATATATATTTCAATAAGTAACAACAAATTCACTAAATATGGAACAGATATTGATTATACAGATTTCTAAATACATCTATCTACATAGGAATATAATAATTCTAAGGTTTATTTATTCATTTAGAGACCTATGAAGTGTCAAGAAGGTACGCATAGTCGTCATCATGTTTCCTATATAAGAGGTCCTCTAATATACTTTTTGTTTGGTCGTATTCAGAAAATTGGGCATTCCTAGGAACCTGAAAATGATCTCAAATAAACACCCAATTATATTATTCAAATACGCAAACCTACCCAAACTTCTTGTAGTTTACATTGACCAAAACCTGTGCTATCGTCATGGCAAAAAGTAGCATTTTGGCCATAGTCACCAAGTCCAATTTACTCTCCACTACTGGTGCGAAAACTGGAGTTATTTTCTCAGCATAACGGATATCTTCACGAACTTGCCTTGTTGGTTGCCCAGAAGACAACCTTTCTTGGGAAGCTGCCCTGTTTTGCCTCCTGGAAGATTCAATGACTCGCCTTTCGTCTGTTTCCATGGAACCTTGACGTCGGCCAAATCTGGCATCCACACGTCTTTCCTCACGCTGTTGTCTGACCTGAATTATATTTCTTTGATTTGTGACACTGCGTCTTTTGTTGTTTCTTTCACGAGTAACCTCACGGTTTAAAGACCTTATTTCTTCCCGATGTTCAGAGGTTTTCCTGGATGATGCTTCCCTCCTTCGTGAATCAGGAACTTCCGTTCGAGCTGTTGAGGATTCAATACGTCTTTCATATAGAGAAGCTCGTCGATTTTCAATATTATCTCTTCTCGTAGAAGCACTTCTTCTACTCTGGTCCATACGTTTATCCATCCTTTTAGCAGAACGATCTTCCGTGGAGCGGCTACGTTCAATTGGAATATAAATAGTTTGCCTTCTGGCATCCGCACGCCTCTCAGATGATACTGAACGCTCATGGGTCCTAGAGGACAATCGATCAATTCTATTACGCATTTCTTGCATATTTCGTCTGGCTTCTTGCATGTTACGCCTTGTGTCTTGTATGCGAGCTTCGGATACTCTGCTTACATCAATTCTTCGCGTTAGGGTGGCCCTATCTTCGCTGGATGAGCTTCTTCTATCTTCTGACGTTCTTCGCGTTCGTTGTGTAAAACGAGAATTAGCATCACTTTGCCTTCTGTCTTCTGGTTGCCTTCTGGTTGAAATGGTTCTTATTCGTGATAAAGAAGATCTGTCTATAGCTTCACGCCTGCTTTCTCTGACCATCCTCTCTTCTGGTTGTCGTCTGCTTAAAATGGTTCTATCTTCAACAGTCCTTGCTCGTGACAAAGACAATGAATTCCTGGCTGACTTAGAACTTGTGTCTCGCCTATCGGCAGAGTCTCGTCTGCTTTCACCGACCCTTCTATCTTCTGGTTGTCTTACGTTGGTTCTTTCTTCAATGATCCTTGCTCGTGATAAAGCTGCTGAATTCCTAGTTAACCAGGGTGTTGTATCTCTCCTGTCTGTGGTTTGTTGCCTGCTCTCAGTGGACTTTCTATCTTCTGGTTGCCTTCTGGTTGAAATAATTCTCTCTTCATTGGCCCTTGTTTGTGATAAAGAAGATGAATCTCTGGCAAACCTAGAAGTGATAGATTCCCGTCTGGTTGCTCGAATATTGCTTATCCTGGAATCTCTGGAGTTTTCTCTGGTTTGGCGTTCGTTATTCAGTTCTCTGGTTTCTTGGACACTCCTGTCTGTCCTGGTGTCTTCAACCAAGCGATCCCTGGATCTTGAGAGCCTGTTTTCGTTCAAGTTTCTTTGGTTGAACCTGTTGATTTCTTCAGAGCGACGCATGTTGTCATAAAAGCCAGTCCTATGTTCTGCATCACGCTGGTCAAAGCGGTTTCTTTGGCTTATACGTCTCTCGACAACCCTAGCTCTGCTTTTGGGCGGTACCCTTTCGACTGGGCGATTGTCAGCTCGGTTCTCTCGTCTCAGGATGTTATTGTTGTTGTCCAAATTTCCTCTGCTTAAGAAGGACCTCTCGTAGTTTCTCCAGGACCTATCCGGTCCTTTCTCGAGATGTCTTCCTCTAATGGAAGCTAGGATGCAGTTTTCGTCGTCGATATGGCAACCGTGTATGCTCGGTAGACCAAAATAAAATAAAATCAGGAGTATTGCGCCCTTTCCAAGTTTCAACGGTAACATGATGTGGTGTGGAAATCAAAATAGTCTTTCTTTTGTGGTAGATGCCTTGTATGGTATACTAGTTTTACTGGTGTCTTCGTTCAACGTGTTCGCTGTTTTCTGTGAATGGCTGGAAGCTGGATGCTGCTTATATAGCAGACGCTCGGGTGGTTATTTTCTACTTGACGAGGTTTCAATTTGTCCCACGTTCAATTTGCCGGTTAGATTAGATCGTAATTTGATTTTAGGGCCGTTTGTTACACACTTTAAGTTATCCTGTTGTGTCCTCTATAGCTACATACAGGGTGTACAGGTAACAAGGTGGTTCAGGATAATAATAAGGCAAGTGGTTTACTAAAGCTTCATAGAAGGAGAAATTTATATTTATGATAATAAACGTGTAATATATATAAAAGTTTGCCAAACATTACCTTCAATCTAAAAATTATGGTTTCTACAGCTATCTTTATATAAAAACTGCAAAAATCGTTGTATATCTACTTATCAAGTGCATCTCCAATAAATAACGCTATTTTCAAGTGTTTTATCAACATTGCGTCATCAGCTGATGTCAATATTATCTTCTATTAAGGTGTTTTATATTATTTTAGATACTAATCACTTTATAGAAGGTCGAAGAAATATACATTGCAATTGTCAAATTTCAGCCCAGCCCGTTTTGCTGTTTGGGCGCTATCATGTTCACAAACATACATAAATACATACAGACATTAAAAAAAAACTTTGCAGTTGGTTCAGAGGACCTCAAAACGCGTATTTATACAAGTAATATATATTTCTTTCTAGGAGGCCTAGTTGAAAAGTAAACGCTGTGTAGGTTCAGAAAATGTTTCATACTATACTGTGCAAATCACTATCGTTCTTGAACGTTTTATGCTTATAAATCAAAACTGATGTTCTAACAATATAATGGAGGAGGAAAATGCTTTATTGAAACCATCAACAAAAAAATACGATTTTTTCAGTATAGACAGGTTCTCTACTAAAACAAATACAACTACTTTATTTTTTTATATCTAACCCATTTCTGGTTCCCATCAAGAGCATATAGGTACATATTTGGTTGTCCTAATAATGACAGTTATATTGGATAGTTTTAGTAGTGGTAAGTGATATAAATCACATAATTCTAAAATTACCAAATCATATTTTGATTTTTACAAATCCAATTAAAATTCGTATATACGTAATATAATCCTTACAGTTGTAAGGACGCCCTGTACATTGCAGGATTGTTCTTCCTTTCAGTGACGTAAGTGGCGAGGGTGTCTGTGGTGAGGTGATAACACTGGCCATTATTCAATTTCAATGCATCATATGAGACCCCTTACACGCATGAAAAGACCCCGTAACAGATTTCACCTAAATAGGCTGAAAATTCAGCGGTTTCCTTGAATTGCGTCTGAAATTGAAAATGTGGGCGGTCAGTTTCCTTGATTTACAGCAACCCTGAAAAACGATACGGAATTTATTCTATTTGCAGTCTTGCAGAAGTACTTGTGAGATTCCTTTTGCTTGTGGTGTTTTTCAAAACACGTGAGTTAAATTACAAGCATGTTTGATGTTTCATCATCTGTAATACGTCAGCAATGTTATCTTGTAAAAACGAGCTTAGAACATCGCGAAAACATTCTTATCAAATCTAAAGGTGCATTCAGATGCATTTAGTATAGAACACATTACTTGTATTTTTCTATTTTTTCATTAAACCCTCATGATATGGGTTTAAGTGCTTTGATTTTTAGCGAGATTCCAACCATTTTAAATCCCCTAATCGCACTCCTATCTATTTCCCTCGCTTGTATAAAAGGCCAAATCACCAGAAAATCATCACATCAAAATGAAGGCCTTCATCGTGTTTTCTGCTCTCTTCGCATGCGCTCTTGGTAAGTAACTTACTTCCATCTTTTTTTTTTTGTGAGGAATACATGCTAAACTGTAGGTCCCTCTGAAAACAGAGACAGAAAATGGTTTCTGATTGTGTTTTTGTTTAGCTTATCCTTCCATTAAGATAACAAATGGCGTCGATGCTGAAAGAGACCAGTTCCCATACCAAATCTCCATGCAATGGGGTCTTTTGGGTATCTGGCAACACATCTGCGGTGGTTCCCTCATCGCCCCTAATGTCGTTTTGACAGCTGGACATTGCATCACTGAAACTCCCGGCCTTGGAAACTTCAGGGTTAAGGGTGGTCTCTTACTCTTGAATGAAAATGTGGGCAGCGTGCAAACAATTGATGTTGCTAGGAGCGTTGTTCATCCAAGCTATCAAGGGTTAGTTACTGTTTTAACGACCTTGGAGTTCATGAAATCATGAACATATTTATTTTCCAGAGGTGTCAATCCACACGATGTTGCCGTTCTGATCCTCGCTAATTCCTTCGTATTGGGCGAATCAGTTCAGACCATTGCCCTTCCAGCTGCCGGTGCTGAATTCACTGGTGACACAATCTTGTCTGGATGGGGTTCAATCTCGACGACCTCGACTCCAAACATGCCAAACCATCTCCAAACTGTCACCATCCCACTTCTCTCCCATACGGGTAAGACACATCTTGTCCACATTCGCAAATAAATCTTTATGGCGGTATCTTTCGAATGTTTTAGAGTGCGCTGATGCCTTCACTGCTCTCATGGGTACTTCTGATCCACTAAACCAAGCTGCCAATGTCTGCACTGGCCCATTGACCGGAGGTATTTCCGCCTGCTCAGGAGATTCCGGTGGCCCATTAGCTAAGGATGGTCAAGTTATTGGTATCGTCTCCTGGGGTATTACTCCATGCGGTACTACAGGTGCTCCATCAGTTTACACTAAAGTCAGCAACTACGTTGACTTCATTAATTCTCACTTGTAATCTACGATTTGATATGAATTAAATTAGATTTTGAACACGACTCTTCTTTTCTTTGAATCAACATTTATAAGACTGCTATGCAGCTTTCGTGGAATGCAAAAATAAGATGCTTTTATATCACCTTTCGAGGTACAAACAATTTTATTATTGGTTTCTTACAATTTTGGTTGCCTTTTCTTTTCCTTTCTTCAATTAATTGTTCCTCACATTCCTTCTATGTGTTGATGATAAAAGAACGCTTCCTCCTGTTGTAAGAAAAAACTGAAGACATCTAACATCTTAGGTTACCTATGCTACAAAAGAAGTGTCAGCGATGACATGAACATATCGTGGTATACTTGCAACTTGTGCTTGACCATTCTAACATTTCCTTTAATATACTCCTTGAAGTGTTTCGTATGCGATGAGAATTATACAGTATCTGCTAGGTCAATTCTGTGTTCACAGAACATATCGGAGGAATGCAGACATGATGATAACAACCAACCAAATCAGTCGTTTTCTTGTGTGACTTGGAGGGGTCAATTGAGCTATGTAGCAAAGACCTGCCATAATTTAACTTGCTTTGACTTGACCATCGAGCATCAGAAAATGGTTGCAGAAATGAAGAGAGCCAAGACCAGGCCTAAGCTTGAGATTGAGCAATGTTGCGAGTTTGATTTGTGCAATACCAAACAGCACATGGTTGCAAATGTTAGCTATTATTATGGAGCACAGGTGCAATATATTTCTGCACTGTTAACTATTTATATAGTGAAATTTGTATTGTGATATTATTTAGCTTCTTACGTCCCCCATATAACTTCATTTTGTATATCTATTGTTTGTATTTATATATTATTAGGGGTTCACCAAATAAACTGAGCAGGATATACAAGAAATCAAAATCTAGAGCTGTACATGATTCTTTATCAAATGGTTGCTCTTTAAGCCAATCAACAGGATATATTTTAAAGTTTTGTGTAATAAAACACAGATATAAACACAAAATTTAATCATACAAATATCATATGTTTATTTAAATCAAAAATCGAATGTCTAAAATTTAAGCCAAGATGTTTTGGTTGATCCAGGTGATGTAGTTGCTGGTGCGTACGTAGACACTTGGGGCACCGGTGGTACCGCATGGCATGATACCCCAGGAGACGATACCAATGACTTGTCCGTTTTGGGCCAATGGGCCGCCAGAGTCACCAGAGCAGGCAGAAACTCCACCGGTCAATGGACCAGTGCACACGTTGGAGTCATCCAAAGGTCCGGCGTTACCCATCAAGCTGGTCAAAGCGTTTCTGCATTCTAAATTGCAAAATAAATATTTTAACTATAGGAAATCACAAATTCTGCGGTAATCTTACGGGCCATGGTGAGGATTGGCTTGCTAACCCATTGCATGGTGTTTGGCATGCTTGGGACTTGGGTAGTGGAGGTAGAGCCCCATCCAGAAAGGACAGCGCTGCCTGTTGGTACAACACCAGCAGCTGGAAGGTTGATGGCGGCGATAGATGCGCCCCAGGAGAAGCCGCTGGCCAATCTCAACAGAGCGATATCATGGGGGTTGACACCACTAAAAATAAAGACGAATAACATCAAGATAAACAATGAAAAGATAGGTGAATACAGGTAAATGATTCTAAAGTATAATGCAATAAGAT
Source organism: Aphodius granarius (assembly GCA_963971325.1). Classification (NCBI taxonomy): domain Eukaryota; kingdom Metazoa; phylum Arthropoda; class Insecta; order Coleoptera; family Scarabaeidae; genus Aphodius; species Aphodius granarius. The sequence continues at coordinate 11,477,787 of OZ020227.1, read as the reverse complement.
CATACCCAGCGTATTGTGGGTGGATGACGGAGCTTTGGACATTGATGGTTTGCATTCCAGCGACATTGTCGTTCAAATTGAGGATACCAGCCCTAACTCTGAAGCTGCCCAAGTTTGGTGTTTCGGTGATGCAGTGAGCGGCGGTCATTACGGTCCTTCCGGCGATGATGGAGCCACCGCAGATGTGTTGCCAGACTCCCAAGAGACCCCATTGCATGGAGACTTGGTATGGGAATTGGTTCCTGCTGGCAGCGCTGCCACCAACTACCCTATCCTCGAAGGATGGGGCGGCTATATTTCAAAAGTAATCCGTTAATTAAGTAATGTTGAAGAAAGTTAACACTGTAATAACGTACCAAGGGCGCAACCGGCCAGGGCAAGCAACACTACGAAGACCTTCATGTTTTCGAATGATGACCAGTGGAGCTGCTGCTTAATATTTATAGCTTCTGCGAAGATCTGATAAGACGCGATTGAGATGCGATTGGCGAAAATTCATCTCTTGTCGAAAATGTTACTGGGCAAGGTGCTTCCCACTGGTACTTGAGATAAAAAAAATCATTGTATGCTAAGATTTTTGTGGGATATCGAAAACACTCAATCAAAAAACGTACATGTTAATAACTGAGAGATTGTCAATGAAGATACTTTTGATCGTATAATCCTCATGAATTTGAGTTTCCATTTATTCTGATTCTCTGGTCAGCTCTGGATTCGGCCAATTTCCTTAGGATTTGTGGACAAAATCTTGCAATCTATTTCTTCTGCCTTTGATCAATAGAAGAGAGATAGATCATTCCGTATGTGGATTAATCCAGATGGTTTTGGGAATACATACCATGTCCTTAAATTCTGTTCATTTCATTGAAAGTTTGCAAATGCTGGTTACTGCTTCAACATGATAAACAGCTGCACAAAGTGAATTAAACATTTTCAAAATACATATTTATATTTTAATAGTCTGTAGATATAGATAGCAAAGTGTAAAATATTTAGTTATTAATAAGTTAATCATGTGATAATAAATACTTTGTGAAATAATTTTAAAACATTTGATAAAATCTCCAATGACACTCTCAAGAGAATCAAGATCGTGATATCACTAATCAGTCTAATTTATTAAACAATTACAAAAATAGTGCTTTAGATAAACTATCTACTTATTTTTATCATTAAATATTCCTCATGTTTCCATTGATACCGCAACCTGTTATTCCAAATCTTGGTGACACAAGAAATCTAACAAATATATTCATATTCATTGGATAAATTTGTTCTATGACGGACTAGCAGATATGTATGGCATATGTATGGCATTCGACCAAATTAATGCCACAGGTGTCTAAACACTTAATATTATTTCACAATGCACTTAATATTATTTCATTTCGTGAGGCCACAGCCACTCGAAACCCCCAACCTAACGTCAGTCATAGAATAACATAATTATCATGTCAATGGCACTGACAGTTGTCAAAATCTGACAATTCGCAACACTGCGATGAAGGCTGTAGATTCTGTCAAACTTCTTCTATAAACTCTTAACTCTTATGTAGTGTTTCCACCGGAAGCAACTGCGACTGGAACCCGACATCAACGCAACCGCTTATCAACCCAACGCTAATGTCATAGTACGCGTGTACCCACCGAGTTGCTTTCTAGTTGTATGCAAATAGGTGGGAGCGGTTGCGTTGAAGTCGAGTTCCAGTCGCAGTTGCTTTCGGTGAGAACACTACCTTACAGCGCCCAGGCCCAAACTGTTTGTTTATAGCGCCTAAACCGCTGATACCAATGATCTGCAAATTTGTGTACTTATTTAAAATCACTGGAGGATGAGCTGGTATGGTTTGATCTCAACCGGATGAATCCCTCACAAAACGCATGTAATATTTATCACTTTCGGTTGTCAATTTGTCACAAAAAACAATCCAGTTCGTCTCCCAGTAAATCTAAATATGTATACCAAATTGCAATGGATTCAGGGAAAAAAATCCGATGATTACAATACTTTCCTTCTGGGGTACTAGTCGGAAAGTAAAATGCATCCCAAGTGTCCCTAAATCCCTCTTATTTGTTTATAAGCATTTGTATGTAACACATATTCTTCTGTAGAATATAAAAATAGTGCCTTATTTTGTGTCGTTAAGGCTTCAAATTTTTTTAGTTACATCTTTGTTATTTATTCAAGATTTCATAATCAACGTTTTAAATTATTGCTCATTGAATCGATTATTATCTATTTGGTAAGTACAATACTCGATCCAATAAGATATGCGTGACTTTATAATAACAATTTTATCGTACTAATTTTAAATTCATTCATTTCCGTCTAGTTTTCGAGACATCTATCGGTGATATCTAAAACTGTGTTGCTGCCATCTATCGGGTACATTGTCAACCTGCAGGCGTGCTGTAATTTGTCGAGTTCCCTGCAGAGCGCGCCTTTTTCTTTCTCTGTTGTTTGCGCTGCAAGTAGGCACAATTTATACAAAATGGTACGTTATTTTTTTCTTGAAAAATCTTAATCATCCTTCATTATTTTATGCATATCCCAATTCCTAAACATCAATTAATCTCCGTAGAATGTAATTACATCAATGTTTTGATGTATTTTGCTAGATAAACCTTAAAATTCGATGTTGAAACTTTATAGGTTATGTTACATGTCATATGTGTTTTCTAACATTTCTGTAAATTTTAGGCCAAGCGTACCAAGAAGGTTGGAATCACCGGTAAATACGGTACCCGTTATGGTGCCTCCTTACGTAAAATGGTGAAGAAAATGGAAATCACCCAGCACGGCAAATATTCTTGCAGTTTCTGTGGAAAGGTTAGTCAAATCGTCATAGCGTTGACTGCATTTTTGCTTATGCAATGCATTATTTGTTGTAGGACGCTATGAAGAGATCCGTTGTCGGCATCTGGTCCTGCAAAAGGTGTAAACGTGTTGTCGCCGGAGGTGCCTGGGTTTACTCCACGACAGCCGCCGCTACCGTCAGGTCAGCCGTCAGACGTCTTAGGGAAGTTAAGGAACAGTAAACTTTATGACCGTTTAATTTAATAAAAAATTAAAAAAGTTTCTGCTGAGTTTGAATGTAGGTATTTCTTCTGGTTCAATTACACCTAGAAATTGCTTATTTATTCTCTTATTTTTTGTGGGTAATAAATTGGTAAGTAAATATGAAGATATGGATTTGTATAGTTATAGATGTTTGAAACTAAGGAGAGCACAGTTGTGTATGCAACCAAATATATGTGGGTCAATTATAAACCATACACTGGGTATAATTGGTTGCACAATGACATAGTGCTCTACTTAGTTTAAAACTACTCTAATACTTGAAGTAGTCCAATTTTGTGGAATAAAATATATTGCTGCATGTTTTAAATTCATTCAAGTAATAGATTACTAATCATGTTATATAGAACTCATCAATTGATTCTTTTATTCATGTTCTATGTATTGTAAATCATTAAACAATTGCAATATGTATTTTTAAAATTGTATGCTAAAAGATTTTCGTAATGTCACATTAAAAAATTAAGCATTATTAAAAAAGAAGCGATTCAGGTATTTTATTTCACAATAGATCTTGATAATAGTATGATAATAAGTATGTACATCTTTTGCTTGCATACTTACCTTCATTATGTAATATGTAGTTATTTATGATACAATGCAAAAAAATCTGACAAGAGTGCTACAACAAAGTTGTTCATTTATTAAGTTTTATCATCAAATGGAAGATGATTGGTCTCTGCCTGTTGGTACACCTAACGATAAATAAACAAAAATGTTATAAAAGTATTTTTTTATTAATGAAGAATAATTTATAATACATTTTACATTTTTTTCAGAGAAAAGAATAAAAATACAATAAGTTTTGCTTATAGTTCACTTTTATACACAGTATATTTGTTGTCTCGTGATATTTGAGCTTAAATTTACAGACGCGCTACAATCTATAACATTTTATCATTTAGACTTCATACTATAATAATGTGTGTATAGTCTGAGACCTTTTTGAAGAAAGCATAAATATACATATAAAAAGATATAATACTCGAATCAATTTAAAAAAATTAGAACTTATGTCCGCAGTACGATCCTCTTTTAAATTTTTTAGGGTTACTCGGCAGTTACGTGGGCAACGTTCAATTTATTCGTCGTCGTTCGTCTCAAATACCTGCTGTTGTTGGCATCAGTTATCTGATTTATTGTGCCTGCGCTGCAAGGCTTGGGCCAAGTCTTGTTTCAAAGCCTGCTGCTTATTAGATTCGGTCAATGGTTGAACCGACCTCAAACTATTTACGATGTCTTTCGTCTTGCTGAAGTAGATCTCGTTCAAGGTGTTCCTGATTTTATTCTCCATGTCTTCCACCATCCTACCGATGTTTGCTATATGCGGATTTGACTCATTCACCGCAGCATCAATTTCAAACTAAAAAAATAATTTCCATCATAAAAAAAAAGTTTATGCCTTACTAAAGATATTTATTTACCTGTCTTGTTAAACTGCCTCCTAAATTCATAGTTCCAGAGCCTTGTTTATTCGTCTGGAGCCAGAGCATAGCTGTCGATGTCATTTTGTAGTGAGAGTTTCTACCGGTACTTTTTTCTTGGACCTCAACAACGTGGATCGAGTCCCAACAACCTTTGATTTTCTTACTACCATCCCCAGTTTTCTTAATCAAAATTACACCTGCACAAATTAGAATATTTATAGATGTTTCAAACCAGGGAGAGCACAGTTGTGTATGCAACCAAACATACGCGGGACAATTATAAACCATACACTGGGTATAATTGATTGCATATGTCACTGTGCTCTACTTAGTTTAAAACTACTCTAATACTATCTCTAATATACTTAATAAAATCTATTAAATTAAAAGAATAAAAACTATGTTGATATGTATAAGTTTGGACTACCACATACCTGCAAAACCATGCTCCAAGTCCCAAAAATATACGGAAGACACACCACCCTCAAAATACATATCTCTATACTGATCGAAAGCATTATTCGCATCCAGTTCTAATTTCCTCAGTTTATCTGAAGGCATGGACCCATCTTCTAAAGGAGGATCGTACGTGTTTGACCAGGGAGACCTAAATTAACAAACCACGTTATAGGTCATTGGATTCGACAAATTTGCATTTACAAACAAACCTGTATGAATCACCGTCTCTGTTGTAATCGCAAAGTAAATAATCTCGACCGGATTCCTTATCCTTGGCTATTTTCAAAGGCTGATCAACAGATGTCAATAAATCTTCACATAATTCTGGCACCAAGTCAATTAGTTCACCCAAATTCTTCTCAATCTCTTGCGGAGGCAGCCTTCGCATCAAATCAAGGGCACAATCGAACTGTTGGTCACCCTGAAACATATTTAAGGTCAACTTTACACTGTACACTATAATTTTCATTGAATATAACGCGTGTTATTTTATTATCCAAGTAAATATAGCGGTTTTTCCTTATCACTTTGGGTGTGACATTGTGACACGTACGTTTATTACCGCACTAATTACGTTATATGGGGAATTTTGTAAGCTAAATTCATTTTTTACATTCCAAACTTACCATTTTCTCTTATGACAACGCAAACAATTAACAAAATTAACAGATACAACAGGCTTTTGAGGTTGACACCTTTTGTCAACTGAATGACAGCAAGTTGCAAGATGGCATATGCCGGTACAAATTTTATCACTAGATGTCGCTGTACTTGAAAGAAAATTACACTTAACTGATTTTTCTCAAATTTCGTGTAATAATTTGGCTTGATTATAGACACATTTATAAAATTATTTTGATATCAAATATTGAACATAATTATCTTTTAATTTATGCATCTTTCACGGGCATTGTCCCTTATGATTTAGTACATACTCCAAACCATAGGTGTCGCTTAAAAATATGTTTAAAAAAAATATACTACTTACTTTAGAATAATAATAATATGCGTACTGTGGCGCATTTAAACACTTATTAAATAAGTAGCTTGTATGTTCATAACTTTTTTTAAGTAATCTTGTAAGAAGATCTAACTAAAAAGCATACAGAGGCCTTTTAAAAGTAAATTCCCAAGTGATTTCATTGCTATGTAGTTGCGTATTAAACACGCTTTAAACTCTTCTTAATCCCGTGAGTAGATTAAATAATAACCGCTTCACTATATATAGCATTTTAAATTGTTTTTGAACAATTTAAGAATCGCGCGCATGCCCTGAAGAGTTTTGTTGCTTCTATTTCATTTGCACTCAACCTCGATGTGGGTGGTCCTTTAATCCACCTGTCTCTGTTTACTGGATGCACTTGTCCTCTTCGCAACATGCGGGTGGTCTTGCTATCTTTGTCCGACTAAAGTTAGCGCCGATGTTAGTGCGTTCTCAGTCTTGTTATTTTCTTGTTGTTTTAAAACTTTCGAAAGCATGTTGTTTGCGTGCCTCACTAGTTTTGTGTTAGAATGTGTTATTATGCGGTTTTTTGACTAGATAACATAAAATGCGAAAATGAGAATAGTTCTGTTCGTTTTGTTGTGTATTTTTGGATGTGCCTGCCACGCTCTCCGAGACAATAGAAGAGTTAAAAGAAGACTGAATGATAACTCTCATAATCTGGAGTACTGCGAAAGGCCAGCGAAATGCGTGCCTTTAAAGCCGAACGCCGCATGTTTAGGGGTAAAACTACCCTATTCTCACACCGCATTGAACGGCAGCGAAGAAAAAGTTGAAGCTCAATTGTTACAGTTCAATAACTCGATATATTTCCCACGTTGTTGGCCTTTAATTCAACCGTTCTTGTGTTCCCATTACATGCCAAAATGCAGGAACGACACTATAAACGTACCATCAAGAGACATGTGTAAACGGGTGCAAAAACTCTGCATCACGTTCTTAAACATAATAAACATCGATTTCGATTGCGACAATGAAAATCTATTCCCGACGAATTGCAAAGGTTTCATCGCAAGCGATTTTAACACGACTAGAGGGGATTGCCTCTCACCGATGATCAAAACCGATCAAGACGACTCATTTTACCCCGGTATCGACGGCTGCGGATTATCTTGTAAAGATCCCTTCTACACGGACAACGAGCAGCGACAAATTTTTAAATTGGTCGGCTACGGGGTGTTCTTTTGTTTGATTTTAACGGGGGTGACAATTTGTACTTTTATGATCGATTGGAAATCGGCTAATAAATATCCGGCTGTTGCGATATTTTATGTTAACGTTTGCTTCTTTGTGATGTACTGTGGATGGCTGATTCAATTCCTCGGCGGTGAGACCAGAGAGGATATCGTTTGTAAGAAGGATGGGACTTTACGGATATCAGAACCTAGGACCACGGAGAATTTGTCTTGTGTTAGCGTGTTTGTCATGGTTTATTATTTCCTGATTGCTGGCATGGTTTGGTTTGTGATTTTTTCGTACAGTTGGTATATGAATTCTTTACAAGCGTTAGGTAAGAATTCTATCAATTTTTTAATTTGTTTATTTTAAACTGATACTATACATATTTATTTTTTTCTTTTAGTTAAAAAACTCTCTATTATTTAATTTCTTACCACTAAAAAGCATGATTTATTTTAGGGAAAACACAGGAACGTGTTGACAAGAAACGAGCATACTTCCATCTTCTAGCGTGGAGTTTACCTCTAATGTTGACGATAACCACGATGGCCTTAAATGAAATTGATGGTGATTATACTTCAGGAATTTGTTTTGTTGGGGGTATGAACTCTGCAGCAAGGGCAGGGCTCCTTCTGGCCCCGCTTGGTTTTACTATAACAATTAGTGGGTACATCATTTTAAGAGGTAAGACCTTATTTTTTTAATCAAAAAAATCAATTGAAGGTTGTCTCTTGTCTTTTAGGTTTAATATTGTTGGTTAAGGTAAAGATGGAGAGTAAGGAGATCATCTCAATCCATGCCAGTAAGAAGATCAAATCAAACATTTGTCGGATGGGCGTTTTTGCGCTGTTCATGGTGCTTTTCTGCGTCATATCTTTTATGTACTATATCTATCAAACGGTGAATGTGGATTCTTGGAATCGAAGTCTTCACAACTATTTCAGGTTGGTATCAATTATTTATTATAAACAACAGACACATGCTGTTAAAACCGAGGTAAAACCGAAGAAGATTTTGCTTGGTTGTTACCAAAGTTTAATGTTCCCCAGTTTGAACCAGGGTTGTTATGTTTTAAAACATTTGTTTTTGTTATGTTTTAAAACATTTGTTTTAAAACCAGGTAGCGCACAAATGTTTTAAAACATTTGTTTTAAAACATTGGTTTAAAAATGTTTTAAAACAAAGCTTTTAAAACATGTTTTTTTTCTACTGTTACTGTTTATTTTTGAACTACATTCAATAGAATCATTTAGAGACTACTTACCTTAAGTGTTGTATGTTGACCAGGGTTGTTAAAAATAACAGTAAAACCCTTTTAAAATAAATAATAGTAAATAATTGTTTTGTATTAAATCCAACCAACTACCCGTGAGGTATTCCCCTAACCGTCAGGGAATCCTATTACAATGCCAAATGGAACAGAGAACCTACTATCAACTCAAGTGAGCCAACATTTGTAAAAGGATAGATTTTATATTATTCTTAAATCTCCATGAGCATCCCTTTATATTCGAAAACAATAATTTATTTTTTTCTGACACTGCCTTGAAAAATAAAAAAAACAAAAAGAACATGTTTTAAAACATGTTTTTTTAAGGTGTTTTAAAACATTGTTTCATGTTTTAAAACACATTTTAACAAAAACACTGTTGTTCTTGTTTTAAATTAAAAAAAAAAAACGTTTTTTATAACAACCCTGGTTTGAACACAAGTTTTTTTAAAATTAGGTTTTTTAATCAGCTTTCTTCACATGACCCTCAAACAAATGGTTCAAAAACATGCATTAACATAGTTTCAAACCTACACTCTTCCTGTATTTTGAAATTGCAGATGTGTTACTTATCTTTATTGCATTTTTAATATTCTATATACTCTAGGTGTAAAATTAGAAGTTTATCCGAACACGACACCTGCAAACTAGAAACAAGACCCAGCTTGGCAATCCTCCAGCTACAACTGATAGCGGCCTTTGGAAGCGGAATTGCGATGGCATCTTGGATTTGGTGCACAGCGACCGTTCACTCTTGGACCCGTTACATCCGCAGGTAAATTAAATCCGTCAGTCTCAAGTCCTTCCGTCCCCAATAACAACAGTCTGCACGTTTTCAGGAAGTTCCGCTGCGAAGTTGACGAACCCATGAAGCTCCAGAAACACCAGATCATAGCGCAGGCCTTCGCCAAGCGAAAACAGTTCAACAAAGACGGTCGTATCTCGATCGAATTCGAGAATCACACCGATCCTGTTGGGTTGAATTTCGAACTGAATAGCGCACAATCCGGTGATCTCAGTACCACATGGGCAGCTAATCTACCAAGACTGGTATGTTTATAGAGTAGTTTTAAACTAAGTAGAACACAGTGACATCTGCAACCAATTATACCCAGTGTATGGTTTATAATTGACCCGCGTATATTTGGTTGCATACAGAACTGTGCTCTCCTTGCTTTGAAACATCTATACTTAGTTTTTTTTTGTCTTATAGAGATAATACTTAAAAATAATAATATTGGTGTAAAGATAATATTTGTTATTGTAGGTAAATCGACGTTTTGCTGTTCCCAACGAGGCCCCACATTCTTTCAGCAGTAACAACCATTCCGTTGATTCCGAGATGAGTTTTAGCGTTCGGCACGTCTCCATAGAGAGTCGAAGGAATTCCATGGATAGTCAGGTTTCGGTGCAAATAGCCGAACTGAAGGCAACCAGGAAAGCGAATAGGAGACATAGGTACCGTCAGAAGCAACGGAATGTGTCCAGGGCTTCAGGAATGACCAGAAAAGTGTCAAAGGCCAGCACAAGGCGAGAGAGCAACACAAGTCTCGAGTCGCATTTCGGCGCTGCTCAGCTATTAAATGCCTTAGCGATCACAGGTAATTAATTTAATGATTAAATTTCATAATTAATCTTGTTTTAGAGGATAAAGTTGACCAATTTTGTTGTTGTTTTTGTTACTTTTTACTAGACCTATATTTTTAACTCAACATACCATAATTTCTTTTTATTTTTACATAAATTCTAATTTAAAAAACTGAATACAGGAAAAGATGCTAAACCCAATTTTTTGTTACTTTTTAAAGTAGTTTTAAACTAAGTAGAGCACAGTGACATATGCAACCAATTATACCCAGTGTATGGTTTATAATTGCCCCGCGTATATTCGGTTGCATATACAACTGTGCTCTCCTTGGTTTTAGACATATATTTTTAACTCACCATACAATAATTTCTTTTTATTTTTACATAAATTCTAATTTAAAAAAATTGAATACAGCAAAAGATGCCAAACCCAATCTCAACCGAAGATCAGCAATAGCTGGTATTGATGACATCCTATCAAATGGTAAATTAGTAATACCATACAACAAAAACTCCAGAAGCGCGAGTGAAGACGAAACGGAGAATGTCTCGGTGACGATATCCGAGAGTAAATTTAACGTGGTCGTCAGCAATAACATGGACTTAAACGACCGGTTAGTGATGCAATCGCTCCGTAAAGGTTTACACATAGAAGAGTTGAAATCTTCGAGCGATTGTGATTCTGACTCGGAGAATGCTCATTCTGAGAGTTCGTCGTGTCCGGAGTTGAAGCAATTGGTGCAAAGTTCTATGAATTCTGCCGTGTCGATTGGGTGTTCCGAGAAGAATAGAGGGAGTAAGCAGTCGAAGACTTCCGTTGATGTAGCCGTCCAAGCCAACGCCAAAGATATTTTAACACAGACTGCGGCTTACGATAACGGGGATGAGAAAATGATGCTGAAAAGTAAAGAGGGTTGTAATAAGATGTTCGAGAAGATACGGAAATCGAAGGAGAAGTACAGGGATTTCGGGAGTGATGAAGAAAAAGCGTCTTTGAATATTTGATGAGATGAGTTTTCGGTGAGATTAGAATTAAAATGTGGAGCAATAATAATGACAATATTTATTTTTTTGGATGGGCTTCTCCATTTGTATTAAGCTCTCTGTTTATAAATAGAATATACTTGTACTGTAAGCAAAAGAAAACATACAAATTTACAATGGACGTTATTACTTCAACGTTTTAATTAATGTTGTTTGTGTTAATTGGTTTCTTTTAGCTTTCTGTAAAAGAATCTCGATATTATTGATATTATTTTATAGTGTAAGAATAATGTCAGTGTAAGAATTAAAATGATTTCTACTTTTAGTATTAAATAATACATTTTGTACAAAGATTTTCTTGTAGTTTTATTTATGTCTTCATTACTATTAATTATTATACAGTTTGTCAGAAAGTATAATTAAGGTGACAAAATATGCAAAATTTCAAAGCGAGTAACACAAAGTGGAGTCAAGTAACTCAAAGTGGAAGTAAGTGACACTAAAAGGTATGATATGATTTCACACGTCGCTCATGGTAAAGAATGTTACTATGTTTCATAAGATGTTACTTACCTTCATTATGTGCCACTCTACAAAATTTCAAAGCGAGTAACACAAAGTGGAGTCGAGTAACACGAAGTGGAAGCAAGTGACACTACAAAGTATGATATGATTTCACACGTCGCTCATGGTAAAGAATGTTACTAGGTTTCATAAGATGTTACTTACCTTCATTATGTGCCACTCTACAAAATTTCAAAGTGAGTAACACAAAGTGGAGTCGAGTAACACGAAGTGGAAGCAAGTGACACTAAAAGGTATGATATGATTTCACACGTCGCTCATGGTAAAGAATGTTACTAGGTTTCATAAGATGTTACTTACCTTCATTATGTGCCGCTCTACAAAATTTCAAAGCTAGTAACACAAAGTGGAGTCGAGTAACACGAAGTGGAAGCAAGTGACACTAAAAGGTATGATATGATTTCACACGTCGCTCATGGTAAAGAATGTTACTAGGTTTCATAAGATGTTACTTACCTTCATTATGTGCCACTCTACAAAATTTCAAAGCGAGTAACACAAAGTGGAGTCGAGTAACACGAAGTGGAAGCAAGTGACACTACAAGGTATGATATGATTTCACACGTCGCTCATGGTAAAGAATGTTACTAGGTTTCATAAGATGTTACTTACCTTCATTATGTGCCACTCTACAAAATTTCAAAGTGAGTAACACAAAGTGGAGTCGAGTAACACGAAGTGGAAGCAAGTGACACTAAAAGGTATGATATGATTTCACACGTCGCTCATGGTAAAGAATGTTACTAGGTTTCATAAGATGTTACTTACCTTCATTATGTGCCGCTCTACAAAATTTCAAAGCTAGTAACACAAAGTGGAGTCGAGTAACACGAAGTGGAAGCAAGTGACACTAAAAGGTATGATATGATTTCACACGTCGCTCATGGTAAAGAATGTTACTAGGTTTCATAAGATGTTACTTACCTTCATTATGTGCCACTCTACAAAATTTCAAAGCGAGTAACACAAAGTGGAGTCGAGTAACACGAAGTGGAAGCAAGTGACACTACAAGGTATGATATGATTTCACACGTCGCTCATGGTAAAGAATGTTACTAGGTTTCATAAGATGTTACTTACCTTCATTATGTGCCACTCTACAAAATTCAAAGCGAGTAACACAAAGTGGAGTCGAGTAACACGAAGTGGAAGCAAGTGACACTACAAGGTATGATATGATTTCACACGTCGCTCATGGTAAAGAATGTTACTAGGTTTCATAAGATGTTACTTACCTTCATTATGTGCCACTCTACAAAATTTCAAAGCGAGTAACACAAAGTGGAGTCGAGTAACACGAAGTGGAAGCAAGTGACACCAAAAGGTATGATATGATTTCACACGTCGCTCATGGTAAAGAATGTTACTAGGTTTCATAAGATGTTACTTACCTTCATTATGTGCCACTCTACAAAATTTCAAAGCGAGTAACACAAAGTGGAGTCGAGTAACACGAAGTGGAAGCAAGTGACACTACAAGGTATGATATGATTTCACACGTCGCTCATGGTAAAGAATGTTAGTAGGTTTCATAAGATGTTACTTACCTTCATTATGTGCCACTCTACAAAATTTCAAAGTGAGTAACACAAAGTGGAGTCGAGTAACACGAAGTGGAAGCAAGTGACACTAAAAGGTATGATATGATTTCACACGTCGCTCATGGTAAAGAATGTTACTAGGTTTCATAAGATGTTACTTACATTATGTGCCACACTACAAAATTTTAAAGCGAGTAACACAAAGTGACACTAAAAGGTATAGATGTTTCAAACTAAGAAGAGCACAGTTGTATATGCAACCAAATATACGAGGTCAATTTATAAACCATACACTGGGTATAATTGGTTGCATATGTCACCGTGCTCTACTGCGTTCAAAAGTACTCTGACATGATTTCACACATCGCACATGGTATAAGATGTTACTTACCTTCATTACATGCTCCTCTGCAAAATTTTGAAGTGGAAGCACCTGACACAACAAGGTATATGATTTCACAGGTTACTCATGGTACAGGACCTTTTTAGAATAAGTTTCAAGATTTTCTCTTTCTGCAAACAACTTAGAAGCTAAATCTTTGGTCTACCACCTACCTGTTGATCCTTGGCATTGAAAGTTTATGAAATAATCAGGTATAGAAAACAACAAAACATTGTTTGAATAGTTTTTTTTTTTACTTACAATACTTTAAATACATTAACCATACTCCTGGACCGTTATTAACAAACATAAATAAGAGCAAATTAAAAAACGTTATTGGATTGGATTATCTATGAGATATACAGTACATCTTGTCCAGGCGAAATGGTAGCATTAATTCTAAAATAAAAACACAAATGCGAAAAATATATAAAAACTCGCCTTCGCAATTCGCAAACATACAACTGGAGAGATCTCGCAATCGGCAGATGAATTGCGTGGAATTCAAAATTGAACGCGAATGGTCGAAACAACGGTACGATAGTCCGTGGCGGTTGGCAGCGTGGGAGACATGAACGGAGTGATTCTATACAACAAAAACAAATTTATAACTAAAAACCGGTACGCTGCCAACCAGCCATATTCCTGCATATGTACATCCGGATCTCGTACGTAGTTTTTCTGTTTCGTTTTTTTTTTTTTACAAAGATGCTTAGAATCTACAAAAGAACAACATTCAATCACTCACACAGTTTTAAAATGTACAATTCTGGGGTGGGGGGTACTTTGAAATTTAAAAAATATGGGCGCGGTGAAGAACATGGGAAAATCATGCTTCACAATTACAAGATTTTCTTAGCTGTGCATTTTCGATTTTAATCATAGCAAAATTAAGGAGATATAACAGCATTAAACCAACTAATTTTTAATGTGCATTTTCCATCTTTTTTTTTGAACACAGGAGAATTCGACAATACTTATAATATGTATAGGTTTTTTTTTTTTGGTAGTTTGATGCCATCGTCTTGCCGCTTAACATATAATAAATAAGTTATATAAAACCATGACTGGCAACGAGTTCTTATTGCCCTCCGTAAAAATTTAATCAAACATAACAAGAACGAGAAAATAATAATATAACTCACACCATATGTTTGCCAAAACCAGGTTTAAAAAAATAACCAACATATGCTGTGAATCACTCTGTATATAGTTACTCTGGCCAGGTTCTTTTTCTAAATACTAACTGATCTCATTTATAATGGATCTGGTTCTGGTGCAGACCTATTCTTAAAAGAAAAACAGCCTAAGTACGATCTGAATCAGATGTGGGATGGCCAAAGTAACTAAAGAAACAAATTAATAAATTTACGATTTCCGAAGTACCCCTACTAACAAGGTTTACTGACATCGGAGTCACTCGTCATTTTCTGGTGTGTGTACGCTTCTTTTTACCGTATTGTACTCTACAAAACTAGCCCTTAACTAAAAAAATATTTACAAAAATAAAGTTCGACGACGAGAGCTGATGTAGTAGTAATAGTAGTAAATGTGAGCGCATAATTAAATATTTCTACGTTGGTATTCTCTCTTGACCTGTTCCGAAGACCTGCGCACGACTGAGGCACAACTACGGGCGCGGGCCCCAAATCGGAGATTCTAACTTGTAAAGCTATTAATCAGGAAGCCGTGCCGATTTACAAAATTTTTTTTTTGCTTTACGAAGACTTGAATACATATCAATTAATATATACACAATTGTTGCTTGTACGTCCGTCGCATATATATTTATATATAGTTTTTCTAACGCTAATAACACCCGTCACTCTCACAAACACGGCTACACTCTCATCAGTCCGCGGCGTTCTCATCTCTGGGACGCCGGCTAGTCCGTGAATGGCACGATTTTGTCTCTGTTTTTTTTTCTTGGTTATTGCCTCGGACCGCTTTCGGGACACTATCTGCGATCCCTATACAGCAGGTAGGTCTGCAAGGCTTGCGGAAGCGTTAAACTATTCACTCTCTCCTCCAGATTTTGTTTGCCTAAACGCTGCCTTATCTTCCTTCTACACAGGTCCATCAGAGGCAATGGTTCAGCTGTAACAAACATTTAATTTGTTTAGGTTTACATCAATCAAGACACAAATTTTCATAAAAGAAGAATAGAAATACTTACGATCTAGGCCGCCGATGTACTTCATAGTGATCTCACAGTGTCCCCAGACGGCACTGACGATCGGATAGAGTTTTCTGCCCTTGAGGCCGCGAAACGCGACGCCCAGATATTGGCCCTCGACGACGAAACTTAGCGTGCCCTCGTCCATGTCGAGGACGACGAGAAACTTGTCGGGAACGATGAACGTCTCGTCGGGTTTGAGCAGCGCCGGGTACGTGACGCCCGCGTTATTCTTCGAGTCGTGGTATAGCTTGTTCCGGCCAAGGTCCCAGCCCCAGGAGTTGTTCGTGCTGCCGACAAGACTCTGGTAACCCACCGAATGTAATGGCGCTTCCGCCGTCGCTACGCCGACAACGGCATGCGTTCCTTGAATTGAAGGAAAGCCATTGTTACTTGAGTTTTACAGAAAAACTAAAGAAGCTAAAAATATATGTGCTAAAGCTGACGACGGGAAAGAAGTTTGTTCTACACTTCAAAAGTATAATTGAGTATAACTGACGGTAGAAGGAAGAAAGCAGAAGAAGGAATAAAGACAAAACAAGAAGAAACAGAATCTGGAAATTAGCCAGAAGAAACGAGTAGGAAGACTGGCAAAGAAACAGGAATGAATATGGTCCTGATCATTACAAGATAAAAACATGGACGTATGTATGTATCAAAGACACTGTCACTAATATTAAAAACAATTATGCCAAAGCTTGTGTACAGTCCATAAGGCAAAGATGACTGGATAAAGTACCTGAATTAGCCAATTGGTAGAAATCTACAGAAAATATAGTTGATAGGTGGATACGATGGAAAAACAAAGCAGAAGATCGGGCTTACCGATCGGATAAATATAGTCTCAGCATGATGAGATCAGAAGAAATATCAGGAAGCAAAGTTAGAAACGAAAGAAAAAAAGGGCTGGATATGCCACCAGCTGTTTAGAAGAAAATGTAGAAAAAGAAGATTTTGAATTCTATGGAAAGTAACAACAACAATGCCGACAAAGGTGGTTTTGAGTACAAGACCAAAGACAAAGAATTCAAGAAGATTTAAGACTTAAAGACTTAAAGCTGCGGACGGCAATGAGAAAAAGCGATGAAAATGGTAATTTTGTGCTATGGATACCAATGGTTAAAGGAATGACATAGAAACATCGAGACTCTGTTCACCTGACCTGGGTTGATTGTTTTCGAATTTTGCTTTGGAGATGTTGATGATAGGATTCTTTTTATTACAAGCTTGTGATTCTTGTGAGGGAATGGTGCTTCAGTAAAGACAATGAAATGAGTTCCCTGTTTGGTGTTTGGTTTGGAGGAGTAAATTTTGATGTTAGGTTAGGTGAAGATGCATACCTCGTTGTCGTGTGGACCAATTGACCTCCCACGCGTGCAGTCCTTTCGTGAAGCCGACCTTGCCGCGTATGCAGTCCGTGCTCTGCGCGACCGGATGCCTGTGGAAGGTGAGTTTGTCGTCCTCCTTGACGAAAATGTTCAGCGAGCGGTCGTCCGCGTTCCAGCTGTGCTTCATTTGGGTGTCGCAGGGCGCCGGCGGCATGTCCAGAAGCATGTCCAGCCGCTGGGGCCTAGCGAAGTCCTGCGCCAGTTCTCTGGGGATGACTGGTTTGTACGGGGCGGCCGTGTCCCGGTTCACGGCCTTCACACCACCTGAGACCTTCTGCCCCATGCTCATACCACGGGCCCGACGGCGACCCGTCTTGCACGGCTCCACGGCCGCCTTATACGCCCTACGGACCTCGCACGCTCGTCCCCCTACGCCCGTCGACGTCTGGTACTGGTGCTGATGCTGCGAGTGGCGGTGGTGATGGGTCTCTCCTCCTCCTCTCACTGCGGCAGCCCCGCTCCTGATAGCACTACTTTTATACCTGCAACAATAACATAGAAAAACGTCAGTCGCACGAATCGAAACCGACACGAGAGAAGGCCTATTCTACACAAAAGACTACTTTGAATTGTCATAAAACGCATTCTTCCAAGGTACACCATAAAAGTTTCAAGCCAGGTGCTTGCACAACAAAGGTTCGTCTCCAACTCTGGTCTTCTCTCATGGGACACTAATCAATACTATGGTTATGATCACATCTATTTTCTTATCGTCGTATCACCAATTTTAAGCAAGCATGCCTGATAAGACCATAAGCGATACAGTATTGTTGAGGTTTCTTCCGTTTGCTTACTTTGGTGATACAGAGCTGGGTTTACGGTGTAAGGTCAATATTACATCGTTGCGATAACAATAGACTTTTGACATGTTTATGTTAGACCAAGCTTTAATAAAAAAAAAAACATCACTTATAATTGCGATTATGTCTGATATAGTTATAATTAGCCTTCGCAAGGTTGACTCGAAATTTAATATGATAATTGGTGTGCTTTATTTTAAAGTTGTTCCTATCTGACAGTTAATTGCCAATCTGATTGTGTCATTGGAAGTGTCAAAGCTAACAGAACGAAACTACGCACAATGAAGTTCCAGTAAGACGATATTATACTGTGGTGTGATAACTTTCCGGAAAGATGGTGAGTAAGAAAAATAAGTGACGGTTGCTACAGGAAACGAGGTGAATCACCACGACACGAGCGATCAGCTGGACGAAAAACCTGCAACGTCGATTTTCGTTGAAAAAGTGAGCGATCGCCTAGAGCAGCGAGCAGCCGTTGCATAAGTTTAGCTTAGCCGTGAACTTAACCTTGGTGTCGACGAAATGACGAAACACCGTGAAGAACAACACCTCTCACTTCCAGTATGTCTTCAATGGGATCTTACGTCACCGTATCGACTGTGTGAAGAAAGGCTAAGACAATGGTCGTGTTTTTTTTTTTTTTTGCTTTCAGGCCGACAGAAATGTAGCAACGGCTCGGCCGGTTGGTTAGTTAGTCAACGCCGACTGTTGGGCAAAAACAACTTTCTACTTGGCGCAATTCGGTTTTCGAATTTCCACCAATCCCTGTCCAGGAGTCTATACTCGGGCTCCGCACGGCCATATGTCGGCTTTACACCATCGTAAAACGGCCCTATAGGTACGGTTTAGGTGCCAACGCTGCCATATGGTCCCTGTCTGGTCGCCTCAAGGTCTTGATTTCTCGGGTACAATCAACTCTCAAACAAAAGAGCCGCGCTCCAAGGTTGATCGTTTTTTTGACGGTAACGCCAGACAACAAATTTCCACAGCCAGCAAATCTTTCAAATTTCGAATCGACACCTTTGTCACATCGTCAGCGTCGTCGTCAAAACTTACTTTCGTCGTACGATCTCCATTTCCGGTGGTTTCGTCGGTCGCGAGGAGAAGCACAGTGAAGAGGGACGCAGCACAGAACCGCTGCGGCGCGTTTGCCGCGTTCGACCAAACTGAGAGAGCACGTGGAACAAAGAAAACCGGCGACGCCGAGTTGCCCCCATCACAACGCTCGCTGCCAGCCCAGCTCTATAACACCGAAAGCGAGTTGGGAAACGTACCCGAGAGACCGTTGGCGTAGGCATATTGCTTCATGGGAGCCATAGCGCGCTCGACGAACGCATTGTGTGACGCAAGGGACCCCTCACGATACATAAAGCATATTATCATGGGCTCAGACCAACGAGAGGAAACTCTCTCCAATGATCTTCTTCGTAGACAAGTTAGTACTTTAACCTAGTGGGTTATCGGTTAGTCTCCATCTTTTTGGATAGATGGACGGAAGGAATTTTTATCTAACTACCACACAGTCAATCGACGAAACTTCCGATTAGCTAACAAGGATATAAAGGTACTAAGGTTGTTGTGGATGAGGCTTACTTCGTTCTCCTCGGTTTGGATTCTCGTTTTTTAATTTCGTAAGTATCGAGTTTGGTGCGCTTGAAACGTGAAATATCATCGGTGTCACGTGTGGGCACTATCACTTCCATCGTAACGATTGGACCATGAATTTCTGCCCTTGATCTTCGTTTCTTCTGGAGCACTAAGTCGTCAAGTAGCACGCGCACGTTTCTGGCCGAAAATCCCCTATCTTTTGTTTAACTATATAGCCACACACCGAAGAAACAAAATTTGGTTGCTCTGACTTACTGTCGGGCCATATGTAGGACCTGCTCGATTCTCCGTTGGAGATTGAAGGAGCCGCACTGTGTACAATAACACATCTATTTCGGCTGTAGTCGCACTCTCCAACACACACTCCACACTTCAGTATCGAAACTTTCTTCCACCGGAGGATGCACTTTCAGGCTTTCAGAGTTACACGCGGGCGCACTGCTACGGGTCTCCGGGGGAGTCGACCGACAGCACAAACGGCAGGCTTAAACTGAGTTCAGAAGGGGACTTGGAAATGGAAAGGCATACCGTGCCGTGGCAGTTTTGTTGGTGGGGCCTTGCCCCCACCACATATGGATGGGCTAGACGAAGTCTCAGGTAAACATCAGGTACATTTGGGCCCATCGCGGATCTTGATTGGGCTCCGAAGGACCGGCTGAAGGAACTTTTCAATCCCCAGTCCTTACCCAGTGATGGTTTTCGACTATTCATTATAGCTATTCATTTCTATCCAAGGTTAGACTGCAATACAAACTTCCAGTGTTCGTGGAAAGGTTTGTGTTTTATACTTTTATTCAAACTGTTTGCGTTTGATTATTATTATCATTTAGGATAATTGTCTATTGTCCTTGCCTTGGTGTTCTATTTACATTTCCTAAAAAGAACCAAGAGAATTAATAGGCAAATTGTCCAAAGTTGTTCAGTTCAAACAGTTTGTTGTTCCAATAGTAACTACCCCAAAGATATTGTTAAGTTTACTTCGTATCGGTTTTAGAAGCACCGTCAATCATTATTATTAGATTTATAAATCGAAGAAACAAACTGCAATATAAACTTATCAGCAATTACTGTAGAACTTCACGTTTATACTAGATATTTTAATTCAGGAATTCTTGGTTACTCAATGATACATTTCTAAAGAGTTTATTATATGAAGGACTAAACTGAAAGATACCCGCATTTTGTTCGTTTCCACCCTTGATTTTAGGACCCCAAACGTACAACATCATGCACAGGTAAGCTTGAAATACACCGTAAGACGATATACAAGGTACAGTTACCCCTAAACATATTTGTCATCTCTTAACTTAGGACAAAATAAAACTAAATAAAGCCCTGTATTTTCACTTTCGGTTAACTGTTAACTTAAGAAGCATTTTTGTCAGATCAATAAATATGATCTTATCGTATAATGTTTAGTTTTATAGTATAGTTACTATAGTTGAACCTGGATAGGTATGCAGATAAAATGTGCCGTTGGCCACTCTTTGCCTGTATTATTTTTCAGTCTGGATTTCAGAAACGCGAAATGTAGGTCAGTTTCATGCATACATACATACATACGCGAAGTGTGCGCACAGCGCTTATTGCTTTTCTCTCTTACGAAAGTCGACAATTTCAGTATAACCTTACGATGAGCACCTTGGCCTATAACGCCGCCTCGAGCGAACCAGTAGCGCCTACAGACACATGACAGAAGTCTGCTAGCCTTATTCTGTAGTCTTATAATTGTAGTTTTTCGTTTCGTTGAGTTCTCGTATGTGTGCAGAATAGGGCCGTAGCTGTGGAAAAATCTCGACCTTTTCCGCTGATGTAGATTGTTAAGGAGCACGCCGCAACAGCTTTTGTTCGGTTCGGCTTTTGTGATTGAAATGTCGCGTGGGATCACACCTATTACGAAATTGGTAGTTGCTACCATAGCTTGGGTAATCTTTCACAAATTCGATGCAGTGAGAGAGTTGTAGGACGGCTTTAAAATAGAAATTGTTTGCTAAAGTGAAGGAAAATACTACTCCTCCGATTGTACTTACAATAAATCCAAACATTTACGATGTGTATGGACCCAGTGTCACCTGTGTCTTTAGTAATTGAAAATTGTGTAGTTCCATAAAGAAATTGTCTCCAAATTATGACGAATCACAGAATGATTAGAAAGCTATCATATGACACAAGTACATCAGGTTAACACCGAAATCGTATTTCTTACTTACAAATATACAATTTTTCAATGAATAATCTTTCCTGCATTGAAACAATACTTAAGAAATACCATCAGATTATCTATAAAGAAGAATTTCTGGTGGCAAGTCATCACTTAAAAGTCTTCACAGTTTTTGGACCGTGTGACCATTAGTTTTTGTACCAACTCAAACTTAAATAAATACCAAAGGTTTCTTCAGTTACAATAGACAAGTTAACGTCCGATAACAAAGACTCAGGAAATGACCAGTGTTCCCGAAAGCAGGGCGAAGAAGACAGAAAAACAGAAAGGTCTAAAAACTAGCAACAATGACAATAATGAACTATGTTAAAGGGTCCACGTGATACTAAAGGAACCCCAAAGGATAATTTATTTGGTTAATGGTGTTTTGTTTTGAATGTCTATAGTTTCTCTCATTCCAAAATTTCTACAATATCTCTACAATATCCAACTCTTTCATATTTCTTCTAAATAAAACTCTATGGAGAATTTCGATGGTCATATGCCCTCCAGTGTTGAGTGCACCTGGCACAGGTCCAAAGTATATCCCATTGCGAGAAAGTGTTACTTAGAACGCCGTTTTTTTCCCAGATTCTGAGCAGAACTCGCAGCGCAGGAGATATAATATAAACGTTACGCAATTTCAATAACAACCGTCGCCTGGTTGCGGGTAAGTATTTATACGTTGCCATGGCATTAGCACAACAAACAAAACGTTTAAAAAATGCTACACCGACACGTGTGTATTACAAGGCTGAACGCGTACATATACACACTTTTCCATAGTATCCGAATTTCCACATTTAGAACTCCTCTAAACAAAAGCGAAATGGGAACGGAAGAAATTTACAACACGTCATCATCGAACTCGTGTAAATTAAGCTTTAAGTGATCGCTTAGACGGTGAAGGTTTTAAGGTTTTGGGCGCGCAAATTTTCCTATTACCTAGGATCTACAGGACGATTATTCGTTGGAGATTTAGGGATGGAGTAACCCTTTCTAGGTGGTAAACTCATTACTTAATGCCGAAAACCAGTTTTGAAATTTATGCAGATTTTTTGAGACCGCAACCCCTAGTATAACGGATACCAGCTGGTCGAAGAAAGGTGCATTCTTTAGATGCCCAAGCAGTAAACACCGAACGTACAAGGAGTAAAATGTCGAGTTATACCATGAGAAACGTCGTACAGTGTACCTAGAATGTATTTATCATGAGAATGTTGATCTTGGAGACATAATAATGAAGATTTTTTAGAGAAAATTTAGTTCTTGTTGACTTCTAGTGTTTATATTTTCTTGAAAATATGTTGACAAATTCTACCTTCAAAATATAGTGGCTAATTATATCTATTTATAGACCTAATCTGTTTATTAAAATACAGATACTATAGTTTGACATTTAAATTGGAAAGCATTGGTTTTACAATCACTGATATTTCGTCATAAAATGACCTGCTTTAGACAACAACCAAGATAATGAAATAAAAAAAATTCTATTATTTTTAATACGAAATTTGATTACAATGCACTCCACGAGTCTAGTTTATTATTGTAGTGTAATTTATTGATCACTATATGCAACCTATTTGTCAACAAATACTTACTACAGAAGGCAGTTAAGTTGACAAAACCAGGAAATATTCAATCAATAACGGTAAACCCGTACACCTGCCGTAAGCAAGAATCCCAATAAAATATTAAAATAAAATACAAATAAATTAAACAGTACCCATATACACGCTAACGGCCAATACATTGAATGTGGGTTCCCTTGCATATGGTCGATTGAAAAATTGTTAACCTTTCGGGCGATTTTCTGCAAAATCGCGCAATTCGGTAGAGCAGCGCGTTGAGTTGTCGTTAAAAAGTTGTAAACGGCGAACGCAACATACGTGATGTTCGATAAAGTAGATAAAAGTTACTGCTTTGTAGTAATGTGTAAACATATGTCGCAGCGAATGGAAGGGTTGCATAAAAGCGATGAGAACTTGAAGCTAACAGCAGATGTCAAACGTACAGCATGAATGCGTAGACGTACGGTGAGACCAATGTTAAAAAAAACGAGTAATGTATAATGAATAAATTTTGTTGAAACGCGTAGCGTGATGCGTCTGCGTGTGTTACTGATTGCCAAATGGTTTATTTTGTTCCTTCTATGAAATAATTACTTTCTTGAGCAAGAAAATATTTTGAGATTTAGGAATGTGCACTTAAAATGACGTTTCTGTTTGACACTATACACTCTTCTATAGCGTTAGTGCAAAAGAACTCGAGGGAAGTTAAGATCAACACCTTCAGTGCCAAATAAGGCTCATTATTGGAAACGATAAATAATGCAGCTTCTGTCATTATTTATAAACCATCAAATAATTGGTTCCACGGCTGTTGGGAACTTCTTTAACAAGAAACTCTACACCTATTGTCAACTATCAAACCACTGCAGTTTTAGATTCATAACGTGAAGAACGTGTTTGAGGAACTAATTAACGAATTTTAAACTTTGACAGTTAACATCTACAGCTAAAATAATGTATTAAAGTTTATTTATACATCTTTAACGAACCTAAAATGACGATTCTTCGTAACAAAAGTCGCAATTAACTAAAACGTTGATTAAGAACGTGCCACAAATGGTCTATAATATACTCGAGTACGAAATTAGCCATTAAAGACGAATTAAAAACGCATAAGGAACAGTGTAAATAAAAGGCGGTGGGGCACGCAGACGGTACAAATATTTATCGAAAGTTCAAAGAACTCTGTATAAAAAGGAACGTCTTCGGGCCGGCCTGCTTAATTGGTAGCGAGCAGATGCTTAATTTAGAAGTAAGGCCCTCCACGCACCGTTCAATTACGTAGAACACGGCCCCGGGGCACTCTCTGACACTCTGATGGTGGAACGTAGACTCTCAAGCAATATCAAGGACAACTTGGCGGAGAGACAAACGTACTAAATAAAAATTGCATCTGCAACCTCCTCGGCGATGTTTGAACATAAATATGGCAAGAACAGAAAGAGATAACGTGTTGTCTGTGCCACCAGTGGAGAATATCTTCGCCGAATATAGATGGGAGATCCAAGCCAGCTGTTCCAGCACGTTTCTATTGTTTACGCGTACGTACCGGGGTCTTGAGCAAGAGAGCAGAGTTGGTGAGTTAGATGAATCTCCTATGACGTCTATAAATACTTCTTAAAACAAACAACAGAAAAAATAACGAAAAAATATCACCCAGTTTTGGTTTTAATCTTATCTAGGGACATCAGCGACTAACTAGCGGCATACGAGCTTCAGCAGAATCCAAGTAGAGATACCTTTGTATTTCACCGTAAATACAAATGTTTAACAGTCATTATTGCACTTGCTATCATTAATTATTCGATTAAAACACGCGTAACGTCTAAGCAGGCAATTTAAAATTCACTACGACGAAACAACTGGCGTTACATACGGCCAAATAGGGCATATTACAGTCGCTGCTTGTTCCATTTACGAACACAATGCATCAATTCAAAATACAATAAGTTCAATGCGACAGCGATAAATTGTATACCGACAACAAGGACTGACAAACAATTCGATAAATACGCACGATTTGTCGGTTAAATACCGGGGAATTACAAAAATAATAATTAATTATCTTGCGTGATATTTTCATTCTTGGAATTGAGACTGTAGCGGTTAGGTTATCAGGAAGTTTGATAATCATAAACTTCTAAGAAGTTATTGTGATGTTGTCAGGGTATTAAAGATCTTTACGCAGCATATTTTTTTACGAAATAAGGTAATAACACACCCCGGGGGATAAAGAAATTGTATGGCTGCGATGGCAGCTGTAAACGTACTTCACAAAGAGATCTGGCGCGATGTAATAAATTCTGATAATGACGGCATTAGGTTAGTTTCGAATGCGTTGGTAGCAGATATCGAGGAATAGTAGTACCAGGTAGTGAATAAACCTAAGGATATACTTTCAACTTTCGAGCAGCACCGGATGTACAATCTACTGGAAATTATGGAACTCGATACAGTTACCAGCGTCGTGTTTCCAGTTTCCTTTGGTTTTTGTATGCAAGTACAGGAAAACCTTTGTAAAGTCAAATTGCCACCATTATCACCACAGATGTTCAATTACCTGTATTAGAGATGATCCAAACAGTTTATATTTATATATTAATATTTATTTAATTTATTATTTTTAACAGTTTCCAACGGTTGGGAGTCAGCTTTATATTGGACCAGACACCTCTTTTATTCACGTTCTACACAGCCAGTAACATATTTCTGTGTTAATGCCAAAAAAATAGGGCAACAAAATGAACTTATTTGACACATTGCTAATTAGGACCTTATAGACAGATGAATGAACTAGCCCTAAGTTTGAAACAACTCTACTACTACTACAGATGCATAAAAACAAATACTTCACCATTTTTACTTTCCGATTAGTGCCCTAAAGGAAAGTATTGTAATCGACGAAAATGACGTTTCGAGATTTTCGGGGAAATACGCGTTTTGAGGTCCTATCTAATCTATTGCGATCATTTCTGGAAAATGTATGTATGTGTGTATGTGTGTGTGTGTATGTGTGTGTGTGTGTGTGTGTGTGTGTGTGTGTGTGTGTGTGTGTGTGTGTGTGTGTGTATATGTCAGTGAACACGATAGCGTCCAAACGGCACAATGGATCGGGGTGGAATTTGGTATACGTATTTTGAATGGTCAGAGGACGAACTGCATTGCTTTTGGCCATCTGACAACCGGAAGTGGCAAATGTTACATACATTTTCTTAGAGATTCAACCGATTTTGCCCAAACTGATACCAGCTCATCCTCCAGTGGCTTTAAATATGTATACAAATTTGCATATCAGTGGCATGAAAGGTTTAGGTGGTATAAGAGTTTACAGAAATAGTTTGACAGAATCCACAGCCTTCGTCGCTGTGTTGCGATTTGTCAGATATTGACAAACGTCAGTGCCACTGACATGACATGACATAAAATGTCGGTTTGATAACTGTCATTATCTCATAGAAACTGACGTCAGGTAAGGTCCAGAGTGGCTCTGGCTTGAAATTGAATTATTGCAAAAGTGCTGTGAGGATGTAGTCGGAAAGTTGGGTGAGGGTCACCCCAGATATTTTTTTAAATAACAGCAATTAGAACAAGAACAATGGAAGACATTGGTCTATCTCCATCCCCACCACTGAACTACTCTTTATAGTTTTCTCCTTGAAAGACATAAGAAACGAGCTTTACTGAACACGCAACGCAAATGAGTTGTGACAAATAATGGACAAATTTATACAACAAATGGTGTACCTACGGTGATCAAAATTGACAGTAGTGTGGCATGTGTTGATGTAATCGCTGTATCATTCATAGAACCTGTGTATGTTCTATAGCAAAACATACAAAAACAGCTGGCGTGCATGATTCGGTCTGTTCCCCCCTAGGAAGTCGTACAAAGCCACACGTGGAACGATAATTTTAGACCTTGCGTGTTTATAAATCCCTATAATTTTGGTATACGTTTTTAGATAATTAAACAATTAATTAAACCAACGATGATATGCCTGACGTAAACAAACAAACTCTACGTAGAATGTCAGATGTTCCACACAACATACGTCACGTATACATATTGTTTTGAAAAAGCTTTCCTTGGAAAAAAAATTTCGACGAAAGTCTATCTTTTTTAAGAGATAATCAAGTGCAGAAAACTACATGAAAGATACATCTCGTTGAAAGTTTTGTCTCCTCCATTTGTTCGAATGGGGTTCTTCGCCCGCATCTGCTATACTGCAGCTTTGAAAGACCGGTCGAATCGATTCGTGTGCATTTGTCGTCGAAGACGCGAAGACAATGGACCCGCGCCGCTCAGGGAACAATCGGGTTTGCGTCCGCGGGACAGACATCATTGTCCATTGTCTCGAGTTAATTGCCGCGGTCCACAATCTCCGCCGAGCGGCTCTCTAACCTACATAACTCCATAGCACGAGGAGATACCAACATTACCAATACCGCGCTATGCAGGAGCAAATTTCTTGCCGTTCTGGTATGGTACTACAACCGCAATAAGAAAGAAATCGAAAGTGGCCGCGTGGGTGTCGACACGAGGAAATAGCTCTCCGCGCGGTTCTGGCAGCCTATTTTTGCCCTGGTAGAAAGCTCGCGTTGACACTTTCCTGTGTAAGCTGCTGCGGCTTGCCTGGCCACTGCTGCTGCGGCTGTTGTTGTTGTTGCAGGAAAACGAAAGGCGGTGAACGGTTTCAGCCTGGTCTTGCAAAATGCTTTTTGAATGGAGCGGGACCAGTTGTGAAACCACTGTTTTCGTTCTAAATATATCTGTAGATGTATAACGGAGGAGTTTTTGGTGTGAAGTCGACCTCTCACTTCTTTACACCGACCAGGAACTATTAACATCACATTACCATTACAGCGTTCAACGATCCAAGTGGCAATTTAGACATACCACTGAATCCTTGTCTTTTAAGAAATATGGATAATGCCATCATAGTACATACATGCTATTATAAAACTTATTATCAGGCTATAAGCTTATAATTGGCCCAATCAGAATTACCTATCATTTTAGGGATAGATTATGTCAAACAATATAATGAGCGATTTATGACCAAGGAGAACAAAGCTGGACGAGTCTGGCCATCATTTTTAGAAGTTCCAATTAATAATAAGAAAAAAAGACACACACCAATAGTCCAAATTAAGTTTGGACTGTCACTTAAGGATCTAAAGTAGACCAGAAATTCTTTGTCGTCTGCACACTGACAACACAAATGCCAAGATTGGGCTTCTCTAGGTTCAACCTAATCTCGACTGCACCAATTTTGAGCATCAGTTCAAGAAGTTTAATTGAAGATTTAGGTGTACTCTGGTTGTAACCCCTTTACTCTCTCATCGATTTTAAGAAATAAGTTCAACAACTCGTTTGGAGGATATCGAATATCGACTACCTACATCGCACATCTAAATTTATCACATCAAAGGCGTACTTCTAAAAGGCCCCCATATGTTCTCACTCGCGTTATATTATTAGCAGCATGTTTTCGTCGAACTCCCATCACCGGACTCTACTTTCCTTCTAAACTCGTAAACAAACCGCGATAAATAAATTTCCTTTTCTTTTACGCAACAAACTCTCTCGGCTTCTGCGAGGCGACCATTCGCCCAAAATGGTGAAGGGTAGCTCGCACCGTTCACTAACGTTTAAAAAATCCATCTTCTACACCAAATCCTTCTCCATGGAGCGAATTCACTCACCAAAATCACCGCGACAGGATGCGGTTTTCCTAATCGCCGATTTGTTAACAATGAGCATTGTTCTAACGGCTTGTCTCGGCGTTTGCTTGTTCGGCCGCTATCTCGAAGGTTACACTGGGACTTAATGTTTTCCTGCTTCTAATTGAGCCGGCGACGGTTCGAGGAAAATGGTCAAACAATTGCCGCCATGCTTGCAACAACAATGGGATCGGCCATCGTTAATTCGCGGCGCGGTACCGTGATTATCACACCGAATAAAGCGTTGAAAATATGTGGGAAACATTATCACTGATGCTTATTAGTTACTCATCATAAGCACGTATCTGAACAATGCACGGAATCAATTGATAAAAGGTTTATTATTAAGCTAAACAAAGGTTCCTTATTACTTGTTTAGTTATGACAAAGTTCTGAATATATTTGGTAAAGTTAGTGTAATAGGCGCCATCAGCTGGTCATCAAAGGTCATTCAAAGTTGAAGACTGCAAACAATGGGAAATTGTCATAAAGTCATGAAGCACCTTCGGACTTTCCCAAGAGGACAGGGTTCTTAGGACAAGATAAAAAAAGTTCTTGGGATCACAACTTTCACGTGCAGTCGGCCAGTAAAGCAATCTCATAATCGCCGAGTATCGTGTCGGCGTGGATGGTGCGTCATCCACTCCGATCGCTGAAGAAAGAAGCACCGGAACAGTGGGGGTGAAACTTCATTGCTGTTGCTAAGGTTCCTTTGCGCTATTCTATTACGAAATCAGCGCAAACAAAGAATCCACAATTAAAGCAGCATTAGTCGTCGCTAGTCTTCGCGAGTGTGCGTCCGAGGCCACAGCCTTGCTACCTGTTCATTAATGGCAGAGAGCGAGAAAGACGACGAGAGAGATGGTACGTCCGTCGTCCAAACGTATCAGCTGATCGCGCCGATCGATCCGACCGAGAAAATCTATGGTGCAGACTGTATGTGACTGCTCAGCACACTTGGGGGACCTTTTTCAACGTCGGGAGTAGGTATAGCGGGCCAAGCGTTTTATCGTCTGGAGATGTCCAAACTGGAGGAGGTCTACTGGGTTTGAGGTTAAAGTTAAAACCAGGCAATTGATATCACCTGGATTTTGTAAGATGGAGACGACTAAGTATTCATAGTTGAGTTGAGAAGAATACAATTTTCAGAACTGTTATTTGTCTTATATCTTGGCCCGATCGCTTGCACATCAGATACGAATTCCGTCGGACATATGAGTGTGGTGTGTGTGCTGAAAGAGCGGTCGGTGCGTGCGGGGGGACTACATCTCCAGACTTGGTGACTGCTCAAGGGCACGGTAAACAAACAACCGAAGGCCGGCGACGACCGACGGCACATATAACCGCGTTTTCTCAATCAGGCTCGCGATTCATATGCATCAGTAGCAAGGGGAAAGGACCTATACTAGTGAAGTGCCGCTCAACTCTGATGGAGGCAGACCATTTGGGAGGTTCGTCTGCCCATATTACAAAGTCAGTGTTATCAAATTGGAAAATTTCTCAAAACCAAGAACTTTCTCTAAAGATTTACACGTCAACGTTTCTGCCTGTCCGTGAAAATGCAAAATTAATGGCCATCGGAAAGAACACAAGAAGAAGAAGACACAAGGCTACTACTAAATGCACTAATGACCATAACCCCAAAATTACTACCCCTCCCATAGACCAGACGATCAAAGATACCATCGCATTCATCTGGTCGTATCGAGTATCGTAGTCGTGCACAGCAGGTAGGGATCCGCCCCGTCGTCTGGGGGTCGTAAAATCGCAACCTACCCACATCGAGAGATGCTCAAATGCAGAATAAAATTACTAAAACTGCAAGTCCCGTTAGGTTTATAGGATCCGCTACATAAGATATATCCTATCCGCTATAAGAACCGTAGATGGGCACCCGAAAATACGGTACCTGGATGGATGAAATAGGTGCGTGATGGCCAATGTAAAGACGGCCCTTGGACAGGTGACATCTGAAGGTGTGTAAGTGTACAGTCAAGTCAAGAGATTAAAGGGATTTCGCGCCTGGAGTAGAGGATTAACGTGGGTGATGTCATGATGTCAGAAGGGGATTGCGTGAGTGGTTTTTGGCAGGTTCTGGGGGTAGGGTGTTGGCGTATTAACGATTTTCTAGGTGAAAATAGGGATATTCTATAAATATGCAATGGCTTGAAGTGACAGTACAAAAAATGCAGTTGTATTGTTGATGTTTTGCGGTTTTATGTTGTAAGTAATGTTTTACCAAAGTATAATACCTCGTTTTGCTTGTAAAACACGAAAATTGCTTGTAAAATATTCAAATTTTAATTTTAGTGCTGGTTGATGTTTTTCGACGAATGTAAACGTTATTTTTAGCAGTATCAGTATACGTTGAATAAAAAAATAAACCTTTTGACTTGATATGTCAAAACAACAGATGAAAAATCAGAGATGTCACTTTTTCTGTAACATTTTCCAAATCTCTTGAGATATAGCTACTATCTTTTTGTCTTTAAGAAAGAGGGTTCTAAAATGGTAAAGATACAACTTACTGTAAATGTCAGTTTGTTTCATTAATAACAAATGATATTTTGTTGATGTTTACAATACTATAGAATTCATTATTAACATTAATTTTAATTTCCAATGTTTTGTTCTTTCAGATTTACATTTTTGTGAAATATTCAAATTTTATATTTAGCACTGGTTTTTGTTTTTTCGTGGAATGTAAACATAAGCAACCGCTATTTTTAGCAACAGCCAGCCAGTGTTAAGAATCAAATAGCACTGGTCAGTTGCGCATAGGTATTTGCTAATGGAAACAGAAGTTATGCTTTTTTTGTAGTTAACGCTAAAAACAGAACAATGTTCCAAAGTAGATCAATCTCCTATTTATTTTTTTGAAATATTTACGCAATTGAAGAGTTGAAAATCAAAAGAGTCTAAGTGCCATTTCTATTCGCCCAACCACCAGTTCATAGTATTCATCAAAGAACATGATGGAGTACTTACCAGGCGAAGCTTCCGGACCTTATCCGAGAGTTTGCTTAATAGTGTGCTTAATAGACAAATACCTTGTATTCTTCTTAATATACCTTTCTTATTGAAGTATAGCTGTGTGTAGCCGACGCTTAATTTGGTAAAATACCTGATTTATGATTTCTAAATTTCAAACTCGTTTCACATTCTGTTGCAAGAGGCATCTTCAGGATGTAGCAGTAAGAGAGCTACGACGAGAAGAGAATAGAAGGGATTCTCTTCGTAGCACGCCTGTTGCATCATGTGTGAAAAACTTTGACAACTTTATCGTCATTGACGCGGTTTCCTCCCGGAAATCTAGAACGTAGTGATTCGGACCGCGAAGTCTTTAATCTAAATATACCTGATTTATGTTTGAAATGATAAGATGTGGCACATAGCCCGTGGGTAGGTTTTGATGCCAGTTGGACCGTTTTGATTATCTCAACAATTAAGGGAAGTACTCATTTTGAACTTTTATATAAAGTTTGTCAGTTTTCTCGGAACTAAATATTTGGTACTTAGACCCTTTTGATTTACAACTCTTCAATTACCAGAAAAGTCAATCTATCTGCACCTAGTACTCTTGTGTATTCAAAAGTCGGTAAGCCCAATTCTCAAGCCTTCTTTAGTTTACTTTGATTAGGTACATCCTGTCCTCTGTGATAGAAGAGCAATATAACGTCAAAAACAAACAGAAAAATGAATTACATTTTATGTCAGCGGACAGTTTGCAGAAAGGAGTTATGAAGAAATCACATGATTTCGTGCAATAAAAATGATTTGATCTTCTGGTCACGATCGCAGAACTTTAAGTACGAAGAAGTACAAGAAAAACAGAACTTTTCTTACAAGAAGGGAACAATAAAAGAATCCAAGCAGGATTCGGAAGAAAATGAATTTCTTAAAAAAATGGAGAATTATAAGAAGACGAAAAAGACTTAAAATGCTACATAAACATTCACATAAAGAAAAAGTTTTGGAAGAACTTTTCATTATATCTTAGTTATTAATAACGCGCAAACCAAAAATGTTGTTAAATCTTTTATTCTTTTATCGCTGTTGTAAGTTTGTTTCAATGTAGTTGATAACCATTATAATAATCGACAACCGCGACATGCGTGCCATCCATACAACATTTCGGTAAATTCGGAAATATATCGGCTCCAGTATTATCGGTTCTACCATCAAACATTACACAATTTCCTCTACCCCAAAATCCGACGATAACAAAACAATAATCACCGTCATGTGACATGATCCAGAACTCAAACAGACTCCGCAAATGGACAAATTCCTGTACATGCCCCACGCTTGACATCCGCATCTATTAACGCTACCGGCCCGCATTGGGGGCGGCAAACGACGCCACCACCCCCACCCCCGCAAAAGTGACAGATGCAGAGATGATGGCGGGTCTCGTATGTTACGATTAGTCCTGTCGCATAATCGTGAATTACAATGTTGCCGCATCAATCGTGCTCGTCCAATTAAAATTGGCCGCCGCCAACGGATACGTACCGCCACCGCTGGCCCGCCGCCCCCGCGTCCATCGGCCGTGTTAATTGAAAAACAATTTCGAGTTCGAAACGCGATCCAATTAATATAAGGGTAGCAGTCGATGAAATGGTATTTTGCCCAAACCGGACGGTCGCGCACTCTTGGTCAATTAATAAGCGAGCCCGATAATAATAGCAAAGCCGAACTTTATCGCAATCGTAAAGCCGTAATCGATGCGAAATTTGATTGATCAAAATCGGGCAAAATTGTTATGCTAAATACCGCGTTCATTATTAAGTTCAATCTAAAATTTAACGAAGTTTATTTTGCGCCACACATTACAAACTGAATTGAATTTTCTGTATTTTTCTGTGTACCGAGCTCTAAGTTTAGTACAATTATTAGAAAACATCGACAAGAAAAACCATTTGCTTACCACAGAGACAGACCATAAAAATCGTATCTTTCTCAAGAGAGAAGCATTGCCCAATATTGTAGAAATTTGCGGCGTTTTTTTAAATGTCGTCACCGAACAGCTGTACGGTCTATATGGAGAAAGGGATATGCGGGAACACTTTCATTCAGAGCGCGCTTACTAGGTGATAGTTCATTTCGAAAGTTTATTTCATAACAGTGCGGAGAGCGCCGTGCTAGTCGAGTTTCGTGCCGATATTATTTAGGTTGTGCGCGATTTGAAAGCGAAATGAAACCGACGCACTTTTATTATCGGATTCGGTGACTAAGCCGCATTTCCGCAAAAATACATTCTCCCTATCGCAAACCGTATCCGAGAAAAAAAAATTCGGTTATGCCCTGGTCACACTAGGCTGGCTTTACGAGCGTGCTATTTGCTACTGGCTGCTAACAGCATAGTCTGATCTGATCACTCAGCAGCGCTGTTTTACCAGTTTGCGAGTGAGTTTAGCAGCAGCTAGCCCAGCAGCGCTTGTTTAACTTTTACAGCAACCAGCATGAATTTTAACTCAGGAAATTATGTATTTTTGAAATTTGTTTTATAAATATTATGCGAGGTAATATTGTCCCAATATATAGAGATGCAAAATGTGGGCTGGCCACACTACGTTGTTTTAGTATTTGCTGCTTTCTGTAGATTATTAGCCGCTGTTAACCAGCATGGTGTGACCGCTCAGCAGCCGCTATTTTTGCATGCCGGCGAATGGATTCGGCTGTATTTAGAGCTTGCGCTGCTGGCTCAGGATAAATGTAGGTATTGTAGAAAATACCAACCATCGATTATAATAAATAATTTAAAGGAACAATTCATTCAATACTTCTGTTAAATGTATAACTAATAATATAAAATTATAAATATGTGATTTATAATTTTTATATAATTATAGATCATATATTTAAAAAAATAAAATTTATTTAATAAATTGGACGGAAAATTGATTGAATTACGTTTGTGTTTGAAGTTAATATAAATCAAACATGAAATAAAAATTAGAAACTAAATTACGTATGAAAGAAGTAATTTTTGAACAATTTGTTATTTAGAAATATACTGGGAAACAATTGACAAGACCTGAAAGAGATTTTTTTATGAAAATAATTTAATTCATAATTAAAATAATTTTGTAAATAACTAATTGTAGTAGAGCCATTCATTTTTCAACTAAATACTTCTAAAATATAGAGCAGCACCAGCAACTAGCGGCAAATAAAACAGCCTATTGTGACCGGGGCATTAATGAGTTCAGAAAATATTGACTGTTTTCTAGATCTTAGAAATGCTTTTTTTTATCGAGAAAATACTTGGGTTGCTGTATTATAACACCTCGCCATAGAGAGAGAGACACACTTGAACGAAATTACTGTCAATTATGCATTCATCTTTTCAATGACACAGGTCTGGTATGGTAATCGGTACACTATTGCGTACAATAGTCACTTTGTCGCGCCGTTTGACCTATAGAACGCGACAATTTTTCGGTCTCATTAGTAATCACATGTCGCACGCTTTTTTGTTCTTCCTGCTTCTTTTTGTTTTCTTCCTGCTTTATTTAGTAAGTAAAACAAAAAAAAATACTACCCATAAAACATTCGTAATCTACGGTTACACTTAAACAAACAAGAAATTAGTTTTGCTAAAAATCAGGTATTGTTTTCCTCGTTGAAGGTAAGGTCTTACGTAGTTCCTGTCTTTCGCCACGTCGCTATCTGCTAACATTGACCCGTATCTACATTTCGTGATGCCTCACTACACCACTGGTGTCCTTCTTCTTTCTACCAGCCGTTGGCATTGTTCGTCCGTTTTATTGTCATTGTTTTATTAAAAACGACGAAAATTATTGCTTATTATCGTCGCAGTGTTTGATTAACTAATATACCGTAATTGCTGGTTGAATTAAATTTGTCGGTGACCAACGATTGTTAGCAGCAGGCGCTAAAAGAAGGTGCGTTCACACGAAAGGCATGCCGAGCGGCCAATAATGCCATTATCGATTCTGGTAGTAAACACTAAATGATGACTTCATTAAAGCGAAAGTTATTCAGCATGTTTTACAATATAAACATCCAATGATGATTTGGTATAATGTACAAAATGGTTTAAAACCAAATCACGTACGTCTGTTCTTGTGTTTCTGCTTATCATTGATATTCTGAGCGTTGCCAAGAGGATATGTTCCTGGGTTTCTTTTGTTTAATTCGAAAGGCAATAACAGATGCTTTATAACAAAGGCCAACCAACGCGTTTAAATTTTTTACCCAGCGGAAAATAACCAGGTGTTTGTCTGGTTATTTGCAACAACAACGTATTAAAAACCAACAAAATTTGATCATAGGTCTTCATTAAACGTACATAGTACACAACTGACCTAGGTTAAAATAATAACGTTATCCTTAATTGTATGCGAAATTAGTAATTTAAATAAATGAAGGACGATTATTATCACTAGTTTTCAAGGTGCTATATTGTACGTATGTCGCAATTTGTAACATAATCTAACCCATAAAAAGCATATAAAAAAGTAAATATTATTCGAATTACAATTTTCTTAGAACTCGGTTTACAAAAAAAAAACTGATAAACGTGCACATAAAAAATTATGACGATGCAGACAACTTTCGTTGTTCTTTTTTATTCAGAAGGTCACAGTCACAGATAGGAAAATTTCAATAGAAACATTTTAAGTGTGATATCCAAATTAGTAGACTGTGATTCATACACAGTCAGCAATTCGGTCAATAATCACATGAGGCTATCCATTCATTACGGGAACAATAACCTAATTAAAAATATTTTCATTGCATTTCATAGCCCGATTATTTTATTATCGTCTTGTTCGTGTTTTGTTAATTAAATCGCCATTAGCAAGACAACAACGGACGGCATTCATAACATAAGAAATCAAAACAACAAAAGAACAGAACGAATCAGACGACGCAGAGGTAAACAACAAAGCAAAGCGAAAGTGACTTCCTAATATGATTACATGGAAAATGTCACACAATACAACATAAAAAACAAACGACAAAACAAATACCTCGTGCAATTAATTACGATTGTTATATGACGACATGTGTTTGCTAATAGAGTACCACATACAACGTGGTACTTATTTTAAAACATTTCAGAAGGAATAATGTAAAAGGCGCAAAAAGGGTGATCTAAAAATACTAGCTGTCATGTCTTGGAAACAAAAGGGGTCTACCATCGATCATCGACAAACACATAAAAAGCACACCCCTTGATATATCGATAAAACTAACATCGTAATTAAGGACATAAATATATTGAGAATATTTCTAACAGACTCGACATGTTGTCAAAAATCTAAAGTAATGTGATCAAGGTTGACCTTAAATCGCTAAAAAATATCAGGGGTGGCCCTCACCCTACTTTCCGACTATATCGTTGGTACAATGAAATATCTAAACACTTTTGAAATTATTCAATTTTGTAAAACCACAACCAATCTGGACCCTAACTAATGACAGTTTCTATGACATAAAGACATTTGTCATCCTGACATTTAATGTCATGTCAAGTTATGGCACTGACGTTTGTCAAAATATAACAATTCACAACACAGCGACGAAGGGTGTGGATTCTAAATACGTACATCAAATTTCAGCCCGATCCGTTGTTCCGTTGTTCCGACTAGGATACTAGTCGGAAAGCAAAAATAATTCTGTTATTAGAATCTGAAAAATATCAAGTTTTAAGTGAAAAGTGACTCTACCTATATGTAATAGAGAGTGAAAGTAAATACTGAAATTGTGCAGTACCTACGACTTCCTAATTTGATAAGAAGAGACATAACTGAATAACATTCTAAAACTATTATGGCCTAATTTGCGGACCAAATCATAGGATTTGTCTGAATTATCAATAATTAAAAAAAAAACATCCAGACTTTTTTATTTTTGTGTACATAATAAAATTGTATAAAATTAAAAGTGAAAATCGTGTATTAATAATTAAATAGGTGCACTCTGTATATGAATATACGATAATTTACTATCATTTATTTATTAAATGTTTTGAGACTTCTGTATAGTCAAGAAAACAAGCAGTGTAAAGAATCGCTTTACGGGTTTTACGTATTTGAAAGGGTGGCTACAGAGCACTTATAGGGCGGGACTGTACGTTCAGCCACCTGACGTTTCAAACGTCATTCAAGTTTGACGTTTCACCCTTGAACATCTGATCGAAATAAACAAGCCCACTCTATAATACACAATTGTAGGTATTATCACTGAAAATATCTACTATTTAGAATTTCGCCATCTATCAGCATTTATAACGAAATCTCGATCGAAAAATTTGTGAGAATCGTCAGTTTAGACCTGTAAGAAATTCATGAGACCGATTGGTCAAAATAGGGGTTGACACTTGATGGTAATGAGAGGGTGTCTCCCTATAGAACCGACACGATTCTTTGGGTATTTCGAGGGAAAAAAATCAGGGAAATCTAGAGGTGGCGTCAATAAAGCATTTCACGAGGTTTATCCCAACCCAAAAGGGCGTCGCTTCAGTTTTTTCCGGAAACCCGTAATTATCATCATCAACAACAACAACATCATCATCAGTACCTAGTCTCCATGGTGAGTCGTTGCCTGTACTGTTGCTGACGGTTGTGTACCGTGGGGAAGACGTGATGTTGGGGCGGTAGCTGATGGTGGTGCGTTGTTGCTTGGTGGTGGAAGACGGCGACGGAGTTCCTCCAAAAACCGACATACGGGGTTG
The DNA here is from genome assembly GCA_963971325.1 of Aphodius granarius. Lineage (NCBI taxonomy): Eukaryota > Metazoa > Arthropoda > Insecta > Coleoptera > Scarabaeidae > Aphodius > Aphodius granarius. The sequence goes on along the minus strand of OZ020227.1, from coordinate 11,439,112 downwards.
TGGTGGCGGCGTTCACAGCGGCCGGCTCGAAGCGCACGAAACACTGCCGCTGCTGGTTTAACACAAGACCGGTACGACCGAACGCTAGTTTCTCGTGAACACTGAATACACCGGGCAGCCAGCAGACGAGGGGAGTAGTTATCATGACCGCTGCCAGTCAGCACTGAGGAGACGGCATCGCGACGGGCCCTCCCGCCGATCGCAGCGCCGCGCTACACACCCCGGAAAATTGGCGGAGCAAGCGACCGGACCCGACCAGAGGCGGCGCAGCGCGAATCGCACCCGAACCGCGAAAATTCGAAAGCCATATCGAATTTCGTGAGCGGGTTCCGTAAGCAGAACTTACAAGAAGTGCACTTGAAGAAGATTTAGATCATTTAGTCCATTCGTACAAAAAAACATACATAGAGGGGAAAATTTGATCGATACAACACGAATATCTTTGAGCGAAGAATAGCACTTGTTTCTATATCCGCAGAAAGATCATTTGGTTGGTTCAAGTAAAATATACAATTCTCAGAGTAAGAATATGATTTTCTTGATGTTCCAAGTATTACGTTTTCTTGTTTTAAGTATAGAAGAACTGCTTGAAAGGAATTACGTCTGTTTTAAGCGATACGTCGAATACTTTTGGGTCAAGAAACTGTTTGTTCGTTGAAGCATGTATATTTTTCACCCAACAAAATATTGTTGATGTAAACCGAACGTCTTACTCTTTTTATATGTAGAATAATAACATTTTCTTCGTCAGAGCAAAATATACTCAACATAAACATACTAAACTCTTAAACCGGAAGAATAACTACATATATTGAAATTTTTATTGCAACAAAATATTATTTGGATGGCAAAAATATCCTCTTCATGCTACACTATATACGCAAGAACATTTTTTCTTGATATCCAAGAATAGAGTTCTCCCTGTGTAGGCTATTCCACTACAATCCTGGTTTTTCCTCATATTCCTAATGTTTCTAAGGGCGAGTCTTACAAGTGCATTAGGATAAGTTATACCCAGTATAAATAAATGTTTGGGGTATTTCATTGGCTATCGCGTCTTAGTTACTATAGTAACAGTATTATACTGGGTATAAACTATGGGATAAAGTTTTTGTAAGACTGGACCTAAGTCACTTATATAAAACCCTTATGCATAGATGTATACAAACAATATATAAACACTCAATATCGTATAACTTACATAGCGGTAATGTGTTGCAAAAGATGCGAGAATATGTTAGCGCCATCAGTAAAGTAATTGCATAACTTTCTATGTATCTCTCAGAGTAAGAATCTTGGGTCAAGAAACTGTTTTTTTCGTTGAAGCATATATATTTTTCATCCAACGAAATATTTTTATTGTTGTAAGACGAACGTCTACTTTTTTATTGAAGAATAACTTTTTCTTCGTCAGAGAAAAATATATTTAACATAAACATCCTAAATTCTTAAATCGTAAGAATAACTTACCGTTGAAACAACTATATTGAAATTCTTATTAGAATAAAATATTATTTGTATAGAAAAAAATCCTCTTCATGTTACACTATATACGCAAGAATAATTTTTCTTAATATCCAAGAATAGAGTTCTCTCTGTGTAGTTAATGATTAAAATTGTTATAACAATGTCCCAAAGTCCTTTTATTATAAAACAAATACATTTTGGAAATACAAAACCTAGTTTTTTTTACACTCAATTAACTCAAGTAACCTGTGTCAAATAATGAATGAAGACTAATTTATTCAATCAAAATATTGCCTGTTACTGCTTAAGGTCTTTTAGAACTTCTGTACAAGTTTTCTATTCACATTAAAATGTCTTTGAAATTAAAATAGAAAGAGACAATTGAAAGAGAAGAACAATTCGTGAAACTTGCCAAGTCGGTTATAAAGGCATTAAAAATGTCAACTGTCAACTTTACACGTTTTATAGAATATAGGTTAAAAAATGTTTGACAAAGGAGTGACAAAAGTTTAAAATTTTATACTAAATATCGTGTTCACAGATACAAATAGACACATAGACCCATATACAGTATACACACACACATACTTACATACAAACATTTTCCAGAAATCATTGCAATGGATTCAGGAAACCTCAAAACGCATATTTCCGCGGAAATCTCGTTTCTTTCTGTCGATTACAATACTTTCCTTCTAGGGTACTGGTCGGAAAATAAAAATAATACAGATAATGAAAACCAGCAGTAAATTTAAAGTTGTCATGGGAAATTCCCGGATGTCATCGACCACACAACAAATATCGTTAAAATATCACGTCTAGACGGGGTCGGTGATTCCTTATTTTTCGTTCATTCAAATTAACGATATTACTCCCGCTGATTCGTGCCATTTACCAGATAGAAATGAGAAAGTCAACAAAATTCACCACCAGTATTTCACTCTCGAATCAAAAGTTCTAAAACAAAACAAAAAATAAACGGATCCAGACTATTACTGTAGGACAGAGTACATTCTATAATGCATGAGCTCATTCCGTACAGTTTGAGTCACTCCAAAGTAGCTGTAGGGTCGCAACCCCAACACAGTACAACGACTGTCTTTCCCCAATCGTTCAGGGTGAACGGCCTATACATCCATTTGTGATTTTACACCAGACTCTATGGTAAACTTTTTACAAAGATTATGATTTCCGTTTATGTATTTCCTTTTTGTTTGTTTTTTATAATTTTTATAATATTGTACGTATTTTAATGCTTCTTGCCTTTTTACATCTGTTTTGTAATAGGCCACACAAGCAAGAGAACAAGCAAGAGAACCAAGTTACTTCATGACGTAGATAACGTAGATTTCAGCGCCAGTGATCTTTTTTTTAAACCGTCTGCCAAGAGTATAAATGCGTCCATCGATTAATAAACAAAAATATGTATTGCAGACTGAAAATTCTAGTACGGATCAAAGCCAGCGTGTTTATGTCGTAAATTGCGTGTTTTGCTCAATTTTCAGGGAGGGAAGATGTCGCCTGGCCGCGTCATGTGTAATTGGGTCGGTCGCAAAAAATATAGATTAATTTCGAAACGCGTTAAAACGTTGTTATTGCGGGCGGCGGCGAGGGCCGGGGGCAGGAAATGCCGCAAAAATATGGCTATCTGAGTGTCCCATAAATCAGGGTTGCGTATTGATTTTCCGATGGCTGCGTTTTAATATTGTTTTCAGGATCTATTACGTAATTCCATGGAGTGGTGTTTTTCGTTAATTGTTTAGCTTGCTATATAAATAATATTTTTTTAACTGTGTTTTTATTTACTGGCTCTAATTTGGTTTAAAATCAATGTTTTATCAGTAATACATACAGAAAATAATTTTGTCACTGGCTATTTAGCCAACATTAAAGGGACGAGAAATTAAAAGTTCACCTCTGTGAAATGGATTTTCTACTTCAAAACACTTTTCCGCAAGAGAAATTAGGGAGAAAATCTAAATTCCGCTTCTTCCAACAATGAAAATATTTTTTTTCCGTTATTTCTTAATGTTGTAATTTCTTAATATTTATCGTTCAATTGTAAAAACAATTTTACTATAGCAGCAAAATCGTAGAAAATTTCACATCGCAGCAGAGGAACGGGTGGTATATAGCGTACGTCGCTGCTAGGGTCTCGGGGGGTGGAGGTTCTGCCGCCGGATTGGCCAGGACGTCGGCAATAACGACACAACCGATAGCACGCCGAGGCGTATTGATCGCGGGTGACGCGCGCTCGCGAAAACGTTCCTTCGTGCCGGACGGTATTGGGGCGGTTTTGGCGCGCCGCCGGCCACCCCCGACATTTCCAACGCACCGCGTGGGGTGGATATCTCTACCGCCGCTCTTGAATAAATACACGAGGCGGCCGCGTAAAGAATAACGCGAATTTTGCTCTCTGTCAGAGAGAGAATGCTTGGGTAAATTCGGCGACCTACTAACGCTACGCGACAGCGAACGCTGAAGACGACGATCTGCACAAAACAGATGTTACGCCTGAAAATGTCATCGCCGAAGATGATTTTTTTTTCGAGTATTTTATTTTAAGGAGTTTTATGTTTCGATTTTGTTTTACGCCACTTTTCTGCATAAAAAATAATGTTATTAGAGGAGGGAAGGCAGTTTTGTTCCAAAACATATCAAAGACATATAAAATAAAGTTATAATCAGATTAGTTTTAGAGTTTTTATGATAAGATTCATATTAAAATTTTAATATAACTATCACGATTGTTGCAAGCGAAAGGATTATGTTTTAGAGGTGTTGCAATACATTAATGATCAGTTTCAGAAAATCCCATGAACTTTAAATGTCTAATTATTTCCACAACAGCTGATAAATATGTAAAATTTGCATGATATGTGACATCAAAAATTGAAACATATTTTTTAACTTTTCTTTACTGTACTTAACTACAAATTTCTGATTTGGTCCAAACAGTAGCTCTAATTATCTTTTATTCACACATGGATATGAACGATTGTCATTATTTTTAGATGAGAGTTGTTTGTTCTGAGACAAATCCACTATCGTTCACAACAAATATACCTAAAAAATAATTTTCTTCAAGAAGTGAAGGTAAAATCAATCTATAAGCTAGCTATATGTTTTATTCTACATCACAAATCTCCTATTTTTAACAAAAATAATCGCTGATGTCCACATAGCTCTGTCAAGTAATATATGTCACCAACACTCATACATGCGGCCAATTGTCCCTCATTAACACTTTCATGTAACTCGCTAACATTGAGCGGGTATGTGACGCTGACGTAGACGTTAATAAGCGATGACAACATAAAATAATCGGTTGGCTATTAAAAGACGCGTGACCTCCGGCTGCGTAAAAGTTTATTGTACGCTCCTTGGCCATTCTTGATACGAGCATTACAACTTTTCTCCTTTTTCTTCTGCTGCCATGCTACGCTCGTGAATTTTTACGCTCTGCCTATATCCTATATACAACGGGGATGGTGGAAATAGCTCGCGTGGAAAATCACGGATGATACCCTGATATCGTGGTCGATTGAACGAACTTTATTCTGCTCCTGATCCGACCATCATGCCAATATATACTTCTGGTAGTAGTTTCCGCCCTTTGTACTGACTTAAATTCGCCCACTTTTCATTTCTTGCTTGATACTTGGTGCTCTTTTTTATGGGTGGTCGCTATTTCTTAATTTACTTGTTATGCATTAATCCAATAATAAGTATGAGCAAAATATTTAACCCATTTTGATCAATCTGATATCAGCTTATCCGCCTGTGACATTAAATATGTATTCCAATTTAACTAATTACTATATATGAACATTTTAAAATGAATCTTTTATATGAGCACAAATTATCCAATTATATAGTATGTACTTCTTCAGTTTTATCGTTTACCTTATAAACAGTGATCAAAACTAAACAGTATTCACTTGAGGTACAGTTCGTAGTTTAACTTTAAGATTTGTTCTTTTAACCGAGCGTTTCTTTTACTCAAACCGTAGAACCGCGCCCGTTTTGCAGAAAAATCCAAATCGATTAATTATGCGTAGAAATCAGACTTTCCCAACACACAGCACCGACCGTGTCGGCCCATTTCCAAATCGACAAACGTTCGACACAAATATCCCAATCCCAGCCGAGATCTTAAATACCGTTTATTGCATTCGTTCCGTTTACTAGGCCAGATCGTCCTAGACCTTTTCGCGGTTACGCAAAACCGAGCGTTTCCCCTCAATTTCGAACAGCTACAGCGCGCGCGCGCGCTTGAGACCGACGACCGACGGCGCGAGCGATTTTTTCGCGCCCATTTCAGCGCCGACCTTCGCGATACCGCCGCTCGAAATTCATATTTTTAGTCGGCTCGCGTACGCAAAATACGCGGTCGACCCACCACCAACGCCAACGCCTCCGCAGCCCCCTGTCCATTCATTGATAGCACAGCGGCCGGACCGACTCAGCATCGATCGCTGCCCACTGAGACAGCGTCAGCGACGCGTCGTGCAGGCAAAGCTACAGTTCGTACTACAGATAAGAAAACCCAGTACTTTTTACTTTCCGACTAGTATTGATACGCGATTTGAGGTCCTCTCAAAAAAGTATCTCAAATGATACAACGGAACAAAATGAACTTTGGTATACGTATTTAGAATCGTTAGAGGAGGAACTGGATTGGTTTTGATGACAATCTGACAACCGGAACTGCACAGACAGATTCTTGGATATCAAGAAAAATTATTCTTGCGTATATAGCGTAGCATGAAGAGGATTTTTCTTTTCTATACAAGTAATATTTTATTTTAATAAGTATTTCTATATAGTGTAGTGTTTCAACGGTTAGTTATTCTTACGATTTAAGAATTTAGTATGTTTATGTCAAGTATATTTTTCTCTGACAAAGAAAAACTTATTCTTCAATAAAAAAAGTAGACGTTCGTCTAACAACAACAAGAATATTTCGTTGGACGAAAAAAATATATGCTTCAACAAAAAAAAAAAAAAAAACAGTTTCTTGACCCAAAACTTTTACTCTTCGAGATACATAGAATTACTTTACAGATGGCGCTAACAGTTTCTCGCGTCTTTTTCCATATATTACCCCTATATATATGTTTGATGATATTGAGTGTTCATATATTGTTTGTTTACATCTACGCATAAGTATTTTATTTCATGGGTGACTTACAAGGATTATGAGAAAAACCAGGATTGTGGTGGAATAGTCTACACAGAGACAACTCTATTCTTGGATATCAAGAAAATTTGTTCTTGTGTATATAGTGTAGAATAAAGAGGATATTTTTGCTATCGAAATAATATTTTATTGTAATAAAAATATTAGTATATTTTGCTCTGACGAAGAAAATGTTATTCTTCTATATATAAAAGTAAGACGTTCGTTTTACAACAACAACAATATTTTGTTGGGTGAAAAATATGCATGCTTCAACAAACAAACAGTTCTTGACCAAAAAGTATACGTACGTATCACTTAAAACAGACGTAATTCCTTTCAAGCAGTTCCTTCACACTTACTTAGTACTTGGAACATCAAGAAAACTTAGTACTTGGAACATCAAGAAAATCACCGGGGAGAAGTTAGCAATAAAAGTTAGCAACAAAAACAAATTTCAACCGATTTGAATGAACTATACCTCATTAGAAAGCCCATAACGTACTGAATGTATGGTAGTTATGGCAACTGGATCAAATCACAATTACTACCTAAAAAATGCAAAAGAATGTCATTATTTTCCCAAATTTCGCCATTTTACAAGTCGCATATCTCCGTTAGTACTGAACGAATCTTAGAGTATGTAGCAGCAAAAGAAAGCACAAACCTTGCTTTAATTGTCATAGTTAAGGCAACTTGAAATCAAAACTATTACTGGTAGAAAAAAAAAATAATGAACATTGTCGGTTTTACGGTCGACGATTCCTGATGACTCTCTTTTTCACTTATTTAGGTAGTAATTGTGATTTGATCCAGGTGCCATAACTACCATACATTCAGTACGTTATGGGCTTTCTAAAAAGGTATGGTTCATTCAGATCGGTTGAAATTTATTTTTGTTGCTAACTTTTATTGCTGGTTTTGGGCCTATACCGTATACCGTATATAGGAACGAGTAATGTCTAACGTTCGTTAGTTGTTTTCTAGCATTAATTAGGGTAATATCTCGTTGCCATAACTCCCATAGGTAGCGGAAATCTTCTTTCGTTTGGTATATATATTGTTAAGATCAGGTGAAAATCTGACTTATGCAGTTTGTATATTCGCAGCCCTGCGACGAGAATCGTCGAGCGTAAACCTGACAATGTTCATTAATTTTTTTCTATAAGTATTTATTTTGATTTCAAGTTGCCTTAGCTATGACAATTAAAGCAAGGTTTGAGCTTTCTTTTGCTGTTATATACTCTAAGATTCGTTCAGTATTAACAGAGATATGAGACTTGTAAAATGGCGAAATTTGGGAAAATAATGACATTCTTTTGCATTTTTTAGATAGTAATTATGATTTGATCCAGTTGCCATAACTACCATACATTCAGTACGTTATGGGCTTTCTAAAGAGGTATAGTTCATTCAAATCGGTTGAAATTTTTTGTTTGTTGCTAACTTTTATTGCTAACTTCTCCCCGGTAAGAAAATCATATTCTTACTCTGAGAATTGTATATTTTACTTGAACCAACCAAATGATCTTTGTGTGCATATAGAAACAAGTGATATTCTTCTCAAAGATATTCATGTTGCATTGAATAAATTCTTAGTAATTTATCCGATTTTGACCAAACTGATACTAGCTCATCTCCACTGACATTAAATCTGTATACCAATTTACAAATCGATTGGGTGTCGGTTTAGGCGTTACAAGTGTTTATAAAAGTAATCTGGCAGAATCCACCGTCACAGGCAAATTTTGATAAAGGACATGACATGTTATCCTATGACTGACACTAGGTTGAGATCCAGAGTGGCTTCACGAAATTAAAGGTTTGTAGAAGTAGAAGGTTTCGACGTTTTGATGTGTAAGCGTTGTAGTTGGAAAGTTGAGTGGGGATCACCGCAGATATTTCTAATTTGGTAAAATTTTCCACCGAAGATTGCAAAAAT